>CM057384.1:139509340-140109340 GCA_030015415.1 Cynopterus sphinx
GATGCCGGGAACTGAGGATTAGTTCTTTGAGGCACCACCCTGCCTCTGCCTCACCCCTGAGAACCTGGGAGTCACCATTCTGGTCTAGAGTCTTACAGAGTCCAGGCTCCCGCCATTGGGGGAGGGGGAAAACCCCAGGATGAGACAGTCCATGATGAGGACACCTGGGGAAAGAAAACTGGCCAGGGGACATTAAAGGGGAGGGGAGGAGCATGAAGATCTTGCTTCCTGACATGTCATCAGTTTTGGCTCAAAAAAACTCTTACAAAAATTCTCTAAAAAATTATTTTTAAATAAAAGGTGAGGCACTGGGAGTTTTAGGAATCCACAGATGTGCATGGCCATGCCTGTATACGCTTTAGGCCAGTATTCAAGCCGATGGGATAAGACAAACACTGAATGATATTTATTGGCAGAGACTTGTGTGATTGGTCTTTGCAAGGACCTGAAAGGATGTCATGTAACAGGATGGTGCGAGGTACTGGCTGGGCTCCTTTTGTGCCTGGGCCGGTGACCACACACAATTACAGTAGAGGTGGTGCCCAGTTGAGAACAGTCACTGCATTGCCCAAGCTCACGAAGGGCCAATGCCTTGGCCGGAGCCTCTGTTCTTCCCCCAGATACAAGAGGCCAAACTGAGTCAGAGGCCTCTGTCTGGGAGGGCCCTGGGAGGGATCGGAGGAAGTGGTCTTTGAGGAAGGGATGTCTTCGGAATAGCAAGTGCTCCTTTCCTCCCCTACCTGCCCCCTGGCGTGCCCACCCACCCACCCTCTTCCTGTAGGATTGGAGTAGTTCATCAGTCCCCCTTAACCTTAGGGAAATACCTTTTAATTTCTCAAGTTTATCTAAAAACTCTTCCTAGTCCTGTTCACCAGAATGTGGACCTTGATCATATTTGAACAAAGACCTTTGACCCCGCCCCATGGACCCACACAGGAATTCCTCAGCCCGAGGACACAGAGGTTGGCTCCCTTGTCCCTTACGTGGCTCGGTTGGCTATTATGTGTTCCTAATGCTTCCAGCAAGACAGATTCGCAACCCCAGTGAGATACCCCATGTCCTTCTCATAATTCCGCTCCTTACAGTGCAGCCAAAATAGGGACTTGCCCTAAACCACCGAGTGTAGACTAGTTGCAGACTCTTCTTGCTCACTGTATGTATTTCAAAAGCATTATGGAATTCACTGAATCTAGTTGGTGAGATTCCAGATGCTGTTGGACTGTGCTGTGGATTTGAAAATAAAAAGTTGGGAGGAAAAACATGTAAATGTATCAACTCCGCAGCATCTGTACTGTGTGTGGATTATTTTAAAACCCTGGAATTTAATTTTTTTTGTGATTTTTGAGATTTTTTTTTTCCCTTGGAAGAATTGTTCTCCCTCTAACCCTTAGCTCTTCGGAGGAGATGCACATTGTCCTTTCATGGACACTCATGGTAATAATGATATTTATAAGATTAAAAAGAATTGCTGAGTTTGGCAGTATTTTATATTAAAAAAAAAATAAAAACCTTAGTTGCAGCTACCTATTTTTAAACAGTGTTTTAGTAGTTATGAATATCGGTTAATATTGCAATTTTAAATATTACGTTAGTTGAACACAGACTTAAAAAGAAAAAGCAGGGTGGTGTTTTGAAGGCTATCCAGTAGGGCTGTGCTCCTTCATTTGAAAGCAGAAGTGACAGTCCTCTTTCAAGGAGCTCAACGCTGACCCCGAGTGTATCCCTGGGAGGTCACAGTTCTCTAGAGAAGGGCCCTTGGACTTGGCCCTTGGTGTGCTCACAATCCGTGATGGTCATAAACTTGCTGGAGGTTCCTTCTTGCACACCGAACGCTACATTTGGAAGTGAATGAAAATGGATGACAAGCCTCATGGCTCAAAACGTGCATGGAAAGGAATAGAGGCTTGGGTTTTGAGCATGCACCTGCGCCTCACCGAGGCAGTCTTTGAAAACCGAAAGCAGAGTGCTAAAGCAACACCCGTCTTGGACTATTGGTGAACCCCTTGACTCTTGTAAAAATTTGGCTTGATATCTTTGCATCATTATGAGCCTTACTGGGAGGTAATGTCAAATCATTTAAAGGAATTTCGTTATACTCAATAATGCTTTTGATCATTTTTGTCTCTGCCATAATATTTAAATTTCTGAAAGACAATTATTTTCTGAATCAGTTACTGCTTAATGATTCGTGTGACAATGAAAGGGAGAAGAAAGGAGAGGGGTTTTGATTCGATCATTTTATTGGCCATTAATAGAGTGATAAAAAGAGGCCAAAACCTATTTATTTTATTGAATAGGCCCATTGATAAACTGAAAGTATGGTATAACCCTAGAAGAAGCGTCAGAGATAAAATCTTAAACTTGCCAAATTTACATTAATGTACACATGAAGCTGTAAGGGCAGGGCTGTGTCATATAAATGGTAGCTGTTCAACAATTCTGACGGAATGACAAATGGATATTGTGGTGGAGTGGCCTCGTAATGTCTTTGCGGGGGAGGAAGGAACTTTCTTCAACTCTCCTGGGTCCTTTTGGTCCAATAATTAAATCGACACAAGACAGATCAACAAGAGAAAATAAAAATGTAATTATGTACGTTTGTGTGGGAACCCTACATACACAAGAAGTTCAAAGACAAAAGGGAAGAAGATGACATATATGTGACTTTCTGAGCTAGGAATGAGGTAAAGTACTTTTCTTCAAAAGGGAGGAAGGTCATATATGGGATGATAAAAAGGGCAGAGACTGAGCAATTAGTAGTTTTCCCTGCCGTATAGGTAGGCCAAAAAAAGTTATTTCTGGTGATAACTCTAATTAAGACCCTAATATAAAAAATTTTTAAGGGGCAGGTAAGTTTGTTGTGAGCCCACAGGGTCTGAAATTGCCTTCAGTTCAAAACAATTCTCTGATTAAAGAGGCACGTTTGGGAGAGGCCTGTTCTGAATCCCCACACCTTTAACCGCTATTCTGATTTCAGAACAAGCTCCCTGATGCTCGGCCCCCCCAAGCAACTGCAGGAACCCAACAGCCAAGGCTCCAGTGAGGCCAAAGTCAGAAACACCAGGCCACCTGGAAAAGACAGGGAGCAGGGCAGGGCCACAGTCTTTTCCGCAGCTTTAAAGAAAACAGTGCCTTCGAGGGTCAGGCCAATCTTCATTTTTCTTCCAATGCAGCAAATGTTTATTGAGCATCTACTATTAATAAATCATGTGCCAGCAATGTGCTCGAATACCATCTCAATTCGCAGAAGCCGTTGACATTGTGTATTAAGGTCATAGAGGTATAATATCCAACAAGAGTTGAGGAAACCCTGCTGTTAAGTGGGGGTGTTCTGGATTCCTCCACTCACTCCACATCCAACTTCACCCAAAGCCCATGGCCACAGAGGACATCCCGGAAGGGCAGACATCAGCACTCGCTTCCGTTCATCCTCAGAGACAAGCTCACTGGGTTCTCCTCCTTTACCACGTACCAGGATTCAGGTGTCGTGCTTGAAGTAGAAAACCACGTATTTTCCACTGTAATGGAAAAACAAGGGATGGTCAATAGCAACTTCGACGACACGACAGTTTTGCAGCTGACTGTAGGATGTAACCCCTGTGTAGAATGAGACTCCGCAGTAATACTTATTTTTCTTTGTATCAGGCCGACTGGAAGATCAATATATAATTAGATTCATAAAAGAAAAGCTAAAGTCTATGCCTTGCCGGAATCAAGGCTACATCTTGGATGGATTCCCAAAGACCTATGATCAGGCCAAAGACCTGTTCAACCGTGAGTGTCCCTTCCTTTTGAGTGTTTACTTTCAGAGAGGTTGCATCGTCACTGTTCAGAGTAAGAGTCACTCAACCACAATAAACAAAAAATCGGGGAGACAGTGTCTGAAACGCCTGCTTTCTTATTTGTGGCTAGTTTTCACCAGTGACTGCCAGATAAAGTGGGTAATAAACACAACAATGTGTGTGTATATATATTTTGTTTGTTGTATTTTGTCTCATTTTTCTTGTTTTTTTTTGTTTGTTTGTTTTATTAGAGGAAGATGAGGAGGAGGAAGAAGAAATCCGAGGCAAAATGTTTCCCTTTGATAAAGCGATCATACCTGGTAAGTCAAAATCTCTCTCCAAGGCCATATTTAAAGCAATATCGTTTGTGCTAAAACAGTCTCTGTGAAGCAGATTTATCCCCCCAGGAATAAAGTCAAAAGATGTATTTAAAATCAAACATTCCATGTAAATAATGCGTTTTGGAGGTAAAGAGCAGGGATGTTAGATAAAGATCTCTGAAAACGCTCCTGTCTGCTGCTCCCTCCTGTAACAAAGCACAAGGCAGCCAGCCCTCCCATGTCTTGACTCCCGAAGGTCAGATGACAGGACCAGGGACTGGATCCCTGCCGCTCCTACCTGTATCAAGTGCCAACAATGCCATCATCTTGTCCAGGGCGTTCAGAACCCAGAATTGAGGCAGGACATGGAGAAAGCCTCTCGGTTCACTGTTGACTCCACAGAAAGTGTGTTCTATTGTATGTTTACTCAGAGATTGCACAAGTACTCTTGAAAGAGCAGCACAAACAACTTATTGCAAGAAAAAGGATTTGCTGAGTAACTAGCAGGCATTTCTTGTGACCTTGCCAGGACCTTTAAAGGTTTCTCTTTTTTTTTATCAGTTTGCATGAGGTATGAGCATGGGAGATAATTTTTGGTCATATGGGAAATACAAGAATAGTTATTTTCAGCAACTTAGAACAAAGGTCGTGTCGGGGACAGGGAGCATTCCTGTCACTTCTTTAGTTCTTACAGCTGGCCTAATGATCAAATTAATAAGATTGACACAAGACCAGATCAACAGGAGAAAAACCAATTTAATACGTGCACACTGGAGAGTCATAATAAGATGCTCAGATCATAAAATGAGGCTCAAAGAAATGACCCAACCAGGTGCCTTTTTATACTTTTTAGACAAAGAAACCATGAATTTGTCAGAAATTGGCAGAAAAAAAGAAAGGTGGTGCTCATCATAAAGGAATCTAGGCAGTTTTAGGAATTCCTTTGTCAGGAATTTAACCAAAGTTTGGGCTTGGGTAGTAATGCAGTCAAGGCATCCTAGGCTTGACTTGTTCCTACTTGTTTTCCACTCTGGATCCTTTTAACTCTTGTGATAAGGTTATCTCTCCTCCCTCAGTAGCGGGAGGCCCCTATCACATGGGAGATTTATCTCCTGCTTTTAAGAGGACAGAGAGGTCAGGGTTTTCTTCCTGCACAAGCAGTTTCTTAAGTAACTTTAATTCAAAATAATCAATATGCCACTGTGAGATATCTTGGGGCAGGCTGCCTTGGGCCCTGATGGTTGCAACTCAGAAGGGCCTGCTCACTTGCATCAGAGTCCCCAAGAAAGTCAGTTCACAGCTGTCATCCTCTCCTTATCTTGGCCCAGGCATGGCTTGCGATGAAGCTTAGGGAAGCACTGAGACCACATGTGTGGTCGTTCTCAGGGATGGGGTTTATGGTTTGCCGGACGAGTCTGAAACCATTGGCAGGAGCATGAGATGCCAAAGGGATGGGTCGTCTCAGTTTTCCCATTCATCTCTGCATGTGGCTCAGAAAAGGTTAAAAAGGAAAGTTGATTATTCTAAATAACCCCTTCTGTGCAGGTTATGAGAGTTTATCACTTCTGGGCAATATTCATTCATTGCAAACCCCACCATAAATCCTCGTGTTCTCACTGAGGCATAAACAGATGGAAGTTGGCTCAGCTAGTTGCGTGTCTTACCTCAGGCACCACATGAGATATGGGCTCACTGAACCTTTCCGCAGTCCCACAAGGCAGGAATTACTTCCATGTTTACCCATTCCAGAAACTGAAGCCCAGACACTTATCCATGTCCACTACATGAGTAAACAGAAGGGCGTAAATCCTAATCCAGGTCTTCTCACTCCACTGCCTCCAAAAAGCAGTTAATGAAACCCTCCGTAAGATAAGGAGACGGAGACACAGAGGTAAAATGACCCTCTGGGCTGCCCCGTCTTTGTCGGACACGGTCCAAACACGTCTAAGATGTAGTCTGCTTGGAATGGTTCCTATGTTCTTGGTAAATTATTTCTATCCAGAAATTGTCACTGTTTTCTATCTTCCTAAAAAAAAAAAAAAAATTAGATCACCATCTCCTCTGTACCTGCAGTATTTGAATTTTTGGAGGTGACTGAGTGATGACAGGAGAGGTTAATGCCATCAAAGGAAGAATTTGTTGCTCAGGTTTCCCTAGAGGAGAGCCACGTGGGGGAGCATAGGTCTGGACCAGGCCGCAGAGGCAGGAGAGGGGATGGTCTAGGACACTCCCCTTTTGGGGGTTTCCAAGGGAAAGGAAGGGCAGGGCAGAGCAAACAGCTTTCTTAGAGGACTGACTGTAATTCCCATGGGCCCTGGTCTCTAGCTGCCTGGTTCCTGATATCAGGCAGGGGGAGACTGGCTTGGTGGGTGTGGGACATAAAGGGGATGGCTGGCTTGCAAGGGAGAGGCTTGCTCCCAACTTGTTAACTGTCTTTAGCACCGAGCCTCCCCCCCGAGCTTGTCAGGCCCCCGCAAGATGTCAAAACATCCAAAGATACAGAAAATAACACAGTTAATGCAAGCATCCATGCTTGATGTGAGTGATGAAATGTTTGACTCCGCGCTTATCCCAGGCCTGGGTCATGGTAAATCACTGCCTTTCTCACCTCTGCTGTAAGCCTATATCCAGGTGTTTTTCAGATCTTCCGGTTGAGGGAGACAAGGTTAAAGTTGCACCTTCCTGCTGAATACAGAAACATTTGTTAAAACTTGGGTTTTTCGCATGACTCTAGAGCGTCAAACACGGCAACGCCCTTGTTATGTACAATCTGACCAAGCGGAAATCTCTCACCTGCTAGTTAGCCAGCACGAGGACAGTGGACATTCTGAATAATTATCTTGGAGTCTGCAAGATCCTGAAGTTCTCTCTGAATCATAAAAGAGAAAGGACTTTAAAATATATAAATATAAGTACAAATATAAGTATAAATATAAATATAAATAATATAAATATAAATAAATATATAAAAATAAATATATATAAATGAATATAAATATATATAAATATAAATATGTATAAATGTGTGTGTGTGTGTGTGTGTGTGTGTGTATTTACCATCCAGGGGAAAATATGTTTCATCATATTAAAACTCTTCGAAAATTCAAATTCAGGTATATCACTCATTCCTCACAATATCTGATTAACTGGAATCTTCCCTCTCCCAATCACAGGGGAAAAGACACAGCATTATATTTTGACAATCTTAGATTATTAAGAGAATTATTAAGTTCTGACCTAGATATCTGCCATCACGGAGCAGAAGCAGATGCAATTTCCAGTGAGTTTATTAACGTAATTTTCATTTAAGTACTACATCAGCGTCTGGGGTCCTGCTGTCTCCTTTCCTTTTCAGAGTATAGCTACACATGAAAATGGAAAGGTCGGAATGAGCATCTAAACTAAATTAAGTTAGATGAGAGTAGTAGAGGCATCAGACTATGGTGAGGAACCCACGGGATCTGTTCCCCAGGCCTTTGTTTTCACTATTAACACACGAAGCAGCCATTGTTCACACGTGTTCCATGGGCACACCCTGCTCTGGGCCCTGCCCTTGCATTTACTTTTTTCTCTCACTCAAGAAAGGTTAGGAGAATGCAGTCGGGTGAGAATGGCATCATCACGTGGTGAACCAATATGATTTTTGAAGAAGACATCGTTCTCATGCTTCACCAGCCTCTCATAGGTAGCTAGTTCTCTGAGATGCGTCGGGCACCACAGTATCTCTGACCATGTCGAGGACGTCTGAGAATAGTAACTCGCCTAGAAAGCTTACTTCCCTGACCTGCACTTTAATCATTCCTTCGTTCACTCAACGAATAGCCATTGCACTTGCAGAAGCCGGAGAAACAGCTGCCTTCATAGGCGAAAAGGAAGTTACAGGTGGTAAAATTGCACCATCATTGACAGGATCCATGTGTCAAAACTTAGGCGAGCACTGACCGTGTTTGCTGGCCACAGGTGTTTCATAGCCGGTGGCGTGAAGGGAGGAAAGCGCTGGACCCACAGAAAAGTGGAAACTAAAGGGGAGTCCCCATTTTTATTAATTTGGCAAATTAGCCATCGAAACATTTTGCTTGTAGCCATGGTTCTCCTTGGGGATTGACTGGGAAGCTGATGACAGATACCGCAGGGTTATTAGACATTTGCCATTTACAGTTTTTGCTGCTTTTATTGGAAGGAAGGAAGGAAGGAAGGAAGGAAGGAAGGAAGGAAGGAAGGAAGGAAGGAAGGAAGGAAGGAAGGAAGGAAGGAAAGGAAAAGAAAGAAAAGGGAAGGGAAGGGAAGGGAAGAAAAGGGAAAGGAAAGGAAAGGAAAGGAAAGGGATTGGAGGGGGAGGGAGGGGAGGAGAAAAGAGGAGGGAGGGAAGAGAAGGGAAGGGAAAGGAAAGAAAGAAGAAAAGAGGAGAGGGAAAGAAAAACAATAGATTCTACAAATGCCAACTGGTTGGGCCTCCAAGGGTGGTCTCGGAAGAGTGAGTGATTTGCATGGATTTAACCTCCAGGAGCAGAAGCAAGAAGGCCAGTCTGCCAGGCCATCTGCAGCGACATGAGGTCTTGGCCAGTCACCAGACGCTTGGGGTAAGTGCTAGCCCGTCTAACCACAGTGTCACTGGGTTAAGGCGGGAGCCTCTTCTCCCCAGAATTCGTCTGTGCTCTGGATGCCTCGGATGAGTTCCTGAAGGACCGGGTGATGAACCTTCCGGAGAGCTTTGTGGCGGGGACCCACTACAGCCAGGACCGGTTCCTCCGCACGCTGAGCAACTATCGGGACATCAACACGGACGACGAGACCGTCTTCAACTATTTCGATGAACTTGAAATCCACCCGATTCATATTGGTATGAAATGGACTCGAGGGTCATGTGAACGTGGGGAGAGACGCTGCCACGTGTCAGACCCCCCCACTACCTCATACACATTGGCCAACCCCGTCTAAGTCTATCTAAGGGCTGGGGAGAATGGGGGGGGGGAGTATAACCAGATGCCGGGAGTGGGGGGTGGGAAGTCACAGGATGAACGGGGCACTGCTGGGGCGTCCTTCACGTCACGATTTCGTGGTGGGTGTTACTGTCATATGAAGACACTCGGATATCTTATGAAGCAGAATCCCAAACGGGCATTTTTTTAAAGGGCTTTTCAAAGGAATGTGTGTTTGCTGCTGGCTGCTTCAGGCCACCCCCTGGATCTGGATGGGGGAGGGCAGTGTCTCATCCCCATAACATTGTGGGGCGCTGATGCTCTTCACCAAGCCCTTCCTTGACCGTAGACAGCAGCGGACCCCCACAGCTCCTCGGACAAGTCCGTAGCTGTTCGATGCATTTCTCTGTGTTCCCGTAACCGCTCTCCTCAGAGCTTAGCTCACAGCAAGTTCCCAGTAGATAAGATCTCTCACCATCAACATCATCATCATCGCTCCTGGCTCCAGATCTCAGCTGTCCTAACTGTCCCCTCAGCAGGGCGAATCCCTGAACTTCCTTCTCATTTACTGAGTCTTTCTCCTCTGGGTTTGGTGAGAAACCCCTAACTGGCTGGAAGCTTGGCCCAGGCCGACCCCTTGCACCTCCTGAGGCTTCTCTTTACCTCCAAGAGCCAGACGGAACAGCGATTGGGCCCTGGAATGCTGGGAGGCTTAGGGTCAATGCTGGCAAGAGGCAGGCGAGCCGATTCCAGCTCTGCCTGTGCCTCAGAGTTGTCATCTGTGAAACAGGAAAATAACCCCTGGCTCGTACTGTTGTTCCAAATGGCGGAGGTAAGAGGCAGGCCACGTTGGCACGCTGATGGGGTTCGGCAGGTGACGATGTCATTTGTACCGACAACATTAACACCTAAAGCGATGGCCTGCCGAGAAACAAAGGTGGAGCAGTCCTCGTAAATCTGCAGATGCTTCTGTTTTGCACCCTCGGAAGTGATGGGATTTGGTCCTCACCTGATTCTGTCCGTGCATGCTGTTTATACATGTTGATGCTAAGGGTTGGGCGCCTACTAATAAGAAGTCATTTACCCTATTTAATTAGAGAACTAAGAATGGAAAAGAAATGGTGAGCAAATTGTCACAGAAATGGTAATTGTCACCTTTGTAGTAAAGCCCCCAAAAAGCATTTACAGAAATAATTGGGAGAGCTCCAGGGAGAAACACTGAGAAAGGCAGACATGGCAGGAGGGCTGGGTGAGCGGCCCTTGTGTTCCTGGCTCCTTCTGTGCCCGCCACGGTCGGCCTCATCTCCATGCTGACGACCAGGAGGTGATGAAAGCAAAGGGGAGAGAAAGGTGTCACCGAGATGAGTGTGGGGGACGGTGTCAGGGTCAGGAATGCAGCCGGCCTCAGGAAGGCCTGGAATGGGCCCCGGGAAAGATGCTGGCACCCGCATTCTCTCCCTGCGTCTCTGGCCTCTCCTTCCCTCTCATCTCCTTACTCTCTCGCTCTTTGCACCAGAATCTCTCTATCTCCTCTCCAGCCCACAGAGTGGCCCGGGGCCCTCACAACCCGGATGCCTCCGTGTTCCCTGGCTCCGTGACTTTCAGTCCTGATTCTACATTCCAGGAAGGGCAGGTCAGCCGTCACGGCGTGGCCAGAGCCCACCCCCACCCAGTCTACAGCTCCCCACCCCCAGGTCAGGGCAGAAATATCACTGGGGGCGGCTCTGTGCTCTATGAGCCCCTTCTCCAAAAGCGAGGCTTTTCAAAACTGCTCCAGAGGGCTTTCCAGCACATCAAGTTTGTCATTTCTCCACTCGAGGAATCAGAGAGAAACACGTTTAAAATGTCAGAGCTCAGGCAGCCAGGAGGAAGCACACGAGCGTGTTTCTTTGTTTTTGCTGGTTTTGGCTGGCTTCCACCGTCAGCGGATACATTGCCCTGTTCCTTCTCTCTTTCCATATTAGGACCTGGCGGTGCCCCTAGTCTAGGTCAAGGTCGTACAGTACAAGCAAGGGGTGGGGGAGGGGAGCCCCGCGGTGGTATGCATGGGGGCCGTGAGAGGTTGCCTGGAGACGGTTGGGAGGTGCTGAGTACCAAGTGCATCCACCGCACACCACACCGGAGAGAATGGGGTAGAATTTCCTACTGGTGACCTTGTGGGGAACTCGTTGTCACTCACCAAGGAGCCTTCGCTTTTTTTTTCTTTTTTTTTCCTTGATCCTGATATTAACATTAGTCAGATATTCTGGAGTTTGGACATTTTTCTATTTAAGTAGGCCAACCAAAATGTTTAATATTTTTTTCTTAATGAATTGAAAACGTATCCCAGAATCACTGATTCTCAGAAACAGAAAACAAAAGGGACCTGGAGGTCTCCCAGCGGAACCTCCACCAAGGGCAGGACTGATTTCCTTCTGTGCAAACCCCCCGACCGAAGCATCCCAATCTCTGCTTGAATGCTTCCAGGGACGGAGAACTTACTCCTTTTGAGGGAGTCCATTCCCCCCATTCATCCACTTAAATCAACAGTAACAGCAGCAACGACCCAAGGCCAGCCTTCCTCCCTGCCTCCCAGACACGGGTCTGATGTTTGCCAGGGAGACGAGAAATTCTGAACCGTGTGGGCAGCTGGAAAAGGGAATCCCTGTAGGTCAATCTACAATGTACATGTACATAATTTCCCATCGCAAGTTTCTAGCAATAAAGAATTTTTCTCACACTGCTGCAGAATATCTTGCGGACGGGCCCAGATCATAAGGGTGTGTTGCTCCCCTCCTTCTCTCCTGGTGTTGAAAGATGTAGGAAAACTTGAGGATGCTCAGAACAGACTTGCCACCACGCGGCTCATCAAAGAGATTGGCAAACCTCGAAACTATGGGCTGACGGATGATGAAAAGATCGAGGAGGAGCGAAGGGCCGCCGAGGAGCACATCGCCAAGGAGGCCATGCGGGAAGCAGAACGGGAGCACAAGGAAGCCATGGAGATGGCAGAGAAGATCGCCCGCTGGGAGGAGTGGGTGAGAGCATGTGTGCGCCTGCTAGTGTGTGTGTGTGTGCGTGTGTGTGTGTGTGCACACATGTGTGCTTCTTTGGGGGGGAGGGGAGCAGCAAAGCCTTGGAGGCCCATCGCACCTCCCAACCCACTCATAGAGAAATGTCTCAGAAACACCCCACATAAGTCTTGTTTGTTTGTTTGTTTGGTCACATGTCCCTTTTTCGAAAAAAAAGACACCCGTAGTCTTTTGCTCAGTTATAAACAACGAGCCATGGCCAGTGGCATTCACCATGCACATCCCCGTCAACGCGAAACACTTCGTTGCATGTCGACCTCGTGGTTTCATTCCATGTTCCCCTACGTACCCCTCTCTCCTGGGTGCCAGCCTCGCTCTGCCCGCCCTCCTCATGCCCCGAGTTCCCGGCTCTTACCCGTGCTGCTTCCTGCAGTGGCATCACACCCACCAGGCTCCTGATCAGGGTGTTTCTCACCAGAATTACGTGGTGGGCGCCCTCCCGCTGGACTCCCCAGCTCTGCCCCTGTCCATCTCCAATCTCTTCCCGTGCTGCTACCAGACAAGCCACATGGCCACCCCTATTTAAACTTTTCACAGGCTGCCCATCACGTTAGACAAAAGTACAAACTCCTCATGTGGCACCCAAGGTCCTCTGTGACCTGGCTGCTTCCCACATTTCCCAGTGCGTCTAAACGTGCCCCATCTGCATGACTGACCTTCTCATTATTATTATTTTTTTTTCCTGAGCCTTTGCTAGAAGTCATCTTTCCAATGACGCCTTTCCTGGACACCATGTTTAAAATTTTAACTGCTTTTATACTTTTTTCGAATGTGAGGAAAAAAGGAAGGAAGGAAGAGAGGAAAGGAGGGAGGAAAGAAGGAAGGAAGGGGGAGGAATGGAAGGGAGAGGGATGGAATGGGGAGGGAATATGTCCCTATGCCCACATCTTTGTGTGCCTCATTATCTCCTTAGCATAAATTCCTGAAGTTTCCTAGGACTGACTATGTGTTCATGGTCTAATTTTTTTTTTTTTTTTTTTACTTTTATTAGCATTTGTTGATGCTGTATTTTCTCCTGGCCCATAAGGTTTTGTTTCTTCAGTTTCTTCTGGGATGTCTCTTTCTTCTGAGCTTCCTCCTCTTCTGGGTTAGGAACGGTCAGCTCTTTTTCACTGGGGATCATCTCCCTGTGGCAGGGGGGGCTCACGTGGGGGTCATCCGCCGTGGGCTCTGTACGTTCTGTGTCGCCTCTCAAGAGCTCGGTTCACCTGGCCATGCTCAGTGACTAGAGTCTCCATCCAAACCCTTAGGTTCGGCTTTACTCATTGCATTGTCAGGCACGTGCAGCCCAAATTCGGCACTCTTTTTGGGCCACTGATTTTTTGGGCCACTGACCCTGCGTCCAGCCCCACTGTTTGGCCGGTGGACACCAGCCAGCTCCACCATCGTGAGGACAGAATAGCACTGTCGTTTCTGTAAAGTGACATCCTTCTGATCCTTGGGGGCTTTCGAATGTGCAGATTCTTAAGGGCCTGGGCATTAAAAGTGAACTCAAAGATTTGAACCTCTTGATTTGCATGACTCTGTGGGGCTTTCTGGGTCAACTACACAGTGAGTCATTTTCTGAGTCACCTCCGGGTGGCTTACGGGAAGAAGCAGCCACGGTGTAAATTTTCATGCATATTTATTTCTCCAGCAAGGGGGAAATCAGTGCACACAGTGTCCGTCGGTGTGTTTTCCCTGCACCTCCTCCAGCCCTGCTCTCCCAGTTTTGCTCACATGTGACAATCTGATCAACAAAAGCCAATCTCATCGTTTTCGTGTTCAGTCCTCCCATCTATTATAAATTTAACAACTTGTGCTGTATTAGCTAGGTATTTATAGTTCTTCTTATGTCGCACATTTTTTTATTTTTATTTTTTGGCTCATGTCTGGGCCGGGTGTCTTTGTCTTATTATTTTGCAAGAACAACTCCTGATAAGGTGGTACAAGAGGAACAGGGTTGGCCCCGAAGGCCACCTTCTCCCAGGTTGTGAAAATCCAGCTTCACTCATTTTGTAGATACGTGGCCCTATAGTGGTTACTCGGTGTCCCAGTTTCACCATCTGTACAATGAGACGATGATAGTTCCTGCTTCTTAGAGTCACTGTGGTGGTGAAAGAGTTAATTCGTGTGAAAACATGCAGACAATGCCTGGCAAACAGTGTGCGCTCCCACAATATCCTCCTGTTTGTGTGTTGGAAATCGTTTTTCTCGACTCATCGTTTATCTTTTAGCATTACTTGTGGTGTTTCTTCTGTCCATAAAAAAGGTTTATATCCTGTCTAATCCCATCCATCAATCTTTGTCCCAGTTTGATTTCTGGGTTTGCTATTTTGCTAGGAAAGACCTCTTTTGAAACGAATATCGGTTAGGCCTCTTTATCTTGCAAGTGACAGGAAAGCAAACTCAAAATGGTTTAAAAAAAAGAAAATGTATGGATTCACATAACAGAAAAGTCCAGGGATAGAGCTGGCTTCAAGCAAGGCTTGAGAGAGTGACTCAGATGGTGTCACCAAGGACTGGGGGCCCTCTCTCTGCTCTTTCTCCCATGTTGATGTCCTCCTTAGGCTCTACCTGGTGTGCCCGTCCTTCCCTAACTAATGTTCATGAACAGGAGGCAGGCTGGGCCGATGGGCTGAAGTCCCACCTTAACCACAAGCCTGAGAGGGAGATTTCTCAAAGGAAATCTGAAATTATTTTTCCCAAAAGAGGGTGGCTGTATGCTGAGCCAGGAATAATACATGTCCACCAGACCAATACCTTCTGGACATCCTATTAGCCCTAACTGATTCTTTCTTTTCTTTTCTTTTCTTTTTTCTTTTCTTTGCTTTTCTTTTTTCTTTCTTTCTTTCTTTCTTTCTTTCTTTCTTTCTTTCTTTCTTTCTTTCTTTCTTTCTTTCTTTCTTTCTTTCTTTTCCTTCCTTCCTTCCTTCCTTCCTTCCTTCCTTCCTTCCTTCCTTCCTTCCTTCCTTCTCTTTCTCTTTCTCTCCTTCCTTCCTTCTTTCCTTCCTTCCTTCCTTCCTTCCTTCCTTCCTTCCTTCCTTCCTTCCTTCCTCTTTTCTTTCTTTCCTTTCTGCCTGCCTGCCACCTGCTTTTCTTCATCTAGGCAGCTAGAAATTATTTTTGTCTAAGAGATGAGGTAGGAATCCAGTTTATTATTTTTTTAATGACCTGACTATTGTAATAACACTATTTGTACCTATTTCCTGCTGGTCGGGACTGCCACCTTTATTCACAGCACGATCTAGTCCTCACATATTGTGGGTGAGTCGTGTGCAAGTGTTCTCCCTTTACTGACCACCTGTTTATCCCCACCCCCGCATGTTTTATTTGTAGAATAAACGACTAGAGGAAGTGAAGAGAGAAGAAA
This sequence comes from Cynopterus sphinx, assembly GCA_030015415.1. Taxonomy (NCBI): domain Eukaryota; kingdom Metazoa; phylum Chordata; class Mammalia; order Chiroptera; family Pteropodidae; genus Cynopterus; species Cynopterus sphinx. Next base: position 139,524,785 of record CM057384.1, read on the forward strand.
CAGAATTGCTGGAGGCCCAGTCTATTCCCCTGAGAAACTATTTAATGACCTATGTTATGCCAACACTCATGCGGGGTCTGAATGAGTGCTGTAAGGTCAGACCAGAGGATCCCGTTGATTTTCTGGTAAGAGATTTACGTTTCTTTTAAAATGTCAATTTGGAAATAAAATGTGCCTGAATTTAAATGAGAAGCAGTTGAGACAGAGAAATTGTGTATTTGGGAAATAGCTGCTAATAATACCTTTACAGTTTATGATAAGATTTTTATTACTCATTTTATTACTCATTTGAGAGGATTTATGTACTTTTATTTAAAAATTGTAAGCATTAATAGTACAAATAGGTGGCTCATAAATACCTTGTAGTATCTTCTAAATTGCTGACTTATTTTCTTTCTTTCAATTATAGGCAGAGTATCTCTTCAAGAACAATCCTGAAACACAATGAAACTTTAAAGGCCTCGTGTCCTACACCTTTACAGAGCTTGAGATGAGTTTAACATTGTAATTTTTAAAATTGCTTTAAAAAATTCTTTTCCAGTTTTTGGAAAAAATTTTCCCCTGTAAACATATTTTATTAAGTAGAATCATTATAAAAAGCTATATGGCCATGAGTGTCTATTTCATTAAATCTATATTAGGAAGGTAAATTGATAAGATATCTGTACATAGCTCATGGGACAAACATTGACTTAATATTTCATTCTTAGTTGAAGTGTCTTGTACACTAATATTTACAGTGTGAAGAAAATCAGATTCTGTGTTATTCGAACAGGTAGGCCAATGGATTTACGCCATTTGTTATGGCCCAAATACCAGTGGTGTTAAAAATGGATGTAAATTAGAATGGTTTGTGCTTGGCTGTGTCATGGCAAATTAGACACGCACGATTGGTTGCACAGGTTTGAGTTTCAGGGTCAGTATCCCAGCCAGTGAGTCAGAGAGCACCGGAAACCTCATGGTAGAAAATTCATGTAACAGAACAAATAATTCTAATATTTGTGATCCTTAGAAAGTTGCCAAATATTTTCAACAAACTAACTTTGCCATACAGGCATAAGCAATCAATGCCCACTGCCTTTCCCAGCTCTAAAAATCCCATAATTCCCAGAATTACACTGAATGAGAAATTCGTTTAGGTTTATTTTAATAATATATACATTTCATCCCTTTAGATAATGTAATCTGAATATAACCACTATTTTTTTATCATGGTAAAATTCACGTAACAGAGAATTTATTATGGAGCTTACTGTCTCTGTGGATTTGTCTATTCCAGATTTTTATATAAACAAAACCATACAACATGCCTGGCTTCTTTCACTTGACATGTTGTCAAGGTTCATCCACTTCATTAGCATGTATCCTTTTTTAAGGCTGAATAATATTCTGCTGTGGGGATGGACCGCCTTTTGTTTAATCATTCGTTTGTTGATGGACATGTGGGCATTTCCACCTTTCAGGCATTGTGAATCGAGCTGCTGTGAACGGTTCTGTACAAGCTCTTGTTTGAACACCTGTCGTCAGTTCTTTTGGCTAGACACCTGGGTGAAATTTCTGTCATAGTAATGTCGTGGTTACCTGACTGAGGAATTGCCAAACTTGTTTTCCATAGGGGCTGCATTACTTTCTATCTTCACCAGCAATACATGAGGATTTTAGTTTCTCTGCATCCTTACCCACACTCGTTATTTTCTCTGCGAGTGTGTGTGTGTGTGCATGTGTGTGAAATGGTGATACTTTAAATGGGTGTAAAGTGGTATCACATGGTGAGTAAACATCTCTTCGTGTGCTTGCTGGCCATTTGTACACATTGGAGAAACGCATATTCAAGTCCTTCGCTCATTTATTTGGATTGCTGGTCTTTCTGTTATTGAATCTGTGAGCTCTTTATATATTCTGGATATAAGACTCATCAGATATGTGATTTTCAAATATTTTCTCCCATTCTGTGGCTTGTCTTCTCACTTTCTTAATGGTCCTCTCTAATGCACAAGAGCTTTTCATTTTGATGTTGTCCCATTTACCTATTTTGTCCTTTATTTCATTGCACTATTTTTGAGTCTTTTATTTTAATAGAAAATACTAAGTAAGTAAAGAACAACATATTTTCGATAGTTTGAAGTACAATAGTCTTTATAATAGTTACCTTTTTATTCCTTCACGATGGTTACATTTCATGACCTTGTTTCTTAGTTCACTGAGAAAACCTAAGCAATCAAAAGACAGCTTCTATGAATTCTCCCACCACAAACCTCCCTCTGCCTTCCCTTCTGCCCCAGGTAATTAATTGTCTGTGCTCCCATCTAAGAGCAACTCCCTACCTGTGCTTTGGATCCCATGCCTTCTCGCATAATTAGATTCTGCTCCTATAATTGTCCCTTCTCTCTCGCAGCTTAATTTTTCTCTCTCTTCTAGACCACCACTCTTAGCTTCAAACGCGATGTACGAGCTCCTGTACTTCAAAACAAAACATGACCAAAACCAAGGAAAATGCAAAAACCTTCCTAGACTTTCATATCCTCCTCCAACCCTGGTCTTGACATTCCCCTCTGCTTTGTAGCAAGGTTGCCAGCGACCTCCACATTGCCATATCTCATTGTCAGTTCTCAGGCCTCATCCCACTCAGCGTCTCCGAGCGATTTAGCATTTCCTCCCTTGAATACTTTCTTTCATCCACCTGAATGTCTAATAGGCACCTCACACGTCAGCACGGCCAATCCTCTTCTTGATGACTCCCCTTTCTCCCCTGTACCTGTTGTTCCTCCAATCTTCCCGTCTCTGGTATTGGCAAGTCCACCCTGCCAGTGGCTCAGGCACCAAGACTTAGCATCACCCTTGACCCTTTTCTTTTTCTCTTATGCCATGTTCAATTCAAAGGTGCATCATATTGGCCCAACTTTCAAAACATATCCCCTATCTGTCTTCTTCTCACACTTCTAGTATTACTGTCCTGGCCCAAGACACCACTATTTTCTTCCTGGATACCTGCTGTCACCTCATCACTTGACTGCTTTCAACATATCAGCAGGGGAATTTTGATCCACACAAACCCCTCCAATGCCTTCCATCTCACATGGAGCAAAAGGCAAAGTCCTGACCTGGGCCTGTGAGGCTTAATAGAGCCTGACCTCTTGTGACCTCATTGTCCCCTCACTTCCCTCCTCATTGCCAAGTATCATCTGTCTTGAGGTCTTTGCCTGGAATACTCAGCCCACACATAGCCGCACGACTCACTCTCACTTTGTCCATGGCTCAGCTCAAATGTCACCTCCGAACATCCTCTCTGTGACATCCCACTCTGTTCCTTTTCTCTGCTGACATTTGACATCACTTTACATGCCTGTTTATGGTCTATCTCCCCCACCAAAATGTAAGCTTCATGAAGGTAGAGAACTCCTTTTGTTTTCCTGTATCTCTAGAGACTAGAAAAGTACATAGAACATGGTAGAGGTGTGATAAATGTTAGCGAATGAAAGCTAGTTAAAATTTTGTTACACAGCTGTGTTGTTTATAACTAATTCGAATCTTCCATCATTCACCAAAGTCTGTAATTTATTTACATTTCTGTATAGCTGTGACAGGACACTTAAGTAAGTAACTCCAAGGGTCCCCAAGAGGCTTCACTAAGTGGCATTAATTTTGGCAAATTCACTGTGGATCTAGCTTTCAGCCATATAAGTTAAGAAGAGCACTCTCAGTTATGTTTTAGGGTAGATAGGACCCTAAGATCCTGACTTGTCTCAACTAATCTCCTAAGACACCAGAAGAGAAGACAGTCCCGATGTATTTACAATGAGAAACAATTGGTGAGTGGGCGGATGCTTGCTCCACATCACCAGTACATTCTCTTCTTGGAAGCAGGTCATGTGAGAAGCCAAATGATCAAAAGGGTTTGGTGGGATGTCACATGACCAGGACTGGGCATTGGCCTCCACCAGCTTGATATATCATCTCTGTCACACTTGTCCTTGTTCCCATCCTTCCTGATGAGGTGCACATTCCCAGACATTGTTTGGATGGCTAGTGGCAATTTTACCTCTGTGACCCTGCTTGACACATGACACATTCTCTCTTCATAAAATACTAACATATTCACTCTTTCAGGTCTCTGTAGGTTAGGAGGCATTTACTCTCTTTAGGGTGACTTTTCATATTTCTGCTCTGATCTATTGTCATTTTACAATTAATCTCTCTGAAAGCAATTTTCCCCCCCAAATCTGAGCAAGACAGCCTGTTATTGCCAAGCATCCTCTCTACATAACTACATTTGCAGAATATTCGGAAAAAGAGATGGGACACCAATGTAATAAGGAGGAGGTAGTGTGTATTGGTGCCGGCACTGGCTCAGTGGATTCCCATCCAAAGGCAGAGTCCCAGTCATGGAGGGGTTTCCCTTTTTTTTTTTTTAAAGTGAGGCAACCCTTGGTTGACCTCACAGATTGCAAGGACCTTGTCAGCTTAGAATCCCTTATTTTTAATTTTTTTACGCCTACAGCAACTGGTCTTCCTAGGTGGTCTCCCACCCAAGGACTAACCAGGCCTAACCCTGCTTAGCTTCTGAGATCAGATGGGATCGGGCATGTTCAGGGTGGCATGGCTATAGACAGGGCTGATGTTCTTTCAATCTGCAAGTCCAGTCAATGTCTTCTTTCAGAGGGTTCGTCTAAGGGGCTCCATGGAGTCTGAGTGCCCCCTCCCCCCAGTCTGTGACTTAAGCCTGCTATGGTTAATCCAAGGTGTTATCTTGGCAAACTTTACTGCAGTGGGCGTGGACAAGATAACAGTGAATGGGCCCCTCCAAAGAGGCTTTAAGGTTTGGACATTCCATTCCTAGACCCACACCGAATCTCCTGGCCAGAAGGAATGGGCCTCAGTAGTCAGACTAACAGGCAGCCTTTCCCTAACCCAGTGGTTGAGAGCCTGCAAAGTAGTACCCAGGGCCTTGTAACTGCTGTCTCAGAATTCAGTCTTCTTGGTTGGGGCCAACTTGATTCTTAACAGAGCCACGGGGATGACTTCGTCCCAATGTAGATGTGTCCCCCGACATAGTTTTCTCAACTGAGCCTTAAGGGTCCTGTTCATGCATTCCACATGTCCCGAACTCTGGGTTGATAGGTGGTATGCAATTTCCATTTAATATTGTCAAATTTTTGGCTAGTAGCTGCACTATTTCCACCACAAAGGCTGGTCCATTATCTGAGCCGATGGTAATTGGTAGCAGTCTGGCTACTTTTCGGGCCTTCTCAGTCTGGGTCGGGTAAGCCTCCACTGAACCGGAATACGAGCACACAAAGACCAAGAGGTACTTGTAGCCCCGGGAAGGGGGCATCTCAGTGAAGTCTACTCCCAGGTCCTCACAGGGTGTTCCTCCCACACTCTGGACTCCCAGAGGGCCCTGTAGTCCCTGTTGTGGGTTGTTTTGAGCACATACCTCACATCGTTCACACACTACTTGGGAGCTGCCAGAGAGCCAGGGTGTGTAGAAATACCAGCCCAATGTGGTTTCAGGAGCTGTCCGGCCAATGTGGGTGTTCTGGTGGAACTGTCCGACACAGGCCGGGGCCAGGGCCTCAGGAATTGCTATTTGCCTGTCTTCAAACTTCCACCAAACTTCAACGTACCTAGAGAGGTAACTCCCATTTTTAGTCTTAAACCAGGCATCCTCATGCTGTGACTACTTAGAATCTCACTCTGCTATAAGGACTGGGGAACAGGGTGGCAGTCAGAGTTGTTGGTTCTGTCACCCTCTCGGAGGCCACAAACTTTTGCTTTGCAATCCACTTTGTGGTTTCCCTGAGCAGTCACGGTGTCTCCTTTTTGATGTCCCCGGCAATGCATGACCACCACTCTCTTAGGGGATGAAGGAGCTCAAGGATCTCTTTTTCAAACTTTATGTCTTTCCTCCCTGAGTTGATTAGGCCTTTTTCTTTATATAAAGCCCCATGTACATGGAGAATGGTAGAGGCACATTTAGAGTCAGTGTATATACTGACACGTACTCCTGCAGCCAGCTGGAGGACTCGGGTCAGTGCAATGAGCTCTGGCTTTTGTGCCGAGATTCCCCTAGGCAGAGGTCTCACCTCAGTGGTGGAATGTAGGGTCCTCACAGCATATCCTGCAAGGTGTTCTCCTCCCTCACAAAGCTGCTACTATCAGTGTAATATTCCACATCAGGGGCCTTGAGGGGCCGGTCGGTCAAGTAGGGTCGGCTGCAAAACACTTCATCCATGACTTTACTGCAATCGTGGTCTGGCTGGCCAGGCCCAATGGGTAGCAAGGTGGCTGGGTTCAGGGTTCGCCCTACCTCTAGGCAGATGCATGGATTCTCACACAGCATCCCTTGGTATCTGACCATCCAGACATCAGTTAGCCAATATCATCCCTTATGCTCCAATAATGTCATTACTGAATGTGGTATCCAAACTGTCAGTTCTTGCCCCATAGTCAGTTTGTTGGCCTCTGACACAAGCAGGGACATGGCTATGAGCAGGAGGCCAGCCCTGGGCAGCAGAGTCAAGTTATTTAGAGAGCAAGACCACTGGGCGATGCCAGTTCCCAACATCTGAGCCAGGACCCCTACTGCAATGCCTGCCCGTTCATGTACATACAGGAAGAAGGGTTTGGAGAGGTCAGGTGGTCCTAGACCAGGCACACTGGTGACCGCCTACTTAATGTCTTCAAAGGCCTTTTGTTGTGCCACACTGTTCTCACACTAGGGGCTCTCATTCACTCAGCTTTGAGGCCTCACCTTATTGTTGTGGCCAGTATAGAATAGACCAAACCAGGTATGCTCTCAAAGGCTGTTTATTAGCCAGTGTCTGTCCTTGCCAGGAGCAGCCCCAAAATGTAGAGGTACAAGGTTTTTAAGCCCTAAATCTCATTCTTCATTCTGTCTGAACACAAAGATCTACTTCTATTCACTACCTGTCAACCTACTGGCCAGGTGTGCAAGTGGGGGTACAGAAGCAGAAAGCTTATTGCTAGAATGTTATGTTCTTATAGTTAATAGCTTATGCTCCCATGATGGTAGCCAAGCAATAATTTCCAGCTTATATAAAATTGACTGTTTCTCATGCCACGCAGGTAAGCAGGGTCACTCAGGCAGTTAGCGTTTGAGCTCATTGTTACAAGTTTTATGATTAACAGAATGTGGCTAAGGGTTCCAGGAGCTAGGCCTTTGTCTAGTTTTAGGTCTGAATTAATTTTACCCTGACCACATTTTAGCAGGCTGTCACATCATAAAGGGGTTTTGCCAAGACAGAGAAGCTAGGTATCCAGACCCTACAGAACCCCGTGGGCCCTAGGAACTCCCGAACCTGGAGCTGGGTAGAGGGCATGGGTACGGAGCAGGCAACCTGTTTTCCTTTCAGGTCATGTTGGCGTTGCCCCTGGGATATGCAGAAGCCAAAGTATTTAACTTTCTCCTGACAGATTTGGGCTTTTTTTCTGAAAACCTTATAGCTGGCTTCTGAGAAGAAGGAGAGGAGTGTTTGTGTTCCCTCCATACATTCTCCTTGTGTTTTCCCTGACAGCAATAGGTCATCAATTGGAGTAAAACGCAGCTGGTCCAGTCCACTGGGAAAGCCTTTAGGTCGGAGGCCAGTGCTGTTCTGAAAATGGTTGGAGAGTTTTTAAAACCTTGAGGCAATCTGGTCCAAGTTAGCTGGCCTTTGTCTCCATTCTCAGGATTTTCCCACTGGAAGGCAAAGATGAGCGGGCTCTGAGGGGCCGGGCCTACTCAGAAAAAGGCACCCTTAAGATCCAGATATGAGAAGAAGGTTGCGTCCATGGGGATGAGTCCCTTTTGGGTGTATGGATTGGGGATGATTGGGTGCAGGGTGACGGTAGCCTGAGTCACAGCCTGCAGGTCCTGGACTGGCCGATAACCATAGGTCCCTGGTTTTGGACCGGTAGGAGAGGCATATTCCATGGTAATTGGCACGGCTGAAAGATCCCATACTTAATGAGTCTCTCCAGATGTCTATGGATCCCAATCTGTACCTTGTGAGGAATGAAATACTGTTTCTGATGTATGGCCTCTGTTCCTGGTCTGAGCTCTACCAGTGTTGGGGGAATATTCTGGGCTAGTCTAAGGGAATCATCTTCAGCTCATACCCCAGATATTTTGAAGCGGAGAGCTCAGGTCCAGGTTGTGACCATGTTTCATTCACATTCAGGCACTTGTCATTCAAACACCACCCTCTGCGCCAGTAAACCTGAGAGGTCATGGTTTCATCTCCCTCCAGAGACTACTCAGGTGACCTTGGGAGTTGATCAGACTCTCTTTCTGCCTCTTTAGTGGCAAGTCAAATACCAAGACCCAGGGCCTCACCAGCCCCATTGATGCTCCTATGCTGGTTCCTGTGCCTCATCAGGTTCTGTTGTGCTCTAGAAGCCACTGCCCCAGTCCACTAGAAGAGTCATTTTCCCTATGAACAACAGGTCCACTGGCACCAGGTGGAGTCTGCTTCTTCCAGCGTCCTGGGGGCCAAACTCTGACAAGGGAGGTGAAAACTCCGATCCTGGACGAGCCCCCAGAAATGTTGCAGGATACTCAAGCAGAGAGATGGGACACTGAGGCAACAAGTAGGAAGCAACGTGTATTGGTGTTGGCACCGGCTCAGTGGATTCCCAGACAAAGGCTGAGCCCATCACAGCGGGCTTTCCTTTTACACTTCCTCCTACGTACAGACTTGCGTGTTCTTTCTATATAAGGAAAGTGTATTTTGATTGGTTTGCAGGCCATACGGGAAAGAGAATAACTTTCAACCATCCTAGGAAGTGGTTAGCTCAGGCCTCGCTACCACACAATAATTTCATTAGACATACTATTATATGTATCTAAAATCTGGATAGACTTAGTCCTATGATACTTTTAAAAAGTGGTGTTCTTTATAATAAAATAGCTAGGACAACCTAAAAGGGATGTGTAATATCTCTGCACTAAATCTTACAAAACAGAGGACTTGTACTCATAAAATATTAAAAATTCTTACAAGTCAATAAGACTGACAACCCAATATAAAAATAGGCAGAAGACATGAATAACCACTTAGTAAAAGAGCATGTCCAAATGACCAATCAGCAGATTGAAAAGTGCTTAAAGTCCTTAATCACCAGAGAAAAGCAAATGAAAACGGCAATGAAATTTTATTATAAAGCTGCCAAATGGCTGAAATTAAATGGACGATTGTGCCAAATGTTGGGGAGGATGTGGAGCAACCAGAACCCACATAAGACTACTGGTGGCAGTATAGGTTGGTTCTGCCCTTTTGAAAACCATTTGGGAGTTCTTACTAAAGCTAGATACAATGATAAACATTATCCAGAGATTCCACACTGAGTATGTATGAAAGAGAGTTGAAGCATATGTCTACAAAAAAAAAAAAAAAAAAAGGTTCAAGAATGTTCAGAGTAACAATACTGAAAAAGCTCCAAACTGGAAATATCCGGTATCTCCATCAGTAGGAGAAAGATACACCGGGGTAGTAGAGAATACTCCTCAGCAGTGAAAAAGAATGAACTGTTACCTCTGACAACGTGAAGAATATCAGAAGAATATCACGGATGTACTGTTGAGTAAAAGAAGTTAGAGACAAGTGTAAACACTGTACAATTCCATATTTGTGAAGTTATAAACAGATGTAAATTAATCTCTAGTGATAGAGTTCACAATAGTGGTTGCTTGGTGATGGTGGTGGTGATGATGGTGGCATTGGTGGAGGCGATGATGGCAGTGATAAAGGGCTATCCACTGGGAGGAAGTCTGCTGGATACTGGACATTTTCTATGTCTTGATTTAAGTGATAGTTACGTGGGAGTAAACACAGATGAAAATTCATACAGCTCAATAGGGAGCATTACAGAGATGGGGGATAAGTAGAAAGGCCTTCATATTTGTACACTTTACTGGATAAGTTGTCCTTTGATAATCTTTTAAAAGTGAGTTGGTACTCCACCTTAAAAAAACAGTAAAGTATGTCATATGTCCTTAAAGTTAAAAAAAAAAATTAACTCCTTAAAATGTGGACTTATTCATCATCACCATAGAGTTCCTTAGATCCTGCAGGAAAGAAAAATGCCCTTTGAAATCACACGAAAAATGTAGTCTTTTATATTTAAAAATTAAAATGAATCAAAATGCCATTCAAATTCTTTATTTAATGTATTTGGGTCTGGCACAACAGGTGGTGTTCCAGGAAGTTTCGTTGGTATGGCAGGCCTACTCCGAGATGGCCCCCAGTCATCTCTGCCCGCTGGTGTTCACGCCCTTCTGCAATCTCTTCTTTTTGAGTATGGGTGGAATCCACACAAAGCTTAGGTTACGTAAGACTGTAAATGAGATCATACTAGCATACTCTGTTGCCTTCTCGGCTGGCTTATCTGTTTTGATGAAGCAAGCCGCTATGTTGGAGAGGCCCACATGGCCCGGAACTGAGAGAGGCCTCAGTGAACAACCAAGACACCAGCACCTCCAGTCCCACAGAACTGAACCTGGCCAACTAACACGTGTGGAAGTGGATCCTTCCACAGTTGAGCCCTCAAATGAAACCCCAGTTCTAGCATCATTAAGGCAGCCTTGTTGAGAGACCCTGAAGCAGAGAAACTGTTTGATACTAAATGTGTGTTGTTTTAAGTAGCTTAAAGTTTGTAGCAAATTGTTACACAGCAGTAAATGGCTAATAAAACAGCATAGGCATGATCACCTTCCAAGAGTGAGCAGTCTGAGCTGATCACTGTTATGGACTGAATGTTTGCATACCCTAAAATTCACGTGTGGAGGCACTAATCCCCAGGCCCCATGTGACTGTCTTTGGAGATGGGGCTTCGAAGGAAGTAATTAAGGTTAAATGAAGTCATAAGGGTAAAGTCTCCCTATAAGAAGAAACACCAGAGAGCTTATGCAGGAACAAGCAGGCACTTGTGCGTGCTCACGTGTGCACGTGCTCTCTCTCTCTCTCTCTGCCATGTGAAGACACAGTGAGAAAGAGCCTGTCTACAAGCCAGGAAGAAAGTCTTCACCAGAAACGGGCCTTGTTGGCACCAAGATCTTGGCCTTCCCAGCCTCTAGAACTGTGAGAAACACATTTCTGTTGTTTAAGCCACCCATTCTGTGGCATTCTGTTAGGGTAGTTCATACTAAGAAAATTACCAACTTGTTTAAGCCAGATTAAGCACCGAACTGAAATGATTGCATGGAAATACTGAGCAACCTAAGTTGTCTTTAAATCATCAGTAATAACATAATTCTTTAAGTGACAAATGTGCCAGGCACTGTTTTGTGCTTTGGCCTTAGTTTTAACAATATAGTCAGCATTCCTACCTTTATGGAGCTTATATTTTAGTGAGGATGACGGAATAATTTAAAAAAAAATTAACAAGGACGTCCTGGTTACGTGATAAGGACTATAATGCAAATAAACAGTTCAGATAAGGTGGTCTGGGAAGGCATCCATGAGGCAGTGGCATTTGAGCTTTGACAGACTGTGAATGAGTCAGCTATTGAAGAACTAGGCAGTACTGCAGGTGTGGACAAGTATGAAGGCTCAAAGGTGGAGGAGCTTAGCATGATAAAGAAAAAGAAGCAAGGCCAGTAGGATTGAAGTACAAATAGGAAAGGGGAAGAGTTTGAATCGAGGCTGCAGAGAAAAATCTAAGAGCCAGATGATGCAGGGCCTTGTGATGATTAAAGTTTGATTTTATTCTAAGAGCAATAGGAAGCCATTAAATTGGATTTTAATGCAGGCGAGTGATATAATCGACAGCATGGTGTAAAGCCCAGCTGCTCTATGGAGAATGGCTGGATAAAAGAATGAATGAAAGGAGGAGGATACCAAGGCTACTGTGAAGGTCTAAGAGGAGACGGTGGCTGAGACTGTAGTGGTGGCAGAGGAGACAGAGAGAAAGGGATGGATTTCGGAGGGATTTGGGAGGTGGAATCGATGGGACATGATCATAGATTTGGATATATGGGCAGTGAGGAAAAGTTAGAAATCAAGGATTTGGCTTGAGCCTGGAACATCACTGTGCTGTTGACTGCGAGGCAGAGACTAGAAGAGGTACATGTTTGAGGCCAGTACTAATTAACAAGCTATCATGGTTCTTTCTTTCCTACAAATGGTAGAAGACACATTCTTCAAAACAGAAGCTAGCAAACATCTAAAAGGCAAATGAGCGTTTAATGAGAAGACAGCTCAAGAGGTATAACACTCGTTGGATGAAAAGTATTATTATTTTTACTTCTGTGACTCATGAATCTTTTTTTATCAAAAATTTTAAAAAGTATGAATCATGAATAGCCCAATGAATTCTTGTACTTTATTATTATAAAAGTCTCTGTATCATACAGTATCTCCAATTATTACGACCTAAATGACACTGAAACACAATCCAGTTTCCAGTATGGGGAGAGGTTCTGCTCTCAGAAACATTTTGTGCATTTTCCTGATTCGAATGCACTGTGGACCTAAGAGAACTCATTTTGGAATTCTTTCCACTATTTGACATTGTGTGGAAAATACTCTGTGAGCTATACTTAACATCTTTGCAAACATCTTCTCCTCTCTTAGCAGCTGGGGTGGGGAAAGGGCTGCAGTGAAGGGGCAGGAGCAGCGGAGACAGGCAGCAGCTGGAGGGAGTGGGCCGGGGCCCTGAGGACAAGCAAGGCAAGGCTAACAATACTGGTATTGTCTTAAGCAGTATCATAGTTATTGGCTTTATCTCACTCTTTTTCTTGGCTCGAGTTATAGCCTTAATTGCGTCCTAAACACTGGGGATATGTGAACATCTAGCTCATTACTCACTTGTGAAAGTTGAGTTGGATTAGATTGCAGTGGTGGGGTGTAAGGACCTTTCAGACCTTCAACATGACCCCAAAACACAATTCTTGCTTTCAGAGTTTATAACCTCCATCTCCAGCCCTGACTTCCCTCAGCTCCTGAAGCATCTTTTCAGTTGTCTGATAGACATTTCTGAAGGTCCTACAGGTGCGGCAAAATCAACCCACATCAAACTGCTCCCACACTCTCATCTGGCCACCTAGCTATCTTCTTGATTTCACTTACTGGTAGCACCATTCACCCCTCCTGGAAGCTTTATAATCATTTCTGTCTTCTTCCACTCCATCACCTCTCACCACCACAATTAACTGCATCACCTAAATATTTCTCAAATTGTTCCCTTCTTTATTTCAAGCTTCATCTCTTACCTGAGCCATAGCGAGATCCACCTCACCTATCCTCGAACTTCAAGATCTCTCCCAAATTCATTCCATACTCTGATCTTTTGATATAAATGTGACCTTTCAGCGGCTTCCGCATTCACAAGGTAAAATCCAACCTCTCAGAATGGCCTCAGGTCTGAGCTCAGAGGTCAGTACCTCCGAGAGGCCTTGTCTGACCTCCCTATAGAGAGTTACCCACGATTCTACCACCTATTTCATTCATGGTTCTTATCACATCTGTAATTGTGCCTCTGATTATGGGCTTATTATCTGCCCCCTAGAAGTTAAGGTCAAAATGGGTCAGAGATCTTGATTGTATTTTTCATAGTGGGAAATAGACCCCAGCTTAGCACCTTTTTTTTTTTTTAATTGTTCCTTCTACCTGATATGCTCTTCTCCTCCTGTCCACTTAAGAAATCTTAACTTGTCTATCAGGACATTTCTAAAGTCACTTATGTAAAATCCACCTTGACTCCATCTTCAAGTGCAGTTCCTTTTAACCATCTTCAGCAATCAACGTGGTACCTAGCACATTCCAGGTACTAAATAAATATTCTTTAGTTGTGCTGTCTAGCCGCCGTGTTCTATGGAAGGCTGAAACAAAAATAATTTGTAGCAAATACAGAGTGACATCCATCTCTTCTTTACTGCTGAGATGCCAGGCAGAGGATGGCCATGAACTCAAGAAGTTTCCATTATTTTAAAGTACATCATCAGTGCCTGCCTTTATGAGCAGTTTCAAAGACCACAGACTTAATACTTTACTGATTTCACTGGATCTCAGATTTTCAAACTTTTAAGGACAGGTCTGCTACTGGGCCCCTAACCAAAGCCATCTTGATGACAAGAGGGTAAGGAATAAGTGTAAGAGATGAGAATCAAATACAAGCCTGTCTCCACATCAGGGTAGTTCAATAAAAAAGAGGGTGCATAATTTAAACTTTTCTAGTAGACACACTTAAAAATGCAAAAGGAAACAGGTGAAATTTTCATATTTTATTTAATGCAGCGTATCCAAAACACAATATAAAATATCAGTGAAGTATTTCATTCTTTTGTTCATACCAAGATTGCTGAAATCCGAGTGTATTCTGCACTTACAGCATACCTTAAATGGACTATCCTCATTCCAAGTGCTCAAAAGCCCCCCAAACAGCTACCATACAGGATACCAGTGGGTTTAGATCCTGTGTTTTTACCACTGAGCCATTAGTCCTAGAACTCTAGACGTTCTGGGGGAAAAAAAAATTCTTTGTCTATTTTCCGGAGGCTTTACAAGCGCACATTAGCATGTGGTATATTTAAAGAATCTACAGCTTAAGCTTCCCAGACTCCTTCCCACCTTCCCTTCCATTACCCTTCTGTGTGACACTTTAGAACACGTTCTGATTCAAAACAGCGAAGGAATAGCAGCGTCCAGACGGTCTCAGACACTCTCTCTCCAACTTTTGCTGGGAGTGGGGAGAAAGACTCCTACCTAGGTCTCATGTCAGATATAGATTTGGGTTGGAAAACACAGACTCGAAGAAATCATGGCAGAAACAGCCTTGGCTCAAAGCCCAACGGTTACAGCTTTCCCTGTCGGTTCCAGAGCACCCACCCACCCTTGGTTAAAGAATGAAATCAACTCGTGTTCCAGAATCCGCAATCGATCCCACCCTGGGAATGTATTCGTTGAATACTTCTTAAACGCCTGCGCACATCCGTCAGCGGACGAAACAGCCCCAACGCTCTGTCGGGGGGTGGCAGGGGGGCTCACCCAAGTCCCGGGGGGAAGGTGCGGCCCTAATACCCCAGCGCTAAGCACCCAGGCCTCTTGCACTATCCTATGCAACAAGACTCAGGTTTATTCTCAGTGCGGAACAGCACGGAGAGGCTGGGTGGGTGAGCAGTGACAAGCCAAGGCAGAGACGCACGTGGCCGCGTCCCGAGCCCCGCGCCCGCCTGGCGCCCGGGGCGCGCGTGGCTGCCTCAGGCCCCGCCGAGCACCTGCGCGGGCTCCGACCCGCAGCGCAGGCGCCGCGACCCCAGAGGGCGCCCGCGCGCCCGCCCGCCCAAAGCGGACGCCTGGGGCTTCGCCGAGCTCTTCCTCGCGCCGTTCAGGACGACTCACGGCCGGGGCTCCCCGCACCGGGACCCCTCGACCCCCCGCCCCCGCAGCAGCGTGACCCAGACAGGGCGGAAGTCGCTGCACCCGCCGGCCGAACTACACTTCCCGTGAGGCCCCGCGGCGCCGGGCGGCCAGTGCGCAGGCGCGCGCGCGGCGTGCGTGCGTGCGTGCGTGCCGGCGTCAGCGGTTCTAGAACGTTGCTGTGGTAGCGCTCGGGCGCCATGTTAGGACGAAGGGGAAGGAGGAGAAGCGCTTAAAGCGGCGGGCGCGGGCGCGGGAGCGGGGTCGCACCCAGGGCCGAGGCAGGCCCCCCTCCCTCCCGCCTCAGTGGATCATGCCCAGGGCGGCCGCGGCCGCGGTCGCGGGGGGGCAGTGACTGGGCGGTGCCGGCGCGGGAGACGATGCCGTTGTGAGTGGTTCGTGCTGTGTTTCCCGGCGCGCGGCGGCGGGGCCTCGGGGGCGGCGCGGGGCGCGGCGGGGGGCGGTGGGGAGGGCGGCGCGCGCGTCGGGCCCCGGCCCCGCGGGGGCGCTCCCTGCGGCCCCCCTTCTCCCCGCGCTCGCCGCCGCACTTCCCGGGCGCCGGGTCCCCGCTTCCCTCCGCCCCTTCCCGGCTGCGGCGGCGGCGGCCGCCGGGCCGGGGCCTCCCCTTCCGGAAGCGCCGGGGGAGTCCCCGGCCCCGAGCCTCCGCGTTCCCCTCCGGGGCGCCGGGGAAGCCAGGCCCGGTCCCCCGCGGGGTACCCCCGCCGCGCCGCCGCCTGCCCTGGGTTTCCGCGATGCCCGGGCTCGCCCCAGGGTGCACCCGCGCCCACGGCCGCGCGGGCCCGCGGCGGGCCTGCTCTCGGAACCCCTCCTCCCCCTCCTCCTCCCCCTCTCATCCCCGGTGCAGGCCTCCCCGGGCCTTCCGCCCCCGGAAAACCGGGGCGCGTCGCGGGACGCCCTCCGAAACGCCCGAGCTTCCGCGTGGCCCGCCCTGAGCGCGCCGCTTGGAGGGGGGGGACGGTGGCCCCGCAGCCTGTCCCCGTCGCCTCCCTTCCCGTCTCCCACCTGGCACCTCGTGCGCGTGTGTCCGATCGCACAGGCCGAGAGCTCGTCCGCCCGTGCCCTCCGACCTCCCTTAGGCCTGCGCCTCGGACTTGCTCCTCTTTGTCCTCCTGAGGGTTTTAAAGAGCCCCCCCCCCCGCCTCTCTCCCATTGAAAGAATTTGCGAACCCCCCGTCGGGCTGGAACGGTGACAGCTCGTTCTCTGCGTTCACACCGCAGCGTCCAGGCCTCTCGAGTGAGCCGGCGTTTCTCTCGTTTGGGGAGGGCGCGGCGTCGGAGGGCCTCCTGGAGACAGGGACCGTGCTGTCTCTGCTCCGCGGCCGCAAAGCGCAGCGAGCGTGTCGTTGACACCCGAAGTCCTTACCTGCGTGCAAAATAAAGCCTTGATGGTTCCTAGACACGTCACGTGGCGCCTCCGGTTTTGTGGGGTATTTTTTAAGTAGACAGTTTCTTTTTTTGCACCTATGACCCATTATAGTTTTACGTTTTTGTTTCTCCGGGAGCGTCCCTGTGCGTCTCTTTACAGGTGAGGCCCTAACGTTGGCGCAGGCTTAGACATCTGTCAAGCTATTAGGCACCCGATGCCTTTTACACAGTATTTCAAAGAGGAATTTCATACGCCTGCCTTCTGGCTTATTCCTGTCATTTTAAGAGGCCTGTCAACATTATTTCTGTAGCGAGAATATTTGTTTTAATTAAACATACAGACCTCATTGTAGAATCTTCGCCGTCCGTGTTAATTGATACACCCCTTTTCATGGAACCGTAAAAAGAGGCTCTAGGAGAACCTAGTCTAAGCAAAATTTTTCTGATTTTTTTTCTGTTCAGCAATAATTACAATAAACCTAAATGCAGTGATTCCGTGTGCTAGCTCACATTTTATTGCTGCGTTTGAAAAGGGATTTCTCTTCCTGATAATCATCTCAGTATTAAAAATTGATCAGTGAGAGGAAATGTGTGCCTTAAAAGGCTTTCCTAAGAACATAGCTTAAGTAATAAATTTTCTTTCTTTTTATTCCTGCTTTTCCCATACTTCCTTTGAGGGGAGAGGTGTACATTTCCTATACAGACCTAAGTGCTTCCAATTTTTTGACAGTAGTTCAAAGGTATAAAATGGAAGACAGAGTCAAGACAGCAGATGTACACACAAATATTGCTTTTCTAGTGTTTCTTGAAATATGAACAATGTGGCCAATTTTTCATTAGCTGCCCTTCTCATTTTAACCCTAAGCTCACTATAGTCCTTTAAAGTAAGCAATGTAAAGACCGACGTCTGCATAGTTGAGTAGGTCTTATTCCTTATTAATTTGTGTTCTTTTTCATGTTTGATGTTTTGAATTGTGATTTCCACCTTATATTGTGTTTGACTTCCACCTTCATTTTTGGTATGCCTGTCCTGTTAAATTTCGGTGGCTGGGTAGGGTTGAAGCACAGACTGCAATTGAGTTGATTTATTGACATTTATACTATAGATTTTTGAAGTTTAGGCCATTACAAAACATTGTGAACAAGGGTTCATCTTTTGTCTAAAAATCAAATGTAATTGGACATATAATCTTGAAAGGCTCATGTGATTTAAGAGCCATGGTGATTAAAGCTTCAAAATGTTGGTAGAATTTCTCACATAGGTATGATTGACATTTTGGGCTGTGTAATTCCTTGCATTGGGCTGTCCTGTGTTTAGTAGGGTGTTTTTAACAGTACCCCTGACCTCTACCTGCTAGATTTCAGAAGCCCTGCCTCCCATCTTCCCAGTAGTTATAACTAAAAACGTCTCCTGATACTGCTAAATGTACCCCTAGGGTCAAGATGTCTTTGTTGAGAACCGCTTCATTAATACAGAGTATAGTACCCTTGTGGAAACTACATTTCACTTTCTGCCCTACTCTATGCTGGTCAGATCATCATTTGCACCATCTCAGTTCTGGCTATCACACTTTAGTAGAGTAAGCAGCTAGCATTTGTGTTACTTTCATAGACTCTGGTTGGAGTTACCGGAAAAGATATTTAGCAAGACTTGGGGGAGACAGTAGCTTTTCTCCCAAATACTTGTGGGGTTGTCACAAAAAGAAATTGGAGTAGTTTCATGTCGCCACCACAGGTAGAACCTGTTGATGAATGTATTGTGCAGCAGTGGTTCACAGAGTGTGATCTGTGGAAGTCTGGAGGGCGTGGGTCCCTGAGTTCCTTTCAGGGAGTACCTAAAATCCAAACTATTTTCATAACAGTGCTGAGAGATTACATCTTTTTTACTCTGTTGACACTTGTATCAGTGGTGCAAAAGCAGTGATGGCTAATGCTGTTCATTCCTTAGGAAGAGTTGAGGTGGGGGCACCATATTGTGCTAGTAGTCATTGTATGTTTTCAGTACACATACAGTTAAAAGTCCTTGATGAAGCAGTAAAAATGTTAATTTTATTAAATCTTGGCCCTTAAGTTTGTCTTGCTGTGATAAAATGGGAAGTATACATAAAACTGCACAAAAAAGTGGAATGGTTGTTTAGAGAAGAGCACATATATGATTCTTGATTAGCTTGTGAGCTAAACTAGTGTCTATGGAGATTTTTTTTTTACTTGAAAGAACAAGTGATGAACTGTGGATATTCATACTTGCCTCTTTATTTACTTGAAAATGAAGTGAGCCTGTCTCTTTAAGGAAAGTAACTGACAGTATTTGTGACCAGTGATAAATTTTGAGCCTTCAAGCAAAAATTAGAATTTTAGGGTGCTTGTTTCTGCCATTGTGAGCTTGACAGCCTCCCAATTAAAAAAGTTTCTCATTAGATTGTTGGTGATATTAATGAATACAGGTTTTTTTTTTTGATAGTCTGTAATAATATGTCAGCATTTGGAAGATACGTGTAATTCAGTGGGCCCACATTTTCCAAGTCACCAATCATAATGCAATACAGTCATCCGTGGGTAAAAGGTATTTTTGACGTGCAAGGTAGACTGATGGCTTTTAATGCAAGAATACAGAGTTTCTTGATCTGGTTTCAGCTTTCATACTGTAACCAATCTTAATGAAATTATCACTGTGGAGTTTTGTTGTAGTATCAGAGATATCTACAATTATTTGAAAAGGCTATTAAAATACTCTTGTCCAGTTATAATGGTATGTCAGGTTTTCTTCATATGTGTTTGTGAGAACAGCTTATTGAAAGGGATTGAGTGCAGCCGCAAATGTGGGAAACTAGCTGTCTTTGATTAAGCCAGAATTAGAGATTTGCGAAAAACAGTGCTATTCTCATTACATTTCTGTCTGGGAAAAGATTTATTTAAAAATGTTATTTATGCTAACATGTAACGGATTTCTTGTTATTAAAATGAATAAACATTAAATAAATTCCCATTATAATTTCCATTGCAGTAAATACCGTCAGATATAAACCAGGTAAACAAAAGCTCTTTGGGGGTCCTCAAAATAAATTTTAAGAGTCAGAAAAGAGTCCTAAAACCTAAAGTTTGAGAACTGCTGCTGTATAGTAACAGCTAACAGCTGCGCTCAGCTTCTATTTCCAATAGTGGTGTCGGTGCAGCATCTTAGGTGCTATCTATCTATCTATCTATCTATCTATCTATCTATCTATCTATCTAAATTTTAAACTCAGTCTAGAGGAAAGGACACATGTTATAAAGACATTTTTTTGTTAGTGAAAAACAATGCATTCGTTCCCTCAACTTGTAACCTGAGAGATTTTGATTCTCAGATTTTAAGATTTAAGAGATTTTGTAATGAATTGCTTGCTGCTTTTAATAAATGTTGGTTACAGTTTTCAAATGTGGCATTTTGCCTTAAGCATGTTTTCAGTTCGTGAAATTGGGAGGGAAGGTATTAGAGTTGAGAAAGTTTATGAGCTTACTCAGTCCTGTTCCATGATAACTCTCCACTCCTTAGGCAAAAAAGCCTTCTGGCTTGATAACGTACAACTTTTAAAATGTTCTGTTTGATTCATCAGGACATTCCATTCCTTGGTAGCTAAGCCCCCTTTAAGTTAACGTTACAGTTAAATTTCACCTTCAGTTGCATTTGGCTAGGCTAGTTTACAAAAGCTACTTTCAGGCAAAATGAAGCCGTTTGGGTTCTTAGCTATTTCTCATCTTTAGTGGGGATGGGAGGCATGTCTTTTATTCTATATGTTCATTGTTTTTATCATTCAACAGCTTTTAAGTAATTGCACAATCTCAGTTTATGATTCACAATAACAACTAACTGTAGGGGGCATTAGTTCTCTTTAAAATTGGTAAATTGAGGTTCAAAGTAGTCACTTAGGTATTAGGACAAGTTGTAGACTGGGCTGTAATTCAACTCTGGGTTCCATGTTCCATTCTCATTCTAATGCTATACCATCTCTTGTTAACCTTTTTGGGAACTCTTTGATCAGCTTAGTCTTTTTACATGTTTTAAGTAGAAATTAATTTTCAGTATCAAATTTTTGTGTGTAGGATATTTGAATCTCAATTTTTTTTTTACTGGTGACATTTAATATGCTTACACTATACATAAAGTATAACGTACTGTGGAACCTAAGATCTTAGTATTTATTTTTAGTGACTTATTTATCTAAAGTCATGTACAGATTGACCAGTTATAGACTCCCATTTAGTGAGTGGAGTCTACAACTGTTTTTCCATGGAAAGTGTTTTTTAATTTTTAATCTTTGGATTGCAGATCTGTACAATTGTATGGCATTCTTATTTGTGGAAATTCCAAAAGTCAGGGAAAGAAAAAAATGTAGGGGCTTTTTGGATATCTCGTCTTTCTCTTCTGTCACAGAATTCTTTCAAATTTTTATTCCCTCTGTATTTTGCCTAGAAACCAGCTTTTTGTATTTAATGGTAGTTTTTATAGTTTTGGGGTTAAGAATAGTTTTCCTACCATTTTGGTCATCAGAAACATTTACATTGTATTTACAGGAGTTACTGTGTATGATACTGTGATTTAATATATTTTTGACTATTTCCATCTGATAGTTTTATATTTTTCCATAATTTCCATTTTATTTACATTTTCTTCATTTTCAAGTATACTTGGCAAATTGATGCAGGACTGCTGCTATTTGGCTGGGGTTTTTTGTACTACACTTAGCCCCTCTTGAGAGAGCAAGGGGCAGTTGGAAGTGCCCTTAGGAAGGAAGGAAGGAAAAATAACTTGGCTGTTGTTATACTTGAATAACAAGTACCCTTTCCCTGCTTAATCAACCTTGCATTTCCAAAGTTTGACCTTGGGATTCATTGTAACTTATTTCCTTTGGGCATAAAATATTAGTTCATCAATGTTTGAGCCTCTGCTGCTGCTTTCTAAATGTTGGCTGGATGATCCACCTGGAATACATGTTTTAAGAACATAGTTAGGGTTCTAAATATATGTAATGCAACTTACACAGAACACACATGGCAGGCGAATTAGCCATCCTTTGAATAGTTTCTCAGCAGATACATTGTTGGCTCTGTGCTTAACTCTAAGCTATTAGTAAATTTAAAATGCTAAACTTATTGTGAAAGGGAGATTTGTACTGTTTTTGCTAAGAATTAATATTTAATGCACATTCACATACTTGAGAGAGATCCCTTATTTCTTTTCTCTTTTCTGTCCATTGTCCTTTTTTTCTGCTTAATCTGAATGGGCACATAATGTTTTAGGTGGAAGAACTTTAAACAGCCAATTACAGTGGTTAATTGTTAAGGTAAATAAGTTACTGTGATTTAGGTGATTGCTTCTAAAGAATATTAAGCAAGTTAAGCTTTCAGTTTTAAGGACAAAAACTATGAAGAAATGATAAAGTGTTTTCTGATGGTTGGTAGCTATACAGTTTGAGGAAATGTACTCTTTAATACTATGGGCCACAACATATAACATGTACCTAGTAAGAGGAGCAGGGATTTATCAGTAGTATGAGCATTAACTATTTGGAAAAACACCATTGGTGATACATTGTCCTTTTCTTTTGTGTTACTCACTGCCTAGACTGCACTCCCCCACCCCCCCTTCCATTCAGAGTGCACACCTTTTTAACTTCTTCTTTTGGCATTGCCTTGATTCTTTGTTTCTGTAATAATGTATTTTAAGCTTTTAGTTTGCAGTTATCTGCAGTTTAAGTATTTGAATCCCAGGCCAAATTTGAGACTGTCACTAAGAAAAGAGACCATCTTTGTATTCCTGATTTTAGCCTGGTTTTTCATACATGTTTAGGCGTTCAGTAAACTTTAGCCTAAGTATTTATTATACTATACTTTTGGCAAAAATAAGTTAAATGAGTAAAAAGGTGCTTTTAGGAAAATAGGTTTGATGAAGTTTGAGAAACTTGGATTCCTTAGCTTTCTGGAGCAATAAATAAAGCATGATTTCTAATCAGAGTATTGCACTGAAAAATCCATTTTTAAAGTCATTTTATTTCTTTAAAATAATTCGTTCTGATTAGCATAAACTTAGCTTTTAGCCAATAATTAAAAAGCTATTTCTTGTTTTAAATTGAGCATTTATTTGGTGTTCATCTGCTAGGGAATGATCTTGGATGATTTTAGCCTCTGATCACAAACTGAATTTAATGGCGAGTAGTAGAATTAGGTTTTCAACTTTTGTACGACACCATTAATATTTTTAAGAATAACGAATTGAAACAAAACTTTAAACTCTAAGTGAAATCCTCTCATCAGTTTACCTGCTGTGTGTCTGCACATATAGACAATACACAAATAACTTTTAAAGATATAAGACTATAGTGTAAGATTTGGAGGCACTTCAGCATTTATACATAGAGATTACAATTATAGTCAGGTACCTGTGTTTGTATCCTGGCCCAGTGAATTTAATTAAGCCTTTTTCTCTCTCTCTCTCTCTTTAGTTTTTTTTTTTTTTCTGTGAAATGAGAGTTTAATAGAGTTGTTAAGAACAATTGGGAATAACGTAAAGTGCTTCATGCACTACTTGGAATATGTTGAGGTTTCGCCAAATACTAGTTTTTATTATAGTTACAGTCTACAGCTTTTCACCTGACATTGTGGTCATCTTTCCATGCACCTACATGTAATAACTACCTCATTCTTTTTATATCACACAGTGTTATAAGAATGTACTTTAATGAACCAGTCCTATCTTAATGGATATTTAGGTAGTTTCCAGTTTGTTAGTGCATTGTATACTGTGCTCCAGTGAACAACCTGGGGTAGCTTTTTGTATGATTCCTATGAAAAGGGTCCAATTACAGAACCTGTGGGAATAAGAGGTATTTATTCGCAAGTACCAAGCATGCCCCTCTATAGGGAATAACCCTGGGACAGACACTGCTCATTTCAAGCTTGTTGTACAGGATTTGGGGCCTGTCTATGGCCTGTCTTCTGATACATTGTACCTCTCTCCGAGGAGTGCCTAGAAATTGGATTTTTATTTAATATTTTATATCTCAAAATGTGAATAGAATAGGATATGTCTTCTGACTTCAGGGTCTTCAGTTTGGGTCCTATGTCCTAGTATATGTAAGAGAAATTGCAAAAGGAGAAGTTGCTAGACATTAACTTTAAAAATCGATATATGCATTTTTAATTTTGATGACTCTTGCTGGGTTGCTTTTTTAAATGATATACCAAGGTCACTTCCATTGTGAAGGGAAAGCGGGCTCATTTTTTAAACCATTGCCAACTTTGGAGGTGTATAATATGTCCTTAATTTTTATCAGTTGTCCATCAACTTTGTTTTTCTTCAGTCTTGCAGAAAATGGTTGTCTCAGCTTGCTTTCCTGATTTGTAGTGAAACTTTTTTTGGCGACTTAAGAACTCTGTGTGTTAAGAATATTATGATTTTGGCATAGGTTATATCTGTTTTCCTCATATCACTTTAACTTTATGATGTTATTTTTGCTATATAAAAAGGTTGGAGTGTTTTTATGTAGGCCAATCTGTTTTTGTGTATGGCTTTTGGGATTTGTATCTTGCTTAAATGTGGTTCTGAAGATAGTCGTTCTTATTTCTTTTAACATTTTGAAATTGGTCAATAATTCTTAAATATTTGGAAATATGGCATCTGGAATTTAGATTTTACTTTGTATAACAAAAGCCATTTGAGTATTCTATACTTTCCTGAATGACTTGAAATAGTTGTTAGTAATAATACATCCAAAGATTGATCATTTTTTGACTATTTGGTTGTATCACCACTAAACTACAGTTCACGGATTATAGGAACCTGTGCTATTTTAGTTAGCTTTATAATTACTATACCAAGTAGTTCTTGATATTTCAGAATGTACATATTTGTTAAGTTGGATGCCTAAATTTTTGAAATATCTAGGTATAATCAGCCTACAGTCTTATGCTAATTTTACAAAAACGTTGCTATTCTTTTTGTGTACTTAAATATTTATCCTAATTAGAATCAGGTCTTGGACAACCTAGTATGGAGAAAGGACAAAGCTTTTTTTGAGTATTGAAAACTTTCTATGTTTGAAAAACTCTTCAGTGTTACAAATGTGATAATTTTTAAATTCTTAACTTTCCTATCCAACTTAGAGAAGAGTATAATAAGTTCTAAGGTAAATCCATAGAGATACAGCTTACCAAAAATAATATGACTATAGAGGCAGGAGTAACACTAGAGTGATATATTAGTAGAAGTGAAATCAGGCCTGCTTTCTATTTATCGGATTGCTTCTGAGTTCAGAGCAGATTTGTAGACAGAGTTTTGAATATCATTAACTGAAGTCATGGGGTTTTTAAGGAGGCTGTGTTTTTAGAAAGGTACACTTGGTAGCACTATGGATGGTGGACTGGCTTGGCAAGAGGGTAGAAGGAAGGAGTGCAACCCAAATTCCAGGAGACAGAATTGGAGTTGTTGGAATGGATGTTGTTAAAATTAAAAAAAAATATATAAATAAAAGAAAACATGGGCATGTGTTCTGTGTGAACTTGGTCCTGAAGATATTTTAAATATTACATATAAAAAAACCCCATGTTCTGAGGAACAGAAGTTTGAAAATATTTAACACTGTGCCCTCTTCATCTCTCTGCTTCCCACAAAAGTGGTACAAGGGAAGGAATGTTTGGCTGTCATTTTGTGATTTTGAGAGGGAACACATTTGTGTATGTACTGAATGTGTAGGTATGTAAATCTTTGATTTGCAAAGGATTAAGACTTTTAAGAATGCTTTAGTCACTTGTTAAAAACTAGCAAGATGTTTGCATTAAAGGTGGATGAAAAGGAAGAATAAGGATAGAGATATAAAAAGAAGAAGGAATTAGGGTACTAAAATAGTTCTTACAGTAATACAGTTGTATTTGGATTTTTGTAGAGAACTTTCTGGATTGCCACCCGTTTTACTGTAAGAATTCAGGCAATATCCTAAAGGTAAATACAAATCATGTTTATGAGATGAAAATAAATCAGTTGCTCAGGAAAAGCACAAGTGTTCTTGATACCGAATCCCAGAAATTTATTGAGTCACACATACTGGAGCTCTATATCTGGTTTGTTTTTCCACTCATCGTTTCACATAATTGTAGAAGTTTTATTTTTAAAATAGAATGTCTGAAGAAAACTAAATACTTTAAAAAATAGTCTCTAGAAAGTGATAGACACAGGCAAGTGTCTAATGTATTAGTTTCAGAACGTGAGGAAGAGCTTTACATTCTTGAAATTGACAGCTCTGTGATATACAGTTCCAGGAGAGAGTAAAGCAGAATCCTTCAAATTACCCACTTTGGAGTGTGTGTATTTTAGAAACAGAATAGCAACATAGAGATCCTTAAATTGTTTTATCACTCTACTTAATTTCTAATGTTAACATTAAATGGAAAAACAACTTCCATTTAAAGTACAATCATGGTTAATGTTTCTGCTGGGACACTGGAAATCCAAAGCATCTGGCAGCCTGGAATTCCAAGCCCTGCCACTTAGCTAAGATTAAGCCATTTTTATTGGCGACACAGGTATCTTGTAAGTTTCAGAACATATATTTGTTTCTTCACTTTAGTTGTAGTTTATTTTTAATTATTTTATACATGTTCTCACTTGAATTAATGTGCTCTATATGTATACTTAAATTAGATATATGTTCTACATGTATACATATAAATATGTGTTGTGTGTATCCTTTCTTGAATTAGATGGGATAAATAAATGTAGTTTATTATAGATGTGACATTTTGAATAAAGTAAATAAAAATTTGTGAGTTTTGCATTTATATGATTAGTTTCCCCATCAGATGGTTAGCATGGAAACTAATGTAGATGGCAACATTTCTCAAATTAGGGTGAACAAGATTGGTGTGAATTTAGAAACCTGAGTCTTTCTTAATGTCCTGGTAATATAGTTGAAGTAGATTGGCTTTTACGAGTTTTTTTAGGTGACAGTGAAAAATACATATCTGAGAGAGGAAAAAATGAGAAATAGAAGCGAGGAATCAACTCCACAGAGAACGGGTACTCATTTTGTTTTTGATCTAAACTGGTAATGAATTTAACGCCTTTAGAAAGTAAAAGAATGCAGAAAAACATATTACTTGCTCAGAACAAACAAAAACAAAACAATTAAGTAGAGGTTTTTTTTTTTTTTTTTACTAAAAATTAGGAAATTTACCAGAGCAAAGGGGTCTGTCTGTCTCTCCCTGGTAGTTTGAAATGTCCCTGATGATGTCATCAAATGCCAAGGTAAACTTCCTGAGTGGCTTACATAGCATTAGTCACTGAGATTGTTTAACCATGAGCTGTTGTGGCAGTTTTCTAGATTTTATATCAAGTTGTTCATCTTTAGCTTGCATGGCTTTGGGGAAGAAAAAGGCAGTTTTAGTCCTCAGTGATTCCTAGTCCAAAGATTAGGAGAAAAGTTGGAAATATGTTGGAGAATCATAGGCAGATATTAGAGGAAACCAGAATTCAGGATCCAGTCCAATTTACAAGTAGAAAACAATACAAAACACAAAAGACAACAGCTTTAGATCTAATATCCACAAAGATACAATTTCTAATGAAACATGTCTTCTCTCTAATTTTCTCTTTGCTCTAGTAACAAAAACATGAATTCAGTTTAACTTTGAAAGCTCTTCTTGCTTGAACCAAGTCTAGGTAGGATGAACTTTACACTCGTTTTCATTTCTGGCTCTACTCAAGTTAAAAAATCATTTATACCAGAATTCATAATTCTAAGATAGTCATGAAGGGTCGTAGTTTACTTGGAGAAACTCATAAAGTAGTGAACAATACAAGAAAATGTAATTTAGGATATTTAAGTGTACTTTTTTTCTCATTTAATTTCAATTTATCTGAAGAAAGTATGGTATCAAGGAGCAGTCTGAAATGACTAGGCAGTTTTGAGGGCCATTTTTTGATATCAGTTTTATGGAACCTGATAACTTGATTGATGAAAATATCTTAACTCAGACATTATGAATGCACTTGTACTTGATTTGTATGTTTTAACCAGAGGAGATGCATAAATTTGAAAAGTAGAACATTAATAGAAGTTAGATAGTGCTTAGTGCTCATGTGGATCCCCAGCTCTGTGAATTAACATCCTAGCCTTGTGTAGCTATGCAATTTAGATTAAAGGAATAGGGGGAAGTGATCTGACATGAATTAACTGCTGTAAGAGATAGTAAATCTGATATTTATTTAGTAAACGTTACTGTAAAATCTGTGTTTAAAATCAAGACAATGCAAAACTAGGCCAGGAAACATCAATTAGATGATATAAATAGTCCAGTGGCTGATTAGTAAGAAGCAGTATGGACTACCTGACATTCTTAGGTCTCTGTTGATACCAGGAAAAAAAAATGCAAAACACAGTCCAGCAGTCACAATATAATACCAGAACCCAGGGGATAGGTACAGTAAATGCATAATGGGACTTGCCTGGATTGGGTTATTAGATTTGGCATGTTATTGCTTAAGTAGATTATTGATCTTTTTACCCTTTTCTCATTTAGGGGGGATAAAGTTAGGTTTGTAATCTGTGAGTTATCTCGGGGTAAACAGTAGTCACAAGCACCTCCAGCAAGTATTCTCGTGGCAAATGGGAAAAGTGTATTTAGAACTTAAAAAAGAAAAAAGAGAATATGTAAAATAAACACTTAATTTCTTAAGGAACAGAATTTGGGAGATATGACTGGTCAGATGTTAGGTTCTTCCCTTAGCTCCTACCTGGTCTTGTCTGTTCTTTGGCTTGTTAGTTTTAAAATAATTGTGATACTTATCTTTAGAATCCTTGTCCACCAACTTAAAAAGTTAATTGTTGTGATAGAGTGGATAAAAACCAAGAATCATTTTCACCAGAAAACAAGTCAAATTAATTTCAAGTCTTTAAAGCATGCCATGCATGCCTGTATACTGGTTATATTAAAATCTTCCTGATTGTGAAAATCTAAATTTCCCTTAAAATGAAAAAACCTTTTAGACTAGCATTATTGTTGAAGTGTAAATCTCTTACTAAAAAAATCTGTAACAAGCTTAGTGTGAATATAATTCTCCCTCCCCCCAAATTATGTTTGTTATGTTTGTCATATGCTCTATGATCTGAGTTTTAGTCATTGTGAGTTAGATGTTACATTTTGGGAATCTCTCATATTGGTAAATAGTGGATTTTTTTTCTTTTAAGTATGTTTATCATTGCTTTAGAAATAACAGTGTAACAGATTTTTGGCTCCTTTTCAAGAAGTAAAATTTTCTCAAGTTCACTTTTATTCTAGATTGCATTTTCTCCGGTAGTATATTTGATCTGGAGTCTTATAGTTTTAGATATTTGGGTAGTGATAAAGTTGAATCCTTGGAGTGGGAGGAGAAATAGTATTTTCATTTTAGTCACTTGCTTTTGGTCACTTTTTTGGGTAATACATGTAAAATGTCTTTGCAAAGTAAAGTGTTTTGGGGTATGGCAGGGCACCAATTATGTTTAGAAATGCATTTTACTAAAGTGGTTTTTCTAATCATGCTTATTTGTTTCAAATTGTAGAAATTTTTGGCAGTAATTTTATCCAATTTCATTTGTAGTCCAGTTACAACGCAGGGATCACAACAAACACAGCCGCCACAGAAGCACTATGGCATTACCTCTCCTATCAGCTTAGCAGCCCCCAAGGAGACTGATTGCCTGCTTACACAGAAACTAATTGAGACTCTGAAGCCCTTTGGGGTTTTTGAAGAGGAAGAGGAACTGCAGCGCAGGTAAGTATGTGTGCATGTGTATATACATAAACATGTGTATATACATAAATATATATATGTATATGTACAATACAATAAGCTAATTTTGAGGCATTCTCTACTCAGAAAGTTAGAATTCTGCCAAATCTATGCTGTTTCAGATAAAATTGATACTTAGAAAAGCCTTTTCTTATGTAAGAGTTCTATTTCCTTAATTTTGTTTGATGCTTTTGGTTATTATACTACAGAATTGTCAAGAGAAACGGAATGCTTTACTCAGCTAAAGGAATGCCTACACAATGTAACAGTGCCTATGATAGCTAAGGACTACATATTTTCTTTCTGATAACTTAAAAACTGTTTAAAATTTAGGAAGCCACCTCTTGAAAACTTTATTTTAATAAGTAATGATTTGGAATAACTTTGTTATTGATATTTGCTCTATCAACAGGATTTTAATTTTGGGAAAATTAAATAACCTTGTAAAAGAGTGGATACGAGAAATCAGTGAAAGCAAGGTAAGGTGACTTATTTGTACATGAAATAATTTGCCAACTAAACATAGCAACAGTCATTGCCGGTTGATAACCTGTCATCTAACCTGTTCTTATTTGAATAGATTTAGAATCTTTAATGCAGAGTCTATTTTAGACTACTGATAACATAATTTATATTTGTTTCTGCTTATTTTGAAAGCAGGAAAAACTGAACTGAGTTCAGTGATTTTTATAAGTACTTTGTGGTTGCAACATTTCAAAGCCAAAACTCAGTAATTGTTACTCTTTATTGAAGTAGGTAAATATTTCTCTGGAAAGGTGATTTAAAAATGTGTATTAGAGAATCTTGTTACCTTTTAAGAAATCCTACAACAATGAGTAGTTTTTAGGTTTTCAGGAATTAGACTCTGAAACTAACTTATCTATTTAGTTTTTTATAATAACATTCTCTGAGTTCCCAATACTTCATTATGAAAAGTCATACACACTGCTGAATTCATGACTGGGCTTCTGGTAAAAGATAATGTATTCTTAGAATTATGTATGGAATTCATTTGATCCATTTTTTAAAATTCCCCAAATTGTGTTGATTTTTCCAAAGTAGTACAGAATGCATATTTAATCTAAAATACAGCTGAAAAGTTGATGGAAAGAACCAAGTGTAGACAAAACTCTGAGGATATCATTGTAGGAGAAAAGTCTTTTGGTTTTAGTCAAGCATATATTTTTTTCTTAAAAGTATATATATTTCAAGTAACTGATTAAAACTAATTTCACAGTGGCAGTATTCTAAGTTGTGGGCTCTGCTTATTTCTCATTGACAGAGTTTGATCAAAATGAGATTTTGAAAAGGAAGTTTTTTTGAGTTGAGAAAAAAGATGTCCAAATTTAAATTTGTTTTACTCATCCTTTGGACTGTTTCTTTGACCTTGTGTTGAAAACAGATTTGTTTTAATGGCTCTTAAAAGTATGTTTAAGTTTAAAAATGTAATCATGTAGACAAGGCTAGAACTTAAATTTATTTAAAGTGATACAAGAGTATTGTCTCACTGGTAGTTTTGTTTTAGGTACTTGAATGCTTAGTAAGTTTGTTTAACCAGCAATTTTGTTTTTAAATTTTTTATTTTTAAATTACAGTTGATTTTGAATATTATATTAGTTTCAGGTGTATAGCATAGTGGTTGGACATTTATAAATTTATGTAGCGATCCCCCGATAAGTCTTGTACCTCCATGGCACCATACATACTTATTTCAGCATTACTAACTGTATTCCGTATGCTGTACTTTACATCCCCATAACTGTTTTGTAACTGCCAATTTTTACTTCTTAATCCCTTCACCTTTTTTACCCAGCACTTCCTCTCCCCCAATCCCTCTTTCATCTGGGAACCATCAGTATTAAGAAAAATTGTTTGGATTAATAAAATTAATGCTTATTCCTATTCTGGTATTCTTTATAGCCTAACTCTGTTAGTATAATAAGTTGGTTAGAGAATGGGGCTAAAGAGGTTAGGCTTCACAGATTTTGATCTTTTTATCCACTTTTGGTAAGAGAATTTCTTCAGCTGGCTAGTTTTAAGACTTTATACAGGATTTCTTGATATTGTCACTATTAATATTTTTGGACCAGCTAATTCTTTCTTACGGGGCCATCCTAAGTATCATAAGATGTTAACAAGCATCCCTGACCTCTTCCTATTTGATGCACTGCCCTCACTCTGTTTACCAACATTGTGACAATCAAAAACGTCTCTAGACATTACCATATGTTCCCTGAGAGGCAGAATCATTGCTGGTTGAGAACTATTGATTTAATGTATAATTATAATTAATTTATAATACTTTGGGGGAAATTAGATAAAATTTGAATTTTACTTTAGTTTTATGTTTGTTTTTCCTCTAATAATATCTGGAGACTAAGAAAAAAGATTTTACACTTGAAAATGTTTTTCTGTCATCTGAATGACAAAATCTTGATTTCTGGGTTATAATTATTATAATAAACACATGGATGTTTTCAAGTGTGCTAATAAACCACTAGCTAGCTACATGTGGCTATTTCAGTTTAAATTAACTAGTTAAACATTCAGTTCCTCAGCTATGCCAGCTACATTTCAAGTGCTTAGTAGTTAAATGTAGTTGGTGGCTACTTTTTTGGACAGTTCTGTTAGACAGTCCTATCCAAAAGACATGTTTGTTTTATTAGAGATGTCCAAGATTACTGTTCTCAAATAGTTTCTACCTGAAATCATTTGTAGGCCTATTTCTGCACACATCTTACTGGCTTAATTGAAATAACTAGGCCAGCTTTTCAAGTGAGTTTTTAAAATATCTAAATATAGGCAGACAAAGGCCTTGACTACTTAAAAAAAAAAAATAGGAGAAAATGACCAAAGTTATTACATATGTACATTTGGGGGCATCATAAGAATATGGGGCCCCAGGACAGATTGAGTAGTTAAGGATTACATAACATAGTCTTTAAATTTTTAAAAAACATTTGTTTTTCAGTTATAGTTGACATACAATATTATATTAGTTCCAGGTGTACAACATAGTGATTAGACATTTATATACCTTATGAAGTCCTGGTAAGCCTAGAATCTCTCTGACACCATACATAGTTATTACAATATTTTTGACTATATACCTTGTGCTGTACTTTACATCCCCATGACTATTTTTATAACTGGCAATTTGTACTTTGTAATCCCTTTCACTTTTTTCACTCATCTTTCTAAACCCCCTCCCATCTGGCGACCATCAGTTTTTTCTCAGTACCAATGAGTTTATTTCTGTTTTGTTGATTTTGATTTTTAGATTCCACATGTAAATGAAATCATGGTATTTGTTTTCCTTTGTCTTGCTTAGCTTGGTCCATCCATATTGTTGCAAATGGCAAGATTTCATTCTTTTCTGTGGCTGAGTAATATTCCATTATGTTCTCTATTCATATCTTCTCTATTCATTTGTCTGTAATTGGACTCTTAGGTTGCTTTCATATTTGGCTATTGTAAATAATGCTGCAGTGAACATAGGAGTGCATATAGCTTTTCAAATAGTTGTTGGATTTCTTCAGATAAATACTCAGAAGTGGCATTGCTAAGTCTTATGGTAGTTCTATTTTTAATTTTTTGAGGAATCTCCATACTCTTTTCCATAGTGGCTGCACCAGTTTACAATCTCACCAACACTGCTCTTTTCCCTACATCCTCACCAACACATATCTGATGATTTGTTGATTCTGACAGGTGTGAGGTGATATCTCATTGTG
The DNA here is from genome assembly GCA_030015415.1 of Cynopterus sphinx. Classification (NCBI taxonomy): domain Eukaryota; kingdom Metazoa; phylum Chordata; class Mammalia; order Chiroptera; family Pteropodidae; genus Cynopterus; species Cynopterus sphinx. The sequence goes on from CM057384.1 coordinate 139,558,063, forward strand.
GTTTTAATTTGCATTTCCTTGATTAGTGCTGTTGAACATCTTTTCATCTGTGTCCTCTTTGGAGAAATACCAATTCAGGTCCTTTGCCATTTTTTAAATCAGATTGTTTATTTTTTTGATGTTGAGTTCCTTAACAAAGTTTTGGATATTAACCTCTTATCGAGTGTATCATTGATGGATATATTCTTCCATTCATTAGGATGTCTTTTCATTTTGTTGATGGTTTCTTTTGCTTTGCAAAAACTTTTTAGTTTGATGTAGTCCAATTTGCTTATTTTTTTGTTTGTTTTCCTTTACTGAGAAGACATATTGAAAAAAATATTGCTGTGAGCGATTAATTGACTAGATAGTCTTGGGTTTATTTCTAGGCTCTTCAGTTCTGTTCCATTGATCTATGTGTGTGTTTTTATGCCAGTGCTATTTTTATTATTGCAGCCTTATAGTATAGTAGCGTTATCCTTCCAACTTTGTTGTTTTTTCTCAATATTGCTTTGGCTATGCAGGCTCTTTTATTATTCCAGGGCTTGACTTCTTTTAACAAATGTAATATTATATATTAGATTGTCTTTTATATAAGTGATGATTAAATATGTCCTTAAAAAATAGGGGAGTTCCTTAATCTTTTCTATTTATTTTTAGGGTGTTTAAAATGTAAAATAACACTTTACTTATGACATTTTTTTGCAGGGAATGGGGGAAGAATAGTCTCTCTTATACACTGGTACTGAATAAAATTTTACTATACTGAGTATTAGAAGGTAATGAGAAATATTGATCTAGCATAGCACACATTAAAATTGTTTTTTTGGAGGGGCAGACATCATCCTTACCACCAGGGCCATTAAGTGTTCACCATGGTATTTTATAGTAGTGCCAGGGTAAGGAGGATGATTTTTAAATGCTTTTCTTTCTCCTTATTTCTGCTCTAAGACACCATCAGTAAGTTTACTTCTGTTTAGAATCATTGTACCAAAGTCTTTTGGAAATCTAAAAAATTAAACTATCATTTTGGAGTATTGGTCTTTAAAGTAAATTAGTTTTGATATGGGAAAATTATACTTTGATATACTATGGGGTATTCTTTGTAATCATTGAATACAGTCTTTTAAGCAATCGTGTGTTTTGTTATGTTCTAACATTTCATGGTTTATGCAGCATCTTTGTCATGAATAAAATCTCTGATTGTAACACTGCTCCTCTATCACAGTCCTCTTTAAAGCAGTTTCCAGAAATACAGTAAGGGTCTTCACTAAGGAATGCTCATTAAAAGCTGAAAATTGCTTGAATTTCAAATTAGGTTCATCTATGAAGGCCTGTATTTTGTAGAGCTTAAAGAGTTTGTTTACCCTTTATATAAATTGCTCTGAAATCTTATCTTATTTTATTTTTTTAACGTGCAGTGTTATTTGAAATAATTTCTTTACTGCTCCACTGGCAAAATAACCATTTTTTGTTTGTTTCAACAGAATCTTCCACAATCTGTAATTGAAAATGTTGGAGGAAAAATTTTTACTTTTGGATCTTACAGATTAGGAGTACACACTAAAGGTAAATATTGTTTTAATTATTTTGACAAGGAATATTTTTTCTATTTCTTAAGAATGTATTCATTTCACTTGCTTGTGGTGTATCATAGCTCAAATTTGCATTAAAGACTACTTCAGGGAGTCTTAATTTGTTAAGAAAGAAAATGATGGCTTCTATACCTGCATTAATGCCATATTAAGTAAAATTTAAAATTTAATTCCTCAGTAGAAATAGCCACGTTTTAAATGTTGAATAGCCACATATGGTTAGTGGCTACCATATTGGAGAGTGCAGATACAGAACATTTTTCCCATTGGAGAATTCTTTTGAACAATGCTGCTCTCTATGTCATTTTTTCTATCTGAAGAATATTAGTCTGGAAATCAGAACAAAAATGAATTAAAGCTTTTTACAAAAAGAAAATCCATAAATTTTCTTTTCCTTGTCCTTTTATTATAGTTCTAAAATACAGTAAAGCAAAAACCAAACCAAAAAAGTATGTATCTGCAGCCACTGATAATCACTGTCAATTTTTTCTTATTTACACTGGTAGTTTTTTCTTCTGTGCAAATAAATACATGGTAAACATGTTATTGTGCCATAGAACATTTACCAAGCATTTTCTTCTTACTGAGCATGGAGCTAAATGTTTTTCATCATTGTGTTACTTATTCCTCAGTATTCTTATTCTCATGTAACATATAGGAGTCAGAATAAAGACATAGTAAAGCTTAAACAACTTTTCCCACCCATCTCTTGGCAGGACTAGAATTCTAACTTAGGCCTTCTGAGTCTGTACTTTTCACCTGTTAACTACTGGCCTTTTTGTTAAAAGTACCTGCCAGTATGTACATGTTCTCTTTGTTCTGGCATCCTTCCTTCTACTTATCTCCCACTGCTTCGTGTCAGTAGTGGTGTAGTGCATACTCTTCTGCTTCATGAGTATACTGACTAAATATACGTACAGCCTTCATAGTGTGCCACAGCTGTTGAGTCTTTTAGGAAAATAACTGTGTTGCTTGATTTCACATTGATCTCCGTATTGAAATCCCAGTTACTGATCTCAGTCATCTTTTTTTGTCTTCTCCTTATACAATACTGGCCTCCTGTCAAGCACTAAAAAACAAATATCTTACATGGTCTGTCTCATTGGATTCTTGTCAATGGTCCTTTTTGAAATTTATTCTGTGGGTCCCATTAGGGGCCAGATAGGAGCCTATAAGCAGTCCACATAATGTATAGAAGAAAACTATATTTCTTTGTTTCACTGATGAGCGTGGCTGACTAATGACATCAAGATGTTGGGTCTGTTCTTGAATAATTCCCTCTGTTCACCATAAAAATCCTATCTGCGTCACTTTTCTTTGACTTGACTCCCAGTTCATTTGGGCCACTGAAGCTAGAGGATGCTGCAGGAAAAAACATATTCCATTAGTCATGTTATTCCTGTATTGACCAGTCATTTTTTTTTAAAGGGAAGGAGGGTGTATTTTTAGAGGCTCACCAGTATAATGTTAATAGATTCTAAACAGCGAATACACCCATCCCTCAATTCATGTGGATTATCTGTTCACACATCTTTTTTTTTAATGCAGAAGAAAAGAGTTCCCCAGTATGAAAAAAAATACTAAAGAAATAGGCCAATATGTCATAAACATATTTATTTCACATATTTAAAAAAATGCTAATGAAAAATAAGAAAAACAAATTTTTTTGCTGTTGGTGTCTGTCTACTGTAATTGAAAGCGGTCACCCTTCTCTTTTTAATGACGCAAAGTCACTATCTTAATTGCTCGAAATACTTGGAAGTACTACTTTGGTTTCATTATTTGTTTATTATGTTTTTGGATGATCTTTTTCCATCTCTATCTTTTGCTGAGTTTTCATAAATTCTTCATTACTCACTGCAACATTTTAAAAAATCTTTTTGAAATTTTAAGGCTTGTTGTATTTTTGGATCAGTGTCTAGAATTGTAGTTTCCAGTTTTGTGGCCAGTTGAAGAGCTTTGTAAATATTTTCTGCAGTGAATAAAACTGGTTCAAGGTCACTACTGTATTCATCATCAGGATGGGCTTTAGATATTAAGTGAATTAATTCATTATCAGTTAATTTGTGATAAACTGGTAGTTTGTTAATATCATCTACATTCAAATTGTCAGAGCTTTCTTGAAATTTATTTAATAAATTAATAATTCCAGTTAATTCTTCAGTTGTTGGGAACAACATTCCCTGGTACAATCACTTCTGGCCATACTGCTTTCCAGCAAGCATTTAAAATTGACTTTATATCACTCAAAGCTAAAGCAGTACTCTTGATACAACCTAAAATTGTGTATTTATTCCAGGCTCATATAACTGTAAAGATTATCCTTAGCTTATTAAAAATATTAAAATGTCATTAATATTTTTTTTAGTCTTTTAAAAATAAACTTTTTTAAAAAATAGTTTTAGATTCACAGAAAAGTCCTCAAGATAGTACAAAATTCTCATATACCCCTGTATGTAGTTTCCCCTGCAGTAAGATTATTAATCTTAAAAGTGGAATTATTGTATTTATCTAAAGGTTGGATCAAGGCATTTGTATTTGGTGGCAAATGTAGAACTTTTATATTTGTATACTATAAATTGTGTGGATAACCAGGTGCATTATCAGAAAGTAAAAGTATTTTAAAAGGAAGACATTTTCCTTCATATAATTTTCAGCTTTTACAGCAAACATTTGTAAAACCAATCCCAAAAAACATCAGTAGTCACCTGTTTTTTTATTTGATACCCAATGAATAAGATCATTAGTAATTTTGTGTTAGTAAAACAGTAGCTAAGTTTAGCTATTGTTTTTTAGAGAATAATCACCAGTAATGGAAATGAAAAAGAAAGAACAGCATAAAATCAGACTGCAGAAATGGAAACCATGTATAAAAAGTTCATGTAAATGGGGAATATTTACTGCATATAAAAAACCTCAACGTTAAAAAAATACTGCATAAATCAAGGGATGGGTGTACTGCCATGATTAAGATACAAAATCATTTTCTTCTGATGGTAATTAATGGTTGATGGGCTTAATTTTTTTAGGTGCCGATATTGATGCGTTGTGTGTTGCACCAAGACATGTTGATCGAAGTGACTTTTTCACCTCATTCTATGATAAGTTGAAATTACAGGAAGAAGTAAAAGATTTAAGAGTGCGTAAATGCTTGGGGTGAAAGGGGAGGAGCTATAAATTAGTCATTTGAATGAATTTTTTGGTATAGTCATCATTTATTGAACTCTTGAAGTTTGCCAAACCCTTTTAAGTGCTTACTATGCATGCTTGCAGTTGTTCTTTACAGCAAGCCTAAAGTCATAAATCTGTAATCTTGTGTAGAGTAGGAAATGAAGCAAACAAAATAAATACAATGTAGTTTGGCCACTGTCTGAGTGGCAGAAATCAAAGATTTGAAGTTAAGTTTGACTGAAGAGTCTAGTGTGTTACAGCTAGTTGCTGAGAACCTAGTCTGTGTCAAGCATTCTGCTAGGTTATTTTTAAACAATTTCCAGTGTCACATCCATTTATAGTACTAAAACTAGTATAGGTCTGATGTATAGTTTCAGAAACACTGAACTTGTTTGATTTTCTTACAGGCTGTTGAAGAGGCGTTTGTGCCAGTTATCAAACTGTGTTTTGATGGGATAGAGGTAAGCTGTAGTTCAGATAGATAGTTTTTGCTATATGTAATTTTGATTGATGTAGGTTAAAAACATGATTTATTTTAAAGTTTTATAATTAGGCGGTGTAATGCTAATAAGAATTAAGTTTTTTAATGGAAGTGACTACCCCTTTGCGGAATGCCATTTTTAGTCTTTTAAAAAACTAATGAAATTAGCTAAACTATAAGAACGAAGTAATGGAATATTGACAATGAAATGCTGCTACAAGAAGTTTACTTTGTAGTTTCTCTATATGCAAATTTTGTATACTTTTACTCTCATTAAGTCAACACAATATATTTTTGCAGATAGAAATTTGCCTTTTAAAAATTGAATTAAATATTGAAGTTGAGAGAAAATTGTGACCTGATATTATGTATGATGAAATATTTTATGATAGGGAAGTATATATGAGCCCAAGTTCTTGAGATGATGTATATTTCTTTTTTCTGCTTTCAACATGTGTAGTGAAAGTAATAAGAACAGAGCTGACAGTGAAACAATGTTGTTATGTTACTCCTGCTGTGCATAATGGTGCTGGAAAGTCACCAGTAGTAGTAGTAGTAGTAGTAGTAGTAGTAGTAGTAGTAGTAGTAGTAGTAGTAGTAGTAGTGAAGATTGTAAAGTTTTGGAAACTTGAAGGATAATATGTTGTTTGCAAAACAAGGTGGTTTCTGTAATTGTTACGTACAGTACCCAACTCAATCATCTGTGAAAAATAAAATGACTAACCTTAATAAGTAGACGTAAAGTGTTAAACTTAGTAAAGGATTATCAAGTTCAGTAGTTTTGATTTACTGTCAATGTGTAAATAAATATAAAATAATTCGTAATGTAAGATGATGCCCTATTTTCCCCCAAAAAGAACGTTACCAACAAAGGGGAATTTTTTTGTGTGCATGTGGGAGACCCCACTCAATTGTATAAACTTTTCAGGATGGAGATGAAAGTCAAATGGTCACTTGAAATCTTTAATGTGTTAGTTTTCTATTTATACATGGTGTATAAAATAATACTGCTTTGGGGAATGCTGTTCCATTTCAAGATTTTGTGAAATAATTTCATCCTTTTTTTTGTCTGTCATTACTGAGTTGCTTTTTGAGGTACCTGTTTTTGTGAGCATATAATCTTTATTTCCCGTCTGCATTAGGCTTTAGAATCTGTTTCATTGGAAAACCTATTCTATACCCCAAGTACTTATTTGTATACATGTACAGGTTTTTTTTTTTTTTTTTTTTTTATCTTGCAGGTACATGTAAATGGTTTTTCACAATAAGCTCTTAAAATACTTTTTTAAAAAGTGATCTTATAAAAGCTTGGTTTCTAGTAGCATCTGAAGTTCGGGAAGCATGAAATTATTCCCTCAGGAAGAATTACCAAATCTATGCTGTTACTTTGCACTTCTACCTTTCCTTGCCAAAAAAACAAAAAAAAGTCACTCGTAATCTATAAACCTTCACAATTAGCCTCTTTGTTTTCTTAGGCAAGACTAAGTTGGAGAAACATACTGTATTATTATAGATAGATACATTTTTAAGTATAAGAGCTCCTTTTTTATAGAGAGGTATATTTAGGCTAAATATAAGGATATTATTGGCCTTATATTTGGGTACCTTTTAGTATGTTCAGAGTTCATATGGATAGAGAACTAACCACTTAATTCTAAGTAATTCAGTATATGAATTTAGTAAACCTAATAAATCCAGTAGATGGATTTAATACCGTTTTATTAATACGTAAATCAGACTTAGTGTTTATGATTAAAATGACAACTGGGTATTTATACAAGTTGTGTTTCATACTACCATATTTTAACATCTGATTAAGATACCTAAGGTACAAGTTAATACTTTTATGACTTTTGGAGGCATTGTCATGTTTTTAATTGATGAGAAGATCCTAGATTTAAGGAGCATTGAATGTTTAAAAAGAAATGCCTTAAACATAGTTTGACATATGTGGAATGTTAAGTTTTGTTTTTGTTTTAGATTGATATTTTATTTGCAAGATTAGCACTGCAGACTATTCCAGAAGACTTGGACTTACGAGATGACAGTCTGCTTAAAAATTTAGATATAAGATGCATACGAAGTCTTAACGGTATGTCAAAACCTACTTCCTTCTGCACAGTAGCAGTTTTTGTCAACTAAATTGGTTTAAACTTAAGTTTTATAGTGAAGCTTTCTGTAGCATGTTGTTTATCAGTAGCGAGTCAAATAAAATGTGCTTTACTTAATAAACTGTACCTAGGTATCTGGTAATTTATTTTAGTCATTGGTATTGTGTATTTTTTTTCTTATTCCCTGAGTGGGATATTTAAAGACTGTCTGACATTGGTACTCTATTGCTAATGATTTAGGTTTCACTACGTAACCCTGCTTAATATTTTGAACTTTATATCCTTTATGATGTTTTCAGCTATTGTGTTGAAAAGGATTGCTTTTGGACACTTTTGTGTTTACATTACTTGTTACCATGCTCTTGAACAATTCTTGGAAATATAAGTAGCTCAAACCCTTCTGGGTATATTTAGACTGGAAGAAGTTTTAATTATGGGTTGAAAGTTTGAGATTAGGCAAGTCACAGTTCAGATTCTTTGGTTTAGGGTAGTGCTTTTGATAAGAGATCAAAGTTTAAAATTTTTTATTTGCCTCTTCATTGAATTAATATTACTGATTCTACCAAAGAAGTTTTTATTTAATTTGATATCAATCTCATAAAGTTTTAAAGAAATATTATCATTAAATTTTTGATGATTTAATGTTCTGTTTTTTTTTTTTTTTACCTCCTATTAATCAGGTTGCAGGGTAACCGATGAAATTTTACACCTAGTACCAAACATTGACAACTTCAGGTTAACTCTGAGAGCTATCAAACTGTGGGCCAAACGTGAGTTCAGAATTTGTTGGTTAGCTTATTAAAAATATTTAAACTTTTGTTCAACACTAACTTTTCTTTTTGCTTTTCCCTTATCAACAGGCCACAACATCTATTCCAATATATTAGGTTTCCTCGGTGGTGTTTCCTGGGCTATGCTAGTAGCAAGAACTTGCCAGCTTTATCCAAATGCAATAGCATCAACTCTTGTACATAAATTTTTCTTGGTATTTTCTAAATGGTATGTGTTTAGATTATATTAAAATAAAATTGATTGTAGACACTGAAGTTTAGTCTTATTTCTATGACATTTTCTGCAGCTGGTTTCAGATTCAAATTTGAGTTCATGATGTAGCCATTGAGGTAGTCTTGGGGGGAGATCGTGTCGTATATAAAATGGCAACCTTAATTCCATTCCTTTTCCTTTGCTTTTCCCAGGATAGCAAGGCAGTCGCTATTTGTATTTCATGTGTAAGCTTACTCTCTAAACAAATTCTGAATTTTAGCTCTACTGATCTGCAAAAATCCAACGAATTGATAGGTTGCGGGGGCGGGTATCAATTACTTTGGATAAACATATATACCACCTTTTACACTTGGAATTCTAAAACTATAGGCCATTAGTTTTTGGTGATTTTTTTTGTTTTGTTTTGTGTTTTGGGTTCAGTTGCTCATTTATCTTAAGTAAAATATTAATATGTATGTAAAAAGCTTTTAAGGATAACTATAAGTGCTTGAAAAAAGGCAGTTCATCTCTGAGATTAGTCATTAACCCTGGAGAGATTTTTTTTTTAAAGCTCCCTCATTTTAGCTTGTTCACAATTGTTGATCATTATTTTAAGAAAAGTAGGATAAAAGGTTATTGCTATTTTATATTAGTTGCTTTGGTCCAAAAGCTTAGGGTTCTTGGTTTTATAAAATTGATTTTAGACATTTGTCTTCTTTCCCTTTTCCTGCCACCCCATACTTCTTCTCTCTGAAAAAAAAAAAGTCTTGTTATTTTATAAAAATTGGGAGTTTTTAGATACAGTTTATAATATAGAACTGTGCCACACTTTCTAATACACATTGTTGTTTATGGATTTGATACAGCATTTAGTTATATATGATCAGGTTTGATGAGTGACTAAAGAATTTCAGTTTCTTTTAATGTTACACATACATAGCAAATAATATTTTAAAGAAGTTAACATTGATATGAGGATGGCAAATACTTCCTGGTTTTTAATCTCTTCCATAAAGGACTGAGGTAGTTAACGCATAGGGCATGTCTTGAAAAGAATGTGTTCACATCACAAAGTTGTATTACACATACTCATAACCTTAAATCATGAGATAGAGAAAAATTTTCCTAATCAATTTTTATACTTCTTTGCCTATAATGAGTTAACTTTTGCATTCTCAGTTGTCTTTGGATGGAGTTAGTATAAAGACAGGATTTTTGTCTTCCAGGAGGGATTTATCCTGTCCAGGATTGAGGTGAATACGTCAGATGTGTTGGGATAGTACTTTTTAATTTAAATAGTGCTTTATAAGTTCTTTGAGAGGCAGAGAAGATGTTTGACTTCAATCTGAGAAAGCTATGAAAAGGTTTAAGTTAGTTTCATAGAGAAAAAGTATTCAAGTAGTCTAACGTCAACAGGAATAAAAGATTATGTATATACCAGGAGGGCAAAATGAATGAAGAAGGATCACATTCACAAATGCTGTATGTTTAACAAAGTACGTTTAGATGGTAATATCCAATAGTCTTATCAAGTGCTACAATCTTTTTAAACAGGGAATGGCCAAATCCAGTGCTATTGAAACAGCCTGAAGAATGCAATCTTAATTTGCCTGTATGGGACCCAAGGGTTAGTGTATTATTTTTCTCCCCTACAAATACACATTGTGCAATAACAAGTTAAAGGCATCTGCATACATTTCAGGGAGACTTCCCATTCTTTTACGTATGAGTGGACATGTTCGTATTACACTTTCTTTGAGGTAACCTCAACTATAATTGTCCTCTGATGTGAGAAGCATAATTATGTACCCTGTAAACTACATTTAATTGTACTAGTTTATAATATCATATTCACTAACATTTAATTTATTTTATATAGAGCTACCTTGTCAAAGTTGTGTGGGCATTTGTGCTTAAAAAAAAAATAAAAGGATACTAAAAATCCCTGTATTTTTTTTTTTATCTAAATATTGTTAAAATTTTGTTGTTGTAGGAAAACTGTTGCTTAATGTTTACCTGTGGCAGATACCTTCTAAGCAATATCACTTTAATGACTATGATGTAATTATAAAAATTGGTTTGGGTACTTCAGATTACAAAAACGTGGTTGGGCAAAAGAAGAGTCCATTCTGCTTCTTGGGAAGTTACAACCTTTACTGCTTACTCAGTTTAAGTGTTAACAACATGCACTTTATTGATTGGTAAAAAGAATATAGATTTGAATAAGGCTTTATTAGGTCTGTAAAATTCTATTTTTCTACATTGTTTTGCTATCATTACAATATCAAAAACACTATCAGTTTTAAATTTTGTTAGTTACATCAAGCTATGTATTTTTAAGTTTTCCAAACCTCAAGACATTTAATTTTAGAGGGATGTGAGTTTATAATTTTCTTTGTGGAAATATGCCACTTATTCTTAGTATATATGGATTAAGATTAACAGTTACTAAATCATTTTGCTATCAAACTGATACCAACATAAAGTAGTTTCACCATGTGTTAATAAACTTATATTTTTTAAGTTGAGGGTATATCAAAAATTAAGTTTTCATCTTGTTTAAAATTTGTTTTACACAGAACGCCATAGTATGACATTTCTCAAAAGTGTCGTATGTGCATCCCCATTTCTGTTGTTGAAAAAAGAAAAACTAAATATTAGTAGATACCCAAGTAGAACCTTTTCTGTTCAACAGACACACTGTTTTTAGTAAGGTTGCCAAAATAGTCATACCCAAATGATTGAAACAAGCCATTAGTTTAGACCAATCCTGATTCTGTAAAGAATTCGTATAAAAACAATGTCTCCTTACATGGTTTTTCTTTCTCAACTCCAGCTATGAATGAAATAAAAGTTAATCATTGGTTCAGTTTAACAAGGGGTAAAAAGTCCAAGTATCTGTTGCATATGTACTTGAAGAAACTGATTGGCTGTTGTTGTATGTAGGTAAACCCCAGTGATAGGTACCATCTTATGCCTATAATTACACCAGCATACCCACAACAGAACTCCACGTACAATGTGTCCGTTTCAACACGGATGGTCATGGTTGAGGAGTTTAAACAAGGTAAGTGGTTATCCTTATGCTCTCCTTTATACACAAGGGATTTACATACCATTGTAGACCCAGTAGTTGAGTATGCAATGTAAATTAAAGCATTCACTGAGGTGGATTCTGATATTTATTGATTACAATGTATATCTGAGAATTGAAAAAGTTTAATTCCTTTTAGTCAATTTATTTTTGATTCTGTATTTAAAGATTAATATTTAAACCCGTATCCTTAGGGCCTTTATGGACTGGTTTAGTGCCATACTGTTGGCATGTAAAATTTTAAACATATCATGGTTTGTCTCCATTGGGTGACACGAGAGATGGATTTTAGCAGGCTATATTCTTGGAAAGAGCTTTGAGAGCAGTTTTGGGGCCAAATTGCCCATTATTTTGGAAGAACCTCTGAGCGTTTCTGAATTACAGTAGTACTGGCAATTTAAAGGTATAGCTGTTGCTAAATGGTCTTTGAGGGAAGTTACTAGAACAGGATTGTTCGATTTGATTGACACCAGTCTAAGAAGTAGAATCAGCTGTACAGCTACCAGCTGCAAACTCAGAAGTGGAAAATTTTTTTCTGTAGCCTAAACAAGCTCTTGATGGGAAGACGTTACTATCCTTTTAGAAACAACAGGAAGCTTGTTAGAAAGACAAGAAGCAAAACTTAGGGGAAATTTTTCTTTCTTGGGTAACTACAGTTTTAGGAGAGAACCATTCTATGAGTATGGCATTTTAGAGTAATAATAATTTACCAGAAACCTGGCTCTCAGAAAATGTGCCAGCTTTTTTGAAAAGTGTGTGTGTGTAAGAATATCCTCTAAAGTCAGTATGAGATTGCTCTTTGTTACAATTATTTTAGGATTATAATGAACGCATGTGGTATGTTTAAGATCTTTAAAACTAGATTGTTAGACCGAACCATGCAAACATTTTAATATGTTTTTAATTTAGGTCTTGCTATCACAGATGAAATTTTGCTGAGTAAGGGAGAGTGGTCCAAACTTTTTGAAGCTCCAAACTTCTTTCAAAAGTACAAGTATGTATTTTAAGGCATGTTGGACATGTTGCTCTCTTAAGTAATGGTTGCATATGTGAAATCTTTTTGCTAGACTAATGTAGTTTTGAATTTTCCTTTAAACATCATCTATAGATATTTCTTTCCTGTCACAAAGGGTGTATAATTTTTAGTTAAACTTCTTTTTTTTTTATTTGTCAAGGTAAAGTATAGCCCCCACAGTTTTGGTCCCTTTCTGTAACCAAACTACTGCATTTGTAGCAACATCAATTTTGTAGGCAGATGTTAGTCATCACCAAATCTTGACATATGTAAGCCTCGGCAAGGAGTGAACTGTTAAAATTTGTAGTTAATATTCTCTATTAAGAAACTAAGTATATTCGGCTAGTTCTGGAAACTTGCTAAGATTCTCTATACAATAGGCATAGCTAATGTCAATATATGGTCAAGTGTTTTTAATAGTTGTAGCACACAATTGGCCTACGATTTCCCCCTAATAAAACCCCTTCAAACATTTCTACAAATAATTTTTTGGAATTTAAGTGGGTGTAATACTTTTTTACTAATGGTTTAATGATTTAATACCTTAGTACAGGTTAAAAGCCTGACTGTGTTGATTTTTATGAAAATTGTAAGTTATAATAAATCTTACTTAAAAAAAAAATGGACTTGCACTTTTATTTGCCCTGAGCTGAAAACTTTCCAAAGTCCCACTTAAATTTTTTTTTTTTATTTAATGCTTGAAACTTTCCTGACCATTTGATCTTGTGGATTGTGTTTTGTAATAATCTAAGCAAGATTGCTTTATGCTATTTCCCCAATTAAAAACAAGAATGATGACCTTCATGATGTCTCTGTGTTTTGTTTCTGTATCTTTTGCATGAAAAAGCAGTAATGGAGCCAGCTTAATTGTTGTGTTCTGGGAGCACTTGCTTGTCAGTCAGTAAATATTTAAATAGCATAACACTGAATGCTCTTGGTTTATTACTTACTCCCCATAAGTTGTGCTTTTTCATTTGGCAGATAATTTTTCTTTGTTTTTTATTTGAACCAATGTTGAAGGAAGTACTTTTGAATATTTAAATTAATAAAACATATATTCTCATACTTTAAAATCTGCATAATAGAGTGCATAATTGTATGGAGAAATTGGCTTTGTAGGAAAGTATCAGCAGAGATCTCTTAATCCTTGAGAATCAAAGATGAAGCTATATTCTTTTCCTTTCTCACTTAGAGGTAGAATGAAATTCTTGAAAGTGCTTAAATATCTTCATTTTAAGAAAGATTATCATTGAAATTGAACAAACTTTGATAGTGTTATTCATTTGAATAAATTTATTACTAGGAGTTTGAAGGTTTTTTAAGTTTAATACCTTTTTAAAAAAACTTTTAAGTTACCTCTTAATCTATGCCAAATAGTACCTATAAGCTCTTCATTTGACTTATTACAAGATTATAGATTACTATCTTTACTAAATTATCTTGAAACAAATCATTTTAGGTTATCACAAATGACTAAGCAAAATTAGACATAAGTATAAAGCAACAAGTAGAGGAAATTATATCAGGAAAATTAAAAATTTCAGCTGTGAGTCCTGTGAAAACATTTGAAAATGACAACAATGAGTTATCTATACTAAATTGTATTTCTCCAAAAATTTCCCTCTTTAAATTTCTAGTAGTTATTAGATTTTAGAGATGGTCACAGATTTGAATTTTTGTTTTTAAACATATGAACCCCAAAGGTTGGCTGTATAACTTAACTGACACGTTTTTCCTCAAGTCAAAGTTCATTAAACCTTATTTGAAGTAGATCCTGTAAGTATATGCTATGTATAGGATTTTAAATTGTGTGTAATACATGTTTGCCATTCTTGGAAGGGAGGGAACCATGAAGGACATTTTGTCTTAAAAAGCAGACAAATCATCTTCCATAAGAGATCAGTGTTCTTTATGAAAAGGGGGTAACATTGCTTTGTGAAATTTTAAATAATTCTAAGAAAATATTTATGTTTTTTTTCTTGAAGATACTCAAATTGACACTTAAGTAGCAGTAAAATAAGTCATTGTTGACATAGGAAATATGAATACTCATTTCAGGTGTTTCATTTTACTAGGAAACAAGAAAAGGTATTAGGAAAAGCCAGACTGTAAGGTTAATTTATATTTAATTATAATTTCAAAGACTATGTATATAGAATAATTTAGTCTTAAAAAGTTTTAAAACTAAAAATAATAAACTATAACTCAATCCTGAATTAAAGAGGGAATTGCAAAGATTTTTTCCCAAGAGATAATTAGATATCCAGTGCATGTATATGAGCTATGATCTACCCAGGTAAAATATTAGTGTGATGAAATGGCCCAGAAACCTACTTACAGAATGCTTTTTTGGTGGGTAAATAGTTATTAAGTAATAATAGAAACTAAATGTTCTTAGGAGTTTTAAAATAGTTTTTAATTCATTTGGGGCCCATTTTTGTGTTTAAATTTATTATTAGAAACATTTGGGGAAAAGTTAAGACCTTCTTGTGAAGGCATTTGAGCATCTTAACACATGATAGTAGCAGTATGAGATAGGGGATCACATTTTTTGGAATACCAACAAAATAGAGTAACTTTCGAAGTACCACTTGGTCTTTGTTCTCTGATAGGGATTTGAAGAACTGAATACCATTTCCAGTTTTTAAAACTTAAACTGTGAGTTGCAATTCTGTTTTCAGTTCTTGGATGAGACCTTGATTCTTAATGGCAGGTTGTTTCTCTTAATTACTGTATTTTCTGTCTAACATGTTAAATTTGCTTAAATATGACTGAGTAAAGGAGATTCAACCTTAGCATAAATACTTATTAACTAACACTTTTAGCTGTATTTAAACATGCATTTTATAAGTAGGGCAGAGTAGATACTCCCCTCCCCCATTTCATTAAGAACCAAAGTTGAAGCCTCTAAGCTTTAAAACTAAACTTCAGATTGCCAACAAAATTCTGTTCAAGTGGATTGTATATTTTGCATTTATAAATAAGAACACTGTACATTAAGCTTTAGTTGAAGACTCAGGTGGTCATTGCGAATATGCATCTTAATAGGATGGTGAAAGTAATTGAGAGATGGAGTTTTGTCTGAACACTAGGTAGACCCAGACAACTTGCTTTTTTTGAGTTTTTGTTAGGCATGCTTGCTTTTGTATACTTTGTTGTCTCCTTGTTATAAGAGCTCTTCATCTCCCTTTCCTTTTATTGTTTTTTAAATCTTTTGCCCATTTTCAATTTTCCAGGGAGCTGGAAATCAGGTTTTGAGCTTGTTAGGATTTTGCTTGATTTAAGAGCATTTAGGGCTCTCAGAGTAGGTTTCTGCATCCTTAAAATGCATGAGCTTTTTAGTGTTTTCATGTGACTTTTATTGACTTATTTGGGTCATCTAAATGTTTGTTGTATATAGCGTTGACTCTTGAAAAATGCAGGCATTGAGGCACCTAAAGCCCCATGCAACAGAATCTGTATACTTTGACTCCCCCAAAACTTAACTGCTAATAGTCTGCTGTTGACTGGAAGCCTTACCGATAACAGTTGAACACGTTTTGTGTGTTAAGTCTGTGTACACTATCCTTACGATAAAGCTAGAGAAGAAATGTCATTAAGAAAAGCATAAGGGAAATACACGTCAGTATTTATTGAAAAAAATCCACGTATAAGTGGGTCTGTGCAGTTCAAACCCATGTTCAAGGGTCAACTGTATTTAGTTTGCTCCAAATAATGCTGAACAAATTAAACAGGTAAAGGAAGTATTAATCTGTATGCATTTGGATTGCATATTCACATATCTGACTATGTTTTCATATGTATACATAAACTTTACCGTAAGTTTATAAATACTAGAAATTAACTCATTTGAATGTCACAGTTCCTTTGCCATTATGACTGGTATTATCCTCTATACTGATATACACAAGTCTTAGGTATGGATTATGTAGCCATGGAGAATCAGAACTGTTTTTCAAATACTTCGTGAGGGTCATAATCAAATGGTTTTGTTTTAAGGCAGCGTGATTTAAAAATGCTTAAACTTGCCTATTTAGTATCTCTTGCCTAAATGTCTTTTTTGGGGAGGTGGAGGGGTGGCTGATTTGAACTAGGGTTGATAATTTTTCTGAGTCTAGGCCAGATATTTGCATTTATCCACAAATCTCTTTTGTAAAATTTGACAGATAACATCATAAAGGTTTCAGCCTTTCTTAAATTAAAAATTTTTAGTCATGTTCTGACTTCCCAGATAGTATCTACACTAGATAATGATTTCAGTTTGCTTTTTTAAGGTAAAGTTTCTGGTGAGAAGTTTGGTTTGGCTTCCAGCACCTTTAAAATGGATTCTGTAGAAGAGTATATTATATGTTGGACTAAACTTTTTCAGTCTTACAAAATTGAATTATATGAATTACACTTGAGTTATAGTTGTTTTAAAGACTTAAAGATATGTTGTCATGCTATTTTCTAAAAATTTGCCTTTTCTATAATTTCAGTAGAATTGGATTTTACATAGAAATCATTTTTTTGTTGCTTTCATGTTAGTGATGTCTGCTGCTTTGTTGTAAAAATTTATACTGTTTGAAAAAAATCAAGGCCTAAATAACTTGAGTATTGAGTTTAATTTTTGCTGCCTTTTAATTTAAATTAAAAAGCATGATGTGTGTGATACTATTTTGAGGTTACTGATATGTAATATGTATATTTAGTATATTTATATTTAGTAAAGCACCACAGCCTTGGTGCTTCATTTCCATTAAAATTTTGTTTTCCTAGATTATGCTGTAGTGAGCACTCCACTGGAGTCATTGACCTGAATTATCAGTTAATCTTTATTCAGCATTCTTGAATTAAGCTGCTTTGTGGTAATTATTCATAAAATAACTTTTTCAGAAGAATTAAACATTCCAGTAGTTAGAAACGTGTGGAATTTAGCTTTTAGGATTTTATGTGCATTCTCCCTTACTAAATTGATGCTGATCTATAACTGTCACGAAGCTTATTATATTATGGTATTAATATCCAGCACAAAGCACTTAAATAAAATAAATAGCATATTGTCTTTATCTTCAAAGGCATTATATTGTACTTCTAGCAAGTGCACCAACAGAAAAACAACGCCTAGAATGGTGAGTACAAGATTAGACTTTATAGAAAATATAAACTTCAAAATAAATCAGATAGCCACAGAACACAGTAGAAAATGGAAAGCCTTTAAAACATCGTTTGATTTTATTTATAAATGAAACTTTACTATTTGTAACAGAACTATAGGAATTTGGAGATTCATATACAGCTTTTTTTGTTGTTTGCCTAATAGAGATCCATGTATCACTTCCTAACTACATTTAAAATACTTTGTTTAGCTTACTAATTTTTTTTCTTTAAATATTTGTGGGGATATCTTTTATAACCTTTCTAGTTTGAAATGTGGTTTGATTTTTCCTCTCCCTGTTTTCTCTTCAGCATTTTTTGGGTAGACAATGAGGCTTTGAATTTTGTCTGGGCGGGCTCAGACAGTTGTACTGCCCCTGTGGGTTTAAGTATGATCTTCATATTGCTGCTTTACATAAGCATTTGATTTTGTGCATTTTATTTTATTTTATCTTTTAAATTAACCAGAATTTAATACTAAGTGACATTTGTTCAGGGTGGGCTTGGTGGAATCAAAAATCCGAATCCTGGTTGGAAGTTTGGAGAAGAATGAATTTATTACACTGGCTCATGTGAATCCCCAGTCATTTCCAGCACCCAAAGAAAACCCTGACAAGTAAGCGATCTTTTAATTTAATCTAGTTTCCTTCTCCCATTTTTAACTTTTACTCAGAAGCATTTATAGGCCATTTTTAATAACTGGAATCACTTTTATTGATTACATGTGGCTCAAAACCAATTTGAGATTTATAGTTTAGGTTTTTCTGATCAGAAACTTCGAAGAGAAAGACTTTTTCTGTTGTTTCAAATTTTTCCAAAATGCATTAATTCCCTTTCCTACTTTAGGAACATAATTTTTCTTGTGGTACCTTTGGTACTTTAGGATCATCATTAAGAATATTGGCTGTTAGCTCATAGATAGTACGAGTATATTTGTCTTTGAACTCTGTTTATATATTAATGTAAAGGACAGGAGTGTGTGTGAGCACTTTGAATTTTGATAGAATTTGCATTTAGAACTTAGCTTGCTTATAGTTTAAATTCCAAGTTTTCCCACATACCTCAGATTGTCAATCGCCTTGATAACTATTTTCATGAAATCCTGATAAACTATAGTAATACTCTTTTTACTTTACAGGGAAGAATTTCGCACGATGTGGGTGATTGGGTTAGTGTTTAAAAAAACAGAAAACTCTGAAAATCTCAGTGTTGATCTCACCTATGATATTCAGTCTTTCACAGATACAGGTATATCTCTACTTAAATAACCAAAACATGTACTTGCATATTTGAATTTACTTTCATGTTTATCATAGTGACATTTGTAAAAACTGTTAAAATTGTTTGAGAATATTGAACAGTAATCATCAAAGTAATCAATGTTTTTGGATTAGTTTTTAGTTTCAGTATTGTGTATATATAAATGGATTTTTTCCTATTGTTGTAGAGCTAAAGTTAGAATGATTTTAAATTTGATTTGTCCACAATTACCTATAAAATTAGAAACTATCTTAATATTCACTTGAATACTCAGACTGAATCTATGACTGCCTTAATAACATTAGAAATTTATGAAGCTAAACTTTTGGTGACTTGAGACAATTTATTCTCTGTGTCACATATAGACCCAAGTGTTAATTTATAGGTGGAAGATAGGCTGAGCTACATTTAGAGTTACATTTCACATTGACTTGTACCCTGAGATAGAAGGTGGTACCATTTACCTAAAGGTCAAATGGTGGATGTAGTTGACAGATCTACAGCTATATTTAAATGCACAATTTTTCAAAAAAAAAAAAAGGTAAATATACTCTGAGACAGTGACGAATATGTACATCTTCTTGAGTGACTAATATTTCTTCCAAAAATTTCTCCTTTTCCCCACATTTAAAAAAAAATTAATGTGTGGCATTTTCACCTGGAAAACTCTAATAGGGAGTTTTTCTCTAAAGACATTCAGACTTAACGTTAAAAAGTTACCTCCTTGGAGGAGAGTTAAAAATTGGTGCAATTTGTTAAAAAGTCAATATCATGCACTAATTGTAAAAGAGAAGTAAAAGAATATGTATTTTCGTATATAAATACTGAGGCACAGGGCCTAGCATATATGCTTGTAGGATCACTGGCAGTGTGACATCAGTGAATTCCTACTGATATAGGTGTTGTCGTGATTCAGAGACCATTAGGAGCATTGCCATTTGTGACATAATAAAAATTAAAGTTTCAAATAAAATGAGAGGTGATCTCGAAATATGTGGTAGTTGCATTCTTAGAAAACTCATTAAAAATGCTTTGTTTTTATGGAAAATCGAGTTGAGTTCTTGGTTCAGATAGTTGATAGGTAGGTTTTTTATCTTTAGGAATCTAATTGGGACATAGTACGGTTCTTCACTATGAGGAACTCTCCACATTAAAGCGTATTTACTGTCCCTGGCAAGTGATAGCCCTTCACTACTGTGATAACAGAAGCTTTCGTGCAGGTTTTTTAGGATGTGATTTGGAGGGTGATAACTTCACCTGCTAAAACACCACAGAAGTTTTTTTGCAAAGTAAAAATTCTGATGTCTGCTTAAACTGTTTAGTAATTATGTATAGATATTTGAATTGGAAAAATTGTTTTGTACCTTGCATCTAAGTTGAGCTTTTCATCAAAGATTGTATTAACCATCATGATTTTCAAGGAACTATCAGGTATTTCGGGTAGGAAATATTTAGTTGTCCTTTATTTTGAAACATTTTAATAGAATACTTTGTGGGATTTTTAATAAAACATTTCGCATGTTCAGACCTCACATTCTTACCTCCAGTCTCTTCCAACTTGTTCAGATCTTTTTGACCTGGTTTTGGCAACTATGCTCTTGTATTTCTGTGTTTAAGCTAGAAAATCTTGGGGTCCTCCTTGACTCTTGTGTTTCCCATATAGTAAATTTTTACTTAATGTCATAGATAGATTCTTGGAAACTGCAGCTTTAAGCTAAATGATGTATAAAAAGCCACCAATTTAACCATAGGCTAAGTTGACATAAACACAAAAGTTAAGTTTCTATGTCATATTTTTGGTCTTAAAAACATCTCCAAACTTCTGAATAAAGATTTTAAAACTTCTAATATTAAATATTGAAATAAATGTGAGCTATACATACATTTGAGAAAGATTAATAAAAAGAATTATTTCCACTAATTTTGGTTCAAGGTGGTAGATGGCTGGAGCCTTTCTCACCAGCTCAAGGCAGAAGGTGAGACTTAACCTCGATATGATATACCCTTCCAGTGTAAAGAAGGCTCACACACCCACACACACTCAGACTGGGAGAGTTAGACCTGCCAGTTCACATAACTGCACGTCTTTGGGATGTGGGAGGACACTGGGGTACCTGGAGGGAACCTGTGTGGACATGGGGAGAACATGCAAACTACACAGACAGTGGTCCTGGCCAGGAATTGAATTTTTTTTTTTTCTCATCAGCGTTATAATGAAATGACATTCTTCAAGGACCTTCTGTACTTGATGTAAATCCATTAAAAATTTCATTTGCTTCTGCTTTCAGAATATATTGAGATTTCTGTTGCTAATTGGTATTTTTACTGCTGTCAGCCTAGTCCAAGCCACTTAGGCTCAGTTGAATTGCTGCTACTACTATAGGATTCCTGTTCTGCCCTCAGCTCTTTCAGTCCGCATCCAGAATGATGTTAGGCTAAATCAAGTCTCGTTTGTTCAAACCTGTAATGGGTAGCCATGTCACTCAGAGTATAAGTCCAGGTCTTTACCTGATTTGACAATCTCATTCTGTCTTGTTTTCTGTTATAAGTTCACAATTCTTTATCCATGTGTCTTGGGGCCAGAAAGGTAACAAAGTTAGTAACATTCCCAGTGGGGTCTAGAGCGATGTTTGGTAGTCAGGACTAACATTTCTGCAGGCAGGCGTTTGCTGTTCACAGTAAGCAGAGGAAGAGACCAAATAGCTGCAAATAGTTTAGATCAGGGTTGTTGCCCAATGAGTTTTGGTGCCAGTCTTAGGAAGAACTTCTGTGTTGGGTGGGAGCTTTTGGGGTTTTAGAATTGCAGATACAGGATTACTGATCTCTACTTTTCCTCCTTCCCCGTGGCCTTTTTGTTGTTCCTCAAACATTCCAGGCATGTTCTCCACTCAGGACATTTTGTCCTTGATGTTTGCTCTTCCTGGAATGCTATTCCACCAGGTACTGTCAGCTCACTTCCTCACTTTCATTTACGTCTCCACTCAAATGTAATCTCAGTTTCCAGGCTGAGCTGCTTTTCTTCCCTACTCAGTTTTTCTCCATAATACTTATCACCATCTGATGTGACATACAGTTGACTCTTGAGCAACATGGGTTTGAATTGCGTGGGTCCACATTTATGTGGAGTTTTCCTGTTGACTTACCCAGTTCAAATCCATGTTCAAGGGTCGACTCCGTGGTTGAGAATCCGCTTATACAGAGGGCCCGTGATAGTTACATTTCCATTATGTTTGTGTTTAGAGTTCTTGGGAGGCTGCTGCCCCTAACCCCCACATTGTTCAGAGGATAGCTATGTTTTACTTATTTTTTTTTCCTGTTTATTATATCCTTCCTACTGGAATGCAGACTCTGTGAAATTCTTTTGGTTTCTTATTCCATGCTATATCCCCTGTGTCTAGAACAGTGTGACACAGTATAGCCACACAATAAATACTTGTTTTTGAATGAATGAATGAACTTTTTCATTTTGGGAGCTTCTGGAACTAAATTATTTGAATATACTTATTTTTAGGATATTATTTTTCTTCTGTGACCTCTGTTATTTGAGTTATTTCTATAATAGAAAATACGTTATTGTCTTAAAATTTTACCTTGCAGATTCTTGAAAAGATATTTTTAGATATTTTTAGTAAGATTGACTTCTGTGCATTTATTACATACTTAGATTTGAATTATAAATTCTACTGGGAGCATAAAAGGGTATGGGTTTAAGAACCCCTTTTTCTGTAATGCTCTTTCTTAAAGAGTTATTCTTTAAAGTTACCATAAGAATTATTACACTGGAAGAATTAATATACTTTGTGCTTTTATTTGTTATGTAGACCTTGTGGTTCAAGTGACTTAAGAGTTTGCTCAGGACATAAATTATCAGATTAGACAGAGGTTTCGACCTGATGATTTTACAGATGTGTGAAGTATTGATGAAAAAAGGATCCCTACTTAGAATAGCTTCTCCCTGGGGAGTTAACTGCCTTTATTAAAATGTTTGTTTCTTGTAACAATTTCCTAATTGTGTAGTTTATAGGCAAGCAATAAACAGCAAGATGTTTGAGGTGGACATGAAAATTGCTGCAATGCATGTGAAAAGAAAGCAACTCCATGAGCTACTACCTAATCATGTGCTTCAGAAAAAGAAAAAGGTAAATTTAGAAAGTACTTAAAAATCATTGCTAACATAATATTTTATTATTCAGGCTATTAATACTTCAAAAATTTAGGCTCAGTGAATTAGTTATATTTGAAATAGATCATAGCATTTTAAAATTCTGTTAAATGGAGTAGTTCCGTTATGTGAAACCTTGTTCCTAAGCAGGTTTCTTGCACACACTTGCCTCAGACTTCAGAAGGATCAGTGGTGATGCTTCGTTTCCTTGTTTTGTATATATATTTGTATTTTCTTCAAAATTTTTTATTCCTATTTAATATTCTACATCAGTATCTAATTTTCTTTAAAAAGAAAACAAATTAGGTATTATGTGGCTCAAGTAAATTATAGGACTTTTTAAATGAAAATGCGTTTCTTTTGGTAAGAATTATATGTGCATTTTATTTAAAATTTTAAAGTTATTGAGTATAAAGATCACTAACATAACCAGAGTTAATGTTTTATTTTATATTGTTCTCTTGTTAGTGCTTCCTATTGAATAACTTAAAGCTTTTTTTCTGATTTGGACTTCTTTACCGGGATTTAAGTGCAGAGATAAGTTACATTTTTACTTTAAATGGTTTCAAAAATGGATGACTTATTCTTATAATAAATAGAGTAGTGAAAATAAATAAGCTAGAGCTACATATTATGTTAAATTAGAAAGATACAGATGAATATGTACCATTTGATACATTTATACAAAGTGTACAAGTTTAAAAAATATAAAAACCATATGATTTAAAACAATGTGAAAAGTATATGTTAGAGTGATAACCATCACTTTCAGGATAATGGTTAACTGGGGCTGGGTTGGGAGGAGAGGAATAAAGTTAATACACAGGGGGCTTCAACTTTATAATGTTCCGTTTCTTAAAACATAAAATACATTATAATACAGAAGCATCTATGTCAAGGGCCGGGAAGTCGGAGTACATTTCCTGGTTCAGTTTTATGTTCCACTGCTTCTAGCTGTGATACTTTGGCAGGTTTTATAACAACATCATGTTCTTGATTTGCCTCATTTCTAAAATCAGAATAATATTTTTATCCTCCTAGGTATTTTGTGAGGATAAAGTAAGTCGATACTTGTAAAAGGTTGTTTAGACTAGTGCCTGGCACGTAGTAAATGCCTATATTAACTTCTGTTATTATCAACATGAACATTATTCATAAGTTGGGGTAGAAGTACTTGATTATTTTCGTCTAAAATGCAATTTTTAAAAGCTTGTTACATTTTTAAAAATACCATCACATCAAAGCCTTTATGTGGCTTAATTTGTTATTCTCAGCCTAACGGTTTCATGAGTTATCTGAATAATCTAGAAAGTGACAAAAGTGTACTAACTATTCTTTTCTTGAGCATCATTTGATTTTTCTTTTCCTTTCTCTATTCTTTTGTGCTTTCTTGTCATAAGAGATACATAATAGGAAATTTACCATCGAGTACTTTTATTTTTAAAGTGTCAAGTCAAACATTTGTCTTCTAATTGTCCCTCAGTGTTCTGTTAATGGGTGTAAGCAACTAAAGTGTGTATTCGCTACATATAAAATATATCAACATTTTGTTTTCAAAAGTAAATGTAAATAATTAAGTTATGCTTTTAACACTTAACTATTTCTATTTTAATAAAATAATATTTTATAACTGAGATAACTAGATTTTCCAGAACCCTTGATTCAGATTGCCTTTTAAAACTTCTATTTACAGTTTAAGTAAATTTTATTTCCATATCTTAAGATAATATCTAGATATCTTCTAGAATATAAAAGGAATTATTAATAATCAGAAATCTGTTGTTAACATAGTCCAAAAATTGTATTTATCAAATAAAGTGTAACCATAATCTTATCACCCATTAATAGCTATTCTTAACATTTCCGTTTATTTCTACACAGATTATCCAGTGTACATATGTAACCACATATAATATATATATTTAAAAGGTTTTTGTTACCATTTTGCAACTTAAGGTGCTTTATTATATTTTGACCACCTATTTAAATTACATGACTTGACAAATACCAAATGGCTACCTACTATTTCTTTGACTGCAGTATTATTAAATCTATCCTCTATTTGACATCATTTAGATTATTTCCAAGTTTTCACTAGTAAAATAGCACTTTTCTTGTTTTTATAACAAGTGTCTAGAAATTTACATCCATGAATCTTTTCTTTAGACTTTTTATTAACTGCCATTTGCAAATACAGAGTACAAGAGTTTTTCTATATTAAATGATACTACAGCCCATAGCTATTGTCTGTTTTATAGAAGAAACAGAATGGTTAAAAAGCTTGCTCAAGGCCATGTAGTAAGGGATGTGGATTGGACCTAGGTCTCAGTGCAAAGCATAGGTGTTTGTTTCTCTCTAGTATGGTCTATATTTATCCTTTACTAGTAAGTTTTGATAGCATATTTATGATTTCTTGGCATTTGAAGTCTCTTGTGCCGGTAGAGACACAGACATAGACATAGATAAGACACATCGGCGAAGCAAAGCAACTTAATGCTGTTTTGTGTCAGACCATCCTTCAAAGCCTTCACGTTCACAGGTCATCCCCATCAAGTGGGCTGTTATCGCACAAGTGCTTAATTATCTGGTCAGGCTGGTAACTATTGAGTGTAATTTACTGAGCCAACCTTTGTTGGAGAGTGAAGTAGTAGCATTTTTGCATGCGAAAATATTTTCAAATATTAGAAAGTTTGTTTCACAGGTAGCTTCATGAGAAAGTGGTTTACTTTTTCCTCCTCTCCCTGCTGCCAAATCTCATCTTCCTCATTTGATCATTTTTGATTTATGTACACAAGTGGTGTCTCTTTAGCTCTAAATTAACAGTTAGCATAGAGTATACACACACACGGGGTACGAGTTTTTGGCAACAATGCAGATTGTTTTCATTAAAATGTTTCTGTAGGTAAGTGAACACTGAAGCTAAAAGCATTCTGGGAGAAAAAAAGCTGAAGAAATGAAATTTGCTATTGTAATAACATTGATTTATAGAAATGGAAACTAAGTCACTTTAGAATCGTCTTTTATTCCATAGAACCTCATAGTTTTTTTTTTTTTTTAAGCCCTACTTTGGTTTTCCTACATTATGTAACTTTTTGAATGCTTTGATTCTTTAAGAAACAGGACCAACGTTAGAATTTATATGTAGATGTTAGATTTAGTTTTCAGAAAAATATTTTTGCTTTTTTTCCCCAAAGGATAAGTTACACTGTTAAGTGTACCATGTTAAAAGCCTAAGCTGCAGTTAGAGCACTTGAAATCCTTTGCTTTAGAGAGACTCATTTATTTCCAAATAGTTAGGAGTAGTACTAAATTGTACTTATTGACGATTTTTTTGAAATTATACAATTTTTATGTTCATCTGAGAATAATTTTAAAATCTGTAAACAAAAATGTCTAATCCCACTAGCCAGAAGCATTCATTGTTAATATCATGCTTACTATTAAGACTTTTTAAAAACGTGTATGTGTATATGTATATAGATTTAACCCCCTTATTTGAGATCCATATGTTTTCATATACTTTTTAGTGCTCAGTGTGCACACAGTGTGTGCATTTAATGTACCAGTCCTGTCTCCTTTTTTCCATCGGAAGAACTCATTGAGTTGAATGCCTCCCAAAGTTCGGAATTAAGTCTCTCATCTTCTTGCCTTGTGGTCAGCATGGTACTTCTGAACTTTATGAACTTCTTGATTTGTACTTTTTAGTAGAAATCATTTATAGGTTAAGTAAAATAATGTTCATATTTCAAAGATCTGGGTTAAATACATTTTATTAATTGCAGCATTCAACGGAAGGTGTCAGATTGACACCTATGAATGATAGCAGCCTCGACTTGTCTATGGACAGTGATAACAGCATGTCTGTGCCTTCACCTACTAGTGCTATGAAGACCAGTCCATTGAACAGTTCTGGCAGCTCTCAGGGGTAAGGAAAACGAGGAAAGGGCTGTTTATAAATATAGTATGTATATTCTTGTTGTTGTTAAAATCATCTCTTTAGGCTGTTAGCCCAAATAAGACTCACTTCCATTGCTGGGACACACACACACACACCCACACACCCACCCACACACACACCCACACACACACCCACACACACCCACATACACACATTCACTCATATGGGACTGTTTAGACCCACCAGTTCACCGCACGTACACAGCTTTGGGATGGAATCCACAGTACCTGGAGAAAACTTGCACAGATGTGGGGAGGAGAGTGTGCAGAACTCCACAGACAGTGGTCTGAGCCAGGAAATCTCTTTTTTTTTTTGTTATCAACATTATAATAAAATGACGTTTTTTTTTTTTGTGGACCTTCTGTACCAGTTAGCCCCAAGCTTTAATAAACTGCATGCTCTCTGGTTTTTATATGAATGTCATGTGGATGCCAGAAGTCCAAGTCCCCTAGTGCTGCCCACTTTGCGTGACATCATCATTCAGCAGTTGCAGAGAGTGAGCTTTTTAGCTGAGGGAGAGAGTAGCTACAGAGGGACTTTTTGCTTTTCCTTTAAGGAGGTAATAAAAATAAGATTATTTAATTCCCTATATATAGGATTTATTTGAAAATCTGAAGAGATAGGTGAGAAAAGGAGGAGTGATTTGAGTTTCCTAAGAGGATGAGGGAGTGGGGTCCAGAACGTAGAAGGCAGGTTTGAGGTTTGGGTGTATATTGTTTGGGCCACTGGATGGGCTTTACGGTTTCGTGATATTGTGTGTAGAAACTTGTTTCTGTTTCTCTGTTTCCTTATTTATGTATTCAAAATACATATTTTGATAGGATTTTTTTATACCTTAAATCATTTTACACCTTAAATCTTATGTTGACTTTTACCCCAAATCAGATAAGAACAGATTTTTTTAGAACTGTTCTAATATGGTGGTAACTAGCCACATGTTACATTTTAAATTTAATTATTAAATAAAATTAAATATTTGGTTTTTTACTAGCCATATTTCAAGGGCAGAGTATCTACATCTGTATAGTGGCTACCATATTGGCCAGTGCGGATAAAGGACAGTGTTACAGAAAGTTGTGTTGGACAGCAGCACTTTAGAATGTATGTGCTTTCTGTTGTCAGTTGTATTTTATCAAAGTCAGTTACTAGTGTATATATATAAGTAAACCTAAGGGATCACTTACTTTAGAAAATAACTTCACATAAATTTTGATTTTGAATTTTATACTTCTGTTTACTTTTCGACCTTTTTTTTTTTTTTAATAGCAGAAACAGTCCTGCTCCAGCTGTAACAGCAGCATCTGTGACCAACACACAGGCTACTGAAGTTTCTGTGCCACAAGTAAATTCCAGTGAAAGCTCAGGGGGTAAGGAGATGGGTTTGATAGGTTTGAGGGAACTTTCATTACATGGGGTTTAACTTTTATTTTGAAAAATGGCTGTATTTGTTACGTATTTTGAATTCAGTTTTTAATGCCATTATTTGCATGTAAAATTATCAAATTCAGAGACACAAAGCTTTACTTTATAACTTGATGTTACTGTGGCTTATTTTAATTTTTATGTATTAATGTATTCTTACTTTGAAGGTACATCGAGTGAAAGCATTCCTCAAACTGCCACACAACCAGCCATTTCATCACCACCAAAGCCTACAGTCTCCAGAGTCGTTTCTTCAACACGTCTGGTAAACCCACCAACTAGACCTTCAGGAAATGCAACAACAAAAATACCTAATCCTGTAGGAGTCAAAAGGAGATCCTCACCTCACAAAGAAGAGAGTCCCAAGAAAACCAAAACAGAAGAGGTACATATATGTTAGTTACCCATGGGAATACTAGCTTAACTATTTTAAAATCCAGTGGAAGAACACTTTTGTGAGCCAGAATCGAGAAGCAGCAAGGAGGAAAGCTTTTAGAAAATGTTTAGGTCATGCTGTAGTGCCATAGTTTTTCCTCACCCTTCCTCCTCTTCTCGGTAACTACCTCTTCCATGAAGCTGTGCCTCTCATTCAGACTTCTGTAGTGTGTCGAGTTTGTAACAATTGAGCATGGGTTTACATGACACCATAATTTATTATTTTCTTATAACTCTGTCTCTTTTGTGTACTGATTGGACAATTTTTTGTTTCTGTGATCTAGGTGGAGTTTTTGAGTTTCTACACTGTACTTGGTGTTAACAGGGCCACTGACTATGAGTGGTTCTCAGGGAATTCTTATTGAATGACTGACCAGAGTTGCAAAGTCAGATTAGTTTTGGGACCGTCAATGATTATTTTCTATAACCCTTCAGGAAATTTTCTGGCTGTACTTCAACTTTTTATAGTTGATAATTTATCTTGGTAAAACTTCAAATAGTTTTAGGAAACCATTATAAGTATACATTGATTTTGGTGTGTCTTAAAATAGAAATAGTCTTGTTACACAATTTCATTGATCCCTGGAGCCACTGTCTTGTTTTCCTTTTAGTGAGATATTCACCATTAGTGCAGAGATGACAGTCCAAAACACCAATTTTGTTGTGATTTTTGGCTGATGATTTGTTGTTTAGGAATTTAAATCATTACAACAAAATTTCTTTAGAATAGGAGAAAAATCTGTCCTCATGGAGTGTTTGATTTATAACGGTGAAAATTTATTGTCTATATAAGTATTCTATTTTCTAGGTTATTCTGAAGTTTTTGTTCTAGATATTTTTGCAAATAGTATTAATGAACTATGGATAATGTGATAAATTGTGTCACTCTTACGATGCTAAATGTGAATGAAGGATGGTTATACTATATTTTAACACGTGTATTCTGAAAACTTACCTGCGTCTGTGTAATAATCTCAAGGCAGTGATTTTGAATCTTGGTTGCATATCAGAAATAATTCTTCAGGTTTTGTTTTTTTATTTTTTTCCCCTTAATACAGATTTTGTGGCCTCTAGCTACACTGAATCAGAGACTTTCTAGAAGTTAAGCCTGAGAATTTATTTTTACATTAAGGAAAAACTTCATTAATGTTTCTGTGTAAAACTTAAAATTTTGTTTGTTTTTGTTTTTTAAGGACCACCCCCAAAAGGGGGTTAGCTCAGTCCATCTCGTACTCAGTCATCTGCCTCCCACCATCTTCCCAATACTGCCCTAAAACATTGTGGCGACTCAGTTAATTACTAAGTCTCTGGAATCTTTCATTCAAAGCCCTAGTGCTGCATTTTGTGTTGTGCAGCAGCCCAAGAATGCTCTAGTTCTGGTCTCCTCTTACGTTTCATCTACTTATATTTGTTTGGAGTTGTCAGAGCATTTTAGAATTCACATTTTTTTTAATCTTAGTTAAGTATATGTAAGCATAACTCTAGACCCCTGTCGTTCTTTTTCTTAATGTTAATGACTTACTAATTCCTCCAGCTCTAAGTATGTGTGTGCCAGAACAGTGTTTGTAATTTCATTTGCTCCTATTTTGGTAGAAAACACTCATGTTTCCTGCCTAGTTTAGAGAAGCAGTAGAAGTACAGAATTTTTAAACTCAGTATGGAAAATTATAAGTATACACACAAGTAAAGAGAATTATTTCATAGCCGTATACCTGTCATGCAGCTTCTAATGTAACTTGGCCAATCCCTAGACCCTTAATTCTTTCAGCCTTTTTCATTTCCCCCTATTCTTGGATTATTTAGATGCAAAATCCAGACATCCTATCATTTCATTAGAATTTTTAAAATCTCATTTCTAAAAGATAAATGATTGCAAAAAAGAAAGCATAAAATAAATGTAACCCACTTTGAAAGAAAATCAATTCATTAATATCAAATATCTATCTAATTAGTGCCCATATATCCCTGATTGTGTCACCGATTTCTTTTTAAAAAGTAGTCTGTCTAAATCTGTAACTAAATAAGATCTCCATTTAGTAAATGATTGTTGTCTCTTAAAATAGTATCCTTTAAAATAGGTTTCTTCCCTTTTTTCCTTTTAATTTTTTTTTTCTGTATGGTTTCTCATAGTCTAGGTTTTGCTTATGGCAACTTCATGGGGTTGACTGACAAAAATGGAATTTTAAAATACAGACGGAATCTTGGGATCTTAGTTATTGCCTAATCTCATTTCTTAGAAGAGAAACTTGAGGTTCAGTGGCTTTCCCGTTTATAAATCTAATCAAAAGTCAGCCAGGATTATAACCCAGGCCTAAATCTCATTGTACTAAAATTGAAGATTGTCATAAATAACTTAATTTAGAAGCTCTCCTAAGCTGGATCTTTTTTCTCTGTTAATGAGTACTTGCTATTAGAAATTTTAACAAACCTGAAAGAAGTACTGGTTCTACTCAGTTAACATGCTAATGTATGTATCAGTAGGATTTTTTAGGAATTGTCAGGAAATTTCTGCTTAATTTTCATCATATGCTAAAGCTTTTCAGATACATATAAATTGTAAAAATATAAACACAGAAAAGGTTGCCCTATCACCTGGATTGGATTACATGGTTAAATGATCACACACACACACACACACACACACACGTATATATTTTTAAAACATGGAAAATTTCAAACATGTGCAAAATTATAATGAACAGTCATGTTTACATCACTTAGCTTCAGTAGTTAATAACTCATGACCAGCCTTGTTTCAGCTATACATCTACTCCCTTCTCCATGAAGCAAATGAAGCAAATCCCAGGTATATCATTTCAACCATGAATATTTCAGTGTGCATCTAAAAATAAGGTCTCATAAAAAACACAGCTATAGCATATTATCACCATACATATTTGTGTGTGTGTGTAAATATATAAGCATATTTACCAGTATTGCACAGTATCACATATCCAGTTAGTATTGAATTTAGTTCAGTAGTGACTTTGTTAGGTTTATCTTTGCAGGATACAAGGAAATTCTTAATGGAATCAGGTGATATTGAAATTAAATCTCTCTCACTTTTAAGTTAGCCTGTGGTTTCTATGTATTGTTTTGAAGCCACATTTAACATTAAAATTTAATTCTGCCTAGTAAATAAAGCAGAGAAATTAATATCAAAATAATTTTTATTAAGAAAATGATGTTTATTACAAATCACTTCAAGAATGAGAAAGTACAGCCTTTTTTGGCTTTTCCTTTTCTCTATCAAAAATGAGTTGTTTTAAATAGAATTATAAATTTAAAAATTCAGATTCGAGAACATTTTTATTCAGGATTTTACTGGATCTTACTAAGCAAGGGAGCATTCTGTGGTTAATTAAGTTTGGGAAAGTTAAAGGGGTATTCTTTGTACGACTTCTCAGAACCTTTTATGTGCTAACGTGTAGTGTGCATCTCTCAGAATGTAGGAGATAGCATTCTTTATTGAACAAGGAACTCCTTTTTTTTCTTGAAAAAATATTTTATTAATTTAGTGGTTTGGGGGAATGTACTTCAGGTGGTGATGATCAATAACAGTTTATCTCATGTGCTTTTAATTTTGGTAGATAAACTTAAGCCAAATTAAATTTGTAAATATGAAAAAAAATTTTAAGTGATTCAGTAATTTATTTTAAGGCTATACTTGATCTTGCAGGTTAAATTATTTTATAACTTAAAAACCATGAATTAAAGCATTGATTGGCAAATTATCTAAAATTTTTCATTTTAGAAAATAAAGCTTTAAAAAAAAACAGGATTAAACAAGTGAAGATGCTAGCTGTCTTGCTTTTAGTGGACATGATAAAACAGAAACAAAGGTATACTAATTTAGCCTTGGAATACATACACAGTTAAGAGTACAGAGATGCAATAGGAATGTCTCTGGAATATTGTACTATATTTTGTCATTTAGCTGTTAGGTTGTTTTCGGTATTGTTTTTAGAGAAGTGTTTTGTCCCTTTTTAGCGTTACTTTATAATGCTGAAATTGAATTCCTCAAACGTTTGAGGTCCTACTAGACGCAGGGCAATCTGGTGGACACTTAATGGAGTAGAGTGATGAGTTAGTTACCTGTAAAGGAACTTAGAATTGAGCAGAGAAAGATAAGTGGTAGAAGAATTAATTACATGATCAAAGAAAATCAAAGTAATGAGGATGGTGGGGATGGTGAGAGGCAAGAAGAGTTAGATATCACTTTCTGACCACAGAAATAGAAAAGGCTTCATAGAAGGAAGAGATAACATTTGAGGTATTCTTGAAGGATACATAAAATTTTTGACCATCCAGGATGAGAAGATCATCTCACTGTTAGGGTGAGAAAATGGTCCCTTTAGAGAACCAGTTTTTGGTAAAAGATTCTGGCTAGACCTGGGGTACATGGGGCTTTTGAAACAAGGTAGATAGGGTTGAAGAGATTGGTTTAGCCAAACCATATTAGACTTTGAACATCGTTTTTTTTTTGAGAAATTCAAATGTACTGCAGGCTTTTAACTTTTTTCCCCTTGTAGAAAAATTAGAAATTTTCTCCAAATTATTCATATGATTGATATATTAGCAAGTATTGTTTTGATGTCTTTATAGATTTTGTCTGTGCCTTTACTTTCAAATATTTATTTGCTCTGTAAACCAAGAAAAAAATTTCATGTCATTATATAATCTAGAAAATATTAATGGCGGCATAGAATGTTATCTTAAAGCAATTACCATTTTTTTTATGCAATCCTATTGTTAGCAGTTGTTTTTGTTAAAAAAAGAAAGTTGGTCTTTGCTGTCGTAGTGTAGGCTGTGGCTAAATACATGCCATCCATTTGTATTTATTTCATTAGGATAAATTATTTAAAGAAAAATTACTGGGGCAGATAGTACGTTTCCTTTTAAAACTTGATATGTATTGCGAAGCTTTGCTTCAGAAATACTATACTTTTATTTCTTCTTCCAACTTTCTTTAGTTTCAGAGAACATTGGTATTTCATTGTTCTATTATAGTATACATTGTTTTATAGAAATTCAAATTTTTATGTTTGTTTTCATTTACGTGTGTACATGTATGTGTTATTTCCTTTGTGTACTGCTTGTAAAAGTTTAGAGCAGTGGGGTGACCTGGTTTACCCTGTATTTCCTGCTTCTACATAGAGTAAAGCAGTGCATTGATTATCCAGGAGAGGGGAGGAACCGAAAGGAAGGACGAATGTTTTAGAGACATTTTCTACTTTTAGTTAAAGGCATAAGAACGATTTTTATGCTTCTAGGTAATTTTATTTAATAATATTGAATGGACTCTTTTTTTTTTTTCACATAGCTAACAGCTTGAGTTTATTTCTGTTAATTATTGTCTGCTTAATGTTTCATAATGTGCCTATGCATGTCTTTAATTATTTGTTTAAAATGTTCAAATTGGAGCTAGTTAGAAAGTCATGAGATGTTTTGACCATGTCTTATAAGATTTATAGGTATGTGAAATGGTGTAATAACCTACAACGAGACTTCAGAGATGATTTTTGTGATGTAGTTGCATCTTTCAGTTGATTCTTCCTGTTTTCCAGTTTGTCTTCCTTTATTAGCCACCAAACCCTGTTATGTTCTTTTATTCTTTCTAAATCTTTTTCCTCCCCCATCCTCTTTGTCTCACAGGAACAACCTGATACAGAAACAAGTACAACTCAATCAGAAACTGTTCAGACAGCAGCTTCTCTGTTGGCCTCTCAGGTACTAAGTACAAAAAGCAAGGAAAGTTTTATTAAGTTGTTAAGATTAGTATGGTGTAATGAATTAAAATGGGCATATATAGAAGACTATTAAAATTATCTTTGTGAAAGTAATTATTTGCTAGCCTATAAATGTATTATAGTTTAAAGGTAGAGCACTGGATTTGATGGAAACTTTCTTTTTTCTTTGCACTGTCCAGATTCTAACTCATCCCCTTACATAGTTCATATTACAAATCATTTAAATCATCACTAGTCACAATATGCAGGGTTCATATACAAGTTTTATTTATAGGTCAAAGTGAAATTTAAGTTACAACAACTGAAAACCATTTTTTGTGGATATTTATTTTTTTGCTATGTCGATACATCTATTTTTAAATGCCTACACAGCACCTGGTCTCCCTAGGTGGTCTCTCATCCAAGTACTAACCAGGCCTGACCCTGCTTAGCTTCCAAGATCATACAAGATCAGGCACTTTCAGGGTGGCATGTCCGTAGACATATACCTTTCTTTTTTAAATGTGCTTGCCTCACTTTTTATCTCTGATTTTCAATTATTAATTTAACCCAGTAAATTAAAATTATTTTTTTATTTGTCCTAGAAATTCTACTTATGACAGTTTTTTGCATACAGTAGGCAACTGGAATCTTTTTTCCATTGATTTCTGAACCTCCATTTTGTTTGTGAAATAATTGATTTCTTCTTGAATTCTTTCAAATTGAATATACTCCGAACTCTAGGTCAAACTTTTACACAAAGTAAATATTTTCTTTAGCTAGTTGTTAAATTGGTTAACTTATACAAAATAATTGTGATAACAACTGTTGCGTACTGATAATGGTGAACTGATACAACTCTTTGTGATTTAGTTATTTTAATGTGATAATTCTAAAATGTGTTTTTGCTGGCTGTTAACCTATGTCATTATCCCTAAGGATATTATAAATACTTTGTTTACTATTCTGGAATGTCTTTTATTTTCATATTCTTTATCTAATAAAAAATTTGGGGGAGTGGAGGAATAAGTAAACAACATTAGAAACTGCTGCTTGATATCAGTGCATGGACAGATTTGTTTTATCGGATTTAAACTGTCCTGTGGTTGTGATTGCCTGTCTAGGGAACTGTTTCGATAGTTCTGTCTTATTGAGTTTATTTCTATAGTGATTAATACTTGGTGGGTGTGATTGCATTTTATCTGTTTTTATGAAGAAGTTGGATTTTCTTTCTAATGAAAAGATTCCTTGAGCCATTGAGGGAAAATCACCCAGTTATAAAATAGTGATTATGGTGATTTAAAAAAAAAATCCCTGTATTTGGTCATATAAGGGGAATGTTTTTTTCTGGGGAAGTGATTAAAATATTGTGGCTCTAACAAAGAATCCTTGTTTTGAGAGGAGATAAACTTGAAATAATTACAGATGAAATGATAGGATCTCTGGGATTTGCTTTAGAATAATCTGGGAATGAAGGTGGAAGGATGGACAGTGGGTTGGCTTTTATTTGACAATTGATGAAGTGAATAATGAATGCATGGGAATTTATTATATAATGCCCTCTTTTTGTGCATTTTTGGAATTTTCCATAAAAAACATTTAAAAATTAATCTCCAAGTTTTTGAATGTTAAAGAAGGCTTGCGATTTAATTTATTTTTTAACATGAAACTTCCCTAAAATTTAGAATAATTATATTACTACTAAGTTGTGTAGGTTTAATTTTATAATTTACAGGGTCAGAAAATAAATTTATTGGTAACCACCTGTGTGTAAGGTGAACTTTAAGTATTCTCCCACATGGGGGTGCTCCAGTACTAGTTGATATCACAGCCATTGGCCATGAGTGTCATTGTAAGTAAAAAGAGTTTAACATGAACTTAATAATTATATAAATGATTCTTAGAAGAACGTGTTAATAAAAGCAATACTGAAAATTTCTTCACAGTTTTCTATATATTGCTAAAATATTCACACTTAATTGAAAAATTTTATAAGTATAGAAGAAATAATATCGCAGTAAGTCATATTTACTTGCGTTCCACTTTGGTAACATTTTAGAATGTTTTTTTTTAAAACTGAATGCTTTAATGATAAGGTTGCACCCATTTCTCTGGAAGAGAACCAGTGGAAAGTACATCTCCTTGTTCAGTTACAGTGCTTTGAATGGTGTTGTGTTTGCTTCTGTTCTCAGAAAACATCCAGTACAGACCTTTCCGATATCCCTGCTCTCCCTGCAAATCCTATTCCTGTTATCAAGAATTCAATAAAGCTGAGATTGAATCGGTAAAACCACCTCAGGGGTCCATAAACAATATCTGCCAACTCAACCTATTGTCTTCAAATGCTAAAAAAGGAGAATGGAGGGTACAAGACTAGACATGACTGAAAATGGATTTAGGTTTTTTCCGTGACCTCCCGTTCTGGCTCATCAGCACCTGATCGGAAGCCCAGGTTAGTCCGTGGAACCAGGAGTGCTGTTCCTATTGTGTTAGCAACAGTTGCATCAACTATTTCAAAAAATTACTGCCTTTTTTTTAAAAAAAAAACCTCAAGCTATATTTGTATTCATAATTGACATCTGGATTGGGTTTATTGTTTGATGCATTGTTTGGAAAATTTGCGATATAAACTGGCATAAGAATTCCTTATTCTGATGATGCACTTTTATGTATTTTTTTATTAGAAAGTAGAACTAATTTTAGATTTTCAGCTTGATGGATTTTCATTTTTTCCTGAAGAGTTTTTTTTACCATTAGTCTTCAAATTGGATACCATTGTGCAGTGGTATACTGTTTTACCTCAGAGAAGGGATAAAAGTATATCCAGTTCAGTCCCTGTGAGGTAACTGTAACCCCTAAAAATGAAATGTCAATTCTAGGGTATATATTTAACCTTGAAAGGATAATTAGGAAATACTTGGTTTTGATGGAGTCATGATTAAGAAATGATATATTAGTTTTATTTATAGAATTGTTTAGAGTGCATACAAATCAGCGATCGGCCAGCAGATATTTTTCTTTGAGCTTATTAAAGCTCCATATTCTTTTGCCTTCAATCTGTTGTCTTTGAAACAAAGTTTTTTGCTCCCTACCCCTTTTTCTTTTTTCTTTTTGCTTGTATGCATAAGGTAGGATTTATTTCATACAAAACAAAATGCCAGTATTTTCTTAAGCCATGATGTGAAACCAATGACCCTGTGGCCACATGGCACAGAACACTAAATTTTGGTCCCATGGCTGAAACTTTAGGGTGACTAAAAGTAATGCCTGTGAACATGATACCTAACTTGGATGGCCATTTGATCTCTAAGAGGAATTTTGTACACTCCACAGAACTCCTATCTATAGTAAAGTTGTTTTCCATTTTAAACACGTGGGCAAAAAGGCATTTTCTCCAAGAATTTTAAACTAATTTTTACTTTTAAATGGTTGACCAAAATTTGTCGGTAAATTTTACATGTAGGAACATTTTAAAAATCATTTCTAGCAAGCACTTGACATCTAGTCAGCTCTCTACTCCTTTTTCATTTTGTTTCATCCTATCAATAGATTAGGAACCCTTTTCTTTGAAGAAAATTCTTTCTCGTAATTAAGCAGTAGCACACCCATCTTTACGAAGTGTGAGGGATGCCAGATGTCGATAGATGCACTCTTTCTGAATCTGGACGCAGCAAACCTAACAGATTTTTCTGATGAGCATGTTTTACGAATCCTCCATTGTGCTCCGTTCTATCACATGTGCATTTTTCATGTTAAACTGCAATTACTTAAACTCTTCCCCTACCCTTCTAAATTAATTTTTCAGAGTTGGAGTGTAGTCTTTTCCCCTTTAGGCTATGCATTAATTGAGGCTTTCTTTTCACCATACTTTATGATATCTAGTATCCAATGTTTCCACTTCCCACATCTTTGCACAGTCACCTTGCCCATTCTCCCACCACCTAAGAAAAAAAGATGGTCATACTAACAGGTGAAGTGTACAAGGTGTCTGTGTGTTTTGTGTAGCTTCAGAGTTAGATTGAAATTGCCAGGCACAGATTTAGTCTTGTCATTTTGTTTACACATTGGGAAAAAAAATTCAGTTTATTAAACGTTTCATGTAACTGCACCCAAGTTTTGCCAAGCTGGAAACTTGGACCTTTTCTGTGTAGTGACTTTTTAATTCTAGTTTTCATAACCTGGAGGTCAGACTGTTGCTTTCGCATGATGTACGTAGTGTCTCATGACTGGAGTTTGCTTTGTTTTATAGTATCTGTACTCCTTGTATTTTTCAAGAGCTATTTTGTAAACAGATGATGTATTTCTCCATTGAAAACACAATAAAAAAAAAACAGCACAATCCCACAGTTGGCTGGTTTCTTTTGACTGACTGTGTTCTTCTGTTCTTTTCGGTGATCTAATAGGTTCTACCTATAATCTTATATAGTGTGTCTCTAAGTGAAGATTTGCGAAAGAATTTACTGTGGTTACATTTGGAAAAGATTTGTTTCTGGTTAATTTATGCCATTAGCAGCCTATTATTTGATTGATAGCTCACATAATTAGATATTTGTTTTTCATATAATTGACCATTCAGGAGGAAAACATGAATATAGTTAGTGTTAATTCACTGTTTCAGCTGTCCCAGCCTCTAAAATACGTATTCTGTGCATGTAGACACTATACTTTTTATGTGTATTTATTTCATGTACCACTGACATGCTTTCTTTTCAAAGCTGTTGGTTTTCAAAGCAATTGATACTCCAGCTCTGATGTCAGCAGGTGGCACTGTTGATTTTCAGTGAATTTAGAATTACAGACTATAACCAGCCAGGATCCAGTGTTTCTCATTTTACTAAACCCAAATCAGATGCTGCTTTTCTTAAACCCCAAATGCTCAGCATTGCATGTTTAACTCATGGGTTGGGAGTGAACTGCTGTGTGTGTGTGTGAGAGAGGTGTGGGGGGGGAGCTTGCTCTTGAGTTATGGTTGTCTTAAGTGCTTTGAGTGGAGGAATGGACCTCCTTATGCAAAAGCCATTCTAAGGGACATGCAGTTGTGCATATTTTATTCCCGAAGTTCTAAATTGAAAGGCCTTTACTATGTATAAAAAATATGACTGCAATGTGGGATAACTTTTTATTAAAATTAACTTGAGATCAGAAGGGAAAATATTATAAAAATTACCCTTGACTCTATTGTTAACACCTACAGAATTGAACTTCCTGTACTTCCTCTACCTTGATAGACATCTAACCATGAGACCGAATCTCACACTTTCTGAGTTTTATTATCCATGTGGCCTTTTAGCATTTCATTCATCTTAGAATTGGTAAAATGGCAATTAAGAGTTCTGTGTTTTGTGGTTCTTGATATATTCTGGAATTGAGTTAATTTTTCTAATTAGCACCTCTGTTTTTTTCTCCACACAGAAAAATAGTTTTAGAGCTCCGCGTAGTATTAATTCTGGCTGCACTCAAGGTGGCAATAAATGACCAGTAGTAATTGATATATGAAAGAATAAATCATTAATATACACAAACTTGTAGACCAAGTCCTAGAAGTATTAACTGTTAGTATAAACTGTTTGCCTCAAATGGCAGTGAACAATCCTTTGGATACACTTCTGCCTATTTTAATCTAATAAAAGAATAGTACAAGGAAAATTAGTTGCCTTTTAGCCTGAATTGTATTTTTTTTTAATTCTCCATTTTACTCTTCTGCTAGCTTTTCTTCAATCCAAAATCAAATAGATTCTGTCTTAACTCACAACTGAACATAGTAAATGAAATGTTAAGTGCATTCTGTAATAAACGTGACCTTCAGTCATACAGAGACAAGTGGTCTGCTTAATTCTGTGTAATACTTGTTTCTCATATTTGTGGAATCAGTTTATTCATCCTTTCTCTATACTTATCAGTTTAAAAGTCCTTAAGACGTTTTACATCTTTGTTGGCACCAAGAAAGATGGCGTCAATATTTCCAAGCTATGTATTTTAGAAGCAGTTGTAATTACTTCATCCTGGAAGTGATTTCATGGACTTGGGAAGTCATTTCAACATCCTTCTTTGCTCGGACGTACTTCTTTCTCATTGTTTTGTGAACAACATTGTAGCTGATCAAAACGTATTTGTATTTTGTTGAAAGGGATGGAATGTTAAGTACATTTTCCTTTTCCTCATCCACTCCCAAATCTGAGGCCTTTCCTTGAAAGGGTGGCATTAAGGTAGTGCTCAGGTTCACATTTCAGAAAGCTCACATTTATGTGAAAGGTTATGATTGTAATTATTGCATTTTTCTCTCCAATTATCTTATTAAATGCTTCACATTTTTAGATAGCTAAAAATCGTATCTACAAAGGGCACAGTATTATTTAGAGTTTATGGAGTTTAACCATCTACCATTTAAAATGTTAACTTTGAAAATATTCATACTTTAATATAAATAAGACAATGCAGTCACTTTCATTTTGAGTATCTTTAAATTCTGCCTGTATGCTGGGAAATATATTTGAAATGAAGAGAACAGTCTGTGTCTGCTTTAAACAAAGCCTTATAATTTTTGCTGTGATATTTCTAGAGTACAACGGATAATACCCTTAGTAGTTCCTCCTTGCCACCCAGCTTAAGAGTTTTTGTTTATATGTGTTGTTTATTTTTTTGTGGTGAGAATGGATTTATGTTAAATCCTCTTTTTTTTTTTTAATCCAAAATGTTTATTGGGATGGTTCCTTACTATCTTGATTCAGGATGCTTTTAGTGCTGCTTCCTTTTGAAGGAGCATCCGGTAAGCCTCGCTTTTCCTCCTGCAGGTGGACAGAGGACAGTGGAGCAGCCAACACACAGAACTACCAAGACGGGGGTGATTTCATAGCATCCTGGGCATTTCATGTCCATGAAGTAGGAGCAGGGGCTCCGCACCAGGTGCTGCTGCTGTGTGTCCTCCTCCCTTCAGGACAGAAATGAAGGGGGTCCTTAGCCAAAAAAGCTCCACACTTCCTCCTCCTGGGTCCCAGAATTGACCGCGGAAAACCGAAGGATGTGTTGGTTTTGTTTTACATTGTGGAATAAATAAGGATTTAGAAGGCCTGCAGCTGGTTCACCCTGGGTTGGACTTGCCACTGCCACTTCAGTCTTAGCAGCAGAGCCCCTTTTCCACCTGTGCACAGACATCTTAGTCCTAAGACAGTTCACATAAGTCGTACCGCCGCAAAAGACACTTTTGGAGCAGTGTAAATTCAGCTACACGGTCTTAAAAACATTTTGTAAAAAATTGTTTTGCCTGTAGTTCTAAATACATTTCAAACAATTGCTTCAGTAGAAGTACAAAGCATTAAAGGGAAAACCCATTAAGGGTAGGTTTACATCTTGAGCTGACTATAATGTGATTAATAATTAAATAATAAAGTACTAGCTCGTCTAAGTACGATGCATCTTTGTATTCGGAACTGTTCTGTTGTCACTTAATGGGTATTTTTATTTCATATTAGTCATGTGAGTTCAACCTGATTTTTTAAGTTGTTGCTTAAAAATACTTTGTAAGCCTTTTAGAAGCATTTCCTTTAATTTGTAAGATGCTATTTTTTGATCCAACAGATTTCAATCTGAAAATATGTATTTTGAATAATTCAAAATTTTGATTTAATGGGTTTCTTACAGCTCATTGCAAACGTTTATCTTGGTCTCGTATATTTTTAATGTCAGAGTCCTAAAATCATTCAATTTATTTTTGGTATAATACAAATTTTGCTCTAAGAAAACTTACGTAAATGCAAAGTAACAAAGTTATTTCTGAGGAGTAAAATGATCTTGTGCCACTGCTGTGCCCCATACATATACACATATGTTGATATTTGGGTTCTTTTGAGATTTTAGGCATAAGGAAGTAGGTATATGTATTTTAATATAATAATGTAAAATGTCCCAACTTTGTTCCTTGTGGATGCTGTCTCTCTCTTGGCATAACACCCTCCTTACAAACTTTCACACTGTGTGGTGCCTGGTGCTGTGTGATTTCCAGAAATCTGGCACGAGAATTGGTCCTTGTTTGCGTTTTCTGACTGCAGTGGAGCTGTTAATAAAGAGATTGATGATAAAGTTGTCGAGAAGAGACAGTTGGGCAGAACTGCTCCCCGTGAGTGACAGAGGGCATGATCTGCCTTCACAGCCAAGAAAGCCGCCCCCAGCAGAGACCCGACTGTGCCTGGATGCTGTGCCAAGCCTGCTCACGGGAGCTGCGCGCCGCACCGCTAGGCTGCTGTGTCTCTAACGTGGACTTGCTTCGCGTTCCCATTTTTATCCTTAAGTTCATGGAGCATTCAGGACAAGTATATTTGCGGATATGACACACATTTCCCAACTGCAAAATAATTATTTTGGCAAATCCTTGAAACTACTCAGTTCATCTGAATTTGGTTTACTGACATTGTTTTATTTAGAAATCATTACTACAATTTTTATAGAATGCCTAGGTATCTTCTAGACAATGACCACCTCCATCTTTTATTTTTTAGGTTGATTACTTTTATTTATTTTAGATTTTTTTAAATTAATTTTTTAGAGTCATTTCAGTCTTAAGGGAATCGGCCCTGACAGCTTCCAGAACCACTTGCCCCACAGTCAGCGCTGGTTAAGGGGCGTCGCATGTCCTAGTCGTCATGGTGCCGATTGTGTGTTGTTCATCTCACTGCAGGCAAGCTGAGGCTACTGACGCTCAGTTAAGGCCGTTTTCTGCCTTGGTAGTCGGCTTGAAATTTTGACTCTCTGATACCTTAAGACAGATTCT
Source organism: Cynopterus sphinx (assembly GCA_030015415.1). Taxonomy (NCBI): domain Eukaryota; kingdom Metazoa; phylum Chordata; class Mammalia; order Chiroptera; family Pteropodidae; genus Cynopterus; species Cynopterus sphinx. The sequence continues at coordinate 139,601,359 of CM057384.1, forward strand.
GAATATAACTTTTAAGCTGTCCTAGGTTACATGTTTTCTACATTAACTACTTGAATATAAGACTATATTATTGGTCATGTTTCTCTTGAGAGGAAACTAGCATGTGGCCTTTGTCTTGTTAAATGACCCAAATGTGGACCTTTTATAGTTTCTTGACAATGAAAATTCGTGAAAAAGTTAATTTTGCAAGTATGGTATTTGCCATCTGCCGAAACTTGGATGGATCTGGGTGTGTGTGTGTGTGTGTAACATATATTTTTCTATACATGTTTTTATATTTAAATATATATTTTTAAAATATAATTTTAACATATAAATTTAAAAAGTAGATGGGGTTCGAGGTGGTTTTCTTGATCCCCAGTAGTTCTACTATTCCTTTTAGAAGGAAGTTCTAACCAGTCTATTTCCTTTAACATGAAACCTTCAAACACAGATTTCCTAATTGTCGTTGGTTCCAATTAAAATCATGTGCTGGGATGTATTTTATGGCCAGAGCGCATTAAAACTACGAGGCCAGACCAGGCCCGAGTATGTTGGCATGTCACCGATGGCCTCTGGTGCTGGCGATCTGTCCCTTACCATGCACCTCCAGGACCTGGGCAACTGCAGGGGAATCAGATCGAGGTCCGGGTTACCCCTGAAAATATCGGAATCAGGACCAGTCCTCCAAGTGAAGTAGTTCTTGGAATGATGGAGCCGCGTGTACCTTAGGGTCGTAGCAGGTTCCTTAGTAGGCGTTGTCGAGGTGTGTCGTGAGCGTGAGCTGTTGCTAAGCTGGGAACCCCTGGTATGTGGCTCAAGAAGAGTGTGGCTGTGCAGTGGTGACTGACAACAAGAATTAGCTTAAACAGCTTGGCAGATTTCATGGCATTCCTCTCCATGCCCCTGTGGTTCCAAAGTCTGTTCTGCGTTTGTTCTCTTGATTTACCTTTGACTTGGGAGGAAGGAAAAGGGAATGTTTGCAGGACTTTGGTCTAGCAAGCCTCCTTGGTGTTCTCGGATCCCAGGATGTTTGAGATCCCATTCTCTGAGGCCAGGGTTCTTAAGAGTTCCCGGGATCTCCCAAGAAGTTCATGGCCCAGACTTCCCAGGTCGGCTCTAATCCCAGGCCCATAAACTAATCCCTACAAAGTAGCCATGGGTGCTGGGGCGGGGCAGAAGAGAGGCAAACTGCAAGGATTCCTGGTGTTTTCCATCAGCTCCTTTTGGCCTCCTGTTGCCTTTATAACGAGTTTTGGATTTGGCTTTTGTGAAGCAAACAGGCTGTTTGGAAATCTTGAAAATTTCCCTCCCTTTCAGAAGGGTTTGAGATGATTTAGGCTTTTGAAATGGCTAAGAGTGAAATTTTTAAAAAGGGTGATGCAGTCAGGATAAAGGAAATGTACAGTGAGGTGAAGCCGGAACCTAGAGAAGAAAACCTCCTGCCCCCTTCCCCTTGATCAGTCAGCAGATGTGTCAGATCCTCCCCCAAGCACCTCCCTAGATGTTGGTTTCGTGGAATTTACATTCCAATGGAAGTTACACTTTTTGTACCACTTGTATTAGTAATGGCTGGCTAGTTGCCAAGCCACAGAAATTAGGAAAACTCCATTAAGAATGATTTGGAATTGCACATTTGTGATTTTTTTTTTCTTTGATCACCACTCAAGACTGTAACATCCAGAGCAATGGAGCCTCCACAGAGGAAGGATTAGGAGTTAAAGCATCTAAGGGGCTCTGGCTTGAGTGGTGTTATACTTGAAATCTGCCATTTTGGTTACAGTGGGGAGAAGACGGGAGGGAGAAGCCCACCTGGGCGTTTGAGGTGTGATCAGACACCGGAGCCAACCGGATGGTTGGGCCCCGTGGAGAATAAGACGGCAGTGAGCTCTAGGCTCTTGTTCAGCGGACGTGGCATTGTGGTGGGGGTGCCTAGTCCCTGGTGTAAAAGTGCTCTTCCACAGGAAGCCGCGTCACGCGGGGAAGCTGTCCTGAAGAGCGTCGCCTGTTAAGCCGTCCATCCTGACTGATTTGAACACGCTCCCTGGATTGAAACACTTCGTGAACCCCGTCCTGTGTGGTGGTGGGGGGATAGGTGCCTGTCTTCAAGTCCAAGCTGCGTTCGATCTTGGCTTTAGCACCGCATTCACGGTGGAGCACTCGCTGGCTCAACGTTTTGACTGACAGTGTCGGTCGCGGTAGCCAAAATGGTCTGCGGCAGTTTGCGCTTCGGTCCCGGTAAGGATTCAGGCAGCCTGACATCCGAAAGAGATCGAAGGTTTGAGATCCCGTTAAAGTTTGTGTCAGCTCGAGCAGATGGTGGGTTTTGTTTGTAAACATTTCAGCCAGATGCTGTCACCAGTTCTTGAACTTTTCTGTCTAGTTGGTATGAGAACCTGACCCCAGGTAGTGGTGGGCAGGCTGTGAAGTAGTCCCTCTGACTTCTGAGTGGCCTTTCGGTGGAGATGGCCTCCCGTTTGCCCCGAGCCTTGACGCTCCTGAAGCCAACGCCGGGTGTGTAGCGTTTGGTGAGTGCTGAGAAGCAGGTCTGGTCCAGCGACGAGAAAGTCCAGGCCTTCTGGAAGGACAGGCCGGCCAGGGCCTGCGGACATGGCCGGTTGTTCTGCGTAAACTAACTCATTCTTAGTGTCTTTGTTTATGTGGATTAGCGAGTAAGTAACGTGTTCAGAGAAGCATGGGCTTGTTTCGAAAGTGCCGGGTTAAACCTGACTGGAATTCATTTGAGGGCAGGCACCAAGGCTGGTGGCAGCCTGCAGAGGAGTGTCTGGCCACCCAGCCCGCTGGCCCCCAGAGCTGCCTTCCCTGTCGGAAATTTGGGCAGCAGCAGAGTAGGGAGAAGAAAGGTTGAGTCAGGCAAAGCCCCTCTCCCCCATCCTGCCTTTTAAAAATGAATGCGGGGTGGAGGCAGGCTGACCTCTTCATCAGAAAGGTCTGCCTTGGTGCCCAGATGGAGGTGCGCAGCTCCCGAGGCGGCCCCTGGGGCGCACACCCTGAAGGGCCTGGGAAAGGGCCTGGGAGCTGGCGCCAGGTGGCAGGTCTGATTGTCACAGCGGTCCAGGAGGTCGCCGCTGACGCGGGCGATGTCACCGTTTAGAGATGAGGAAAACGGGTTTACTTGGTGAAGCACGTTGCCCGTGGTCACACAGTGAATTGGGATTCAAACCTGCTTTAAAGCTTAGTCCTGAAATGCGGCCTCGTGTTTTCTCGCTTCACAGTGTCGCCTTGTGGTCTGTCTCTGGGTGTTGTCGTTGGAAACGCTGGGGTGGTTAGCTCGGGCTTCGCAGAGGCTTCTGGTAACAGCTAAACGCACGTCTGCCCTTCGGATGCCCTTCCAGCTGGCCTAAGGGTGCGGAGGGACGGAGACGGGCAAAGGCAGGTGGTGAATGGCTGGGATGGCTGCAGGGGGAGATGGACTTAATGAGACTAGAGGAAAAGAATTTATGATTTATCATGTGTATTTGTTAGTACTGAGAAGGCTCGGGCTCTGGCTAGCATGGGTGAACTGATCCATTCACACCCTATTCACTTAACAATTGATTTGCCTGAAATTTGGGCTTTAAAAAATGTTAATTTTTCATATTGGTTAGGATGTTTTTTTTAAATTATATATGTTTCTTTTAAGCAAGTTAAGACAGCACTTAGGAAAAATGGTAGAAAAAATTTAAACTCAAGAATAAAGTGGAAATAACAATTGCTCAGGAGGTGTTTTAACAACCATATCATATCTGAAGGAATTTGTGTGATAGATTTTTAAAAACAAAGTTAAGGCAAAAGTCCCCTTGGAGGAATTAGATAAAAACAATACTTAATGCTAAAGGAATATCTAAACGTGAATTTTTGTGGGGAGGCACTGTCCTTTATATTGTATGTAAAGTGCCATGACTGATAAGTATTGTTTACGACGTAGATTGTGGGTGAATATGCCATTTGGGAAATTCATTATTAGGTGAATCGGTTTTAGGCAAATCAATGCTGTCTAAAATTTGTTAATGTTGATTTTTTTCCTGATAGTAAAGAAATCCATAGTCATTGTCACCTTTGCAAAATTCAAGGAATAGAAAAATCATCCATAATCTGACTTCTCACAGTTAGTCCTCAAGGTCTTTTTGTATTTTTTGTATTACGTTTTTTCACGTTGCTGAGATTACACTAGTAACTTTGTGTCAAGCATTTCCCCATACGTCGTCGTGGCTGTTGAGTAGGTACAGTGAGGAGCGGGGCCTTCAGGGAAATGGGGGGCGGGGTCAGCACCCCCCGGAATCCTTGGGATGGTCACATGACGCTTTACTGTGATGACGTGTTGAAATGGGTACCCCATAGATGGTTAGAAAAAACCAGTTTGGAAAGCCTTAATTTAGCCCCATCTTGTCCCCCTCTCCCCCCAGTTTTGGAGCGTAGTGATGTAGTGGGGACAGTTCTGCCTCCGGTGAGGACTCATCACGGTCGCTGACCCCACGTGTGCCCGGGGCTTGCTGCGGGGGAGAGAACCGTGCAAGGAGGGACAGGGAGCGCGATTCCCTGAGTGTCCGTAGTGTGCTGGGCAGTGGGGACACTGGGCGACATCGTCCTTGGCTGCGCTGACGAGGCGGTGAGCCGTCGGCCCTGGCTGGCTCCGAAGCCTTGTCTGTGTCGAGTCGCGTGCAGGCCCTGCAGGTGCGTGGCCAGCAAAACCGACCGGCGCTGGTCCTGGAAGTTTCCAGTCCCAGGGAGTACGGGGCACACAGAACACGAGGCAGGAGTCAGCAGAGTGCTCTCCCCTTGGTCCCTGTCCCTCTGGGGCCTCTGCTGTCGCGTCCTTGCCTCACTGCCCCTCGACCCCAGATCCGGTTCCTCGACCTCCGCGCTGCTCCCTGCTCACTCGGACTCCTTGATCACGGTTTAGAACCCTCACCCTCTCATCCTCCCCGGTCGGGGGGTTCGGGGACAAAGCACCCGCCTCGCGTACGGAATGACGCCTGTTTTCCAGTGCTGGCCTTGCGCTGAGTGGCACGTAGGCCCCACTCACTCCATCCAGCAGCCCCCCGAGGGCGGCGTGCGAGTCCCGTGGGCCTGGCGAGTCCCGTGGGCTGAGGCGCTGGGCTCACGGGTTCACTCCCTCCTCATCTGGGCCACTGGGGGGCTGTGACCCCCAGGACTGTGTTGGTGGCACTTACCTCCCGGCTCCTGTGGACCCCGGGTCCCTGAAGGGCAAGTTCGTTCGGCTCGCGAGGCCAGTAAAAGGGAACCTTGTGTCACTGAAGCCGGTGGAGGCTGCGAGCCGAGTGCCCTCTGGGGGGGCCGTGACATGGTGTGAAGGCGGGGGCTCCGTCTCTGCAGAGTCCTCCCCCACAAAGCCCTTTAGGCCTTGACATCCGTCACTGTGGGGCCCGGCTTTGCTAGCTGAATATTTATGAGGCTTTATTTAATTAGGGCCAGATCAGCTCTGGTGTGTTCATTGATGAACGCAGCCACCACCCTCCCCCCACCCTGACCCGGCCCCCCACTAGCCCGCGGCCAGCTCGCAGCCGGGCCTTGCGGCTCGCCCACCCCTCCTGCCATGCTGCTGGCTGCCGTCCAGTCCCTGCTACCCGGCCACCCACCCAATGAGCAGAGAAGTCAAGGTCGCCAACCATGGAGGTGAAGCCGGAGGCGTTTGCACTCTCATCGGTGGGAGATGCTGTGGTTTGATGAATGGGCAGGACACCCAGGTCCCAAGGCTTTTGGCGACTTGGAACCCGAGCAGAAGACCCCGGAGAACAAGCTTGCAGGCATTTGGGGGCGCCCGCCCCGACACCGCCTGCCTGCCTGCTCGTCCTAATTACAGCCTTCCCTGCAGGCTGAAGGGGCGGGTGTGCCCGCAACAAAGGACGGCGCCGCCAGAGAGGATCTGCCAGGGGTGGGTGTCGAGAGGGCGGCAGGAGCAGGGACCCGGCGGGAAGAGGAAAAATGAGGACAAGCATTTGGGAACCTTTGCTAGAAAGAGGCAAAGAGAGTGTGGCCTGGAGGCAAGACACACATCCCCAGGGCCCTGCTTCCTCAGGCACCTCCTCCCCGCCCCCTAAACCACCTTGCAGGCCTTGGTCCCAAAAGCTAAGCCACTCAGCACTGTGGGGTCCCAGCCTGCACTTCTGGGGACCTAGGTGGAGCAGCACCCCAGGGGGGCGCAGTGCTCTTCTTCACGGCCTGGTCTGGGGTATCCAGTGTGGCCGGACACAGCCCCCGCGTGCTCCACACGCTGCCCTGCCGTCTCCTCCTGTTGGTTATGCTCGGCTTCTGGCCTCCACCCAGGCAGCCTCACTCCCCGGGAGCCCTAGGGTGTCACCTCCCGAGGAGGGGCTGCACCTGGAGCTCGACCCCCTTCAGGCTCAGAAACTCCTGGGGGCTCCCCAACTCCCCACTACGCATCCCTTTTGTGCTCGGCAGGCTTTTGCTCCTGAGGGTCCTAGCTTGGGTGTCACCGACTCAGAGAAGTCTTTCTACCCGTGGGCTGGGTTAGAGCCCTCGGCTCCCAAAGCCGCCCGCGGCTAAGTCTCTCAGCACCTGCCTCTCGCCTGATCGTCCCAACTGGACACTCAGCTCTTGGAAAGCTGGGCTGTGTCCTGATTCGTGTCTGTGCCACAGCCCACAATGCGTGGTAGACGCTTGTCAGCGTGAGTTCAGAGAATGAGGCATCGACCAGTTTCTGTTCCAAGGCTCCCCGATGTACTCGGGGACCAAGTGACATCTATTAAGGCTCCGTGTACCAATAGACACTGGGCCGAGTGCCCTAAGTGGACCATCGCAGTGCATCCACAGCCCTCTGAGCAGGTAGTATAGTTCCCATTCTGTAGACGACAAAACTGAGGCGCAGAGCGTTTCGATACTTGTCCCAGGTCCCGCACCTTCTCGACGATGGAGCCGACTGCTACAGCGGGAATGTTCAGGGTGACGGAACGGAGGAGGGGGCCTTGACTGTGTCCTCGGCGCTGCTGGGCACTTCCTGCCTCTCCCGTCCGGTTCTCAGAATAGATGGCCCTGAGAGAGCGGGTCCCACCCCTCTGTGGTGACTCTGCCCAGAAGCTAAGAAGTCAGAGAACTTCGGTGACTGGTTCAAGGGCGCCAGCTAGGAAGCAGCCAGGTCGGAATGCAAGCCCACCCGACCGTTCCTGAGTGGACGGACCCTGGAGGCCACGGGGCCCCTCGACGCAGGAGCCACTTCTTCCCGTGGTCCCTCCCACCTCACTGGGAAGAGACTGCGACACGACAATTCTTCCTGTCACTCACGGAATAAACCACGACAGGGAGCCCAGCTCGTGGGGCCTTGAGGGTCACCGTCAAAACCCTTTCCGCGAATGAGGACCGATTGCGGGTTACCCCACGTCCCCCAGGTCATCGCGTCCCTGGCCGCGGCAGGTTTCGTGGAAGAAGATGACCAGGGCCGGCCAAGCTTGTGATGCGCACGTGGCCCCGGGCCGGGCCGGTGCCGGTGAAGGAAACTGGGCTGTAACTTACGTGATTTCAAAACACCCGTCCTGGCCTGCGTCCTGGCCTGCGTCCTGGCCTGCGTCCTGGCCTGCGTCCTGGCCTGCGGGCCCATTCTTATGAAGAACGAACGTGGTGCCACCGCCCTGATCCTCGTTTCTGTAGATGGATGCTCAGGGCATCCAGGGAGAGCAGTGCCAGGTTCTCATTTGGCCTTCACAGTCTGTCCTCCCGGGGAGCGCGGGGGTGACTGGAGTCATCCCTGTGACCTTGGCGAATGGAGCGGGCGCTGCACGCGGGAGGCCGGCAGCCGCCCCGTGTGAAAACCGAGCCCCTGTGTACCTGGCCGTCTGGCTTGCACGTGCCCTCTGCCCCTCGGGAACGCAGCCCCGAATCCCCGAGCCGTGAGTGCAGAGGGCCTCCGCGCTCCGGGGAGAAACGTCACGCGGCCCCGGCACCCAGGCTGTGCCCAGGGCATGGCACGGCGCGCCGCATCTGTCGCAGTCTCCATCCCACGTAGGAGCCTGTTTTCACGGCTCACACCCGGTGCCCCTCGCCGCCTTTGACTCTGGCTAGCGTCGTGCCTGCTAGGCGCACGGGCCTGACCCCAGGACCCCTCCCCGAAAGCCTGCGAAGTGGCCTCGTGCACTGCACTTTACAGGTTGCGTGCACCTGGTGTAGATAGCAGCTCTGCTGATCCATCTGCTAATGGTGCTGGCGGAGGTAAGGGGGGTCCTTTTGGGGCTCAGTTGCTGGCGGAGGTAAGGGGGGTTCTTTTGGGGCTCAGTTGGCTGTTTCGGAGACACACACTTCAAACCTTTGGGGCTGAGTGTTGTCTCTGCATCCGTCGTTAGAGCCTGCTGCGGGTTTTACACTCCGTTTCTCCAGAAAACTCTGAAGGGGGTGTATGGGGGGAGGCCAAGCAGGGTTCAGAGTAAAATGAAAGGATGGTACAGGCAGCCGTGAGATGGCTGAAAGCATGCCCTTCCCACCCTCTGGGGTGACACCGACCCCTCGGGCATCCGATGGCCAAACCGGCCTGGAGCGGCGTTCGTGACTTCGTTGAGAATACTCAGTGTCCCATCACTTAGCTGTTTTTACAGTTTGTTTTGTGTGGTTTGCTAAGTGCCTGAACAGCCGGCCGCGGGTCGTTTTATTCCCGGTTCGTACCCCTCTTGAGGGCAAGGCCCCGCCTTGCACGGCCTTGCTTCTTCCCCGCAGCGCGTAGCAGGGTCAGCGTGGCCTTGGTGTCGCCGACCGAGGATTCGCCGGGTCTTTCCTCACCTCTGTGAACAAGAATTAGACTCGAGCCCAGCTGTCTGTGCTCACACATGAGCCAGACAATTCACACTGGCCGCGTGTGTCCCGGCAAATTGTTTCTCCGCTCTGGAACCCCAGTGTTGCCATCAGTCAATCGAGGCCAGTTGACCAGGAGCCTTGGAGGAGACTCCAGCCCTCAGCACCTTTGGGTGCCACGGCTCCTCTTTGAGGATGTCTTGCCCCCTGAAAGCTGTGATTTGCCAGGGACTCGGTCCCCCCTCTCACTCCGATGGCCGCTTTCCCGCTGGCTCTGGTTGCCAGGCTGACACCCCCTGGCGGGCCCCACCCGGCTGTCTGTCTTTGTTTGCATCTGAGAAGGAGCCTGCGGCTCCTGGCTTCTGGGGGTCCTGGCTGAGTGCAGAGACCGCCCTTTTGGCACATTAGCTCCGGTGCCAGTCTGAACCCAGCTGTGTGCAACGTAAAGTGAAATATAGATTCCCGCACCCTGGCCCGCTCTCCCCGCGGCTAACGGAAAAGCGTGCGGACTGGGCCTGGCCTGCAGATGCATGAGCTGTCCTTGGGGGGGAAGCGGGGGACATTCCACTCTATCCCTCTGTCTCTTTGTGCTGCTTTGGGTTTCCTTCAAGAGTTGCCGGCCCTCTGGGCTAGGGAGCTATTGAAGCGACTTGGCCGGGCCCCGAACTGGCCTCTGAATTCTCTGGGCCTCGAGCCTTGAACCGGAACCCACCCTGTCGCCCACCCACTCAGCAGGGCGGCAGGGACCTTTGTCAGTGGCGGGCCTGAGGGTCCCCTTCATTTCCTTCAGGATAAAGACTAAGCCCCTTCCCTGGCATTGGAGGCCCTACCCCCTCTGCTCCCCATCTGCTCCCTGCACCCCAGTTTCCCCCACGCCCCAGGGTCAAACCTACTGGGCAGGTTTTGAACCCCCAGGCCTCTTTTTGTCCCAGAGCCTTTGCCCTGTTTGTTTCTTCTGCCCCCTGAGGCACCCCCACAGGGTGCCCTCTGTGCTCCTGCAGCCCACCCAGGGGTCAGTCTTGGGCACACACCTGCTCTGGGGGCTCACATCTGTCCCCATCGGTGGCTGGGTCCCCCCTGCCCCAGCCAGTGCCCACAGCAAGAAGAAGGCCCAGAGCCAATGCCCTTTTAACCTTTATCAGGAACTCAGCTCTTACACCTTCCTGAATCCCACCTCAGGTGTGTCGTGCAGAGGATGAGATTAGAGGGGGCCGTCTGGGCACATTTAATGACAGACACCTATGTGGGGGGCTGGTGGTGTAACTATTGGTGTAACTGTCAGGAGGGCTCCTAGGGAGTCCTAGGGAGTCGGGCTGCCTGTCCAGCAGGGCTGGCTTGGTCGCATGGCGGGGATCAGGGCGTCGGGCGGGGCTCTGGGTGCTGTGGGTGGCCACCCTGCAGCCCCCACCTTCCCCTCCTGCCCTCCACGTGCCCCGCCAGGCCTCCTGGGCACCCACTCTCCTTGCAGTCCTCCATCCGGATAGCTGGGAGGGCAGAGGGCTGAATCGCGTTTATATAGCGTCCCCCGCATATATTTAGAGACAAGAAGTTCATTTAGGGATTAGGGGCTGCTGCTTGTCTATGCATCATTAAGCATACCACATCTGCTCCTGAGCTAGCAATCAGCAGAATATTGAGGAAAGTTATAAAGAAATCTTTGCCTGGTTCATTTCCATCCCCGGCTCCCCGCGTCCTGGCTCTCAGACTTTCAAGAGCGACGTGGGGCTGGGGCTGTTGGAACCGGCCTGGAGACCCGGCACAGGGCGCAGAAAAGCAGAAGGAGTTCACCTTTGACCCGGCCCCACCACACAGTGTGCGTGCATGTGTGTGCACACACGTGTGCAAGCATGGAGGGGGCTCGGTGGCGGAGAGGAGACGGTCCATGGAGAGGCTGCTCCTGCGTTTTCCCACAGTGGCCTCGCCAGGGAGGGCACGTGGCTGAGGACCCCATGGCCACCCTGAGCGCTGCCCTGTGCTCAGCGGCTGGAGATGGGACTTGGGTACCATTTCTCCGTGGACCTTGCCGGACCTTGCCCAGTGGCTTCCCCTCTGTGGTCCTCAGTCTCCTCATCTGAGACACCAGGCGTGGGGCTAGGTGCTCGCACCCTGCTCAGGGGCGAGGGGCCCCGGGGTATGGGAGGAAGTGCTGCTCTGGGCTGGGGCACCAGCGGGCCCAGGGCCTGGTTCTGGAGGCCCAGGGCCTGGTTCTGGAGGCCCAGAGCTGGACCCCCATCAGCAGGGGTGCTGAGGCCTCTCAGGTTCCTTCACCAGGGAGGGGGGACCCCTAGCCAGCCCCCGCCCCCCATTCGGCCCCACACGGGAGGGGGGTGGCCATGTGCTGGCCCCAGGCCGTGCCCGGGGGGCGGGGGCGCAGCGAGACCCCACGGCGGGAGGGGGATGCACGGGTCCGAGCCGGGGCGTCGCCGGTCGGATGCTCGGACGCCCCGATGCTGGGATGCTGGGATGCTCGGATGCTCGGATGCTCAGAGGGATGGACAGGGGCACAGGGGGCTCTCTCAGCCCGTCCACGTGGGGTCAGGGACCTGGGGGCCAGGCCGGCGCTGGGGAAGCTAAAGGAGGTGGGTCACCCAGCAGCCAGGCATCTCCTTGGGGCTCCCTGGACCCCGCAGGGTGTCCCCGACCCGCCTGGGACGCCGCCCACCCGCACTCCAGTGGCTCCTGGCTTTCCAAAATGGACCAGCTGGGCGCTGATTTTCCAGGGAATTTGCCCCAGAAACCACATTGACCTGGTCATCCCGTCTCATCCACATCCGGGCACCCCGTGGTCCCCCAGCCGTGTAGCCAGGTAGATAGATCCCTGCATCTGCCAAGGGAACCCCACCCTGACCCTTTTTTGGGGGCTGTTGAGCCCCAACGTACCCTCCCCCTTGTATTTGCTCCCCTTCTTTCTAATCCTCCTTTCCATTCTGGCTCGAGACACCTCCTGAACGTGGAAAAAGACGTACGGCCGGAACCAGGTTTGGGGGCATCTCTATTTGGGGTCTGGGAGTCCCCTCAGGTCTGGAGAAGGGGTGGCAGGGCAACGGGCTCCCTCCTCTTCATTCCTGTTTAAAGGGAGCCTAGACGCGCGGGCATGTGTGCGTGTGTGTGCATGTGTGTGCACGTGTGCACACTGCTGGGGACCGAGGGTGTGGGACATATCCAGGCCTTCAAAAAGGAAGAAAAATCCATTTTCGAGGAAGAACGCTCAGCCTGCGGTGCCCCCGGGGACAGTGCAAATGCCCGTTTCCCAGCTCAGAGTCGTGGATTCTCATTAACAGTGCGTGACGGAGCCTCCGAGCAGGACGCTGCACAGTCATCAGTTTGAGAGAGGGACCCGGCTCCCCACTTCAGGTGTGTGGCCTCCCCAGCACCCAAGTCCCTTTAATCTAGAGGGAAGAAGAAGAGAAGGGGGAAGGAAAGCAAAGCCTGTGACCAGCGCGCCTGGGCGGTTTCCTGCGGTTCTCAGAGCGTTGAGGGGGTGGGAAATAAAAGATGCTCGGAAGGCGAAGCCGCCGTAGCCACCCTCCACGAAGATCTTTTTAGTGTCAAGTTAAATGTACACAAATAGCGGATGATGATCTCTTTTATTGGACTAACATTTATCCAGTAATATCCACACACTTTGAAAACCATTGAGGCCTCCTCTTCAGGTGTTCATTTGAATAGAAATAGCTGAATGAGTGTTTTTATAATTGATCCCCTGAGAACTGAATGTCTACTGCTGCATAACCAACATTTTCCCATTGCTGAGGGTTTTTTTTCCCCCCCAAATTGCCACTCTGCAAAATTAGGATTTTGTACAGTTTTGATAAGAGAATTAACCTCCCACGTGCCAAACTCCCGAGTGTGAGGCGCTCCCAGGGAGGCGGCCTGTGCATGGCCAGCGTCCACGCCAGCTCCCAGAATTTGGGGGGATTTGGCAGCTTCCTGGCCTTGGGGAGAAAACTCCCACAATCCCCCTGGAGGGGGATTTGACGAGGCCACTAGAGGCAGAGGGTGGGGAGGCGGTCCCCCAGGCCCCCACACACTGAAGTTTTCCTTTTGTATTTAGTGGGTTGAGCCTTGCCCTCACCACAAACGCCCAAAGGGGCAGCTCTGGTCTGATGTGGCATCTGTGGATGCTTGGAGCGTGGACCTTGAGAAGACAGGAAAAGGCCAGCGTCGGGAATACGGTTGACGACATTGTAGTAACTCCGTGTGGGGCCAGACAGGTGCTGGACTCATCGGGGCATCACTTCGTGGGGTGTAACGATGTCCAGTTCCTCCGTGGCACACCGGGAACCAACAGACGGCGTCACCTGTAAAATATAAATGAAACCCAAACTCCCCACACCCAAACTTTGTCTTCCAGTGCTTTCTCAAGTGCCATCGCGTGCTTTCTTTCAGTGTTCACACCCCTTTTGGGGGTAGAATCGTCACGTCTGTGGAGGAGATTTTGAACTCATGGAGAAATAGAAAACTGAGAATAAAGAGCAGTCCAGATTCGCCCCGGGGGTGACCACGGTCGTATCTCCTCGCAGTCTCTCTCTCTGCGCGTATAGAAAGATGTGACATTGGGGTCGTACTGTACACACAGTTTTGTGTCCTTCCTGCCCCCATCAGTGGTGTCGACAAGCCCCTCCGGGCCTTGAGCACCACCTGTCAGTATCAGCTTGGCGGTGGCCACCCAGCGCCTGCAGCTGAATAGGTGTGGTCGCCGCCGCTGATGGACAGTGACCGGGGAGCTTTCTGTTTGGGCCCCTTCGAGGAAGCCTTCCTTAAAGAATAAAAAAGAGTCAGAAAGTTACCGAGGAAAAGAAAGTTCCCTTTGTGGGTGAGAAGTGATGGGAAGAACAGTTTCTTGTGACAGAATCTGAGCCGTGGGAGGCGTCTTCAGTGACAGAAGCCCACAGTGGTTGAAGCCACAACAGGAGCAGGGGCCACAGCCAGGAGGCCTGTGGGTGGGCCCTGGGCCTCTGTCACCCCCGGGCCACACGCCCTCAGCTCGGACGCACCCCTCCCGGCTCTGAGTGGAGCTGCAGCCAGTCAGCCCTGTGCCAGGCAGGTTCCCTCAGCTGCACGTGGCAGAAACCCCCAGAGCGACTCGCTTCAAAAGCGAGGCCACTGCCTCTGTCACGTGATAAGATTGCCCGAGGTGTCAGCTCCAGTTTGGCTAATTCGGCGACTCTGCGATGTCACCAAGGACCCAGCACGGTCCCTCGCCATCCCCGGCATAGCCAGGGACACCTACCCTCATGGTGGCACAGTGGCTGTCCCAGTCCAGGCATGCCATCCAGACAGGTGGGAAAGGGACATCTCTTCAAATGGGATTTTCCTCTTCGTTTTCTTCTTTCTCTCTTTAAATCGGCAAGGGCAACCTTTTCCAGAAGGCCAGGCCTCTTTCCCCACCTGCCTTCCCTCACCTCTCCTTGGCTAGAACCACACGCCCAGGCCCAAGCCAGTCACTGCCAGGAGAAGGACATTCATCCTTTCTGAGGCTGAGGAGGCCTGGGACAGGGTAGGGGGCTCTGTGGGGGCCTGGGATATGCCCCCTTGCACTTCTGGGTTTAGGAACCATGACCCCCTGCACCCCATGTCTCCAGGCCCCTCTAGGCTGTGAGCTTTGACTTCTTCAGGCTGCAGGTTCACTCGGACCCTGAGGCAGGGGACCAGCGTGTTCACTGTCCCAGCCTCACTGGCTGGTGGGGACACCCAGGGCCCTGCAGTCCGCTGTGAGCCCCGGGCCAGCCTCCGTGGTGGTCCCCCCAGATCTCAGAGTGCCCCAGGAGCCTCAGCGATGGCCCTGCCTGGGAGGGTCATGACAGGCTGCCTCGTTGCCAGTCTCCGCCTCTGCCCTCTGCCCTCTGCCCCCTCCCATGGTGTCCCGCCCTCCCAGCTCCATCCCTCCTATGGCTGGGAACAGAATACTTTTCCCCCGGGAACCCCTCCTCCACACGAGGCTCATTTGTGTTGTGAGGGGCCGACCCCTCCCCGACACCAATGCTTTGGGTGGGCCTAGATGGTCAGTCACAGTGTCATACCCCCAGGTCTGGTTGGCGTATGAAAAAGCCGTGCTTTCTGTCACCTAACGTCTCCAGATGTGAGCCTGGAGCCGGGGGTCCCCATGTCACCCCCACAGCAGAGAGTCTGCCCGAGAATGAAGCCAACAGAGAAGAGGAAAGCGGAGTGAGAAGGTGAAGAGAGACCGGGTCCCGACGCCATCATTCGAACCCCTGGATCCAGCCATGCCTGAAGCAGTTTATCTCTGAAACGATCATTAACGAAAACCCACAATTTTTTTTCATCTAAACCAGTTTTTGTTGATTTTTTGTTGCAACCGGAAAGAGTCTTGACTCAACCACCTACCAAGAGGCTGCTCTTCCCAAACCAGGATCCCGTGGCCCTGCCTTGATCACCTGCGCTGACGCCCTCGTGGGCCTGACTTTGCCCCTCACTTCTTCTGGGTGCTGAAGACGGAGGCTGGACCTGCCCCCAGGGGCCTCGTCCTCCAGCTCTCGACGCTTCTCTGCGGGAGACCTGCTTGCCCGCGTCCACTGAACAGTCTCTGTCCTCTTTTGAGAGTCAGACAGACACAGAAGAGCATTTCTCCTCCCTCCCTACATCCATCCGCTCCTCTCTCTGGGGGTCCAACATGCAACCCAAGGCCTGTGACCGACCCAGGCGGCAGCTACACTCAGGGCCAGGCCGTTGCCTGTCCCGGGGGTGAGTGGGGGCATCAGGCTCAGTGTTTGCAGAGATTCTTGGGGGAAGGTGGGAACCCACGTGTTTATGTGAATCTCCCATTTTTTCCTAATTGCTACCAACAAAATAAAATTTAAAAAAAAAATTAAGCTCTGCGAAGACCAACTCTCTCTCGGACCACCGGTTTGTAATTTTTGTCCTAGTAGATTAACAAAGTGACCGGGTGTCAGACCACAAAGAGCAGGTGGCCTCGTGGACAGGCGCGAGGCCGAAGCAGGAGGCCCAGGTTCCCGGCCTAGGTCACGCAGCCCGTCACCTTGGGCTCGCGATTTCATTTCTAAAACTTTCCAGCTCTTTACTTCTGGAATCCCTGCAGTGGGCTTCATTATTCTCTTTCTGGAGAAGAGAAAACCCACCTCGGGGAGGTAAGCGATCACCAAACCCGAGCCTCCAGCCCCAACACCAGTCTGTTGGGGTCACACCGCCTGGGCCCCCCGCGTCTCCAGGGGGTGAGTGGGGGTGGCTGATGGGTCTTCAGCAGTCAGGCTGGTGGCAGGGTCTGGGCTCCTGCAGGGTCACAGGCTTTTCTTTCTCTGGATTTAAGGTTTTCTCCTCCCCGCCCCCTCCAGGCTGCCCCGGCCCTCTATGCCCAGCGTGTTTTGTTTGAGCAGCCCCACTGTCTTGCCACGTTCCTGGTTTGGGTGGTGTTTCTAAAACTACTGGCAAAGGGCTTAGCAGTTCATTGTCTACGTTAGAAAACCGCCAAGAGGACTGTCGTGTGTGCGCCTGTGCCCCCGTGAGCTGTGGCAGGACTGTGGCGGCCTGGTCCCCCTTGCTGGCCAGGCTTCGGTGCCCTTTGGTCTGCCCAAGGTATGGGTTTCTGAAAAGAGGGAGATTCGAAAGCTCAGACGCGTCGCTCTCAGCACCGGCTTCTTGCTTCACGGTGATAATGGTGACACGTGAAATGGCCCTTGCCACACGCACCCTGAGGAGGCCACCCCGAAGTGCAGCACCTTTGGGCGTTTATTCTGTCCTTATGAAACAGACCAGGGCAAGCTGTTCGCATCGTCCCGTTTCACGGATGGGAAAACAGAGGCCAAGCCTGCCTCGATGACCGGCTCAGCGAGCCCGCACGGCGAAGCAGCGGGTCACACTCGCGGGGCCTGCAGTTCTAATCTTAAGGTCTGTGTGGTGTCCACGCGCAGTCAGCTCTGTCCCCACCCGTCTTGCTGGGGCACACACTAAGTGATTTGGGTTTGGAAGCCGAACTCAGAAGCTCCTAGCCACCATTGTTACCTGGCACTTCACTCTTCTTGGTTCTGTCTCTTTCCGTTATCTTCTTCAGGAGCCGACTGCCGGGCTACAAAAGCCAGGCGTGGACCAGGGGCCATGGGGGGTCGCCAGGCTCCAGGGGGACAGGCAAGCAGGGGTTCACTGGCCCCCTTCCTCCTCCAAACCAGCCTTGGACCCTGCCCTGCCTGCCCACGTCTCCTTAAATGCCAAGGAGAGCAGCCAAAGGTCAGGACCCTGGGACAGGACGGGTCTCGGTAGGAGTGGCTGCCCTTCCCCGCGACCCGACAGCCACGCCAACCTGACCTCACACTGTCGTCCACTGGCCACTGGTTTTTCCCCCCGCGATTTTTAGCAGCGCGTGCCCAGATCCGTCTGCCTCTGTCACCTCCTCCTGGCCTTTGGGGACTCTTCGGTCTCGGACTAACTGGAGAATGGCCCTCTCTGTGTGCGAGGGCCTCAGCCCCGTGGGAACTTCCCGTTGTATTTACTGCACCCCCATCTCCCCCCCCACCCTCAGGAAAAGACAAAAAGGTGAACTTTGTCATCGTTGGTGCTGTGCCTGCGAGTCTCCCGGGGGAGAACTACGGGGGAAATCCCTACTTAGGCCAGCAAGGCCACGAGGGGAACTATGAATTCGTGGATGTAAATGCATTTATGCAAGTTCACTAACAACCCCCCCAAAACAGCGGTCTAACCAAAGAGACCTCGGAAGACGTTGTGCAGGCCGTCGGGTAGTGATGAAGGGGGTAGTTTCAGGGTCCCCGATGTCAGCAGTTTCAGCACAATCTGAAACTCTCTCCGCCTTCCCCCAGCTCCTGTGCACATTCGAGCTCACACTGTGTCATCCCAGGAAAAGGGGGCCCCGGACGCCCGCAGGCCTGGGCTGAATTCCAGCCCCACTCCTGGGGCCACTTACCTCCTTGAGGTCCAGGCCCCGCACCTGCAGGAAGGGGGAAGGGCTTTCTCACGTTGTTGGGACGATTCACCGAGATCATGACTTAAAGTGGTGAGCCTCGGTGCACACAGCAGGCGCTTAACGAGTGCTGCCCCCTCTTCCCGTTCTCCTCCCCACCCTCACTCTGCGGCATCCTCCATCCAAAGCCGACGCTTTTCTGACTTTAAGATCTGGCCTCTTCCAGCCCCACCTCCGATGGGCTCTGTTTGAAGGTCCAGACCCCAAACCTCAATGTCGGGGAAAAGGTGGAGTCGAAAATGTATACCGGAGGCAGATCTAGGTTTTGGGGGGCCTCGAGCTTATGCGTTTCGAGGTGCCCTCTTATAAAAACCCCGTGAGTTCCAGTTTGGGCTCAGGGTGTGGAAGGGGCCTGGGTAAGCGAGGGGGCTGAAGGGGAGCTTCCTCAGCTCTGCAGCAAATCCCCGGGGAGCCACGGGCTGGATTTCACAGGAGCGAGGGGGCCTTGGGACCACTGTGTGCTGCGCCTCAGGGCCTAGGCCCGATTGCCTCCCCCTTGGAGCCCTCCTTGATGGCCGTCTGCAAGCCCCGAGAGCGAAGCCTGCGGAGGAGAGAGAAGTGGAGGTGGGTCCCTCTGACCCCCTTCAGCACACCCGGCTCCGTCAGCTCCCGGTGGGGGGAAGCCCTGCCCTTTGCTGGGTCTGCTCTTGAAATGTGGCCAACATCTCTGCCATCCGTCCTCACTCAGCCTTGGGACTGAGAGGTGGCCCTGGTCATCGGCTGGAGCCAGACAACGTGAAGCAGGGCCCGGGCTGCCCCTGCCAGGCCCGCCTGAGTGTGCCCAGCTGAGATGACACCGGGGCCTGGACCTCCACCCCCTCCCCTCCTTCCTTCTCCTTCCAGTCCTCCTCCTCCTCCCCTCCCCCTCCCTTCCCAGTCCAGTCTCCCCCCAGGTCTGCGGGATCTCCCACCCCCACTGCGCTAACGCAGGCCCGGACGAGGTGACATCCTGGGGAGGACATCCTGGGGAGGACGGGGCTGTCCAGTTGCCTGGAAAGGGCTGACAGCAGACGCAGCCCTGGCCGGGGGAGCAAGTCCCCAGCCAGCTGGTGAGGGGCTGGGCCCGGGCCAGGTAATTATCGCCTGGTGCAGAGGTCGAAAGCCGCGCAGCGCCCGGCGTGCTAATGAAACGCAAATGGGACATCTGTGTCCAGGAGTTCAGCAAACCACGGAAAAGCCCGCTTTGCCAAGAGTTTCTGGGCTACCGGAGGCACAGCCACCCCTTCCAGCCACGGGGGCCGCAAGCGCCCCAGAACCCACTCTCCCCTGCCTCTCCCCACGCGCTTTCTCTCGGGGCAGGGCGGGGGTCACAGCTTTTCTGGTTCCTGGGAAACTGCCGGAGCTGGGGGCGTTGGCAGGCGACGGGCTTTGCCTAGCGAAGGCCCTGAGAGCCCCTGGCTCCTGGACACCTCAGGGGGAGGGACGAGAGGGACTGGGACTATTACCACCCACCCTCCTGTGGTCTCTGTCTCCTCTCCATCCTCGTTCTGAGCCAGAACGGGCTCCCCTTCCTCCAGCACCCTCGGCCTGCGCGGTGTGGGGGTGCAGGAGGGTGTTGAGCCCCCCGTGAAGGGCGGTGCCAGGAAGCCCAGGTTGTCTCAGACCTGCCATCTGTTACCTGTGCAACCTCGACAAGTCACGAGGTCTCCCGGGCCTCGGCTTCCACCCCTGTAAAGTGAGGGTGTGCTTAGGGCCCCTGGTTCCTTCCGATTCTTGGGTGGCAAGTGACAGACACGGACCCTGACCGTCTCATCCAGCAGGAGAGGATCTGCTGCAGGAAGGGGTGTCTGTCGTGTGGAGCCGGAGGGGGTGCCGGAACCAGGGCGGGCACGGGGCCTGGGCGGCAGGTGGTGGGGGCTTGCCTGGCCTGACTTGACTCACTCCAGTGTCCCCGTCCCACGTCTTGGCACGAGTCTGCCTCCGGTTCTAAGTCCCGGGGACAGATTCTTTGGCCTCGCCACCTGGGTGTCTTTCCTGGGAGTCGGGTGACCATTCAGGGCCAGCCCTGGTCCTGAGGGCTACCTCCTCTGAGGGGGACTCGCAGGGCACTGGCCGCAGATGCCCTGAGTGGGGCATGCCCGACCCCTCAGGATGGCCTGGGGGGCCTGACCTCCCCACTGCTGCCTTCCGGCTCGTCCGTCCCCTCCAGGACCCATGCTCCAGCAGGTCCCTTGGGAGCACGCCTCGCCTGTGGTCCGTATCTGTGCACGGGCCACTGCTGCTTCCATAACCACCAACACAGGCCAGGCCCTTGCTGGGCACCCGACTCCAGAGCCCCCCAAATCCCTTGTTGGGTTCTGGCTCCGGAATGGGGGCCTTAGTGGTTGGTTCCTGGGGCTCGTGGTGGAGGCGTCAGGACTGCTGGTCAGGTGGGGTGTGGTCCCGAGGCTCAGGCTGGGCCATGCACCCCTGCCAGGCCTGTGCCACTGGCCGAGGCTGTAATTCCAGCCAGGTCCATGCACGTGCCCACCCCCCTCCAGGGACCTGGGTCGAGTGTGTGTGTCATTTGGGGACCTAGCAGGAGCCAGGAGGGTGGGGTGGGCCCCAGATGGCTTGGGGATCGGGGACAAGACCACCTCCGTGTGGTGAGGGCCCACCCGTCCTGCCTGGCCCCTGCGTTCCTGGTCGGGTCGGCTGCGCTCCCTGGGCGGGAGGAGGAGGGCTCGTGCAATCTCCCAGGCATTTTCATTCTCCAGGACACCCACTTGCCGGACCAAGAGTCTGACTGAAGACGATGGAACGAATCCACCAAGGCCCCCTCTCCCTGAGTCGGTGAGGGCCCGAGGCCCCTGGGCGTCAAGCACCGAGGCCAGGAGGGTGCGTCCTTGCCAGTCAAGGTTTCGCCACTTCTTGCCACTCGTTTCTCCCCGTCGTTAAGAAACGCTACGAATGATCTGCAAATAGATGGAAACCTCACTCCAGAGCTCCCGTGAGAGTGGACGTGGCGGACACCGTCACGGGGGCCCACTCCATCCCTCCTGCTTCCCGGGGAAGATCCCGATGGTTCAGGGTCCACCCTCCTCGCAAGGCCATGGCTCTGGGGGCTGCGACCCGTCTAAGGTTCCCGTGCCCCTCGACATCGGAGCTGGTCCGCCGTCTCTGTGCATGAGGCGATGGATCCCTTTGTCGTTCTGACTCCTTTGAGCCGGCGATTCCATTTCTTGCAGCCTGAAGCAACGTGGAGGGCGACTTCCTGCTCTTATTGGTGACGGACTGCGAGGCTCCAGCGCCCCGAGCCTGGGACATGTGGCATCGGCTCCCTGTTGCAGATGGGGACAACGGAGGCCAAGGACACACAAGTCTGTGGTGAGAGGGGGCCGGGTCTCAGACGCAGGAGGGAAGGGTGGGAGGACAGCAGAGGGCACCCTGAGGTCATCCTGGGACCCGAGCCTCACCTGATGGGGGGTGGGGGGGCCACACCAGTCCCCGTGTGACACCTGCTTGTCCACGGCCGGGGTGGGGGGTAGGGGGCCTCCCTTTCTACACCAGAGCCACAGCGTTTATTAACTGCTTACCCGGCCGGGTGTCACCACACGTCGCCTCACGTGATCCCCGCCGTGTCCCTGTCAGGCATTTTCAGGTGAGGAAACGGAGCGGAAGCAAAGCAAGTGCTGGCTTCTGGATCGAAACTCAGCTTCGCGGAGATTTTATCCATCGCGCTACCCGAAACCACCAACCCCTCCACGTAGAAGGCGAGCAGGTAAAGGCTGCGTCACAGAGCCACGGCCGAGGGGACAGCGTGTCGACTCCCGGCTCAGCAGGCACCTTGTTTAGCCAGACCTCCGGGCCCCAGACCTCGGGCAGGTGAGGTGGGGCCCTTGTCTCGGTGCCCCGAGGCCTAGCACGGTCCCAGGCACAGGAGATGCCCCAGGGACGTTTGTTGAATGAATGAATGAATGAATGAATGAGCGTCTGGTCAGTGGCTGGAAAACCCATCCTGGTCCAACAGCCGCCTTCGGCTGGAGGCTCCTCCTACAGACGTAGACACAAGCCTGAGGTCTGAGGTCACGGGCGAGGTGGGGATGTTGGGACCGGATCTGTGTCTCCTGCCATGAGTCCAGCGTGGCCCCGGGGCTTCGGGCTTCGGGTTTCATCTGCAGGCCTACCACGTGGTCAGGGGTGTGTGCTTGGGGGAAGGAAGCAGCGGGCGTGGACGTCTGTGGGAAAGTGGATGAGACACAGCGGGGACTCAGTGGGAGGGGGAAGCCACTCGTCCCCCTCGGGGAAGGAGCGAGCCGGGGGACAGGGCTCTGAGCTGCCGCTCTGTCCGGCCCTCCTCTGGCCACACCTGACCACGCGTTGCCTCCGGTGGCCAGAGCGGGTGGACTGCACCTGTGACCTGTGGGGTTTGCCTGCCCTGGACCCAGGGGACAGGCTCCGTGGGGCTTGACTCGCACCGCCAGCCATGGACTTTGCTCAAAAGTGCTCTGTAGGCAGAAAGCGGAGTGGCAAAAAGGCTTTCATGCGCTATTTCAGGATTGCTGGCCCTGAACATTTATCACTTACTGATGCATATAATTTGCCTGATGACTCAGTTTCATATATTTTAGTTTCCAAAGATAAACAGTTTTGCATATTTCCTGCAAACGGGGGTTATATTTAATAATCTGAGGGTAGGAGGGCTGGATGCTGGGGACAGGGAGCTCGGAGAAGGCAGAGGACTTGCTGCAGCTTGGGGACAGCGGTCTGGGGTCTTGCACACACTTGAGACTTGGACGGGAGGTGGCTTTGGCGAGAAGGACCTGCTAGGAGAGGTGCAGAAGGCTGACCCAGGGAGGGCTGGTTTTAGAGGCGGCAGAATTGAGTGGATGGGCCCTCGGTGGCTGCTGGCCTCTCCGGAGGTCTTTGGTCAGGGTGTGGGCTGGGTGGGCATCGGGGAGGGAGCCCGAGGGTTCCGAGCCAAGGTGAAGACGCTCACCGAGGCCCACAGCGTACAGACCCAGCCAGGGCTGGCCGTTTCACTGCCTGGTCCCAAATAGGTCAGCCCAAGAGGAGCGACGTGGCCCCTACGGCCATCAGAACCCGTGCTGGGGCACTGCGGGGCGTCCTGGGACCCCCAGAAGACAGTCCCGCCACCAGCGCGGACAGACGTGGGCTCCCCACCCGGCCCCGTTACTGACTTGGCGGTGACTTGGACACTGTTGCTCTTTTTGAATCTTGACATTTCTCGGTGGCGAGTGACAGAAAGCCCGCCCGCATGGCTGGAGCAGAGTCTTGTAACCAGACAGAACAAGGGCGGCCTCCTCCGCCACGGGCTGCAGGGGCCCGGGCGCCGTGCGTGGGGCTTGGCCTTGCGCTTGCTGTCTCGGGAAGGGCTCCTTGCCCGGGCAGGCTGTCCCCACGTGGTGCCACGACAGCTGCCCGGAGCTGCAGGTTCAGTGGGAATACAGGCTCCTCTTCCCCACTCTGTGGCCCAAAGGAAAGGCTTAGAGAGGAGGCGCTTCGACTCCGCAGGTCTGGCTTGGGTCACGCGCCCGTCCTTGAGCCCACGCCTTCGGCAAACAGGTTCCAGGTGAAGTGGGTGGAAGAGAGCATGTTCGCTCCCCCCTCCCCATTCTCCTTACCTGTCAGAGGATCCTCCCCGCCCCACGACCCCCTACCCCCAACCCCCCGCCGTGGGAGCAGTTTGCCTGCCCTCTCCCGTGCCCTGAGCTCGGCGTGGTGCTCGCCCTGGCCGGTGGCCTGTGAGCAGTTGTGACCTCCGCCACGTCCAAGCGGACGCGGTAAGAGCCTTGCACGTTTCCCCCTGCCCGGGAGGAGCCCGAACAGCATTTCCTTGGTGATGAAGATGAACCAGGTCGTGTAGCAGCAACAGCCCCAGGCGCAGGGAAGACCCTGCCGAAGATATGGGGCTGAGATCAAGCGAGCCCAGAGGATCTGGCGGGGTCCACGGCCCCTTCCCTCACAGAACATTCTGCACCCAGCTGTCGCTGTTTTCTCAGCAGTTTTTCCTTTTTCTACCTTTTTGCGAAGGGCTCCTTTCCCGTTCTGGCCATCACACGTGGCGGTCCCTGGCTGTCCATACACAGTTACGGACGAGGCCCTAAATGCCAGGCGGGAGGGTTGTAAGGTCACAGGGTGGAGGCGGGAGGAGACTCGCTGGTGGGGCGACCCACTCACCCTGCTTTGCCTCGGGCCATCTTGGTTCCACACCAGGAGTCCCACGTCCTGGGCCATCCTTCAGGGGCAGGCGACCAGGACAGCGGGTCGTGCTGTCCTGATGCCCACTTTCCGCCAGTGCTCTCGTCCTCAGTCGCATCCTCTCCTCCACCTTCGGACGTCCCGGTCCTCTGGCTGCTGGGCCTGGCTGGGATTCTGTGGGGAAACTGCCTCTCGTCGCCCACTCTCCTCCCCACTCCTTGAGATCGATTCCGTTTCAGCTCTCCGGGGTGCCGAGCAGATTCCCACCGATCCAGCAACTGTCCATCTTTGAAAATTCGGTTGACGTCTCTCATTTGCTGGGGAATCATCCCTGTTTTCTTTTCCTTTTTTTTCCTCCTCTTTACTCCTCCTCCCCCCACCTCCCCACCTCCCACACACACTTCCACCCCTGACCCACGGACGGTGCCTCTTCCCCTTAGGAACCGGGTCTCTGAAGGCAGCCGCCCCCTCCCACATGCTGGTGGCGTGCACCGGGGCCTTCCGCGTGCGAAGCGGACGTGCTAACCAGTCCCCTGTGGAGCCACCCCTCCCTGTTTGCCCTGTTCTTCTGGGTTTATAGCTGTTTTCATTCTGTTGTCGTCGTGCAGGGGGAGCCCCTGGATGACCCAGAGTCAGAGTATGGGTTTCATCTCTTGCTCAGCTCTAAGTCCCTCCTGCTTCCATTTTAGCCACCACCAGCCGGTCCCTCTGCGCTGAGGCCGACCCTCAGACCCCTCCCACCCGGCCCGCCAGGCCTGATGCTTTATGATCCCAAGTCCCGTCTAACACCGCAGTGTCACGGCTGCTACGTTTCAGTTCTCCGTTTAAATGGGTCCGGTCCCCGACCCCGACGTGTTCACACACTTCTTCCTTTTGTGGTTCGTTATTGAAAGTGGTTGGTTCCAACGACGAGTTATTTTTTCCCCGAGGGCTTGGCTGCTCTATTCCTGGGTTTTTTAAATCGTGTTTGAGAATATCTCCTGTTTCCATGATACTCGAATCGAATCGCGTCGTGTCAGGTTGCAGGTCTCTCGGTTAGTCTAGAACTCCGGAGCTGCGCCTCCAAGTTTCCTGGCACGGAACGTGGACGTGGGCGCATCTTTGCCAACTGGATTGTTTCCTCCCCGTGGATGATTCGCTTTTTCTGTCTTGGCCTTCGGAGAACTCGCTTTCATCCCTCGGTGCGCTCGTGTTTCATCATCAGGCCTCAGAGCTTCCATGTTGCTGGTTCTGATTTAAGTTTCTCGGGAACACTGCGCGCACGTAAGTTCTGCCGCAAAGCGTTTCAGTTAAGAGACATTTCCTTGTGTCATCTCTTTGCATTCACCTTCCGTTCCGTGTTCTGCTCGTGCACCTCGAGGACACACGTCCCTGACGGCGTGCCATCTCCCTCCGTTTCTCGATACTCGCTTCTCTCTCTTTACTTCCATCTCCTTATTTCACCCTGTTCTTGTGGGTTTATAGGAACCTTCCTTCCCAAGCTCTCCCACTACATCGGCGGTTTGGTTTTAAGCGTGTTTTCCGTTCTTTGCTGCATCAAGTTAGCCACGACTCTCTCCTAGCGGCGTTTGGCTCCCGTCTGTCCTCGTAGGCCTGAGCAGCCCCCGGCGCATCTCTTCCCGTCGGGCCTCTGTCCTTCTGCTCTTGTTTCGTCGGGTGACCTTGCTTCTTCGCGGTTCCGTCATGATGAATTGACTTCTCTCCCCAGAGCCACGCTCTCCTGGAGGGCGGGGTCTTGGTTCCTCTCTGTCTCTGTCCCTCTCTCCTTCCCTCCTCCCCTCTTGTCCACGTGGATCACTGCACGAGTGCCATGTTATCATCACTGTCAGGGGTCACTGGGCGTTGGAATGGCCTTGGA
The DNA here is from genome assembly GCA_030015415.1 of Cynopterus sphinx. Lineage (NCBI taxonomy): Eukaryota > Metazoa > Chordata > Mammalia > Chiroptera > Pteropodidae > Cynopterus > Cynopterus sphinx. Next base: position 139,627,044 of record CM057384.1, read on the forward strand.
GATAGAGGCCTGCGGGCGTGCGGGTGACTTCCCGGCTCCTGAGATCAGTGTGTTTTCTCTCCTAAGCTGCAGTCAGAGGGTGTGTGGAGATGTGTCCACGTCCCTATAACGGGTTGAGTGCGGGGGACGGGGCAGCTTAAGGGACAGGAGGTCTTTGTTGTGACCTGGGGGCTCCGCTCCCCCATCTGAGGGTATGTGAATCTCCGCTTCTGTTGCATCCTTCGTTCTGGGGACCTCTTCCCATGATGAGGGGCTCAGATGGTGTCCAGTTTGGACCGGCCCTCAGGGCTCCCTTCTGTCAGTTTGTGGGGCCTTTTGACGTGGTTTCCAGTGGGCCATTTGAAAGCAGGGCTGAGGCAGGGAGTGGCCGGTGGGCTTTGGGGTAAGGGCCCCAAGAGACAGGATGAGGAGCTAGGGATGGACATTTGGATGTCTGGGCCCGAGGGTGACGTCCATCTGACATGAAGCGCCGGCCTGCATCCGTTCTCACCTTGATCTCTTCGCTATCCCCTCGCTTGGGCCCCATCGCTGGGAGTGGTCCCTGGGTGGTCAGCGGTCTGGCATGTGCTAGCTCCGAGAGGACAGTTCCCTCTAGGGGACATCATTTACACGCTCGGGAGCTGTGGGGAAGCACAGGACCGACCCCAGCCCGTGGCCAGGGGACCGTGTGCTGGGTAGGCAGCCTGAGCTCTGAGAACCGGCCCCCACTGCCCCCCCTTCCCCCAGAGCTCTCGGACCCCAGGTGACACGTCACGCATCACCCTGTGAGACCCGTCCACCTCTCTGGAGCCCTCAGGCCTCTGCAGGGCCAAGGTGGGGCACACGTCACCAGTGGGTCGGAGGGAAATGACTGCCCCTTCCTGGCCCCCTGGACCAGCATGAGGACAGGAGACCGGCCCCCAGGCATTCCCTGTTACAGACCCGGCTGCCCAGGGTGAAGACGGACGTGGTGGACCCTGGGCCCAGAAGCCTCTTCCCCTGGGAGCTGACCCCAGGCTCTGGGCTGTCACTCTCTGCCTCCACCTGACCCATGGGCTCCTCAAGCGCAGGCGCCACCTCTCATTCACCCAGGGCCTGGCACACAGTAGGCGCTCCCAAAAGGCCCACTGAGCGCCCGAATGACCTCACCGGTGCCTCCTGTCATCCCCACCCGCCCGGACTTGGGGACACACGCCCCGTGCGTGAGCGATGGGCGACCGTGAGACCGGTTGGATCCCCTCGTGGTGAAGTAACATTTACGTTGGGCAGAATGGGCCGGGGGTGCCGCGAGGGCAGCGGACACCGACCGGGGGCCGCCGGCTTGCCGGGTCCCGTCCCCGCCGCTTCGGGCAGGTTGTCGTGCTCCCGTGGCCGCGGCTCAGCTCCTGGGGCCCGCAGACGCCGGATGGCGCCTCCCGCGCCGCTTGGAAGGGAGGACGCGAACAGCTTGTCCGCACCTCTCCACTCGGACACCAAATCAACATGGCTCTATTAGTGGCCTGGGCGAGCCAGCTGAGCTGTCTCCGAGCCTGTCACCGTGATGTCTTCATCTGTAACCAGAGCAGACGTGAGCTCCTGGCAGCTTCAGGAGGTGACAACAAATCCAATTAGCTCCTCTCCACGGCGCCCGGCGCTGCCGCGAAGCCGCCCGGCAGGGAGGGCGGCCGCCGGCCCGCGCGGCGGGACGTGGGGAGGAGAGAGGGAGGGAGAGAGGGAGAGAGAAAGACAAAGAGACAGAGACAGAGAGACAGAGAGAGAGACAGAAAGAGACAGAGAGAGACAGAGGGAGAGAGAGAGAGACAAAGGGACAGAGCTTCACTGTCGCAGGGACCCCCTGCGGGCGTGGAGGGCCCTCGTGCCTGCAGAGGCGAGGCCCCTCCGGTTCTGGGATGTCCGTCGAGGCCCCCCGAAGCCCAGCTGCGCTGAAACTTGCCGGCCCCCGATGCTGGTTTGCCTGGGCATGCCCTCTCCTGTCCCCCTCTGCCTCCTCCCCGCTCCTCCCCTCGTTCCTCAGCTCCACGCACGGTCCAGAAAAATCCAGAACCTTTGGTGCTGGCGGGAGCTGAACCCTCGGTAGTTCTCTCGGGCAGGTGGGTGCCAACACAGAAGACAGGTCCTCTCCTGGCAGTGAGCGGGGGCGGGGTGAGGGCAGGGGAGAAGGTGCTGGAAGGACGCAGAGGAGGGCAAGCTCACCGAGTGGGAGTGGAGGAGGAGAAAGCAGGCTGTCTGCTCTGTGTTTCGATTCTGGGGCAGGTGGAGGGAAGAGAGAAAAGAAGGAAGAAAGAGCACAGCCTCCATGAAGGAAAAAATGCAAACTCGAGCCAGCTCTCCAGGCTGGGAGTTCGGTAAAGCTCCCAGGTTCCCGGGAGGGACACGGCGCTAACGGTTCCTTGGGTCATTGACTTCCCAAGCACGAGCCCCCGCAAGCTCTGGGACGCTCCCAGCCCTCCGCCAGGCCCCCAGGCCCTGTCTGGAGTCAGGCCTTCTCCGAGCTCCAAGCATAGCCCAGAACCGGCGAAGAGGGACTTGGGAACGGGGCCGGTCTCAGGCAAGGGACCGTGGAGAGGGAGAACGTGAGGGTTTGATGGAGGAGGGCCGCGAAAAGGGGGGAGGAGAGGATGAAGCAAGGGGACCTCCGAAGAGGGCCGAGGAGTGAGTGCACGTGGACGCCCGCTCTTCACCTGCCACGGTGAGGGGCTGGAGTGGCAGGGCTGGGGCAGGCAGGTGGGCAGGTGTGCCCGAGGCAGGAGGCCTCTCCTGAGGCCGCTGAGGAGCTGGGCGGCCTCCCACGCGACCCTCAGCCTCTCTGCGCGTCCGGTTTGCTGCCCCACGGCAGGGACGAAGGACGGAGTCCTCGCAAGGCTGCCTGGAGGGAGGACAGTGGCAGCCCCTGCAGGCCCCCGGCCCTGTCCTTCCCTCTCCTCTCTGCTTCTCTCTCGCCTTCTTGGTTCTCCGGGCAACGCCACGAGGGGGAATCAGGTCCCTGCCTGCAGGAGCCAGGCCTCTGGAATGCGTCCCGACTTTGGACCACGTGCAGCGGGCCAGGGTCCCTTCCAGGAAAGGGCTCCGTGCGTGGACCCCTTCCCGGGAGAGGCCGCCAGCGGGCGTCTGCCCCCGTCGCCCGCCGCAGCCAGCGGGAACGTGGTCGGGGCTAGCGGCTGGCCGTGCGGGGGCCGCGGCTGCCAGGTGGCCAGCGGGGCTGTCGCGCTCAGCCACAACCGGGCGCGGTCTGCCTGCGGGGGGCTGGCAGCAGCAGCAGCAGCAGCAGGGCCCTGGGGTGGGCGGCAGGGACGAGGCCGAGGGCCCGGGAAGGGGCTCCGCGGTCCTCCTTGCAGAAGCAGGTTGCTGGGGACGCACATGGTCACCGTCCAACTCATTCCGGATTAATTGGGCAGGATGCGGAGGCATCTGGCTGTGGCGGGGCGCGGCCCAGGACTCTGCGTGCGAGCACGGCGGCTCCGGGCGGCTTCTGGACCCGGCCCAGCGCTGCCAGGCACAATTATCCTCAGCAATGTCTTTCTGCCACCGGGACTTAGGACTGTGGACTTTGGCATCCGAGCTAAGTGCCAATTTGCGAGCTCGCAAACTGACACGGTCCTTGATGCAAGATGCTGTACCCGGGCCGAATGGCAGGCAGACAGGCTCCCCGCCCGCGGCCACGTGGCGGCCGGGCCTGTTTGGAGGGAGCTCTTTGTGTGCGTGTGTGTGTGTGCGTGTGCGTGTGTGTGCGTGTGCGTGTGTGTGTACACGCGTGTGTGTGCTGGGAGTGGGGTTGAGGCTGGGGTACCCCGGGGCCGGCTCACATGGGCCACCCGAGAGTCTGGACTCCCGCTAGTGACGAACAGGAGGACCTGAGTCCTCTCAGCCGTCAGCCCCTCCAAGGAGGCGTGCGTGGTCCCCTGAGACTGTGTCACGTGGGTCTGCTTGCGTCCGCTGTGCCATTTGCCACTCTGCTTTGTAACGTGTACGGCAATTCACACTTGATCTGCTGTGATCAGGAGATTTTGAGTTTCTGGGGAGAAGAATGGGGTTTGGGTTCATTGATCCCCTGACTCCCCTGCACCCAGAGTGTTCGCCCTTCAGCTGATGAAGGTGGGATGGGTCCTGCAGATAGAGTCTCAGTCTGCTCTTTTGAGGGACCATAGACTTGGCCCTCCCACCTGTGTCCCGAGACACGAGGAAGAGTGCCCGGCCAAAGCCGCATCGCTTCCTGGAGGTTTTTCAAACTGAGTGGCCAGCGTCCCCTCGCCTTTGCATCCTCCCGCCGTCCCGTCTCCCCTGATTTCATGGGCCAGCACTTAATTACTGCTCTCCCTGCTCCTGCCATGGGGACGGTGGCCACATGGAGGAACCTAGGTGACCGGGCTGTGGGGGTTGGGGGAGGGACCACAAGGCCCTCCTGCTGCCACGATGTGCTAAGAGCCACAGGAGGCACGGGGGAGTGCAAGGTCCTGGGGAGCATGAAGGGGAGGGTCTCGGCTCAGCCTGGGGCAAGGCGAGGGGTCATGGAGGCATCCAGAGGCGACATTTGGACTGGGTCTTATAATCCCAAGGTGGGGGCATAGTCCAGGTGGCAGACGCACCATGAGTGAGAGCCGGGAGGGGCAGGCACGTGGCCTATGTCTGGGCAGCGAAGAGCACTTAGGACAGGATGGGTCCGGCCTAGGCGTGGTCTCCTTCAGGCTGTCACTCTGCTCACGGTCCCAGAACGAGGACCCCCAGAAAGAAAGAACTCTCGCCCCCTCCTGTGAGGGCTGGTGTGGAAACGGGGACCCCGAGCCCTGGGTCCCGATTTAGGAGCAGAGCTGGTGGGCGTGGTGGGTCGCAACCAGGATGCATTGGAACCCACCAGGTCAGTAGAGTTGGCAGGAGGCCCCCAAGGCGGGTTCTGCCCCGGGCGTGGAGAAGGCCTGCTCTTGCCACCCTCTTTTAACCTGCCAGGCCAGGGCCTTGGGGCCTCCGGGCCCGTGGGCAGTCGCTCTGCTCCAGGAGGAGAAGGTGGGGGAGGCCGCGAGAGCAGAGCCGCGTGGGGAATCCAGGGGAGGCCGGACTCCTCACCAGCGGTTTCTCTCTGGGCAGGCTGGTCCCATGTGCACGAGCCGTGGTGGCAGGAGCCGAGTTGCTGGTGTCACTGGTGTACCCCAGTGCCCCCCGTGGCACCGGACACTGAAGGGAGCTCGATAAATAGTCACCGAATGAATCAGGGAGCGAACGGCGACCCGTTTAGCCACGGCCACCAGCCCGGATCACAGCCGCGGCCGTTTTGAAACAAAAGTCTCAGGTACGGGCAACACCACCTTTATCCAGACGGTGACACGGCCGGGCCTCTCTGACGAAGGGGATGCAGAGCGAGAAGAATCAGGCGCGAGCACGAACTCGAAGGGGAAGCAAAGCCCCGAGTGTCCCCCCGCGTGTGGGCGCTCCCACGGGAATGTGGGTCCCGCCGCTCAGCCTGCGCTGCCGACCTCCCTCCCCCTGTACCCTCCTCCTTCGTGGGTCCCTCCCGTCAAGTTCAGATGTTTGCTCTGAAGTCATTCTGGGGGCTGGACCCACCTCTCCGCCCATCTTTCTCGGAGACGCGTCATCGTCATCATCATTGTCATTTATTCGTCCAGCCCCGGCCCGACTCCCCACCCACTCCATCCCCCCGCAGACACCGTGTCCCACGGACCCAAGGTGTGTCCCTTTGGTGCACATTATGTCTAGGGAGGAATATGTGCGACAGCTATGCAAACGGCACGTTTTGTTTCTTAAAAATTTCCTTAAACCTATCGCCTTGGATAAATTTAATTCTGCAATTTGTTGCTGTTTTCCCAGTCAGCATTCGTCCTAATTCACCGACCTGTAAATAGAGACCCGGTTCACCTCCCAAACCGCCGTATCGTCTCCCGGGCACCCACGTGCTGTCCTTTTAATCCGCGTCCTCTCCCAGGACGGCGGCTTTGTTTTCTGCCGTGGCCGAGGACGCGTGTTGCTGTGTACACTCTCTCCAGGTCCAGCTGGGGGTGCTGAGCTGTGCCGTGTGTGGGTGGTGGAGGGGAACGCACGGCCACACTATTTTGGGGCCCCTTTTGTGTCTTGCATCTCGGCTGGCCTTGGGACATGCTTTGACCAACCTCTTGACGGAGGGAGCTCTATCCACTCGTGTGACCATAAGCAAGTCACCTGCCTGGTCCACCCCAGGCCACCAGCTACTTGATTCCTCCCCTCTTGACTGTCTCAGCCTCTCTTTAGGGCCGAAGTTCCCTCCTAATGAGAATAGTGTCAGCCTGATAGCACCTCCTAGGACCAGCCTTCCAGCGGGGAGACAGGAGGAAAGAGGGGAAAAGGGACCGCAGTTCTTAGAGCTGCCTCATGCGTCCCATCCCTCGCAGGGGAGGGCAGCCTGAGGGGGAGGGTGGCTGTGCCCGGGAGGGGGTGGCTCTGCTCTGCCCCGTTCTGGGCCTTGCTTCTCCAGAGAGTTCTTTAGTCCTCTCTGTGAATGAGTCCTTGATGCCTGATGGCACTCCCCGGGGAGGCAGGCGACCAGCCCAACGGTCCCCATACGTGCTGGCCTCCAGGTCACCCAGGCACGAGACCATGCACCTCTCGGGGGGGAGTGTAAGGCGTCTCAAAGACGATGCATCTTGCAAGGTCAATTTCTAACCTTCTCGTAGCTCTTTGAAACCATCCCAGGTCCAAGTCGATGTGAAATTCAGCCTTTTGGGACCTTTGATGGGCACCGAGTCCGTGCTGCCCCTGGAAGCTACCGGAACACGCCAGGCTGTGTCCATCGCACATTTATCCAAGGCCACAGGAGGCCCGCCCCCCCGTAACCCCAAATCTGCTTCCCACCTCGGCTCTGTCCAGTGTCACCTCCAGACATGGCCACATCACCAACAGCAGGGGTTATGTCACCACCGTGCCGATAGTATGGGCCACACGAGACTCGATCCACGGCACGAAACGCCAGGGTATCTCCCCACGTTGTGACGGGCGCACGGACAGCTCTCCTCTGTTTGGAAGTGGGGCCCGCTTCTCAGGCTCTCGTCTTCGGGACTGCTCTGGAGAGATGAAAGTCGTGACCGGGTACGAAGCCCCCTCCCATCCGCGCCGTGGTCCTGTCCCACCCAGCTCTTGCCACAGGGCGCTCATCTGCACCTTGGTTCAACCCACTTCTCCTCGTTTCCATCCCAGCTGACGAAGGCCTCCCCGCCCCCTCGGCCGCCCCAAGGTCAAGTGAGGGGTCAGTCTGCTTCCTCTCAACTCATCCTTCTCTGACTGTGAGTCCAAAGAGAAGGGGCAGGGCCCGACGCCCCAGTGTCACCCTGGGCCCTGCCTCTGCACAGTTCCTGGGCCTTCAGCCCTCCTGAGGACACCCTGCCAGACGCACACCCCGATGTGACTAATTCATGTCAGATCTGGGCGCCCAGAGGGCCCAGGGCAGCCGCGAGCCCCTGCCTCTGATGGCCCCCGTAGCCACGTCACACGGGTCAGAGCGGCGCCCTCAGGGCCTCCTGGTGACCAACTTCTGGGGGGCGGTCTGGGGGGCAGCCTGGGTCTCAGGCACAGAGACAGGAGTGTCCCAGCCGGCATACCTGGGAGGGGAAGAGCCTGTTTAGGGAAAATAGTTGTCTATGCCTGTCTCTGGGGTTGGGGGCGGATTTGCATAATCGATTGATTTGGGTTCGCTGCTCCCTCTTTGGGAAGGTTCTGCTCCTGAGGGTAAAGCCCATCGTTCATGGGGAAAAGCCTCCGGAACATGGGGTGGCATTTGGGGCTTCACAGGTCATGATACCCCAGTTGCCTGGTTGGGGCTGAGGGCCGCCGGACCACTCACGCGCCCCCCTCCCTCATCCTCCGTGGCGGACGCATTCTCCTCCGAATCCTGTTTTCCTGGGATCCGGGATGGAGGGAGGGTTTCCTTTCCTCTTTGGGGACGGGAGGCCTCGTGGATGCCAGCGATCGATCTGCAGACCTGCACCCAGCTCCCAGACTCCCTTCCAGCACTGTGCCCTGTCTCCTGACGCTCTGCGGCCAGTTCCCCAGCCCCTGCGGGGTCCCGCAAAGCTGAGCTGCAGACGGGCCATCTTCCCCTCAGGGGTGTCCTTCCACCTGTCCCCTTGTACCTCACCTCTGTGACAGCTTTCCCCAGCCTGTGCTCGCAGAGGCCTGGGGAACCACAGAGCGCTCCTGCTCGGCTGGGCACCTGTCTTCCTCCCTGCACCTCTCCTCCTCCATGCAGCTTTCCATCCTGGGACGCCAGCAAACTTCCCCACACCCGTGGCACTGCCAGTGGCCCAGCGTAGCCACCCCTCTTTAGGGCCATCAAGCCTCGGGCCTGTCTCCCCAGGCCCAGGCCGTCCGTGGCCTCACAAGGGCCCCACTGCCTCGGAGGACCCTCCTGGCCTGTCCTCCTGCCCCCTGAAAAGCAAGCTGCTGTCGCTTGCTGGCTTTTTCTCTTCCCCACATATCCTGTCTGGGCTGCAGGGTACAAAACTTCTCAGTCGCCCCCACGTTTCCTCGAGTCTCTGGTGGTTCTTCCCACCGAGGCCAAGACAGGGCCTTAAGCCTTGGTCTTCCGTCCTCCCCTCGGAGCCTCAGGGGCTGTCACCGCCCCTCCCTGTAGTCTTGTGCTTTCTGCAAGACACACACTTAACTTGGAAGCTGTCCGCCTGCTTTTCCGACACCTTCCCTTTCAGAGCCAGGCCAGGCTCTCCGGTTAGGCCGCTTCCTCGGGCCACGCGATCTGGCTCCAGACAGAGTCCCGGTGACACGTCTCTGCCGCCCGGACACCTTCTCCATCTTCCGTTCCTGTCGGCTGCAGGCCGGGGCAGGAGAAGCAGTCTGGAGCAGGTACAGGAGTGGCCTGCAGGGAAGGGGTGCGGGGGTGGGGGAGGGTGGGCGTGTCTTGAGGGGGTTTGGGGGACTCTGGCTCCTGTGAGGCCAGGCCAGGGCTCGGGGGCAGACCCCCACCGACAGCTGCCGTGGGGCCCCGGGGCGGGCTGTCTCTGGGCCTGCCCCCTGCCAGCCACGTGGCCAGGTCAGGCTGCACCCCACCACTCGCCCTGGCCTGAAGCCCCAGCGAGCCGCAGGCGTGGGAGCTGGAGCCCACCCCGGCCAGGGAGGAGGAAATGCAGCCCCCTCCCGCCAGGCTGTGCTTCCCGAGCGAGGCATTGGCCCTGCCCCTGGTGCGCACTGCCATCTGGCGCTCCCTGCAGCCTCCCAGCCCCCCGCAGGCTGCGCCTTGGAGTGGTGGGGTGCGGGGGGGGGGGCTGTGTGTGCTGCGAAAGCCCAGGTCTGGGGGAGCAGCGTGTGGCCTGCCAGGCCTGAGCTTCCGAGATTCTGGGACAGCTCCCTAGCTGGGTCCCGGCTGGCCTCTGCTGGCTCCCGCGGGTCAGCCTCTGTCCCTTTGCAGAGCGGGGCCGGGAGCAGGCAGGTGCCCAGGGAGCCGCCGTCGTGGGGGCTGCCGAGTGCTCCCTCCGGGCATCGGTCTGCTTGAGGCGCATTCAGAGCCCCATGTCACGCTGACAGCTTTTAGGGAAGGCCCCCCCCCCCGGGCCTCCCCTCACCAACATTCCCTCCGTTGCATTTTTAAGGAAATAATAACAACGGCAATTAGCGATTCCTTTGTATGGTTCCAGTAAAGGGATTATTGAAAGGGCCGGGCTCCCAGGAATCGCCCCTCATCCCTGCTTGGATGAAGGGGGGTGGGAGAAAGCTTGGAAGGGAGATAGCTCACCCCACAAGGACTTGGGGGTCACCCTGCGCCACTGCCCGGAGCCCCGGGGTGGCTGGGAGGGGTTCGAACGCTCACCCCGAAGGTGCAAAGACAGAAATCGGACAGACGAGCTGACAGATCAAACACGACACTTCAAAGGGAAGAGCCACAGGATGAAGCCACGCGTCACTCGAGTCCCCAAACGCGGGGACACAAAGACTCCTCCCTGCCCAGGGCCCGGCGGCCTTCGAATCCCAGCCCAGAGCTCGGGGAAGGGTCTTCAGGGAGGACGTGACCCTCCGTGCTGGAGCACTCGGAGGGGCTAATTAGTGCTTTTAATATGCAAATCAGAGCCTGGGCAGGGGAAGGAAACCCAGCTGGTGAATATGTTATTTTAATTATTGCTCCAAAGGAAACACAGGCCTGGCTTAAGAGGACAACAGGGCGGTGGGTCCCTGTGAAAGGACCCTTGGTTAGGGGCGGGGTCAAGCCTGGAGGGGACTCTGAGGGCGTGGGGGGGCGGGGAGGCTAGAGACCCACATGGCTCACGGGGCTTGGGCAACTGGAGGGTCCATTTCCATCGTTTGATAATATCAGGAGCTTGGATGAGATGCTCTCATTCATTCATTCATTCATTCAGCGGTTGTTTCACGGGCACCTGCCCGTGCCAGGTATTGTACCAGCAGCGGGGGCTCTGTTTCAGTCTGTCTTTGCTTCGTAGCGGGGAAAGGATCCCGATCAACAAGTTACATGCAAATAAGTACAACAACTCGGGGTTGCTGGGGGTGACCAGGGGACGAAGCTGCTCTGTGACAGAGGAAAATGCAGACGACTCGTTTGCTGGTCCAGGGTGGCAAGGAAAACTTCTGGAAGGTGCCGCTGCATCTGAGGACCGGAGGACCAAGCGGAGCCGGGGCTGCGACGAGGATCATCCCAGGCCCTTTCGGGCAGCCCCGGGTGTCTCCGTGGCTCTCCCACCGGACCCCAAAGGCACTGACCCAGTCTCTGATCACGGGGAGCGGGAGAGCAGGCAGGGCCGTGACATCTTCCAGGTAAACAGAAAAATCCAGGTGAGCTTATCCGGACTCAGTTTCTTTTTAAAAACGAGAGCAAGGAAGGCAAACTCGCGGGGAGTCTGTTCCCCCGTCCTTATCACGTTGGCTCCAGGGACTCAAGACCCTGGCCCAGGGAGGCGGGTGGGATCTGCACAGGATTTCCCCTCTGTGTGTGTGTTCTGGCTAGCCGGCGGCCGTGGCGCGAAGCCTGACTTCCAGCTCCTGCATCCTTGGGGCCTTGCAGACTTTCTAGCATGTTCTTACCCCCCAGCTGGGATGGGAAACCAAAGGGAGCCCCCAGGCTCCCCTGTCCCCTGACCACCAACATGAAAAGTCCCCTGGATGCGCCCCGACGGGCTCAGTGCTCTGATGCCCCGGCCTGGCGCCTGGCTTCCTGCCTGGGGTTTACTTCTCAGGGGACGCGACAAAACACGACGTGGAGAGATGAAGGGGGGTCGTATCTCTGGCCACATCCAGAGGGACGTGAGTGAGTCCCACTTTCTTGGCTACAGGAGCAGAATAATGGGAAAAACAAATGAAAAATTCATTCTTCCCACCAACGGTGCCTGGAGGCAGCAGGGGAAATTCTTCGCGCAGGATGGAGAGTGGAGAAGGGCAGGGAGTGATGGAAGAGAGCAGAACATCCGAAGGGGGGAGAGAGGAAAGGGAACAGCGAGGAGGGCGGGGGCGGGCTGGAGAGGAAGGGCCAGAGCAGCGGGTGGGCGTGGGCGGAGCGCCCCAGGTGCAGATGGGTGGCTTGGACCCCAGAACCGGCTCCCACCTACGTGCCTCCCCCAGCCCAGCAGTCTGTCCACAGGCGCCACAGGCAAGGACGAGACATGCCTGCTTTCCAAGAAAACAAGTTTGCAGCACATATGTGTGCCCCTGGGCTCCGGCAGCCCCTCGGGAGGAGGAAGTGGGGGGTGGGGGCGCCGGCTGCACCCACAGGACGGGAGAGACGGGCGATGAGGCCCCCTCTGGGGCGGGCTCATGCACAGTGACCCCGGCGATGGCGCCTCAGTGCGCACAGCCACCCCCTGGAGGAGGCGCGATTGTCACTCGGTGTAAAAGACGAGTGAAATGAAGCTGAGGGAGTCGGAGCCCTCTGACCGAAGCCACCAGGTCATCGGTGACAGAGCAGGGGTGCCCCGCGCATGGACGGCTACGCCACGCTACGCTTCGAGGGGACAGGTGCCTCCCGCTGTCCTTTCATCACTCTGCTCTGTCCCCCGGCTCCGCAGACGGATTTGGTCAGCACCCGCTCCGTGTCAGCCAGGGGCTGCTCAGGCTCTTTTGGGGGGCAACGCCACCTTGGCCTTCCGCCCGGGCCTCCCAGGTTGGCAGGGAAGTGGCCCAGCGCCACGAGGGCTGGGCAGGGTGGGGTGGGGGTGCCAGGGGGAGCAGAGAGGGTGCGCCCCGTGATCTACTGACCACGGGCCAGCCCCGTGTGGAATGCTCTGCTGTGGCTCAGCCAGTCCAGACGACGGTCCTGTGAGGGGGGTGTCACCCCCATTTGCCCAGGGGCACGAGGAGGACGTAGCCAGTGGGCGCGCAGGGAAGGCTTCTAGAAGGAGATGGTATATGGGTTTCGGTGGATGGTAAAGACTGAAGAAAGGCGGAAAGGGCGTGAGGGGCGGGGGGCAGTGAGAGCAAAGGCCGGAGGAGGCCAGCCCGGGGGGCATGTGTGCATACCCGGGAGATGGTTGGCATCAGCAAGTGTTAAAGTGTGAGTCTGGGAGCGATGGGAGCTGAGGGTTGACAAGGGACAGGTCACAGGGGGTGACGCGGAGTCACCGAAGGTTTCAGGAAGGAGGAGAAATGGTTCCAGTGCTGGCAGGTCCCCTGCGGCTGGGCTGTGGAGTCCGTCTCTACCCCTGAGACCTCAGATCTAAGAGACCAGCCAGGAGCCTGCAGCAGTGATCCGGGCCAGAGAGGACAAGTCTACCGCAGGGTGGCGAGTCTCAGGACACAGCCAAGGGGACAGACTTAAGGACTGTTTGTGGGGAGGGCTCGGTGGGACCGCTGAAGGTTTGGAGGGGGAGAGGGACCTCCAGGGTGACTTTCAGGTCGTGGGTTTGGGCCACGTGGCTGCGTTTGGCCACAGCAAGGGATGGAGGTGAGCAGACGGCACCGCAGGATCCCGGGGACGGGTCCTCATCCTGGGTGGCAGCAGTAATGGCGAGAGAGGGAAAGGCAGGTGCCACCAGGGGCTTTGGACCAGAGCACGCCATGGCGATAGAAATATCTAGAGCTCTCCGACAAAAACGAGGCCAATGACAATGGTAGAAAACGACGATAATAAAAATTCTTATCTAGTAATGACATCAGGACACTAAGAAAACGCACATTCTACACAAAACAAAGTACTTTTCGTCGTGTCGTCCCCTTTGTGGATCTCAGGGGCGAGGACACCAGGGTGGACAGAGGACAGGTGACCCGCGCAGAAGCCTCACAGTCGATCAGGGCAGGCCTGGAACCAAATCTTAACCCTTTGCCCCAGGTTGGAAGATAATCACGACGATCGCTGCTATTTCTACAGCTTTTTACCATTTCTGGAGCCCTTTTCCCCTTATTATCTCATTGGATCCTCACATAACCCCGTGGCGCACATATATGTCCAAATTCTCATTTTCTAGGCGAGGAAACCAAAGCCCAGCCACGTGGCCTCTACGTCTACACGGGTCGGTGACAGAGGGTGGGCTCGAGGCCCGACCTCCTGGCCCAGGGCTGTCGGTGCTGGCAGGAGCTTGGGTCAGAGGTCATTCACTGGCCATGCCTCGGTTTTACTCTAACACGTCCGAGCTGTTTTGATCAAGGCCTGTTTGTTCAGTTTTACAAATTTCCGAAGACAGGAGGACCTCCCCTCCCCTACCCCAGAGATTCCTCTATTCCTCTTTGCGTTCTCAGAACAGATGCCGGGGAAATGAGGCCTGCGGGGCGATCTGGCCTGTAAATAAAGTTTTACGGGAACAGCCATGCCCCTTGTGCCCACCTTGTCTGTGGCTGCGTTTGAGCTAGAAACCCCCAGTCCAGTGGCTGCAACAGAGACCGGCTGCTCTGGGGGCCCCAAATAGCTGCGATCTGGCCTTGTCCAGAAAGCGTTTGCAGAGCCGTGTGAGAGCCTTGCTGTGGTCTGAGAGTTTGTGTCCCCGCAAATTCACACGTGGCAATCCTGATGGGGTGGTATGAGGAGGCTGGGCCTTGGGGAGGTGCTTAGGTCATGAGGGTGGAGCCTCAGGGAGCTCCTTCTCCCCTCCCACCAGGTGGGGTGCCCCAGCAGTCGCCGGCGCCCATGGCCACTTTGTGCGTGTGTGTCCCTCTCGCCGACTTTGTGTGTGTGTGTCCCTCTCGCCAGCGGTAATCAGATGCCTCTGCTTCAGCCTGTGCCCACCTCCTGGGCCCCTCGGCCACCACTCCGACGCTGCTGTTTGTCACGACTGTGTCCTCCCGGCTTCTGAGGCTCTTGTTCCCTTTGCTGTCCGCGGGCCTAGCTCTGTCTCGGTGTCTCCTGCCGTCAGCCCTGACCCACAGATGGACTCGCCCAGTGAATTCCAGAACGCTGCCGGTGCCCCTCCCACTAGCCCGCTGATCACGGCCGTTTATCCGGGGCTTTCTGTGTAGCACAATCGTCTGATGCGTTTTCTGACCTCACATCTGCTCCCACACACCCGTGTCTCAGTCTCTTCTTGTGCTGCCTGGCATGGTGACCCTGGCGCGCCAACGTCCCTCGGTGTGGGATCCTGTGTTCCCGACCTGGCCCTCCCCACCTAAGAGCTGCAGTAAACACAGGATGAGGCCCAGCAGCTGCTTGAGGATGCAGCGAGCGTTCAGGGAGGAGCTGCCCTTGGGAGCAGGGGGTGCTCAGAGGCTGTGCTTGGGGTCTCTTGTGAGACTCAAGGAAGTTCCCAAACCTTTAACCCTTAACCTTTTCACCTCAGCCTTTAATTCCCCTGGCCTAACCTTTCAGTAAAACAATTGTGCATTTGCTGAAGAATCGGATTGACAACGGGGTGGGGTACAGGTGGGCCTTACCCAATTCAGTCCCCTCTTAGAGCATCAACTTTTCTGTTTTTTTTTTCTTTTCCTTTTTTTTTTTTAGCAGCTTGACCAAAATATATTTTAAACATCATAAAATTCACTTATTTTAAAAGCCTACAATCCAGTGAAGTTTACTCAGTTTACAGAAATGTACGATCATCACCGCAATCCAGTTTTAGAACCTTTTCCTCACCCCGATAGGATAATTGTCCCAGGGCCATTCTGGTCAGACCCCGTGCCCACCCCCCAGCCCAGGCCGACCCCTGATCAGTTTCCTGTTTCTATAAATTTTCATTGGGGGGGGCAGTTCATGTAAATGAAATCACGCGACCTGTAGTCTTTCCCTCCTGGCTGCTTTCACTTTGAGTGACGTTTCTGAGGTTCATCCCAGCTGTAACGCGTTTGAGTGGGTTTCCCCTTTTCCGTGCTGAAGACAATCCTGCTGCAAGGAGCGACCGCGTTTTGTTCATCCGTTCACCAGCTGAGGGACGTTTGGATTGTTTCAAGGCTTCGGCTCTTACGAGGACTGTCGCTACGAGCATTCACCAGGCCCTTGTGTAGACAAACGTTTTCATTTCTCTCACATAGATACCTCGGAGTGGAATCACTGGGTTGTGTGGCAAGTTTACGTCCAGCTTTTATAGAAACTGCTACAGGTTTCAAAATGGAGACACCAGTGTGCATCCCTCCAGCGGTGTGTGAAGGTTCTAGTTTGCCCACATAATTGCCAAATTAGTTATTTTTTTTATTATGGACATCCTAGTGGGTGAATAATGGTATATCATCGTGGTTTTGATTTGCATTTCCCTAATGACTAATGATGGGAAATGTGCTTATTAGCCATTTGTATGTCTGTTTTAGTGAAGTCTATTCAATTTTGTCTATTTTTTAAATTGGGAGTTCTAATTACTGAGTTTCTGTATTCTAGATAAATATCTTTTCTCACCTATGTGCAAATATTTTCATATTTTCTCTCAGTGTTTTGTTTTCTCTTTTAATTATCTTCATGGTATCTTTTGAATCACAGAGCTCTTAATTTTGAAAAAACTCAATTTATGAGTTTGTCTGGATGATGCTGTTGGTGGTGTTTCTAAGAACGCTTTGTCTAACCCAAAGTTCGAAGGTTTTCGCTGTTTTCTCGTAGAAATTCGATAGTTATAGTTCAAATACTTAAGCTTATGATCCATTTTTTAAATGACATTTTGCGTATGGTGCGAGGTAAGGGTCTAAATTCATCCTTTTGCATACGGATATACAATTGCCTCAGTTCAATTTTTGTTGAAAAGACTATATTTTGCCCATTGTTGCCTTGGCACCTTTGCCGAACGCCAACCGATCATAAATGTAGTAGCATGATCTGGACTCCCAGTTCTGTTCCATTGACCCTGTCTCTATGACGGCGCCGCATTATCCTGGTTAGAGTAGCTTTTGGAGTCAGGGCCTGTAGGTTCTTTGTTCTTTTTAAATATTGTTCTTACTATTCCAGGCCTTCTGCATTTCCATATGAATCTTAAGACCAGATAATCCGTTCTCCAGAAAAAGCTCATTGAGATTTCGACAGAGATGATATCAAACGTACAGATCAATGTGGACAGAACCGTCATGTTAACAATATTGCGTCTTCAATCGTGTGCATGGACTATCTCTCCGTTATTTAAAATTTCTTTACCTTATCTCGGCGATGTTTTCTCGTTTCTGTGTACAGAACAAACCTCGCGTTGCTTTTGTTAAATTTAGTCCTAATTATTTTATTCTTTTATGGCGAATGGATTTTTCATAATTCGATTTTCCGATCGTTGCTAGAATATGGCAGTACAATTAGCTTTTGTATGTTAATCTTATATCTTGTGACCTTGCTGAACTTGTTAATTAGTACTAGCAGTGATTGTGTGTGGGTGTGTGTGTTCTTTAGGCTTTTCTGCTAATCGAATCGTGTCATTTGTGAATAAAGAGAAGTTTTGCTTCTCTTCCAACGTGGAGGTCTTTTATTTATTTTCCTTCCTGACTGCACTGGCCAGAACTGCCAGTATAATTCTGAACAGAAGTGGTGAGAATGGACACCCTGCCATGTTCCCGACTGCAGGAAGAAAGTGTTCAGTGTTTCCCCATTGTTTATAACATTAGCTTTCTGTAGCTGCTCCACATCAGGTTTTGAAATTTTCTTTCCATTTCTGCTTTGCAGAGAGTTTTTATCACAGGTGTTAGATTTTGCCTGTATTTTCAGATGATCACATGGTTTTTATTCTTAATTCTATTAATATAGTATATGATCTTATCGAATTTCCGATGTTAAACCAACCTTGCGTTTCTGAGATACATCCTACTGGGTCATGGTGAATGATCCTTTTTATGTATTGCGGGTTTTGTTTGCTAATATTTCGTTAAAAATTTTTACATTTATGTTCATGAGGTAGAATTATCTGCAGTTTTCTAGAGTCCATCCATTCGTCTGTTCGTCCGTCCATCCATCCATCCATCCATCCATCCATCCATCCATCCATCCATCCTTCCTTTCCTCCCTCCCTCCATCCTTTTATTTATCAAACCTTTATCGAATGTTTACTCCATCTCAGGCATTTTGCTAGGAGCTCAGAGAACAAAAACAACTAAGAAAGTTTCTGCTCTCGAAAAAAAAGCCCATAGGAGGCAAGTTTTAGTGATAGCACCCCGACAGCAGTTCTGCACAGGTCAGGGTGGGAGGGGTTAGCTAGGGTGAGAGTGTAGCAGAGTGGGGTGCTCCTCTGGCCTTCCTATAGCTTCTCTAGACTCTGCCCCCTGTTCCTGCCCAGCAAAGGTTCGTCCTTTCCTAGAGACTGCTGCAGCCTCATCTCCCATGTCCAACAGGGAGCCCACTCAGCTTCTGAGGGAATTGTCTTCTCCACGTCACAGAACTCTAGACAGCAGTCCTTTATCTTCAGTTGAGAACTGTTTCATGCTCTGGCCTAGCAAAGTGTCTGCAGACACAGATAAACTGGGTTTTCACATTTTTGTCTACACAATTCATGATCTACAGCTACCACAAAACCATCATCTCATGTTTCCAGTGGGGATGGCGGGACATTTTTGAGCTTAAACACACACACACACACACACACACACACACACACACACACACCCTCAATGGCAGAGAGTGCAGATGTTTTTATTCTTCTCTTTCCTCCAAGAGCCTTTCTGCATTATTTAGAAACCTGGAATCCTAAAACGCTATTGTTGCAATGCTCCGAGGAAAATTCCCAGCCCCAAGCCTTTCTGTTACCGGTGGGGAGATGGGGGACGTGTTTCAGGGTGCTCTGTCAGAGGCGCTGCCAGGTCCGGGATCTGGATTCTCCATCGCCAGCCTTGTTTTCTGTTCTCCAACTGCCCAGCGATGAGTTTAAGTTCTTTGCCCGAGGAGGAAGGCTCCTGCCCAGATCTGCACAAACTGGCTCCCCGAAGTCCCCCAAGCCCTGTCATTTCCTGGCGCCTCATTTGTACTTGCTGAGCGCAGGCTCTGATCTCTGTTTAGGAGTCTCTTTCGGGCTAAGTCCCTTTTGCCTGTCTCAGCCTCATGGGAACCTCTGAGGCAGTAAACTGCAGTGGCTCGGCGCGGGCTGGCGTTTGGCAGCTAGGCAGCCGCATGGTTGCTCTCGGTGCAAGAACACTGAGATGTTCGCATTCCAGGGACAAACAGCCCTGCCTGTTTCCTCGTGGTTCCCCCTCCACTGCCCTGACTACCCAGCAATCAGCAGCTGCGAGGGTGGTTCTGGTCCCCAGGACCCTGCTCTATCCCTGTGGCTAGTATCTATTCTGATGCCCTACGGTTGTTGGCTTGTTTGAATGTCATTTCTGGTTGAGAGCGTGGGCTCTGGATCCAGCCTGTCTGGGTTGAAACCCTGGTTCCACTCTGGCTCTGTGACCTCGGCAGGTTGTTAAAACTCTCTAGGCCTCGGTCTTCCCACCTGCCAATGGGGATAAGTAGACACCCTAGAGATCTGCTTTGAGATTTGAACTGACAAAAATGTCTTGGTTTCTTTCTCACTGGTTCTCACTAATCGTACCCCCTACCTCTCTCCATGTCCCTCAGCAGTGAGATAACCTGTAAGCCTCTCTCATCTTCAAGCTGTATACAGCCAGGAGCCGTGGAAGGGCAGAAAGCAGGCTCTGCTGGAGAGTTTTTCTCCCTGAACCTCACTGGTGATACCTCCAGGGTTCTGGGCCCTGGCCTCCGCCTGCCCACATCTATGGGTGCTTCTTCTTTCTCGGGAATACTGTCTACTTCTTCAGAGCCAGCTCTCCCCTCCTGCCACCCAC
Organism: Cynopterus sphinx; assembly: GCA_030015415.1. Taxonomy (NCBI): domain Eukaryota; kingdom Metazoa; phylum Chordata; class Mammalia; order Chiroptera; family Pteropodidae; genus Cynopterus; species Cynopterus sphinx. The sequence continues at coordinate 139,646,106 of CM057384.1, forward strand.
ATCCTAATACTGCAGGGTGACGGTCAGCTATGCCACTCCTGTTTGAGAACTGGAAAAAGCCAGCCCCTCTGGGCAGGCCTGTGACTCGAGCATTGGACCACAGGCTGGATTTCAGGCTCTGTTCACCCTTTTGGCTACATATCCCCTGCACAGTGCATGGCTGATACAGCTATATGTGGCATCCCCGCCGGCAGCACTCGGGGCATTTAGACAGGGCGCCAATAGATCTGCAAGGTTGGAGTATGTACAGCAGCAGCTAACCGACCCCTAGTCCAAGCTTTCCTTTACAACTGACATGACTAATAAAGTGTCCTGAACGCTTAATACTTATTCAATAATCATTTACTGATAACCTACTATGCCAGACCCTGAGGACGCAGACATGACCAGGACTGGAATTTGATTCCCGAGAAACATGGCATCTGAGAGAGAGGCAGCTGCTCCAGCCTTCGCCTAGTCAGGTGTCTGCCCTGGGGTCAAGGGCAGGAAGGCCCATCCGGGGCTGAAATCCAGGAAGGAGTGAGCGGCCTTGAGCAAGGGAGCAGCCGGTGCTCTGCCCTGGCTGGGCCTTCCTGCCAGGGCTGGCCTTTGCTGCTGCATCAGCCCGTCTATGGAGAAACTAAGCTTTCACGCTTCCACCTGAGGCCTGCTCGAAGTCCCCCCAGCTAGTACGTTTTCTTTCCTAGAGATGCTGAGGCTGAACCCTGACTTCCCAGCCCAGCTGTGCCCTGCATCTGAGCCACTGCCCACTGGGGAGCGGACAGCGCACCCCCTCCACGACTTCGCGCATGCGGCGGTGTCACAGGGAGGCTCACTGAACCCGCGTGGAGTGTGCAGATGAGCGAGTGTTGCCGACACGTGCTCCTGAAACAGAATCACCTTTGGTACGGCATTCGTGTAAAAGTTTCACTGAAAAGACACAGCTGTGGTCCTACCCAGGTTTATTCATATGGGACCTTCCCTGGGTCAACTTAATACTTAACTACTGCTTATTATCCCATCAGTCTTCAGGGACAACCCATGATCTAATTGCCCAGCATTTATGTTGCTTGGTAACCACACATAGAGAATAATAGTCCTTAAAGGGGCAGTGTGGAATTTCATGCCCCTGCAGTGAAGTACACTTCATTTCCCAGAGCACCCTGTGTTTTTTAATTCAGTGAATAAAAATGTGTAATGAATAATTAATTATGTGCTTGGAGGCACAATAGCTGCCTACTCTTGAATATTCATCAGTGGCATTATTAATTCACTAGGACTCCCAGGGAGGAATGGGATAGGCTTTCAGCCTAGCTGGAGGACTTAAAGATAATGCTTTGCAACGCGCACAAACTTTTTCAGAGCGGACTTTTCTTTGGGAGGCGCTTTCTGGGTAATTTTCCTCTGTTAAGAACATTTCTCTGAGGCCCAGATTCCCGTGGAGCTAGCGGGACGCAGAGAACACCAGTGACCATGAAAAAGGCCCACTCTGGACCTCCCACCTGGAAAGCACATTAAAAACCAGGCCCCCTTGGACCCCGCGGCCGGAGTGTGCTAATGGGAACGAGAGGCCTGGTGACAAAGGCAGGAGCCCATGTTTGCTTCTGGAAATGAAAGCAAAGGGTGTGTTTGACAGCTTTTCACTCTCGCACTTGGGGCCTCTTCCTGTAACGGGGACAGGATGGCGGTCTCTGCCTCTGCATCCTTGGGAGGATGGATCTGATCCGCAACAGGTGCTGGGCAGCTTGCGTGGCTCCCATGGGTCGAGTTTGTGTTGGTGTCCCTGGCCTCTAGGCCTCCTCATCCAGTTTTCCTAAACACAGCTGTCGATGAGCCTCACGATAAAGGGTCCTGTGTTAAGTTTTCTCCTGCAGGTGTCTGTGATCTCCCATAGGAGTGTAATTCCTCATCTGTCCCGTGGACATCTTCCTGTGGCCTGGGCTCGCTAGCTGCCTGCCACATAGTTCCTCTTTCCTTCTTCTTTACCAACATGACCGCTACACTCTGGAGGCAGCGAAGCACCCAGCAAAGATTGCACTTCCCCGCCTCCCTTGCAGCTAGAGGGGGTCAGGTGACTCAGTTCTGACCAGTCAGATGCATGCAGAGGTTGCTAGGCAGAGCTTCGTAAGTGGAGGTGGGCGAGGAGTCTTGATCCTCCTCATGAGCCTGCGGTGTAGATGAGACAGTTGAGGCTCTAGCAGCCACCTTGGACCATGCGGTGACCCTGAGGATAAAAATAACGTGCTTGGAGGTTGGCTAAGAAGACAGAAGGAGCCCTGGTGACCACAAAACTATCGGCCGGCATAGAACTGCCTCCCTCCAGTCTCCTTTCACACCAGAGAGAAAGGAACCTCCGATTCATTTAATCTGGATTATTCTAGGCCTCCTGTTGCGCACTGAACTAAACCTCATACTAGTCCCCTCCTCAGAAGTCTCTCATTGCTCTTGAACGCTTTTGAGGTTTCTTAGCATTTGCTCTTTCTGACAGATGCGAAAGTTCATTCAAAAGTTTAAGTCTTGAACCATAAAATATGGTTTGTCTAACCGGAGCAGAAGTCAGAGCTTTGAAAAGAAAGTTTGTAAGCAGAGCCGTGGACCTGCTCCGTGTATCTCCGCAAGGCCCCAGAACCTTGGCTGGAAAGAGTAGGGGTGGCTAGGCACCCCTTTGTAACCGGCTTGGAGGCCTTCTTTAATTTGGGACTTTTTTCAGGGAAATGACTGGTTGAACTCATGCTCTGCAATGAGAACTTCCACAGTTTATCACATCGAAGACTCTCTCAAACATAAGGCACACCGTTATTTAATGTACCACCGAAAAAGAAACAAGTTCTGCCACTCATAATTGTAAAATGCGTCCTCATTTTGGAAACATTAAATGTGAAAAAAGCGCTTTTTAGACTAAATGACACAGGGAGCGTATAGTTAACTGCATAGTTAACTCAGGCACAGGGGTTCACAGCCAACCCCCCACTGCTACGCAGACTCCTGCTATTAACTTCCTGTGCCATTTGAGAAATAGGGGAGATCTTTCTGGATCCCGAGCAGTTTTTGGTCCCCAATCAGAATGACAGGAATGAGGCCGCATTTTGGAGTTAGACTCTTATTTCTATTTGCAAAACACACCTGTGTCTCTACATACGAGATTACTCCAAGTTTGCATTCAGGACTCATTGTCTCTCACTGGTGGTCCTGGGGGAGGTTCGTCGTCTCCACTCTGCTCTGGACGATGCCTGTGATGGTCACACGTGACAAGATGTGGGTTTTCTGTAGCTTGTCCTTGGTCTTGGGTTCTGTCTGTGGGTCTTGGCTGTGTTGTGCCTGCGTTTGTGACAGGAGGGATTTTCCTGCGCGTCTGTATCCGATGCCATCAATGCCTTGGCCCGTGCCCCCTCAGCCCACTGGTTCCCCTGCCACTTACATGGAGTGTTTCCAGCCCACCAATGACTTCCCACTTCAAATACCCAGGTCTTTCTTTTTCTCTGCCACGTAGCTTTCCCCATCATCTCGGAAGTTGCTATGTCTGCCCAACCAGTGCTGGATTCGTGCTCCAGCTTCCCCATCTTCTGAAGGTCTGAGGTCCCAGCAGGATAAGGACCCCGCTGCCTCAGTGGTGACTCCTCCCCTCCTGGGTTTCTTCCCTTCTCATCTCATTTTCCCGTCCCCGTCACGTGTGTGCGCTTCCTTGGATTGCTTCCCAGGGAAACTACCTTCATCAACGTCCTTTTGTCAGGATCTGCCCTGGGGAGAACCCTATTAATCAGAGAGAGTAGCTTCCTGATTGGAGTCTGGGCTGGAGATGGTGTCTCCCAATGGACAGGAAAGCGGACACCAGGTAAAAACCTTCCCTGCGGCTGCGGCACAGGGGCCGTGATAGGTCATCACAGCAAAGGTCCCAGACGCGTCGCACCCCTGTGAGTCCACGCCTTGGTGTAGTCCCCCCTCCCACGTGGACTCTGGTCCAGGCTGTAGGACCTGCTCTGGCCAATGAGACAGCAACACATATGACGTGAGTAGACGCCGTGGGTGCTTGCACATCTGAGCTGGCTCTTTGGGAATTTTCCTGTCAACATAAAAGAAGCCCAGTTTGGCCTCCCGGAGGGAGAGAAGCCACACGGAGGGGAGCTGAGACCCTGCTCCCAGCCAACAGCCAGCACCGACTGCCAGTGTGTGGGGTCGCAGGCCTGGACCCGCTCGCTCAAAAGCCCACCTGCACCACACTCACCTTAAACACAGCCCAGGCAAGCAGGTTCTTGGCCAATTAGAGCCCGCTTGCTTCACATGCCCTGAGAAACTGTGCCTCACATGTCTTAGGCAAGGGAACCCCTGTGGCTATGAAGTCCCCAAGTGGCCGCCGCCCTTTGAAGCTCTCTAATCCAGTGACCCCCCCTGCGGGCAGCTGAGCAATATCACAGAGGCGCGCCAGGCTCCTCTCCCCTCCTGGGAGGCGCCCCTCCGCCCTAGTTGCCTCTGGTCCTCCCCGGGGCCTAACGCTCTGACAGGCCTCTCTCCCATGCGCACCTGCCCAAACGACACCACATGAAGCCCTTTGCGCACTATTGCCACCTCGTGGTCTTGTCTCTCCCCGGTCAGTCCCCAAATCCCTGGGACTCACTACAGTGGGGGGTAGTCAGAGTGGGCTGAACCCACTAAGGCCGAGACCCTCAAGAAGAGCAGTGGTGGGTGAATCGTCCAGTCTGTGGCGGGGTGAGGGCAGGGCACAGTGGGGACCCTGAGCAAGGGGGCCTAGAGAGAAGGAGGGATCAAAGTGGGCTGGGGTAGCAGAGGGGACAGCCCCCGGACCTGCAGTGTCAGAGGAAAGGAAGGGACAGGCAGGTGGTTTCATTAAGCATTGCTGGGGAGTCCCATGATCTAATTACCTAATGGTTGAAGTCTCTGTTCGGACTTCACTGTTGTCATTGGGACATCATTCTGGCACCAGAACTTTGGGGTCCCAGTTTATACCTGAAACACAATGAATAGCCCAAAATCTTTATTTTTTTTTAAAGTTCTCGATTCAAAAAATGACATTTCCTGGATTTTTTTTTCACCAAATTCTTGCCTGAGATACAGTGTGTTGACTTTTAATCAGTGCTTCAACGCCGTCCATGCCATCGCGGCTTAAACGATGCTCGTTTTCCTCCACGAAGTCGCGCGTTCATTAACGTTTGCCAGGAAGCTCAGGCGCACGGCTTTAGATCAGTGAAGACCTTGCATTTTGTTCTTAGCTTTGATTGAGGCTAGAAGTAATATTGACACGTATCTTCTATTCCTGGGAGTGTAACGCCGCGTTAATAAAAACCCGTCAGAAAGCAGTGAACTCTCCACTCTAGACTTATTCCTCCCCCCGCATCTCAAGTAGGGAGCAGAGGAATCATGAATAATAAATACGGAGATAAGAGAATGAGACTGGGAAATCAATTTACTGCAAAATATTTGCATATTTTATTAAAAGAAACTGTGTATGAGGCCCGTAACAGGGTGGGATGATTTATATTTTGATTTGATTTGTGTACATTAAGCCCCTGGGAGGACCTTTCTTCCCCAGTGGCGTCACTCGTGGTGCATTAGGGTCCAGAGGCACTTAGATGTCGACTCTAAGCCTCTTATTTTACGGAAAAGGAAACTGAGGTCTGGAGAAATTGCTTGGGTCGGTGGAGGAGTTGCAGTTCACCTGGAAGAAGTCCCATCGTCCTAGAACGTGATCGAGGCGTAAAGTGAACAATGCGAGGATGCTCCTCCACGGGCTTGTACGTCTTTGCTCCCAGGAAGACAGAAATTCCTGCCTCCGCCTCTTATAAAAACACACATAGACACAGATGAACGAGCATCTGGATGGGCTGACTCCTCCTTGGGCGAGACAAGAGAGAAGAAGTTTTCCATTGATTTCCATTGAGTGTAGACAAGACACCGTCCCCTCCCCCACCCCATCCCCGTTCCAAGAACAAGCTGCGGCCAACAGATCTCTCTTCAGGGGGCTGGCGGGGTGTTGGTGGGCGGGCTCCTCCCCGCTGCAGCCCTCTCTGCTGCGTACACATGTTTTTTAAGGGTTATGTCCCCAGTGGCTGCCACCGAGCGTCTGACAATACCTGGAGCTTGGGATTACCACCCACTAAAACCAGGAGGCCGTGATGATCAGTGTCTTCCTGTTGGGTCTGTCGGCAGCTCGTGTCGCCTGCAAGGCCACGGTGCTATTTGGTGGCTTCCGCTCTGGGTTCGCCTTCCTGGAACTGGCTCCTCCCTTTGGGCTGCTGCCCGACAGCTGCTCAGGGACTCCCTGCGCTTCCTGGCCAGAGCCCTCTCTGCTCTCCCATGGAAGCCCTCTTCACTGTCCTCCCCTCCTTCCCTCTCAGAGGGTGGCCGTGCCTCCTGTGGTGTGGGGTGCGCGTGCTGTGGGCTGGCTGTTGTGCTGAAAGCGGGCAGTCGAAGGTGGGCGAGTTCATGAAGCGGCAGCGCTCGGAGGTGAGGGTCCAGTGGAGCAAGGGTTCAATCAAAGTGAGCAGAGGCAGCGTCACTGCACCTAACGATTTGGGGGAAATGAAAGAATTCATGTAGGAATGCCTTGTTTCAGAATGAGAAAACTGGGGTCTGGAGCCAGGTCTGACATCAGCTATCCACATGCCTTTTGGAAAATATTCCATCCATCCATCCATCCATCCACCCATCCATCCATCCACCCACCCACCCATCCATCCATCCATCCATCCATCCATCCATCCATCCATCCATCCATCCATCCACGCATCCATCCATCCACGCATCCATCCATCCATCCATCCATCCATCCATCCATCCATCCATCCATCCACCCATCCATCCATCCATCCATCCATCCAATCGGCCATTCACCATCATCCCATAAGCTGTCACTCAGCACCCGCCTTGGACTGCGTGTCATGCTCGGCACTGAGAACATGGACACAGTGAGATGCACACAGTGGGTAAGAAGCGTGAGGAACTACTAAAACAGGGCAAAGACCATGATGAAGCATAAAGTCCGTGGGAGCCCAGAGGAAGGAGATTTCATTCCAGCGGGGGCAGGTGGTCAGGGAAGAGGGTGGCGCAGGAGCTGGAGCAGGAAAGATGAAGCCAACGTGTCTACTGAATCGGAAAGGGGAGAGCAGAGGGCTTGTGTAGGGTGGGGTAAGCCAGAGGGGACCAAACGCAGAAGGGTCTGAAGGAGTCTGAGCCTGTTCAGTCTCTATCTACAGCAGAGTATCCTTCAGCCTGGCCACCTAGCGTCCATGATGCCCCTGGGGACGCAAGGCCTGGGCTTGTCGTCATCTCGGATCAGCGAGATGGCTGGCGTGAGGGACGCTGCTCCGGTTCCCAGAGTCGTCTGTCTGTCATTAGCCTTTTGAACGTGGATCCCGCCTTGCGTCCCCAGGACTCCCTGCTGCCTTGCATTTGCAGACACGGGGTGTGCCCTTGAGGGATAGATGAGGAAAGTGGGTCTCAGGGAAGGGCAGCGACGGGCCCAAAGTCGCCGCCAGCCGTGTGCTGCCAAACCGTTAGATGGCATTACTCACAGAGGCATTAAGGGGTGAGATGCAAACGGTGCTGTGAAGAATGGAAGCCGGAGGGAAGGAAGAGCCAGACTTCCCTTCCCGAGAAATCTGATTCACACGGAGCTTGAAAGCATGGAGTGAGTGAGTGTCGGGTCCTTCTTTTGTTTCCTGGGTCTGTCCCTCCATCTGTTAACGCACCGGCTCCCTTCTGGGGTCACTGCTTCTCCTTTGAGTGCCTTCTGGCAGGAGAATGGCCCTTCACTCCACTGGTCAAGGAATGGGCACGTGACCCAGGCTCAGCCAAGCACATTTTCTCCTGAAATTCTTGAGCAAGGCCGACAGGTATCAAAAAACTGGCTGGTTCTGGTTCACCCCAGCAATGGCCTCCCTGGGAATTCTGTACGGTCCTTGCTACCTGCAGCCCAGAGCCACCCTCATCCTGCGTCCGTGTGTCTAGTCCCGTTTCCTCTCACTTCTGCCCATTTGTTCATCTCTGTAATGGGATGATAATCCTACCGCGCTGTGCCATGGTGATGACCAAGTGAGTCAGCGGGGTGACTGCTTTCTGAGAACTGTCAAGTGCTCCAGGCCTGGGAGAGGCTGTTATGACAATAATTATCATGAAGGAGCAGCTAGTGGTCACCGAAGGCAAGACTCGTGAGAGCCCGCGGCTGCCTTCCGCCCCTGACTCCGTCTGAAGCGTGTGGCTGAGGGGCCCGGAGGGAGTCGGCTCTGCTGAATCCGTAGTTTCGCACGCTGTTCGCTAAAAAGAATTTCTAAAAATAACCCCGGGTCAGAGCAGTTGTCCCAGACAGGAACGTTTTCCAGAGCTTGACCCAAATCCTCGTGATCTCACTCTCCAGCAGCCGGGCTGCCTGAGCCAGCTCAGCCTCCGCACTCATTTCCCGCCTCCAGACGGGTCTGGAGCCCTTTCTCGGCACCCGTGGGGCGTGAAGGCCACCGGGAACCACGGCCTCTGAAGTGCTGGAGCCACAGTGGCCTCCAGGATCCCGGCCATCCCGCGTCCACGCGGCTTCCTCCCTTGACAGCACTTTGGCGTCTGGAGCGCAGATCTGCGGGGCCACCGGCGAGGTGGTCCAGGATTCTGCAACCTGGGCCTCGGGTTCAGGCTCCGCTCCTGAGTTTCAAACCTGTGCAGGCAGCGGCCCGCTGAACGCTGCTCCCGGAAGCTTTGGAAACCCACCTGTTCACATGAGCTCATGCTGCGTCACCCCCATTCCCACAGTCTGCCTCCTGACCCCCTCCCCACCCCCTCCACCCACTCAGGAGCCCAAGCCTGACACTCGGAGTCCCCCTAGCTCCCCGTCCCTCCCCCTCAAACCCAGAAGTCCAGGCAGTTCTGCCGAGGTTCTCCTTCTGCGCATCTCTAGGCTCTGCCCACACCTCGGTCTTTGCTTCTGGAAGGTCAGAGTGATAACCCTGAAGCTAGCTTGCTTTTTCTTTCTTTCTCTCTCTCTCTCTCTCTCTCTCTCTCTCTCTCTCTCTCTCTCTCGTAGAAGGGAAAAGAAACAATAGTGAATGGAAGGAGAGGGCTCTCTGATTCCTATAAGGACAGGTGACTAAACATTCCCCTAGTCCACGGAGGGAGAAACCGAGCTTACAGCAAGACCATGGACCAAAGCCGCCGCTGGCTCGTCCGCTGCCTTTGTGACACGGCTCAGTTCCAGGACGCATGGCTTGGCAAGCAAAGTGCAGTCAAGATCTCACCCTCTAATCCCCGCCTCGTGCCGTGAACTGCCTGCCCACCCACTCAGGGCGGACTTGAACGTGACCCGCCTGAAATCCCACAGCCGGGAGGCTGGGCTCGGCACCTGCATGGCAGAAAGGTTCAGGGCTCTTTCCAGGCTAGTCCCCGGGCTCGTGGGGCCCCCTCTTTCCTCCCAAACTGCGGCAGCATTTCAACGGCAGGTGACTGCAGCTCCTGCCAACACCCCGTCCTCGCGTCTCAGGACCTCCCTTAGCCGACGGGGATCGTTGTGATTAAGACTGAGAGGGTTTGCCCAGAGCGGAGTCGGGACACTCTGGCGCGGTGCTGATGAGCGCGGTCAGGTGCCTGGGATCGGAGGCATTTCTTCCAGCTCCCAGAGTGGTGGGTTCTCGCCCCGATCCCTCTGGAGGCCGCTGGGAGTGCAGGCTGAGCGCCGTGACTGGCACTGGCCGAAGTCAGGGGTGATGGGGCCCTCTGATGCGCAGACGGGGACTTGGTGTCCACGCGATTTCCTGTGGGCCTCTGCCCAGGGCACAGCCAGCAAGCTCTCCAGGACCCCGGCTCAAAGCAGTCCCCTTTCACCCTCGCTTTGTGCAGGTGAGGGCTGGCCGTGTGCCCGGTGGGATTAATAAATCAGGACGGATCTAAACGCCTCAGGGCTGGCTTTGCGAAGCGGAGCTGGTCACTCTGGCCTCTGCAGCCAGGCCCCTCGCCCGCCTCACCACGCGGGCTTTCTGTTACTGACCCGTGGTCGCCTCCGTGACATATAGGAGTGGGGATCGTCCTTCCACTCAGCAAGTTCTGGCCGGTAAATGATTGCATCAGGCAAACCCTGGCGGTCTTCTCTGTGCGGGGCGTTGCGTGTGGGTTATCTCAGAAAACGGTCCGACTCCAGGAAACGGCCTTACATCCTCATCCTCCCGCACCTTCATTGACAGGTAAACTGAGTTAGAACGGGTGCACGGCGAGTGAGGGCCACCGTCGCCTTCCTGCCCTACCCCGCAACCTAGCAGGGAAGAAGGACGGCCCGAGTTCTCCCCGTCTGGCCTCCGTGTCTCTCGGCTTTTATTTCTTTGCTTAAGAGATGGAGGAAATAACACCTCTCAGGACACCTGTACAGGTTGCTGTGATAACAAAAAAAGAAAAAAAGAGAGAAAGAAAAAAAGAAAGAAAAAAAAAAGAAAGAAAAAGAAAAAAATTAGGAAGGGCACTTTGAAAGGGAAACTGTTTGCAAAGAAGAGGGACTGTCATGGACCCCAGCTTGGGGGCCCTCGCAGGCCGGAGCCATCCAGCCCTGCAGAATCCAGCCAAGCAAACCTTCCAGCTTCAGGGCAGGGAGCCCCTGCTAACTGCCCGCTGACCCTAGAGGGGGGACCCCACTTCGGTAGGGCTATTTCCCCTGGGTACTTCCTCAATCCCCGATGATGACTTGGAGGCGAACTGAGCTACTCTAGGAAATCAAAGAGGATTGGAAATGCCTTGGAAAAAGACGGAGGAGTCACGTCGTCTGATTCATTGTCTCTGTTCCCAATTTCTTTGGTGCTGGGGATCTGATTCATGATGAAAAGACTCAGTCTACAGTAATAATAATAATAATAATAATAATAATAATAATAATAATAAAGACAAAAAGGCAGTTCTTTCGAATTACACCCCAGTCAAATGTGAGATTTCCGTCTTCCTTGGTTGAGGCCAGGGCATTCCAGTGAATTTCAGAGTTGTCTGTCCTTTCCTGAGGTCAAAGGGCAGACCCTGGCCCTGTGCCCCTGGAGACCGTTGTCGTGTTGGAGGTAAGGGCCTGTGGCTTGTGGAGTGGGAGCCCAGGTTGGAGGTCCTCTCTGCTAGCTGCTGGGTGTTTGACGGGAGCAGCGGTTCTCAGACTGGGTGGTTTCGCCCTGCAGGGGGTAGCTGGTAAGGTCTGGAGCTACTTTGGGGTGTCAGGGCTGCGGAGATGCTCCTGGCATCCAGTGGGCAGAGGCCAGTGATGCTGCTAAATATCCTACACTGCACAGGACAGCCCCCGTCTCTGTTCCCCTCCTGTCAAAGACTTAGCCGGGCTCCCAATGTCACGGGTGCCCAGGCTGAGAACCCTGGTCCAGAGGAAGCCTCTTCTCTTCTCCCAGCCTCAGTTTCCTCGTCTGTAAAATGGAGGTGGCGGGGCTGCACCAGGTGATGCCTAAGGCCCCTGAAAGCCTCTGTGATCTAATTGTGTCTCTGGCTTGGGGTGACTCAGAGGTTCTGCATCACTGGCTTCCTGCCCCTGTGACACCAGGGGCCCATTATAGCATCTCCAACGTCAGGGTGTCCGTGTGATGTGGCACTTAGCTGGGAGACGCCAGCAGGAGGCTCTTCGGAGTGACAGCCACCGGAACATGCCAACCTGGAAGGCAGACGCTCTCGGCCCCCAGCCCTCCCTTTCTTTCTTTGTTTCCTTGTCTCCTCCTTCAATAGGGCACCGTGTCTTTGGCATTTGCAAAGCTTTGGCTAATTAGACTTTCTCACCATGAACACGGAGCCCAGCAACTTGCCCAAACTTTCCAGCATGTTCCAGGTTTTCTTTTTTTCTTTCTGATATGAATCCAAGCGAAGCAGAGGCCCCAGCAGTTGATATTTGATTTCAGGATCTCTGTCCCTCTGGCTTTTCATTTGGTCCACTCCAGATCTTCCTCTCCCTGGGCTGTCTGCCCTTCCCCGCCCTGAACCCCAGTCCCTTCTGCTCCAGATCTTCCTCTTTGTTCTTCCTCATCCTCCTCCCTTCCCCTCTCTCCTTCACCAGGTGTCAGACCGCCACCTCAGTCTGAGGGCTCATCCCCTGCTCCTCTCCCTCCCTGCTTCACCCTCCTTTGCACCTGCTTCTAAGGACCTGAATTGACCCACCTGAGCAAGTCAATGAGGACCCCCAAGTCTCAAGTTTTCTTACTGGCAACATGGAGAGATGTCAGATCTGCTGTATCTCACAAGGTTATCGTGAGGATTAAAAGATGTGAGACACGAGTAACTTCGTAACCACCCAGGTGTGCAAATGTTATGCACTATTGTTTCCATCAAAGCTCTCTGGCCTTGCATCCCTCGTAAGCCAGCAGCTGGTAAACGAGGTTGCTATTGATGTTTTCACTGGACTAACCTTTGTCAAGTAGGATTAGGTCATGTTTGGTGGCCAAACTGCTAAATGCCAGTAGTTTTCTCCTGCCTCTATCGCTACAACTGCTGAAAAATGACCTTAGACCATTTCCAGATGCCCCTGTGGGGGCCCGCTTGGTCCCTGGTGGAGAACCACTGAGCTAAACGGAGTCCAGCCGAGATGTTGCTGGGTCCCCATTCCACCCCGGCATTTATACCTCTGCTCCGGCCTGCAAGGATGAGAACCTGCCCTTCTCTTCTACTTATTTTTGTCCTTTAACATTTGCATCTATTTTTGTAAGCTGTCTCGATCCTTTATGGAATGAGATGGTGAAAGAAACAAATTCTTGAAATAGTAAACACACCTTCTGATGCTGCTCAAATCTTCCCCATCTGAGGCTTCCTACCTCGTCAGGCAGAAAACCCGCCGAGGCCACGGGCAGGCAGCAGCTCCATCTCCCAGGGTCTCCTCACTGCCCACTTGCGAAGGTTTCCTGGTGTTTAGCTTCCCTGGGCATCTTGTTGCCTTTGCTTTTGATTCATGGTGTCTCTTAGGAGCCATGCCATCTTGGGCAAATCACTTCGCCTCCTACAGTTTCTTTACTGTAGAGCGGTGAGGATAATACCTTTCCTGCCCCTCTCGGAAGGTCATGGGATGGTAACGGCTGAGAAGCAGTGCCTGGGGTAGAATCTCATTCGTTCCCCAACCTGTAATCTTGTTCCTCTTCTTTCACTGAGTAGAGTCCATTTCTTGATCCCATCACTATGGTATTGAGACTCGCTTTGACTAACAGAATGGAGCAGGAATGGTGGCCTGCCATTTCTGAATCTTTGCCTCCAGTAAGCTGCCACTTGCTCTCTTGGATCCCCGCCTCTGCCACGTGAGTGCTCCCAGGCCGGCCTGCTGGAGGACGGGAGAGCACACGGCAGAGATGAGCCATTCATCGGAGACCACCTTAGACCTACCAACCTGGAGGCTGAGTACAAATGCACAAGGGAGCCCAGCCGAGACCAAAAGAAACACGTCAGGGAGCTCGGTCTGAATGCCCACCCATGGAATCCGAAGCAAAATAAATGGTCACTCTTCGAAGCCACTCGGAGTTGGATAAGTTGTTACGCAGAAAAAGCTGACCGATGCGCTTGGCACAGAGGAGGGGAAGGCAGAGTGGCGTTGAGACCGGCCACCCCTGAAGCTGGGGTGGGGTGATCTGGGGCAGGTATTGAGGAGGTGGAAAAAAAACAAAAGTGGGAGTCTATAGCAAGCACCGGCCCCCTCTGCAGCCTCAGGGTAAGAAAGGAAGTGCCGAGCAGTTGGGGATCATATGTCAGAGACCGAAAATCGCATGCAAGCAGAAAAAAAAAAAAAAAAATTAAAAGCCTGGGTCTAAGGTTGTTATTTATAGCGAAAATTTAAACAGGGAAGCTCTGTCAGTTTTCTGAATTACTGACAGTTGCAGAAATGTTAATACAAATCTTTATAAGACTGGCCAGATGTTCGATATTAAACAAGCATCTGTTTTGTATAAAAGGATTTTTATGTCCCCTACACACTGTGTCTTTCTCTCTCTTCCCTTCTCACCCCCCGTCCTGATCCCACGATGGAGCAGGGCGATAGCGGAGGGTAATTGCCTCAGCTATAGTTTTATTTAGTTTCTGAACGCCGGTGTCCATGGTGTCAAAAATACACCCCAAAAAATAACCCTGGGAAAGGTTAATAATGGCCTTTCTGGTGTCATATTCTGCACGTTATGTGTTGTGGTAATTATTATCATTAGGGCTGTAAGGATGTCTAGTTATCTTTCTTAATCACATACTATAAAGAAGTGCTCTGAACACATATCTATTATTTAATCAAAATTTCACAGTTATTGGCATTCGTGCTCCACCAGGGCTGTGTTTATTTTCTGTTTGTAAGGGGGAGCGTTGCCTCCCAGAAGAGAGGGGGCCCCGCGCCCATACCCACTTTCATCACTGTCATAGCATGTGGCACTCGGTGCTATTAATATCGGAGACGACAAACACATGTTATTACTCTCCACTCCCTCTTTTGGGTGGTATTCTAGGAAAAGCACTTTTATTAACAAATATAGGGTGAGACGCATGACACACGTGAACCCTGCAGCCTGGAAGAGGAGATAGGGCGGGGCTGAGACCTGTAGGGATATGCTATTTCCAGGGATGGAGGGCAAAGCGGGTCATTTGGGTCACCGTGGATGCCCTTGATGGCCCCTTGGGGTGTCCCCACCCACTGCTCTGGAGAGAACTGTCCTTTAGAGGCAGGGGACGGACACCCAAAGAGGCATTATTGTCCCATTCTCCAGATGGGCAAACCAAGGCCCAGAGGAAATCCCGTGCTCAGAGTCACCTGGTGAGTGAGCTGGCACTCGAGGCTAACTGCTTGCTTGACCTTAATGCCTGCGGTTTCCTCATAAGGCCGTGCGTGCTCCCAACCTGCACTGGCCACAGGGGCCACTGGCCTTGTGTGTCCCAAGCACTCACCATGTGGATAGCCCAAACGGAGATGTGCTGTGAGTGTAACATATGCCCTGGATTTCCAAGACAGAACCATGAAAATATAGAATATCACATTAGTAATTTTTAATATTGATTTCGCGTTGAGATCGTATTTGGGATAAATTGGGGTTAATAAAATACATAATTAAAATTAATTTCGCCTGTTTGCTTTTTAAATGGTCACTACTAGGAAATTTAAAATTACATCCAGGGCTTGCATTTGTGGCTCCCATATTCTGAAGAGACAGCCCTGTCCCAGATTGTGACTTTAGGTGTGTTTCTTCAACCACAGCTCATCTTATTGCTTGCTTGCTTGCTTTTCATATTTTTCATTTTTCAATTATAGTTGCCACACAATGTGACACTGTCTCAGGTGTACAACATGGTGACCAGACATTTGTAAAACTTACGAAGCGATCACCCTGGTAAGTCCAGTTCCCATCTGACACCGTACATGGTTATTCCACCATTACTGACTGTATTCCTTATGCCAAACTTTACATCTCCACGACTGTTTTGTACATAACCCATTTGTACTTCTTAATCCCTTCCTCCTTTTCACCCGCTCCCCAACCCCCGCCCAACTGGTCATCCTCAAAATGTTCTCCGTATCTGTGAGTTTGTTTCTGTTTTATTTGTTTATTTTGTTTTTCAGATTCCACGTGTAAGTGAAATGATATGGTGTTTGTCTTCCTCTGTTGGACTTACTCCACTCAACACAACACCCTCCATTCATGTTGTTGCAGATGGCAAGATTTCATTTTTTTGTTATTTATTTGCTCATTTTTATGGCTGAGTAATATTCCATGGTGTATATGTACCACCTCTTCTTTGTCCATTCATCATTGATAAACAACCAGGTTGCCTCCGTATCTTGGCTATCGTAAATAACGCTGCAACGAGCATATGGATGCAAATGTCTCTACAAAGTCGTATTTTGGGTTTCTTCGAATAAATAGCCAGATGTGGGATTACTGGGTCCTTCTTTGTCTCTCATTATAGCCTTTGTTTTAAAGTTTATTTTGTCGTATAAGTACTGTTAACCTAGATTTTTTTTCATTTCCATTTTCATGAAATATTTTTTCACATCCCTTTCTTTCAGACTGTGTGTGTTGTTTGATTCGAAGTGAGTCTCTTGTAGGCAGCATATGTAAGGGTCTTGTTTTCTTATCCATTCAGCCACCCTATCTTTTGATTGGAGCACTGAATTCTTTTTCATTTGAAGTTCTTATTGTTAGATATGCAGTTGTTGCCATTTTATTATTTTTTTTGATATATACATATTTTTCTTTTTTTAAAGAAGTATCTCCAATATTTCCTGTATACTGGCTTTGTGATGATGAGCTCTAGCTTTTTTTTTTTTTTTGTCTGGGAAGCTCCTTATGTGTTCTTCGATTCTAGATGATAGCTTTGCTGGGTAGAGTGATCTTGGTTATAATTCCTGGCTTTTCCTCCCTTTGAATATTTTGTGCCAGTTCCTTCCGGCCTGCAAAGTTCCTATTGAGAAATGGACTGATAGTCTTATGGCAGCTCCCTTGTAGGTAACTAATTGCTTTTCTTTTACTTTTAAGATTCTCTACGTGTATTTAACCTTTGGCATTTTAATTATGTCTTGGTGCAGGCCTCTTTGGGTTCATTTTGTTTGGGACTCTCTGAACTTCCTGGGTTTATATGTCTGTTTTCTTCATCAGGTAAGGAAAGTTTATCACAATTATTTCTTCAAATAGGTTTTCAATTGCTTGCTCTATCTTTTCTCCTCTGGTACTGCTATGATGTGAGTATTGTTTTCCTTGGTGTCCCAGAGGCACCTTAAACCATCTTCACTTTATTTATTTATTTATTTATTTATTTATTTATTTATTTATTTATTTATTTATTTATTGGATTCTTTTTTCTTGTTGCTGTTCTGATTGGCTGTCATCTGCTAGCCCACCTTCTAAACTGCTGATTCAATCCTCCGCTTCATCCACTTTGTTGACTCTCTCTCATGTACTCTTCACCTCAGATATTGTGTTCTTCATTTCTGACTGGTTCCCTTTTATGTTTTCCATCTCCACGTTTACGTTTTCTCTCTCTCTGGTAAAGTCCTCACTGAGTGCATCTACTCTTTCCCTGAGTTCATTGAGCCTCCTTGTGAGCAGTGTTTTGAACTCTGCATCTGGTAGATTGCTCGTCTCCGTTTTGTTTAGTTCTTTTTCTAGAGCTTTGTTCTGTTCTTTCATGGGATGTGCTCTTTGTCTCCCCACTTTGATTGCCTCCTTGGGTCCGTTTCCATGTATTAGGTAGGGCTCCTAAGTCTCCCAGTCTTAGTAGGGTGGCCTTATGTAGTAGATGTCCTGTGGGGCCCAGTGGCACAGTATTCCCTGGTCAGCTAAACCGGGTATCCAAGGTGTTGTGGGCTGTGCGTGCCTTCTTGTCGTAGTTGAGCTTTGGTTGCTGTTTGCATGTTGATAGCAGGGAATGACCGTTGGACTAATTGGTTGTGAGGACTGGCCAATGAGGAGCTGACCCTACAGAGCAGGATTCACTTTAGCAGGGCTCTGGTGCCTGCCCGGTCTGCCCTTCGGGTGTGGCCTCCTCAGATGCAGCCCTGGGTGGTGTCTAGCTCTGTCACTGGTCAAAGCATTGGGTACGCTGGTGTAAAGGCCTCGTGGGAGGGGCCCAGCTGGAGGCTAAGTTCAGCTGCGGCCTGTGGCTTTTTGGGGCCTCTTGGTAAGAAGCATTAAACAATCCACAGATGGCTGCCACCTGTGCTGGGATTATAGGCGCCTCAAGAGGCCAAGCGAGGAACTAGGCCGGCTGCCTCTAGCGCCAGGCTTGGGGCTAGAGGTACGGGGCACGTCAAGGCCAGATGCTGCTTGTTTAGGTTTTGTAAACTTTTGAGAGATTTTAGGTAAATCCGTATCATGAACCAAGACAGGCAATTTGTATGGAATAAACCACTGGAGGCAACTTGTGGTCTCAGGAAATCACCTGGGCGGAGCGACTGTGTTAACCAGGATGATGGAGACTCAGATATGGAGGCCGCCTGCACCTGCATGCTGGGAGTGGGGAAGGCTCAACAGAGGAACAATGGATGCTGCCAGCACTTCTGCCTGGGAGAAAGTCGCCCCTCCAGCCCTTGCCCTGAAGCCTGACAGCTCGGTTCCTCCCCATGTGTCTTGGGCGTCCTTTGAGCAGCTGCAAGTCCATCACCGAGTAAGTCCATGCACGGGCCCTTTAAGAGGAATGTCTGCGACTCCTGCCGCCACAGTCCCTGCTGGTTTTCACAGCCAGAGATTGTGGGGAATTCGCTTCCTGGCACTGGAGCCCTAGGCCAGGGAGCCTGGTGTGGGGCCCGGAACCCTCTCTGATGGTAGCGGGGCCTCTGTGGCCAAGATAACCCTCCTGATTCTCGATCAGCACATGCGGTTTTGGACCAGCCCGTTTTGCATTTCCGCCCTCCCACCAGTCTCAAGGTGACCTCTTGTGTGTGTCCCAGTTGTAGGACTTCCGTTCAGTTAGACCTCAGGAGACTCCCAGTGCTGGTTGCTCTGTCGTTTCGGTGTGGTTGTGAGAGGAGGCGAGCACGGCGTTTACCTTCTATGCCATCTTGATCCGGTCCTCATCTTATTGCTTTAGAGTGATGGTTCTCAACTGAGGCGACTTTGGCCCCCAGGAGACGTTTGGCAATCTTGACAGTCATGACTTGTGGGGAAAGGGGGATAACTGGAGTATTCTAGGTAGGGATACTGCCCAGCATCCTCAGTGCACAGGCCATCCCCCGCCCCAAATACTAATAGCACTGAGGTTGAGAAGCCCTGGCTTAGAGACATTTCCTGTTCACTTTGTTCTCCTTTTGAAGGTCCCCAAGGGTGTCACTGATGCTGTAAGAGACAGAGGAACAGTGCCATGTTGTTGTCCCTAACGAGAGTTTCATTTTCCCATTTCCCTGGTGGACACTCTCCTCCCTGATTCTCTTTTTCCACAGAATTAGAAACCTATGTCTGACCATAATTTTCAAATATTCCTGCCACGTGGCTGACATTTTTTGAAAACACATGATAGTGGCCGTATTTCCTCAATGGCATTTTCAGGTGGCAACCCCCCTTTCCCATGTGGAGATGGACAGCTCCCAGGAGGGATGAGGTGCTGTCAGAATTGAAAGTTTTGGCTGGAGGAGGGGAATATAAGGGGCCTGACCTTATGGGGGACACAGGTAGACTCCAGGGAAGAGGTTGTTAGACTTGACATGGGCCCCAGCTGGGGGAAAACACTCAAGAGAATGAGCAAAGCCTGGCTTGGGCCACTCACATCAGTGAAAACAACCCAGGTGTGCAGCAGGTAAGGCAGGCTCTTCTGCTGTACGGGCCCGGGCAGGCGCTGGGGGCTCTCTGGGCGGCTGAGGTGGCCCAGTGACCTTGGACGAGTTAGGCATGGCCGAGGCAAACCCACAGGGACCTCAAAGGTGGGAGCCTGAGTTGGAAATATGGATTTGAGACACACCTTCCCGCTTTGAGCAACGGGGAAGTGCGTGCATGGGGAGGCAAGGCCTCTAGGAACTGGCATTCAGTGACAAGTAGAATGACGACTTGGCTCCAGCTTAAGGCCTGAACGTATCCCAGGAAAGTGTGGCCAGGAAAACGCATTCGCTATGATTGTGTCGCTGGCACAAAGCTCGGCCCATTAGCTCAGGTGTGTAAGAAATGCCACTCTCTTTTCTGATAAGCAGCGAGGTGTACGTGGTCAGCTGCTCCTGGGCTCGTGTTCCCCGCAGTACGGGCCGAGGGCAGCCATCCAGCCAGGGTGGCATTTCCCAGTCGCCGTGGCATCCAGCTGGGAAGGGGGATTGGAGACGGTTTCACATCCTGTGCCCCTGCTTGCTTACTCCCCCACTGGCTCTGAGGGCCTGAGGTGGGCAGAGGTGGCATCTGGGTTTGCTTTCCCTGCTGATGGCACAGGAAGGGCAGAGAGGAGGGGTGAAGGTGCGAATTCCTACTATGTTGATGTCTTGTCTGTTTGTTTGGGGATGGACGCAATGAACGGCAAACCCAGTGCAAAGGGAAATCGTGTACGTGGTGAGTCCCCGGAGGCCACTCTAAGAGGCCCACGCTCCTTTGCTTGTGACAGGAACAGGGGAATCTGGGAAACGGCAGGTGGGATGCACATATTTCAGAAGCCTTTCAGAAAGCACCTACTACACAGCAGGCTGTGAGTTCTGGCCTTGGGACAACAGAGGTGGCTGTGACGGTCTTGAGCTCACAGCCAGTGGGAGAAGAAAATGATCACCTTGATGGAACAGGTCCTCCGTGCCAGGCACGACTCTCAGTGCCGCATGGTGACACAGTTCATTCTTCCCGGGAGCTTGCCAAACTCTTTCAGTTTCACAGATCGACCGCGAAGTTGAATAATTCGCCCAAAGTAACAGTGCCGTCTCAGTCTAGGCACACCGGCTCCCGAATCCACACTTCCACTGCCGTGCAAGACTGCCGTTCGGTGCAGAGAATAAAAAACAAACAGCTCCTCTCTTCCCCCCAAACCCCAAATTAACCTCGATCTCCCTTCCTGTTCTCTGGCAGAATTGACTCCAACTCTCAATTACGTACCATAGAATTTTGTTAAGATAACAGTTGTAGATGTTTATGCTCATAGCTTGCAGGGAAGAAGAGGGTGTGTTAGCTTTTGTAGCAATCACAATGTGCAGCCAACAAACCCCAAATCGCAGCGGTTTCCTAAAAAATGCTGCCTTTTCTCTGACGAGCCTGCAGCTCAGCTGGGCTCCACCAGGCTTCTGCAGGACCCAGGCTGGGGATGCAGTGACCACCTGGGCCGTGCTTTTTTGTTGCAAATGGTGGCGGCACAAGAACATCAAGATAGGCAACGCCCCTGAAACTCCACTGGGGATTGTCACACTGTCCTTGGTTTTAGGTGGTTATGTGGTGACGCCAGTCGGGTAGGGAGTTGGTGCCACGCACAAGGAAGCCATGACAAGGGCAGGGAGGGGAGGAAGGACTGTGGGCAAATGACACACGCTTCCAGGTGCCGATGGGAAGAGGCTGAATGCAGAAGGTGTGGAGAGGTTCAGCTCATGGAGGAGTCTTCCCTCTGTGGGCTCCAGCGGAATAGGTGAGAGCCAAGGGGAACGCACCTGAGGATGCAGGCTTCGAACTGAGAGGGTGTTCCCTGACAGGGTCCCCATCTTCCCTGCAGAGTAGCAGGTGAGTCATCCCCAGAGGAGGCCAGGTGTCTGGGGAGCAGAGAGGAGGTTACGAGTGGAACGTGCAAGGAGCTGACTGGGGCCGTGGACGTGGATTTTTTGCGGTCCAGCTGAGATTATGAAGGCCTCTGGCTTTCTGGACCCCATCCCTGGGAGGGTCTCCATCCTGTCTCGACACTGACCCACCTACTATGTCGATGTCTCGTCTGTCTGTTTGGGGAGGGACGCAATGAACGGCAAACCCAGTGCAAAGGGAAATCGTGTATCTTGCCTAAAGTTCTTGAAGTCATTGCAAGCGACATTGGAGAAGTGCTGAAAGGATGTGCCAAAGCCCCCGCATAGAAGGCCTGCTGATCCTAGGACAGTAGTGCTGGGTTATCATCACGGCTGACGACGTGATAGGAACTTCAACTAATTTCATGTCTACAGATAAAGAAAAGCCCTTGGGGAAATTGATGGAACCCTCGAATTTTTTAAAAAATGGGTTTCTTTATGATTACACCGGGAATTCAACCCTGGAGCGAAGGCCGTTGGAACCTGCGGTCTCATAATGGCGTTGGAAAAAGTGTGCCCCGTCACCAACTAACGGCTCGTTGGTCCTAAGAATTCACACGCAGCTGCCAGTAGCACCTACGTTTGATTAACCGTGAGGAGAATAAACACGACTTCACAATTTTTAGTTTCACATTTTAAGACGAAGTTTCGATCCCACACAGTTTTAGTTACACGAATTGTGGGTTCCCATACTTCAGTGGACATTCTTAGAGGCCCCTCGTTCCCCGAGTAGGGGCGGCGAGAGGCCCCATACTCAGCCTTCATCGGTCCATTTCCTCCTCGGGATCTGCATGACGCCGTGGCTCTTCCTCCCTTAGACTCATCCCTCTTCTGCAGTAGCATCAGCCCTCTATGGGGTCAAGGCCACGGGAAAGGTGTATCCAGGCCCCATGTGGTCAGACGTGTTCGGTCCTGGGTAGCATGCGATCCTCTGTTGAGGGACATTGCAATGCCAGGACATGTTCTGTGTCTCATCAACTATAACTCCCCTGGATACAAAAGCTCAGATGTTACTGCTTAATCACATCCCACCCGATATTGTGGGGGCTGTGATTACAGTCCGGGGAAGACAAAATACAACCCAGCAAGGGGGAATTGTTAAAGTGATGGAAACAGGGAAATGAATCTGAGCAGAAAGGTCTAAATCTTACCTGGGTTAGCGTTATTGTTATCATAAATAATCATAATCATCCCATACATTTTACAGCGCACAGAATCCTTCTGATACATTTCCGCGTCTGACGAGCTTAAGAAGAATAAATCTTCAGGCTTAATTTCTCCTGGAAATATCAATCTCTAGTCTAGACTCCACCGGGCTGCCTTTTTAATGGTCCCAAAGCACAGCTTCCCCCTTCGTTCCCCAGTTGGAAAACTTTAAAACAACTTTCTGTGTCTGGAGAATAAACTCCGAGCTCCTTACCTCGGCATTGCAGCCGGTCTAGGACCCTGCCCACACCCCTCTTTCCAGCTGTGTCCCTCGATGCCCTTTGTTATGCATCTCACCTTCATGCCGAAGCACAGCATCGCCTGCTTCTTGGGTGCACAGCTCTGGTTCTGCACGGCGGCCTTTGCCCAGGCAGCCCGCACCCTGTGGGTGCCCTTCCCTGACCTCCTAGGCCCACCCTGCAAGGTCCAGCCTTCAGACACGCTCCCGTGTCCTCGTTGAACTGGGACCTCCTGCCTTTGGGCTCCCTCAGCACTTGCTCTGAGCCCCCTCAGGACTGGCTGGCCCGTGATGGAACCAGAGTGTCTGGGACTTACTCAGCCGTAAGGTCCTTGTGGGAGCTGGGGGCAGGACCTGGACTTGACACGCTCACTTTTGCTCTTGGAGACCTCCCCACCTGGCGAGAGTCTGGCCCAACGTTGGTAAAACACTTTCTGGAAAGAGCCCAGTGGCATATGTTTTAGGACTGACGGGTCATAAGGTCTTGGTTGCCATGGCCGACTCAGCCGTTGCAGTTTGAAAGCAGCCGTGGCCAGTGTGGACACGAGTGGGCGCGAACGCGTTCCAGTAAGGCGTTAGTTATAAAAACAGGCCTCGAGCCAGCCAAATGTCCAGCAGAGGCCTCACGTGGACGTTTGTTGACCGGGGCCAGCTGGATGCATGAAAGTGAGAGAAACCTGTGAGTGTTTGGGAATCGGGCTGGCCCAGGCACACAGAGCCAGGGCCCCACAGCCACTTGCATGAGAGGGAAACAAGAGTCACCTGTGGGGGGGCATTCTCGTCCTAGGAGGGGCGTGGTCCCTGCGGGAAGCTGGCAGGGCCCCTGCCTGGTGGGATGGGAGGAGAGTTGCGGACACAGCAGAGCCAGCCTCACGGTCGGTGACGTGGGGGAGTAGCCAGCATGGAGTGAGGTGAGGCTTGCAGGGACCCCGTCCAGGGCCCTGCCCCACTGGCTCACCCTTCCGTCATCCATCTGAGTGAGGAAGGCTGGCTTCGTGGGGTCGTGGCTTCCACAGAGTTGACACCGCTTGGGATAGTGTGGATTCCAGGTGGCGTCAGGCTGGTTCGCGTCTCTGTCCTTAGTCAGCTCAGAGCCAAGAGAGTGGCCTCGAACAGTCCTGAGGCCCAGGCAGGAGGTGGGGCCTGGGGACGCTCATCAGCCTGACCTGCCTCGTCTTGGGCAAGGAAGGAGCCTGGAGGCTGCAGCGGGCCCCCTTAGGGTGGTGCCTGGTGCCCACTTAACCCTTTATTGTCTGCACGGGGGCGTCCCTGCATCTCATCTGACTTGACCCTCTCCCCAGCCTTCCGAGGTGAGCAGAGGTTATTATTCCTGTTCCCGCTTTCCACGTGAGGAAACAGACACGGAGGCTGTGCGAGGACTTGCTCAGGGGCCACACGATGTGGAACCGTCTTCTCTGGTGGAAGCAGAGCCGAAGGCAGGACCCGGGCAGCCCATCTGCAGCCCGGGGCTCCTGGAACTCAGATGTTGCTGTCCCGAGGTGGGGCCAAGTCCCCGGGTCCCTTTGCCGTCACAGCACACAGCTGTCCTCGTTGGCACACCTGCCCTTCCACAGGACAAGTGGGTGTCCTCGCCGTAGGTACCTCCGTGTGGGGGCCAAGTCCTCTTTCAAAGGCCCGAGACGCCGTGACAGGTGTAGCTGAGGATTTGAACAGAGATCGAAGAAGGAATGGAAAATACAAACTTTTGTTTTTAAATGTTCTGTCCGATGGGCAAAGTCAGGACTAAACCACTTAGGAACGTTGGGAAAACACCTGGAATCCACTCCGTCTTTAAAATGCGACAAAACGAGCGAAGGCCGCTTTTTGTGATCTTCCTCTTCCTAATTTTTTTTCCTTTTCATGGACAGAAGAAAAGTGACCCAATTAGAACCTGAAACAAAGAGGAACCGTGTTTCAAGCCCTGCCTCCCAATTCCCAACATTTTAAAAATTCTTAATGATGCCACCTGAAGTCGCCATGGCAACCGATTTCCTTGCCGCGCGGTGGAAGCGGCCTGTGATGGGGCTGCCGTTGAAGTCGCAAATAATTTCCCTTTTCTTTCAAAATTGAGTCGCTGTCTGAAGGGCTCCACTGCGGGTTCCCCCTTCCTCCGAAGAACCAGAGTCCCGTGCGCTGAGAGGCTCGGTTATTGCATTTCCCGGCGTCTTTTGTGACGCCCTTCTCCCCTGGCGTGCAGGCCGGCCCTCTGGAAGCACAAGGGGAGCACGCTCGCTCTCTGTGACTCCCCTTTGGTCATGTGAGGGATGCTTCTGCTGAAGTCTAGTGACATTGGTGGGTTTCCCCGCTCCCCTTTTGGAATCACCGTTGGTTCCCTGTTCTTAAACGACCAGGTTTCTTTCTCCTTGAATCTCGAGGACGGGTTTGTAAACAGCGCGGGGGAACCCAAAGCACTTCTTTCAGCCCGAAGGTCCGCATTGGTGTCACCCCACGAGGGCTGGGTGGACGCTGTCCCTCCCTCTCGTACCTTCGAGTGGCCTCCAGCACGGATGGGTGCTGGGTGCCTTCTCCGAAGGCCACCTCCTTTGCCCTGACGCCTCGAGTGAACCTGGTCTGTGCTCCCTCCTGTCTTACATCCGTTGTCCGCAGGGCAGTCCTGAGCCCCTGGCCCCTGAGGTCTGGGGGGTTCTGCCATGCCGTGTCCATGTGACACTCTTAGTGCCTCAGCTTCCACACAGGGCGACCACGACACCTGTCATCCAGGTGGGCTCAAAGCGAAAACCAGTTTTGTGGTTCTGATGCCCCTCAGGCAGGTCAGGACAAAAAGGGTGTGGAGCGAGGACGGCTGGTGGCCGAGCCTGGGCCTGGGGAGCAGGGCTGCATGGAGGCCCCATGGGCTAGGAGCTGGGGTCGCCAGGCCCACATGGGTACCTGCCTGGGAGGGACATGGTCTCACGCCGATGGAGCGCAGGGCCTGGCCACCTGTCCTGGACATTCTGATAACCGAGACTGTCTCTGTGACTTCCAAGTGACCTTAGGACAGGTGACGCCCAGGAACGAGCAGGAAAGCCTGTCAGAGCCCCGGGTGAGACCCGGTGAATGAGGTGAAAGGGGAACCAGAAACGGGGAAAGGGGCACCGCAGTCTGGCCCTCTACAGCTGGAGAACCCGGCGACGCCCCCGGTTCCCTCGTCGCCCTCCCTGCCGTGGGACACCGAGACACGGCCAGTCCCCTCCTTTCCAGTTCTTTCCTTCTGTGGCTTTAGCCACAGTGCCCGCCGCTATGATTCCCTCCTGCATCTCTGGCTGTTCCTTCTGGGTCCCCTCCCCACGTCCGCAGGGCTTCACAGCCTGTAGGGGCCTCCTCTTCCCAGCCCCTCCTGCCACCATCCTGCCCCTCCCTGCCACACAGGGGTGGCCTTGGGATCACTGTGGTTTGGCACTTATAGTCATAGAAGATGATCAAAGTTGGGTGCACGAGTGAGCGGTTTCTGGGTGCGTTTCCCTTCTTGTTCCAAGGGCAGAGAAATCCATTTCTTGGGGTTCTCGGCCTGTAGCAGAAAGCGGCCTGGGGTAGGGCCCAGGCCTGGCTCTGTGTGGACCAGCCAGCCCTGCCTGCTGGTAGCTGCAAACCCTTCAGGCCTCAGTTTCTCTCCCTGCTCTGCTGCCGTCCTCCCTGACTCCGAGGTTAAAGCAGGGACAGATGGGGTGCTGCTCTGCAAACGACCGAGGATGAGAGACCTTCGTCTAGGCCGGTGCGGTGGAAGGGGGGACAGGACGGAATTCGTGCACGCCCAGCCACGGGGGCGTGCCAAGGTCACCCCCATTCTGGAACGACAAGCAGGACTGTGATGCACGTTCCATTCGGGGGGCCAGGAGGAACCAGGCAACGTGGCGATATCTAAGTGCCTCCAGGGAGGGAGAAAGTCAGCGCAATTCAGGGACCTTCACGCTCGCCATGCAATCTGCACAAACCGAGCCCAGCAGACCTCTGTATCATCTCATCACGCCCGGCACCCCCCCCCCCCCCATCGCATCTCCCCCCACCATCTACTGAGATAAATGGAGGTCCCCGAGGGAAAAAGTCTTCCTTCTGCGCCTTTTCAGACCTCCTAAGCAAAGACGATGTTTCCAGCCTCATCAGGGGTTAAGGAATGGCTTCCGAGCCCTGAATGGAAGCAG
The DNA here is from genome assembly GCA_030015415.1 of Cynopterus sphinx. NCBI lineage: Eukaryota > Metazoa > Chordata > Mammalia > Chiroptera > Pteropodidae > Cynopterus > Cynopterus sphinx. The sequence continues at coordinate 139,672,786 of CM057384.1, forward strand.
AAAGTGTGTCTATTTACTTGGAGAGCTTCCTCTCCAACTCCCCCTCAGGAGGCATCAATAACCGCGGCGGAACAAAGCCCTCCACGCCCGTCGAAGTCGCCCCGAAGCAGAAGGCCACGCGAGTCAAGGTCTCCCCGCGATGGCGCGCGAGGCCTCGGTAATGATGATAAAGCACTCGGAAGGGAGCGAGGCACTTCGAGGGCCGCACGAGGCGCTTTTGTGTTTTCCCATTTCGCGACAAAGAGAGAACTGAAGTGGGCAGCCTCAGTGAAACGGACACCTCTGTCCCCAGCGGATGCCGAGTGGCGGCGGCGCCGGAGGCGTCCTCGCCAACAAAAGATGCGTTTAGAGCCTGAGCAGCAGACCTTGGCTTCCCGCTCTCTCCTGCCCGGGAAGGCATTTCTGCTAACGCGTGCTTGCAGGGGGGGACCCTCCGCCAGCATCCGCACGGAGCGGGTGTTTGGCTCCGAACGTGCAGCCCGGGGAGGCAGGGCCCGGGTGGTGGGTGGGGGAAGGAGCTGGAGTCCTCTTCGGGAGAGAAGGGGTCTGCTGTGGGGTGTGTCAGTTCGCAGATGGAAACCGAGCGAGCTGCACAGGGTGGGCCATGCATCGGTTAGCTCTGGCTGCAAAAGCCTGCGTAACAAACCTCCCCAAACGTGGTGGTTGGAAACGTCGGTTATCCCGGGCTCGGCTGGGCAGCTCTGCTTCACCGTGGCTCTGGCAGCGAGGGGGTGGGGTGGATCTGCTCCATGCGTGTGGCTCCTGGGGCCTCGGGCAGCAACACCCCAGAAGAGCTTCTTATGGCAACGGCAGAGGCGCCAGATAAGGTCTCTTAAGGCTTACGTTTGGGACCAGCCAAGTCACTCCTGGCCCCATGGCCACTGGCCCAAGAGAGTCAGTGGGTGGGGGAGACACTTTGCCCACGACAAGGCTATGACATGGGGGTGAATAAGTGTGGGGCGAAGTGAAGAACCAGCCCCACACGAAATGACACCCACCATCCACCGTCCACCCACGCTGGCCCCGTACGTGCACCTTCTCGTCTTCCTTCTCAGCAGTTGTAGCAATTAGGCCTTGTCACCCCCCCTTTAGAGATGACGTTTGGCAAGGTAGAGTAACCTGAACAAGCTGACACAGCACAGTTGGGGCTGAAAGCCGGGTCAGCCGACTTCAAAACCCAGCTCCTTCCAGTCCTGCCGGGATTTTTCCTCCTCGGAGAACTGGGGCTAAAATCCCCTTTCCCGTCTCCCTTCATCGGTCTGCATGGGGCTCAAGCAGGATGATGTGTTGGAAATCGCTTTTGGACCTCAAAGCGCCACATAAATTTGAGACGCTACCATTTAATGTTAGCAAAGCAGCCGTGCTCTTAACATCGGGTTCGAGGGAGGATGCCTCAGTCCTCGTCCCGGTGAACCTGGTGAGTAATGTGTTCAAGCCCCCTTTCCCCCGTGGGCCCCGTTCCTTTCACTTCACAGAAGGGATGCGCATTCTCCCTTCGTTCACTAGATGGTAGAGCTTCGAGCGCCCGTGCAAACTGGATGGGCGGCTGGGAAGGTCACAGGCCCAGGGCACAGATGGGGGATAGTGCCAGGGGGTGGGCTGCCCAGTGACCGCAGGGGAGCGAGAGCCTTGGCCGGAGGCAGGGGGAGGAGACGGAGAGAAGCACCGAGCCTGCTGGGAGAGGAGCAATGAGAAAACATCGTGAAGACACTGTGTGTCGGAGAAACACGCGTTACAGCGCGATGCCTAGCAGGTGGATCACCTCCGGGGAGCGGCCCAGAGCACGGTTTCCACGCGAGAATTCACCTCTTCATCTCTCCATCTGTCCTCCCAACCACCCAGCGAACCGTTTGTCTATCCGCCATCCATCCAGAGAACTAGCCATCCACCGTCCGTCCATCCCTCCCTCCAGCGTATTCACTTTTCCCACTTATATTTCTTGAGCCTTGAGCATGGGAAATACAATGAGCACGAGGAAAAGCGAACAAAATGAAGAAGTGGAAGAGCAGTCACGTCTTCGAAGCACCTACTACGTGCGGGATACTTCACATCCGACACCCAGTCTAAGGCTCAACGGCCCAGAGGTGGTGTGTGCTGTGGCAACGGGGCAGACCAGACTCGGAGAGGTCGCTCACTCGCCCAAGGTCAAAGAGCTGGTCAAGGGCAAAGCCTGAATTCAAATCCCGTTCTTCTGACCCCCAGAGCCCTCTGGTTTCTGGGTCCCCTGCCACCTGCCTGCCTGGGGCTTGTTTCACCGGATGGGCTGATACAGCCACATCTCCTGAGCGTTTTCTGGTATGAAAATTTCCTCGTGGCCCTCCCCTCCCCACCCCTGACCCTTGGTAAAAGCCGTAGGTGCCCAAGGAAGCCTGTCCTGAGAGTTACGAGCTGCAGCTTGTCCCATGCTGCCACACCTCCGGTGACTAGGGCGAGCAGGCTTGGGGTAGGAGAGCCGGCACGGATGGAGGAGTCTCTCGGCTGCTCATGGCGTCGTCATGTCCATGGCGCCCCATTGCGGGGCCTCCTGTTAGAGGGTCCCCCGAGCCTTGCATTCCTTGCGGCTTCTGGACGCCGACGAGAAGACCAGCACTGCTGTGGCCGGCTGTCGTGTCTTTCTGAGACCCTAGGGACAGCCCGCTGGGGACCAGAATAGTATCTCGAGGTCACAGGGCCAGAGGACATTAGAGTTAGAAGAGACCTGGGAGCCCATCTTGTCCAAATGGGGAAACTGAGGCTGGAGAGTGTAGCAGAAGATGCTCTCGCTGCCATCCCCTGGCCATTTTCACTTGACCTACTGGCTGCTGAGGCCCTTCCACTCCCAAGGGGCAGCTGTGGCCTTTGGCCACAGGACTGGCCTCAGGCGGTGGAGGTCCACTGAGCTCACGAACACAAAGGGCCGGGAGTATTTGGGAATTTAGGCATGAGCACTGCACGCCCTTGCCTCTGACTGGGATAACTCTGAGGCGTGTCCTCAGCCACCCCTTCCCGGGGGATTTTGCCACCGTCGCCCTCAGTGGGACTTTGCTAGACACCGCTCCCTCGCATGGCTCCCTCCCCGCCTGCTTCTCTGGATAACATTTCCTAAGCATCCTTTCCCGGGAAGCCTCACCCTAGGGGCCGCTTCAGGGGACCCTCCCCCAGGTCAGAGGGGCAGGGCCGTCTAAAGGAGAAACAACCAGTGACCTCACCCTGAGCAGGGCCACTCCTGTCGTATTACAGCAGCTTGACCGTCGTGGAGCCTCGGTGATCGAAGGTCGTTGGCCTGATGGGGTTTTGCCAGACGGTCCGGGTTGTTCTCAGTCTGATCGGGTGAGCAAACGTGTCTGTACTGAGCATCACCTGTGTGCCAGGCACCGGCCACTGCGGGTGCAAAGGTCGGGGGACAACCATTACTGCCATCAGCAGCACCTCGCTAAGTCCCCTCTCTCTCCCCACACCGGAGGAAGCCCCGCGGTTTCCCATCCAGCTCCCACAAGTCGTCTGAGAGCCAAGGTCTTTTATCTTCCCCCGCTAAATGCATGAGATAGAAACGAAATAATAGAGGTAGGAGCTCGCGGGGAGCTCACATTAACCCCCAGCCTCGTGTGAGTCCCCGCGTTCAAGGCCTGCGATGTCTCCTGGTCCCCGCTCGTCCTCTGTGCCCCGACCGTGTTATTGTCATTCAAAATCCCAGAAAAACAAACTTTCTAGAATCCATTTCCACATTGAATGGAAACAGACAGGTCTGCCTCTTTCAACAGAAATGCTTTCAGAGTCCCCCCCGCCCACCCCATCCAGTTCCTCCTTCCTTCAATAAAAGCCTCTTCTCTCCCGCTCCTCCTCCCCCTTGGCAGTGCTGTTCAGCGGGCGGTATTATGTGCAGGTTTTTCCACCGTGGACACCTTCGGTGACCCTCGTCTTAAGGAACTGCTTAAGCATTCAATAATAGCCCACGCGGCGGCTCTCTAAAAATACACACGTGCTCAGAAAGAATTTAACCCGGGGACGCCACACTTTAGAGGAGAGGCCATCCTTAATGGACTCTTCGTGCCGAGCGGTAAGGGAGTCCATTGCAGCTGAAAACTGACAGCCTCTCGTTGTCATGAAACCGGGGGGGATATTGTTCACAGCTGGGCCAGGTGGACTCGGAGCGGTGGTGATGGTGGTGGCTACCCGGGGACGGAGAAGGAAAGGCTCTTCCTGTGGGATGACAGAGGAACGATCTGCTCGGTGACCCCATCAACCCCTGTGCGGGGCTCCCAGGACAGACTATGAGTCTTTGCACCATCGTTTGCCCACCCAGGAAGAGGGAGAGGTGGACGAGGACCGAGGAGAGAAGGGGTGAGGAGGCATGATGGGGGTAGGTGGCATTGAAGACAGCGGAGGGACAGAGCCAGGCCTGGGCTCCTGTTCTTTCTGTGTCTGCCCCTTGCTGGATGCGAGGCTGTGCGAGCCCCCAGCCTCACGTCCTCATCTGTAACCAGGGGATGCTACACCCACCCTCCTGGGGCTGCTATGAGCATCAGCGAACCCCAGTGCACAGCTTGGTGGACGCTGAGTGATCAGTAATATATGATGGTTGCTGTGATGGGTCCACCTCTCTGGAGAAAACAGAAGCATCGTTGATACAACCTGTTCGGTCCCAGTAGACAGAACTGGGAGGCCCAGGGTATGGGGGGAAAGGCCCAAAGCTTGGGTGGGAGTCTGTCTGAGGTTATTTTGATTGATGCTGCAGGTGTCACCTCTCAGGTTCTCCCCACGACGGCGCATGAGACTGTTATTCCCTTTCATGGGCAAGGAGGCGGCGACTGAGCTGTGGGTCTGTCCCCCGGCCTACAGGGGAGCAGGATTCAAACTCAGAACTGGGCTCCCCACACACCTGCTTCCCTTACTGGTCACCGTCTCGGAATGCCGCCCCCAGGACGCTCACCCAGCCTGGAGAGAATACACCGGGGCCTGGGCATTCCCCTGGCTTGCCCTCAGCGTCAAGTCCACTGTTTTCCAGGGCACGGATTGCCTACACGGCGAAGGTTCAGGCGGGGGAGAGATGGCCAGGCTGAGGTCTCTGCACAGCCGGGGGGCCCCATGTGGATGACAAGTTAGAGACGGCCAGACAGTGACAAGTGTCGATGGCGACGGGGAAAGACCTGAGCCCTCACACTCTGCTGGTGGATGTCCAATGGCGCCGTCACTTTGGAAAACAGTCTGGCACTTTCTCGAACCGTTAAACACGGCGTTAGCACAGGATCCAGCAACTGCGTTCCCGGGTCCACACTCGGGAGGGAGGCAGGCATGTCCGCACGAAAGCGTGTGCACACCTGCTCACAGCAGCACCCTTCGTAATGGTCAAAGGGTGGACATAATTCAGATGTCCACCAGCGGACGGGCTGGACGAACGGAAGGTGCCTGTTCGTACGATGGAATATTACTCAGCCAGGAAAAGGAATGCAGTGCGGATACCTGCTACAGTGTGGCAGAGTCTCGAAAAAATTATGCTCAGTAAAGGAAGCTGGTCACGTGAGAACACGTGTCATATGACTGCATTTATGGAAATGTACAGATTAGGCCCATCCATAGGGACAGAAAGTGGATGACTGATCGCCTAGGGCTGGGGGCGTGAGAATGCTCGGAAAAGGGTGCAGGCTTTACTTTGGAGGTGAAGAAATGTTGAAAACTGTCTGTAGCGATGACCGCACACGTCTATGAACGTACTAAAAACTGTCGAATTGTACAGTTTAAATGGGTTTGAGATCATGTCTCCGTGCAGTTGTTATTTTTTTAAAAAGAGTTGGAGAGAGGTGGGCGCCTGAAAAAGAAAACCGGGGCGCCGTTTCCAGAAGGTTGGGGCGTAGGTGCCGGGCAGGGAAAACGTCTGCCCACTTTCACGTGGCTGTTAACTAAGTGACATCACGTGGAGGGGCGCCTGAGCGTGGAGGGGCCCGGGCAGACACCGGTCTCTCTTCCTTTCCCTCCTCTGTGAATGCCGTAGTGGAGATGCAGACGCCCAGTGGCCCGCTCAGGGCTGTAGGGGCCCCCCGTATGGCTGTACCGTGGGGACATCCCGAGGTGCCTTCCTACTCACAGATGGGAAATCGGTGTCAGCCAGCATTTCTGAAAGCGAGGAGGCGGGTGGAAGCGTGTCGCAGTCGACAAGGCTGGAAGATGTCTGGGTCCTGCAGGAGGCCACTCGTATCTGTCAGCGTGTGCGTGAGTCTGGCCAATTCTCCGCCCCCATCCCCTCCATCGCCACCCCAAAGTGCATCCGGTGTGGTCGGTTGTCTGTGGAACTCATCTGGGAAGTAGTCGAGCCTCTTATCACCTGTAATCAAAGTGCCAAGAACCCGTCAAGGCCCCAGAGCCTGACCCTTTTGTCTGGGGCACAGTGGTCACACCCGAGATGTCATTCCTGACCCGATTTGTGGTCCCCGTTGTGCTGACCTGGCCTCTTTCTATCTGTCCCTCAGCCTGCCCCACCTCTAGGCCAGTGGGTCGCACAAAGTGCTCCAAGGCCACTTGGGCTTGGGGTCCAGGGGACAGTACAGCTGGGCATGGGAGAAGGCCACTGAGGCTCTCTGGCCTTGGGGTCATCCTGTGCCTTGCAAGGACCTGATGGTTTCCAAGAGAGGGGGATTTGACCCTCTTAGAGCCTGAGACAGAATCTCAGACAGGAGCAGGTGCTGCCTCTGACACGGGGTCCCCTCCAAAGACCCCACCCTACTTGGCTTCTCCAAGACCACCCGCTAAACAGGACACTTGACCTTTCGGAGGACCCAGCTCTTTACCTGCCAAATGGGATAATGAAGCCTGTTTCCTGAATTATGGTGAGATTTCAGTGAAACAGGTTTTGTGACAACACCTAGCAGAGTGGCCCAGAGTAAACAGATGCTCATTAAAGCTTTACATCATCATCATCGTCATCGTCATCAGTCATCATCGTCATCAGTCATCATCGCTGTCACACAGGGAGCCCCACACCTGAAATCGCTCTCAGGGAGACGAGTCCCTTTGCAGCGCTGCGTGCTAGACCGATCTCACGTTTCCTGGAGTTGGGAAATGGCTCCCCCTCCCTCCCATTTTTTTTCTTTTTCATGCGAGGCAACCCTTGGTTGACCTCACAGATTGCGAGGACCTTGTCAGCTTACAATCCCTTATTTTTTTTATTTTTTACGCCCGCAGCACCTGGTCTTCCCAGGGGGTCTCCCATCCAAGGACTAACCAGGCCCGACCCTGCTTAGCTTCCGAGATCAGACAGGCTCGGGCTTGTTCAGGGTGGCATGGCCGGCCATAGACTTCCCCCACGTTTTGGCAAGGAATCCGCGGTGTGTCCCAGCGACTTAGACGGGGTCTGCTTGCCCGAGGAGGATACGATGGAGATGAGGTTTCAGCCAGGATTGCTTGGAGCGCTTGTCTCTTTCCTGTCCCCGGTGAGGCCCTGCTTTCCCCTGAGATGAGCTGGCACCGTTTCAGCAGGCGACCTGGCAGGGCGTTAATGAGGGGCTTGTTTAAAAAGCCGGAAAACATCACCCCCAGACATCCACCTAATGTATTCATGCCATAGGTCATTGGCGGGGGCGCCCTAATTAACGGGATCTGCCTGTCGGTGCCAGGCTCGAGGGCGGTGTGAAGACACTCGCTGCGTCCGACAGCCGAGGCGGAGCTCCCCGGCTGCCGGCCAAGCAGAGGGCAGGGGCCTGGGAGCCGGTGCCCGCGGCCGGCCGAGGAACGGTCCACGGGGGAGGTGGTGTGTTCTGTGAGACCGAGCAGGGAGCGGGGACGGAGAGCGGGAGGGTATGTGGACTGTGGAAAGGGAGCTGGGTGGCCCCGGGGGCCAGGGGGGGCAGAAATCACCACCCTGGAGAGTGAGGGGTGACTTGGAAACCCCAGATGCCTTGGGGAGGTTGATGTGGCCTGAGGAAGAGACACTGCATTGTTTGTCCTCAAGACCTCAAGGCGATGGTGATGGGGAGGCTGAGGGGCGGGTAGGAGGACGGGGGTCTTTCTAGGGGCAGGTGACTTCCTGGGGCCTCTCTTCACCCCGGCGATGGTGCCCTGGAGGCCAGGGCGGGAGGTCTACACTGAGTGAACGGGGCTCCTCGGCTGGGGTTGGGGGATAGGATGGCATGTGGGGACGTGGAGGAGACACATGCTCAGCCCCGCGCTGATGGCTTGCTGTGTCCCCGTCCTCCAGAGGTCATTCTCTGCTCACAGGGCAGTGGGAAGACGAGGGAGCTAATGGCCTGGGGGCCACCTCGGCCAATGAGGTGGGTAGACACGGCTCCCTGGGTTCTGGGGGGACAGTTCTGTACTGCCCTCGTGCGCGTCCTGTGACAGACTCCCCGGTAAACTACCTGTCCCAGGGTTGCTTAGGGGAGCCCGAACTAAGGTGAGGGGAGAAGCGATCAGTCCATGTCCCCGCATTCAACCCACGGCGGCCGCCAGTTTGCAAACCCTGCAAGGAGGGCAGAAAGCGACACGAGAGGGCATGGGATCTGTCCCCACCCAGAGCCGCGTGGTGGACCGGCTGCCGTCGCTGTAACTGGGGGCTCCTTCCTCCCCCGGACACTCTCTGTGTCCATCGGCTCTCCCTGGTCCCCGATGGTCCGATTTTCTGATTCAGTTCTGGTTAAAAGGTTCGAGTTTTGCAAAGAGGCAGGGTCAGGAGAGCTCACAGACGTCAGAGAGCGAAGTTCGGATCTCACCGCCCGCCCTTCGAGCGTCCGGCCGTGAGGTCCTGGACAGGGCACTCAAGCCCTCTGGGCTGTACTCTCTCCTGCAGGATGCGGGTCACCTTCCCCTCGATGCTTGCTGTGGCCTCATCCTGGCCACCAGACAGCACCGCGTTGATGGGCGGCGCCTGGTCCGTGCCAGTGGTCCCCTCGTGGGAGTGCGACACCCTGAGTGGGGGGCTGCGGGCTGCGGGCTGGGTGTCAGGCCGGAAGTAATCTGGTAGAGTTAGGGCTCTTACGCCCCCGTTTCCCAGGATCTCAAGTGATGAAATCATGCATTAACTGGTTCAGTGTGCTTTTCCTCTCGTTGGCCCTCAAGTTCCCAGTTTGGCCTATAGGATCGGAAGGGGTGCCATCTTTCTGCTTCACCGAGGAGGAGCTGGGGAGCCCCAGCCCTTTGTAGGAGGGTGCAGGTGGGAGCACCCCTTCTTTGGAAGCATCCTCTCTCCTCCCTGGATGAAAGGGTATTCAGGAGAGCCGGGGCTGGGCATCCCTTGGGTGGGGTTCCCAGGGCAGGGTCTCTGTTCCTCGGCCCAGGATCCTCATGGCCCGCAGTCCGTCTCCGTAGAACTGCTCACCATGGAGCGAAAGCAGGGCCCAGGTGTCGGCCACGACCCCAAAGCTCATCCGCGTGGCACCCCAAGCCTGTTCCCAGTCTCTTCTGCTTCTGAACTGGAGGGAGAGGAGAGCTGGAGGGAGTGGCGTGGCTTTGGCCAGCCTCGGGCTGAGTCTGAAGTACGATTTCCGCTGTGTGACTTGGGGACCGTGTCTTTCACCGTCATCTGTTTGGACCTACTTCTGAAACGCAGGACACAGACACGTGTACGTGATTCTTTCGGGAGCTGGGTGCGTGGGGGCGACGAATTTTGTTTTTGTTTTATATCGTTCTGCTTCGTAAGGAGGGTGAAATGGGAACCTAAATGAGATTGGGGTTTTCTTTCTAAAAAACAGCCGAGACAATGAGACATCTCTGCCGGCGCCCCCCCTCCCCCCCACAAAGTCCTCCATACGGAATGGCTTTGGTGTCGGGCCATTGATTATGTGAGAAATAAACACAGACTGGGGAGGTGACGCTGTCAGGAGACCTGTCCTCTCTTCGGTTAAGAAAACATCACCCTCTTAAGAGGGCAGAAAGGACGTTGGTTTAGGCGCCGCCGCATCCCCTGCCCGGCCACCCAGTGACAGCGTGGCCTTGGGCGAGTCTGACGGGCCTCAGTTTCCCCATCTGTGGAGGGACGTGACAGAATGAGACGATCTGAGAGACGCTTGCCAGCCCCGTCTCTATCGGATGCGAATCAAAACAGCTGCTAGCGTCCGGGCTGATATAAACACCGTGTCCCCGTGGCCCTGAAACCTCTGGGCCCGAGTCGACGCTTACCTGCCCCACGGAGACTGGGCCCGCCTGCTGGGAGGCTGCCTTTGTGCACAGGCTCGAAGGATAATAAGTCCCTTTCGGATCTAGCGGCGCATTAGGGATAAGATGACTGTAATTTCTCGTCTGCGAGGACTCGGCTTCAGAAGGAGGGTCCCTGCCTGCGGAAGACCAGGGACAGTCACCGCCACAACAAAAACGGGGGGGAAATGAGGGCGAAGAAAGAAAGACTCGGGCATAGCTATTTTGGATATTTTCCATCGTTCAGATTGTTTGGGAAACAGGGAAAGCACATTGTCTGCTTCAAAAACCCTTCAGGAAATTATTAAAAACCCTGAATTCCTGTGTAATCACCGAATCTCCTAAAGTGCGCAAATTATACATGCGGTGAAGGGGAATAAATTTCTTACGAGGAACTCATTCGAAATGAACTAAAAGTTGGGTACTCTTTGTTGTGGCGCTAAATGAGATTTTAAAAGAGAAATCTTTTAAATAGACACATCTATATTATACTCAAAGGGGGACAAACACCCCATCAATAGATGGTGGGGACTTTTTTTCCCTCTTTTCATTTGTATTGAGAAAAACAATAGCACAGCGATATTAGAGTAATATCCCAATCTTCCAATAATTATTTTCATTTTTCTGTGCTTTGTTCTCCTGCTCGTCTGCGAGCATACATATTTTATAATACTCCCACCGCAGCGTACATAGTCTTTATGTCTTCATTTCTTCCTCTTCCCCACGCACCGTAAACATCTTTCCTGGTGGGGCAAGCTCTGTCGCCACATGTGCGAAGCCGTGTGAGACGCTGACCGGTGGAGACGTGCCCGCTGAGGGAACCATTCCCCGAGAGTCCCGCGTGTGGATGTTTGTCCCCGGGTTTTCATCGATGCCCTTCAAGCTCCAGGTCACATGTCCTCCCTGGCCCCCCACCCCCATCTCTTGGATTAGTCCCAGGAGTGGGAATTATTGATTCAAGGGCACTTTTAAGGCTTTTGATAGTGACTGTTTTTTGCCATTCTAAAAGTGGTTTATTGTCACAATATGCAGTTGTACCGGGTTTTCTGCTGGATCTTGCTAGGATTACATGAGACTGTTTAAAACATTCTGTCTTATCTATGTCCATGCCTCCCTGAACAGGCCCCATCCCGTCTGATCTCGGAAGCTAAGCAGGGTCGGGCCTGGTTAGTCCTTGGATAGGAGACCACCTAGAAGACCAGGTGCTGCAGGCGTAAAAAATAAAAAATAAGAGATTGCAAGCTGACAAGGTCCTTGCGATCTGTGAGGTCAACTAAGGGTTGCCACGCCTAAAAATAAATAAAATAATAAAAAAATAAAAATAAATAAAATAATAAAAAATAAAAATAAATAAAATAATAAAAAAATAAAAATAAATAAAATAATAAAAAATAAAAATAAATAAAATAATAAAAAATAAAAATAAATAAAATAATAAAAAATAAAAATAAATAAAATAATAAAAAATAAAAATAAATAAAATAATAAAAAATAAAAATAAATTAATTAATTAAAAAATAAAAATAAATTAATTAATTAAAAAATAAACCATTTTGTTCCTGATTAATACCCGTAACCTGCTGTGTTGAGGGTGCTTTACAGCGAGTCTGACCCCTACCCAGAATGCACGTTTTGGGGGGTTACTGTTGGTACGCCGCCTTCTGTGACTTTACACGCGTTCCCTGTTCTTCCTCCACCACCAGCAGTAGTGGCAGGACCGGCGGTCGGTGGTGGCGAAAGCAACCGCAGCAGGTGCGGCAGAGGCCGTAGCAGCAGTGGCCCCAAGATCGTAGCGTGGCCAGAGAGGTGGCAGCCGGGGCAGCGACAGCGGTGACGGCCATAGCCGCAGAGGCCGCTGCAGGACCAGCAGTCCTGGCAGCAGAAGCGGTAACGGTGGCGGTCGCCGCGGTGGCGGGAGGGGGAGCAGCAGCAACGACAGGAGTAGCAGCAGGAGGGACAGTAACGGAGGTCGTGGCCGTGGTACCTGCAGTGGGGGTCAGACGGCTGCAGCGGTAACTGCAGGGGCAGTGGTCGTGGTAACAGCAGTAGTGACAGGAGCAGTAACGACAGTGGTGGTGGCGATGGCAGGTGTGGCGACTGCAGGTGTGGTGACTGCAGGTGTGGCGACTGCGGGTGTGGCGATGGCAGCGATGGCAGGAGTGGCAGTGGTCGTGAGAGGAGCATTAGTGGTAACGGTTGTGGAAGTGACATTGGTGGCCCCATGGTGGGTCTGGCAGTCGCGGGGTGAGAGCCACCACACACGGCTACACCCCAAGCCCAGCGCGGAGTCCGCCTTGCAGCTCTGCAAGTTTGGCGTGACGCCTCTCGTGGGAGGGGACAGAGAGGCGAGGCTCCTGGAGCATCTGGGGGGTGAGGCCCCCACATGGGTGGCTCCACGGGCCACTCTGTCGTGCGAAGGAGCCGGGGACTGGCGTGTGCTCTCCCACCCCACGCTCAGCGTGACGCCTGTGTGTGTGGCTGGAGATGTCGTGGGGGCCCCGCCCCACCCTCAAGGAGCCACCTGCCTCTGGGCAGGGAGACTGAGGGTCACACATGGGGGTCAGGGCTGCTTCAGACCGGGCAGTGGGAGATGTCCCCAGGGGCATCTCAGGGCTTGCTGAGCTAAGTCCAGACGAGGAGTTAGGGAGTCTGTTAGCCAGGCCGCTGAGAGGGGAGCACCCACAGGCCCAGGTGACCAGGTGGCATGACCCTGGGTGGACAGGGTGAGGTAGGGTTGGATTCAGCAATTAGAGGCTTACTCTGGAGCAGCAGGGGACCACCTGCTCCACCCTGGTGGCTCCATAGTGAAGCGCAGGCTTCCTCCCCTGGGTTTGGGTTGGGGGGTCCCTTCGTCTTGTATTTCCCCTTGGAATGTGCAGCAGCAGCCACCTCACGGGTGGGCGAGTGAATCCCAGGGTGGCCATAATAATCCACAGCACAGCTCTGGCCCTGCCAGTCCCTGCTCAAAGTCCTCCCTCGGCGTCTCGTTGCTCTTAGGGCAGAGTCTGGGCACCTTCTCCCTTCCTGCATGTCCTATGGTGTGGTCCTGGCCCCAGGCACCCCAAGGTCGCTGGCTGGCAGCATGGGGGCGAACGCAGGGTCTCGCGCCAGCCTGCCTGCCTGCATCAAAACCCTTACTCCGCCACTTACCAGCCATGCGACTGGGACAGCTCCGTGCCCCATTTCCCCAGCCCTATGAAGATAAAGGAGAATGGACTTCTAGGGTGACACATACAGGACACCGCCCCTGGCCTGGGTGTGTTACCTGCTATGAGCGTGGTCTCCACAGCTGTCACCCCATCAAGGGACCCGCATGGAGAAGTCCACATTCAAAAGTGACCTGAAACGCCACTCACACAGTCTGGACAGAGTCACCTGCCATCCGGACTGGTGGCGTGGGCTCCCACGGCAGGCAACAGGAGCCATGAGAATGATGATCACTCTGATGATCAGAGTAAAACAACCAAACTCTTTTCATCTTCAAAAAAGAAAAAGAAAAAAAAAGAAGAAAGAAAAAATGGAAGGAAAGAGGAAAAGAAAGCCGTCTTACTTAAGAGCAGGGGAAACTGGGCTCGCTCATCTCAGTTTATCTGAAACCGTTTCATATTTTCGGTTTTAATAAGATGTGACGGAAGCTGACATTTTTGCAAGCACCAAGAACTCGCGTCACTTTGAAAACTTGCAAGTTGATTTGAAGAAGCACCAAGAGGTAGCCAAGACTCGCTTTGCTCACAGATGGTGGGGGATTAGGTGCCAGTTTGCCGAAAAGCTTGGAACGGGCAGACGGCGGAGGGCAGCTGGCTGAGGCCACCCGTGGGCAGGCAGGAGGCGCTGCCCGGCAGGAGGGCCTGGAGACCTTGGCCACGCCCCACCTGGTCCAGGTGAGGGGCTGCCAGGTCCGGGAGGCGATCTGAGCCTGAGCCTCGTGTGGCCTGGGGCTCACGTCTGATGGGGCACGGGCTCCAGGGGGCTGGGACCTTGTCTGTCCTTGGCAGATGGACGCGGGGCCCAGAGCTCAGGCTGAGTCCCAGCTTCGCTGCCACCTAGCTATGTGGCTACAGGTCAGTCACGAACCTCTTTGGGCCTAAGTTTCATCGCTGAGAGGAAAGGGACAAGAGCACCGACATGAGGGAGAGGAACAGGTCCCTCGTGGGGTTGTTACCAGGGATAGGAAAGCCGCGTTGCGAGACTTTTTAACTATAAAGGCTGGATATTCTATAAATGCCCCAAATGATGTGGCTTTGGGGGGGGGGTGTTTGCAAGGGCATGTGGGGGAAAATGAGGACTTCGTAATTAGTTATGAAGTTTATTCTCCAGGCCTGTATTCAGCTATTCCCGAGAGCTGGAGCTATAGAGATGAGCTCCCTCCATGCAGCAGGGGAAGGGGCGGTGGCCTGTCCCTCGGGTATCCTTCAGCGGGGGTGAGGGGGTGCGAACGAAGGTTGCCACGGGAGAGGACACTAGGGCAGGACACTGTGGGAACGAGCCACTGGGCGGAATGGGACGGGCTGTGGGGAACCAGCCCCTGGACCGTCCAGGTGACAGAAGCCTAGAGGCTGGGAGGGAGGCTGATTGGAGGCTGCAACGTGATTTCTGGACACAGGAGGGGCTAGGACATCGTGGGCCATTTGCTGCTTTCCCGTCACGTTGGCGTTCCGGGTGACTGAGCCATCTTTGCTGACTTTGCACACCCTTGAGTCCTTGCATGTGCTTCCCCAAGTCCAGGAGCTGAGCGTCTGCCCCAGACCAGACCTGAGGGCCAAAGGTGGCTCAGGGATGGCGTCTTCTCTCTCCAGGAGTTTGCGTTGATTGGGACAGAGGCCGGTTTCGCTCATGAACAAGTCCTGGATCCCTGAAGTGGGGGTGCGCAGCCCCTGCGGAGGGTGCAGGGACAGGCTAAATGGCTTAGTCCTGTCCCCTGATGCTCGGCAGACAGTGGCTGGTCTGTTAATGGGCTCTCCTCTCCTGCACCCTCAAAAAGCCTTCACGTTCACAGCGATGTGTTTGTATGTTTGTAAGTGTTTGCTGACGTGATTGAAAAATAAGAAGTGCATCCTCTGAAAGTCAGCCCAGGAACTCAGGACTGGGACAAGATTGGCCACCTGGGGCCGGACAGATGTCATTTTGCTGGTCCAGGGGGTCTGACCAAGGAGGGCATTTGTGCTCCCTGTGCGGGTCTCCCAGGGTGTCCCCACCTCTGACACAGCACTTGTTCTAAGTTATGAAAGGCCACTGGTCATTCAGACCCATGTTTAAATCCCTGCTTTGTCCTGGAGCAAGTCATCTGTGCCTTCTGAGACACTAAGGTTACCTCGTGCTGCTCCCTGAAAGATGGGTGACCTGAGATTAAACAGGGGGAGGTGACCCCTGGGGGTGCAGTGCCTGGGGCATAGGAAGCAGCTGGAAAATCTCTGTTAAATCTGAACCTAAGACATCCCGCCCCCTGAGGGTGACAGCCAACACAACAACGAGAATAGTGGGTTATTGGCCCATCAGAAGCACGAGCTGGAGACACCGGCTGTTCTTACTGGGATGAAAATTCAGGCCTGTTCCTTCTGTCCTCTCATAAAGTTTTCCCCAAACTCTCCATAAACAGTGGGAAAAAGTCAAAAGGAGACTCTCACTTCAAAGGAACATTGAGTTAGAAACATCACCAGGCCACGAGTAGCAATCACTAACCTTCATTAAGCACTTGCTGGGCTTTGGGCCCTGGGTGAGGCCCTCGCCCCATTCGATGCTCACGGCAGCGCCCTGAAGTAGATGCCATGTTCACCCCCATCTGGCATGGGCTGGAACTTTCTACGAAATGGAGCTTGCCCGGCCTCACTGGCTCTCCCTGTAGCCTAATCTGAACACAAGGCACCTTTCACTTCACATTTCGCAGCCACAAATCCCCTCACACATGCGATCTGTCAACCCTGTGGGCCCCTTCCCTCTCTCAGTTGTGCATTACAGGCTGTCGGCAGGTGTGTCAACAAACACCCATCACCTTGCATTCGCGCAGATGGATTTTAAACACTTGGCTTCCACAGATGGCACTGGGGCTTGCACCTTCACCCCAATACCCTTTAAACATTTCCTCTGTGCAGCTAAGGAAACCAGAGCGGTTGGTGCTTCTCTCCACGCTTGCACACAACTTCGTAAAAACCCGTTAGCTGAAATAACCTGGATTTCTGTCTTGCTCATCGGGTGGTTTAATTTCCAGGCCAGAGTGGAGAGGTGACATTTGTCGTCTCCTCTGTACCTTGACTTATGCTTTATACCAGGCCCATGAGAAGGGTTAAGGCCCCTTCATGAGCTAAAAGGAGGTGCGTTATCTCGGGTCCCATGGCCACTTTGAGGCAGAGCTGGGATTTCTGTGGTCTTTGCATTAAGCCAGAGAGAGCATGTCCCATTCAATCCATCTCTCTGGAGCCTCACAGAGGGTCTGGCACAGCTTCCTGGCATGTTTGTTGAGTGACTGACTGACCGCCTGAATCAAAGAATGAATGCGCAAGTGTTAAATATCCGAGAGAACTACGGGGCGGGAGCTGCCTGGGATGATCTGTGTGTCTTGCTTAGAAGACGAACGAGACTGGAAGTGCACTGGCTAAAGCAGTTGTTCCATCCGTTAGAAACGGATTACGTTTTCCAGAGCATTGGAATACGGCAACGATGCTTTCGTTTAACATCCTGCCAAAGGCATTTCCCACAAGCACCTTTTGCTCCTTCTGACTCTGCACAAGTGCAGTTTGTTGCATCTGGTAAGTCAGGCCAACTACTGCTTTTAGTCTGTTCATTGAGGGAAAGGTTTGTCGTGGTCTCCAAATTACTGGAATCATTCTTTCAGCAAACGAACGCCACGTCTACACAGAAAGGTGGCAACATGTTTCTTAGTGGGGTTTCATTTACAGACCTGGTGAGTCTGACTTTTTAAATCACGTTTGTTCATCGGGCATAAATTTCTCCTAATTTTCATTGGATTTTTTTCCCCTTTGGTCATGGTCTCCAAGAGAAGTTTCTAGAAGTTTCTTGGTAAAAGAGAGCCTAAAGTCATCACCCAGTCCCCTTGTTTTAAAGATGAGGACACCCAGTTTCCCAGAGGAAAAGGCCTAGAAAGTGGCCAACCTCACACCGGAGCCTGGGTCTCCTGTCACCCGAGGTTCTCTGCTTCAATGGGAACTAGGTGGGTCGGCATCCCCTGTGACCGTATGCCCTGCTGTTCCAGGTCCCCGAGGTCCTCCTCAGGGTGACAGAGTCGGTTTTAAAGTGTTTAAATGCGTGGAGCGATAGCTATAGGGAGTCTTAAAGATGGAGATGTTCTGTGTTCCTGTAATGCCCCTCTTAGGGATTTGGCTAAAGATTTATGCACCGAGATGTTCGTCCCTGCATCATTTATAACAGGAGAGAAAGGGAACAAGCAACGAAGCTAACAAAGGCAAATCCATAGGCTGGGCCTTCGGCTGCCATTAAAACGTTTTGCAGACTCTTTAGTGACTTGGGAACATGTTCAGGATAAAATCTTTCTAAGGGAAGATGATAGGCCAGGAACGTGGATCTAGCACCATCGCCGATGGGTAGAAAATGTGCATTATACGTAGAAATAAGACTGGAAGGAAATGGACCAAAATGTTAGTGGAGGTCGTGGGTTCAATGACAACGCATTGCGTTAGTCCAGCACCTGGAGTAGACCGGGCCTGAGCTATTTGCTAGCGACGTGGCTCGAGGTGTGGCATGCACATGGCATGGACCTTCGTGTCGGGGCAGGAGTGGAGGAAGGAGCCATAGTAAGAAAAGAGTCATGAAAAGAAACACAATTACGGATTGTGATCGCTGCTCCCAAGACGGGTGTTTCTGAAAGGTGGGCTTGTGGGTGAGCATCATGTTCTTTCCATTTTTGTGTTTTGCATTTTGTTTCTGTTCTTCCAACATCTCTTCAGATCTTGCATTGCCCACAGGGGCCTGTACTGCCTTGATTGTTAGAAGCACAGAGGACTTTTAAAAACACACAGACTCAAAACATGCAGCGTGCACGCAGGGTTTCTAGAAGCCCCGTGCTGACGGCGGAGTCCCAGAAACAGGACTGTGGGTGGGCACCCTCGGGAGATGCCTGGAGCAGCGGTGGAGGGGACAGAAGCCCTACCCTTGGAGCCAGCGTGGATGTGTCCGTTTCCTGTGGCTACTGGAACCAACTCCCGCAAACTCAGAGAATAAAGTACAAATCTTTATCCTCTCTCGGTTCTGGAGGCCACAAGTCTGAAATTCGACAGGGGGACTGTCGTGACTATGCTGAGTTCACCTGGATAAGCCAGGATCACCTGTCCATCTTGGGATCCTTCGCTCAACCATTCACAAGGCCTCTTTGCCGCATAGGGCAGTGCTCCCAGGTTCTAAGGATTAGGACCAGATATTTTTTTTTTTTGGGGGGGAGGGAGCTTTATTCAGCCAGCTTATCAAAAGTTTGCATTTTTATTGAACGTTAAACCTTGTCAGCCAGCCTTAGACCAGCCCTTGCCCCGTGTGTGTGTGTTTCTGAAGAAAAAAGAAAGAAGGGGACAGCGAAGATTGTCTCTTGCCTTGAGCCCCTTGGCAGCTGTCCTCACACTCTCCTCGATCTGCTCTGTTGTTGTAAAGAATCTGTTTGGCATTTTGCATCAAAAAATGGGAGGAACGGCTGAGTACACCCGTGGAGAGAGATGGGCGTGGGGAGGGTGGCCGTGAGCATTTCAAACCTTCCGTCCACTTAAAGCATTGACACCGAGCCCCGTGCGTGTTCCTGAAAGAGGTGCTCTTCGCGTTGTGTATCTCATGGGTGTCATTGGATGTTGCTGTCACCTTGCTAAATATTCATGGGTGAACTGTGGAATAAATTCTCCTGCAAACTGACAGAGGGCAAGCGAGGCCTGTCCTTGAGTCTCTCATCTGCATTCTCATTTCTGAAAGGCTGTCTGTCTGGGCACATGCATGTGTGTGTGCGCGCGCGTGCCCGGGCCCATGGGTGTGAGCGCGGCGGACTTGGTTGATTTACCAGAAGAATCCCATGTGCAGTCACAGAGATGCCTCCCTCCAGCGTGGGGGCCCGCAAGTGGGTGGCGATGAAAGGAGGCGAGTTTTGCTGGCTCGGTAAAGTTGCTGTCTCACTTCAAAACCAGCGTTTTGGGGTCTGTTACGAGGCTGGGGCTTGTTTGTTCAGGGGTGGGCTGGGTTTCAAGAACGAGTGTGACAAAAAGCCACACGTGATGTGTGTGTGTGTGTGTGTGCATGCACACACACGCACAGATGAACTTCTTTGCGCTCAGGCAGGGCCTTGAGGGTGGCCATGGGGACCAGAGTGCTCTGGGTAGGGAGGGGAGGGTGAGCTGGGGACACCTGGGAGAGAGGGAAAGCAAGGAGCGACCAACTCCGCTGAGAGGCCACCTTCCCTAGGACACCTTCTCCGACCTTTTGTGTTGTCCTGAGCCAGACCCAGCCCGCTGCCCAGGGCTATGGGCTGAACTGTGTCCCCCTAAAATCAGTACGTAGAAGCCCGATGTGATGGTGCTGGGAGGAGGGCCTTTGGGGAGGTGTTTAGGTTTAGATGAGGTCGTGAGTGGGGCCCTCATGATGGTATTAGCGCCCTTATGAGGAGAGACTCACTTTCTCTGTCCCTGACATGTGAGGACACAGGCTGGGAAGACAACTCTCGCCAGAACCTGACCGGGCTGGCCTGGCCCTGGCTTCCAGCCTCCACTGCTGCCTGTCATCTAAGCCACCGGCGAGTGGTGTTCTGTCACCGCAGCCCGAGCAGACTGGGACACCGGGCTTGGGGGTTTCATGGCGCCCCGCACAGCATCCGCTGGAGCAAACCGTAATTACTGCTTTACTTGTCTGTCTCCCCCGAGAGTCTGAGGACACCTCACGGTCAGAAACTCCTTTACTGCTGTACCCCTAGCACCCAACCATGTTCCCTGAGCTCAGTAGGCGCTGGTGGCAGACACTGGCTGTGGCACCTGACACCCATTTACCCTCTTTCCGTAGTCGTAGGACTTCTAGCCATGCACATGCCCTTAGAACGAGAGCTGCGTTTCCCTGCCTCGTTGGCTGCTAGGTGTGGCCACACGGCTGTGTTTAGCAAGTGGGAGAGCGAGGGATATGATGGGTTTCCTTCCCACGTCATGTTTTTAGAGAGTAAACACACACGCTCCCCTCTTGCTTTTGCCCTTTTCAGCCTCCTGGAATTTGGGGATGACAGAGGGCCACCTGGGCCATGTGGTCGAGGGCAACACCCTAAGAGGACGCAGCAGACAGAGCTGGCCTAGCCCGTGACCCTGTGGGGCCATCGTCCAGCCCTGGACTGTTTATGCCCCGACTCTTTCCCTGAGAGAGAATTACGACGCTTGATAAGGATCTGTTATTTGGGGTGTCTGCTCAAGTTGCCCCCAAAATACTCCCACTGTACCCTGGGTGTTTGCTCGCTGATGGAGACAGGCTCCTGGCCCTCCGGGTACCCGAGGCGAAGCTCCTCACCACCTCGACTACGGCTGCATCCCTGCCAGAGGTCCGTGTCCCGATCCCTGGAAACCATGGGCACTGTTTGTTACATGGCCCAAGGGCCTTTGCTGATGAGATTAAATTTAGGATCTCGAGATGGAAAGGTTATCCCTGATTCTCTGCACAGGCCCAGTGTGGTCACAAGAGTCCTTACAGGAAAGGAGATGTGACAACAGCAGCAGACGTCAGAGTGATGTGAGGAAGGAGAGGTGACCCCGGGAATGTGGGCGACCCCGAAAAGGGCAGGAACGTGGATTACTCCTGCAGCCGCTGGGAGGGGCCGGGCCTGATGCCGCATCTTAGGTTTCTCACCCCCAGAGCTTTAAGAGCATAAATAAGGCCGAGTTGTTTCGAAGCCCCGGAGTTCGTGGGGATTTGTTATGGCAGCCACAGGAAGCCAGCAGGGTCCTTGCCCCCGTGGCGCTTCGCATCTCTGAATATGGGGTTTGAGTCCAAGTTGCCAGACAGATCTGGGCTTGACCATGCTCCCGGGTTCCTCAGGCCGTGTGACAAATGCTCTGGGGCCCTGCGTGTGGGGGAGGGGAGGCCTCCGTGGTGCAGGTTCAGGGCTCCCGGACGACGAGGTCCCCTCCTTCCTCAGTGTCCCCTTCCCACCAGCTGAACAGTCTTCTCTGGTCCTCATCAATGCCCAGACATGTCCATTGAGTCTCCTTCAAGTCGCAGACACTCCTCTTCTCACTCAGGCCCGGGGTGCTGCCATCTGGTCCTGGCAGCCCTCACAGGCCCCCGCCCAGGACTCTGGACTGCAAGCAGCCAGGCGAGACTCCCTTGTTCCCCCAGCAAGCCCAGGTCTTCTCCCGGCCCCTCTGCCCGGACCACCTCCCCGTGGCTCCTTCCAGCCACAGGCCTGCCCCATCCCCTGAGGCCCTGTCAAGTCGAGGAGGCAAAGATCCCAGCCTCCCCACAGGCAGCTTGGTGCCATTGGGCCTGTCCCTTAATCTCGCTAAGCCTCAGTTTCCTCATTTGTAAAACAGCAACGATCACAATACTTGCCTTGAAGGTGAGTTGTGAATATTAGATGGGGTGATGCAAAGCACAGAGACACAACATTAGCTGTTAAAGCTGTTACAGTGTCACCTCTTCCACGAAGCCTCACTTGATTTCCCTCGGCTTAATGAATTGATTCCTTCTGAGGTTGCATGGCCCTCTCTTGGCCTTTTTACACAGCATCGTCGGCCTCTCTCTCTGAGGGACTCGCTCATTCCGATCCGCCCCGGACTTCCCTGGTTTTAGCACTGGAAGCCTGACATCCCAGGAAACCCCTCAGCCCCAGGCACCCAGAGTGACCAGTCACCCGACTCCGTCTAGACTACTAGCTCTTGAAGGCAAGGACTGGCCTCGCTCATGCCCACACCCCCAGGAGGCTGCCTGGCAATGTGCAGGCTGTAGCTGGAGGTAAACCAATGTCCAAACAAGGAAGGGTGGACAGGAAAGAGGGGGTCCTGACTCAGACAGCAGCTGTTGGCTTCGGGGAAGGTGGCTGCCCTCTCAAACTCAGCTGCTGCTCCTGCTACGCGCCTCCCAGGGCAGTGTGAGAACTCAGCGAGGTGAAGTGCTTAGCACCGTGCCTGCTACAAAGCGAGCAGTGAGTGAAGGTTGCTAGTTTCAATAATAGCGGTGGTGGAAACTATTATTACTGTTTTATCATTAAAAAGAGAAATCTGTGAAGCTGGAGCAGGGAGGACGTCCACTGCGCAACAGGCTGTGTGACCAAACAGACCCAACCAACCGGACGCTGACACTCACCATCCCTGCGGGGTCTGAAGGCCGATTCCCCTTTTTGTCACCATGATGGTCACCGGGGAGCCCTTCCTCCTGTAAAATCTGACCCCGGTTTGGGCTCAGATCTCCTCCCAGTGAATGGGACCCTGGGCAGGCAAGCAGCACGTGTCTGCTTTGAGGATGTGGATGAGGTGTCTGCTTGTGGGTCTGCCTCCCCCACCACTTTGTCACTCCCGTAGTGGTGCCTGGCCCACTGCCATGTCCCAGACATCCAGTCGAGGCTTGTCCCAGGCAGGGGCTCAGCAAACAGGACCTCACGTGGGAAGATCCAGGACTCGTTGGCCTGTGCAAACCACGTGGCATTTTAAGAGGCCTGTGCTGGCGTCTAAGTTGCAAGTCATTCATTTATTCAGCCGGAAAGGATTCCTCCCAGGCCCTGGAAAATGCTTTATCTCTCGCTCCTGGGTTTCTCTGAACAGAAGCGACCTTCCCAGCCTTGTGGTCTGGGGGAGCTCCTGCTTGCCTTCCAGGACTGGGACCAGAAAGCGTCTCCGGCTGGGCGGTCCTCTTCATGCCCCACCCCCTTCCCGCCCTTTGAGCTCCCCTGGGCCCTGCGCACCCATCCTGCAGCTGTCTGCTCACGTCAGTTTCTCCAGGCAGAGTCTGAGACCCTCGAAGGTCAGGGGTGGGGGTCTCAGCCATGAGAACATGACAAGGTTTTCAATGCACGTCCATGGGGTGAACAGACGAAGGAAGGAGGGGACGCACGACTGTGGTCTGACCTTAGCCGTGTGACCACCACATCCCACACCAGCAACATCCCAGAGGAGGGTGGGGCCCTCACCCTGTTGCTCCTCACAAAGAATTCAGAGAGAAACCACCATGTGCTTTGTGTCTAGGAGCATGGCTTTTGCAGGAAAATCCCTTAAACAATTAGAAGGGTCTTCCCTGACCTCGTGTCACCAAGGTGGGGTGGGGAAGGGACACCCTGGCTCGTTGCTTCGTGGATCCTGTCTGCTTTAACGCCTTCTCCTTCTGTCCATCCCTTTAGGAAGCCACGAACCAAGGGATGGCAGGAGAAAGTGAGCTGAGGTCTTCATGGCCTCCGCTCCCGGGTGCTGGCTTTCCTGGCCCTTGGCCAGCCCACCCCGCAGATGCTGCATTCCCAGGGCCAGGATCTCAGCCCCATGCATGTTTAGTTTTCTCCTGGGTGGAGCACATGGGTGCTTAAGGGAGGTGCCAGGCCGGTGACTGACCGGCCGACCAGAGACCAGATAAATGATGGCAAAGGGGAAGGCACTTGGTCCCCATCCCACAGCTCCTAGGGAGGAGCAACCGATTATTCAGGAGCTGGTTATCCAGTGAGGGGCCTGTTCGGGCCCTGGGCTCGGGCTCCTTTCTTCTTGATGCCGACAGGGTGGATTAGGATGCTTGGGAGAGAAGAGGAAAGGCATCAGAGCATGTCACATCCCAGCTCCGTGTCGCAGGAGTTGGGGGCCCCCGGCTCATTGAGTTCTCTTGGACGAGTCTACTCACCTCTTCCAGCCTCATTTTTCCTCTCTGTTAGGGACATGACAAAACCTGTTCTGCCTCGCTCACAGTCTGGCAGGGATGGCGACTCTGATGTCTCTGAAGTGTGTCTGACTGTGAGCGAGTGGCTGTGCGTTTCAGCAGCCAGGCGCTTGGCGGGCGAGGGCCTGGAGCCCGCTGGCTATGCCGGGATCCGGGTGTTCTGTGGCTCCCGCTTGCCTGCCAAGCCCATTTGGCCAAGGCTCGGGAACGCGGCCTGGATTTTGCCAGGCCCGTCTCGATGAGCCTGGATGCTGTGTCCACACTCACAGGTCACCGCGTCGTCTTCCCGTCAACACTCTGGCCGTGTCCTCTATGCCTGAGCCGCCTCATCGCTTCGGTGGCCTTTGGGGCGATGCGCCACGCTCTGGGTTGGGGGGAAGCATAGGACACAGCGTATCAGTTTCCTGCGGCTGCTGTGACGAGTCGCTACACATTCACCGGCTTTTTTCCCCCTTACGGTGTTATCCTCTCACTGTTCTGGAAGTCAGAAGCCGGGGGTACAGGGGGAAACCCAGGTGTTGGCAGGGCAGGCTCCTTTAGGGGCCCTAGCGAGAATCGTCCCCTGCCTCTGCTGGCTCCTGGAGGCCGCCTGGATTCCTTGGCTCGTGGCCCCTTCTCTCGTCTTCGAAGCCAGACGTGTTTCATCCTCAGATCTGTCTCTGCTCCGTCCTCACATCGCCTTCTCCTCTCTGTCTCCTCTCATCCCTCTGCCTCCCTCTCTAAGGACACTTGTGATTACATCGAGGGCCCACCCAGGTAATCCGGGGTCATCTCCCCATCTCAACCTCCTTAACTCGGCCACATCGGCAACGTCCCTTTTGCTAAGTAACGTGACAGATCCTCAGGTTCCGGAGGTCAGGATGTTCAGCCTGTCGTGTGCTCTCTGCCCTCAAGGGGGAGGAGATGGATGACACCCCCAAGTTCCAGGTCCTGGGGACTCTAGTCACCCCACGGCATAAAAAGGGCTACGCCGGGACTGGGCTGAAGCCAGTGACTGGGTTAGCAGGTTGAAACTGGGCTCGGAGGGGCGGTGGCGAGACGTGGCCGCATCCCGCAGCGGCGTGCGCGTTAGAGGCCTTTATATAAAGCGGCAAATGATGAACACTGACTCCGCCGTGATGGGTGACAGTAACCGGGCCTGCCCGGCACGAGGCCATAAAGCTGTGGGCGCTAAGAGAAGACAACGTGTGGCCAGGCCAGCTGGGTGCCCCGCCTGCCTGGCCCATGGGTGCCAGGCCCCCGCGAGGAGGGGTCACCCCCAGCACTGAGTGGCCAGCGAGCATCTGTCTGGAGCCCACTGTGGGGCTGTCTGTGAAGCTGCCCAGCCACGCTCGCCCTTGCCTGGTTGCCTGTCACCTTGGGGTGACGGCTGTGCTGAGAGGCCCCATATGGTAGGTGCACAGGCTGTGGGCCCCAACAGCCTGGGTCCAAAACCCGGCTCTGCCGCTTGCTAAGCCCTGTCTTCTCCTTTGAGAAACGGGGGTGGCACTAATAGTCGCCACCTCCGCAGCCCTGCGAGGTCAGATGAGAGGCTCACGTGAGCCTCGGGCAGAGTCAGGCTCCTGCGATGACTGCCAGCCATCCGTATCGCGACAGGCGGAGTGACGGTCCCAGAGATATCCAGCCCTGGTCCCCGAGACCTGTGACTAAGTCAGACATTGCAGAGGTGATTAAGCAAAGGACCTTGAGGTGCGGAGGGGACCATGGGACATTCACAGCAATCGGCCTAATTCACACGTAGCTTATTTCTTAATTCGTTTTTGTGTGTCTCTCCTGAAGAACCTCGAGACTATAGTCCGTCTGTCTCAGCCACTTTTGCATCTCCGTCGCTGAGCCTGGCCTGTGTCAAGTGCTTGACGAGTGTTTGTTGAGTGACTTGAGAGACCCAATGGATTCAGTGTTCCTGGAGACCCCCTTCGAGCAGATGAGACTCCCTCTCTCTCAGCTACATGCACACACTAAGCACACATAGGGAGGCCGCACCAAGGACACTGAATCTGGTGTGGGGAATGTTCCCCTCTCATTTCTAGAAAGAGACAGAGAAATGGAGAGGGGCGGGACATGGACACGTCACGATGGACAAAGGAACAGAGAAAGAGGGGATGTCGGTGTCTGTAGCCAGTGCTATTGCTGGGAATTTTGTGAATTTTCCGGGATGTGCCTGATGCCACCAGGACGATCCACTTCTTCCCGCTTCCCACACGAGCCTCAGGTGAGAACAGCTGCTTAGAAGTCACCTCTGGTTTCTGCAGAGCGAGAAAGCAGCTCACAGGGCTCAAAGGGCACCAAAGAGCAGGCCCCCTGCATCCCGTCCTCCTAGTCCTAGTCGTGAGTTGTGGGAGCATCGCAGAGCGGTGCTGGGCCCCTCTGGGACCCTCCGTGGTGGTTTCTCACAGGAGGGGGTTAAGATTTACTGTCCTGCCACTGCTCGACCTCCCTCTGGCAGCCTCGGCAAAGGGAGAAAGCCCCCAAGTCTCACCTACATCCGCCCTATTCGTGTGTCTGGCAAGGGGTCTCCCCATCTACCCCGATCCCCATCTCGACCAACCAAACACCATCTCCCCGCTGCCTCGTGCTTTCCTGAACCTGCTTAGGGTTCGTTTTGGAGAGAAGCTCCTTCCTCTGAGCGGTCTGCTCTTCTTGGGGAACTCTTCAACACGGATGGAGAAAAATTAAGTTTCTTTCCGTGACCGGATGCTTTCGGGGCTGTCCTCGGGTGCTGGGGCTGTGGCCCCACCCAGGCTTCTGTCATACACGATGTTGCTCATCAGCAGGGTCTGCAGAACATTTTCCCCTCGACAGTGACCCGTATTGCGATGAAAGCCCATGATGCCGGCCTCTTCCTTGCCTAAGGAGACAACGAGATGGGCTACGTAATCGGAGAAGCACTTACAGCATAGCTGTCTAGGCCGTAAACTGATTATAAATCAAGTGCAGCCCAATTGCTTCCCTCAGAATATCGGGAATCCCATGCAGAGAGGAGGGGACAGACAGCCCTGGCATGCGGGTGCTCCGCGTTGCTTTCGTACACAAACCCGATTCTCCAGGGACCGCTGCGGATCATGCTCATTAAAGGCCTCTGGTTGCTGCAGAGCAGGGGGCTGAGAAGCTCTCTCAGAGCCTCGGGGAATCTTTTCTTTCCATCGACTATTTTTAATGTCCATTGGGGGTTACACAGCATCCTTTCTGCAGAAGAGGCCCTCTGGGGGCTCGGGGGATTGGGTGGGCTCTGGGAGTCAGGAGACGAGAGGGTTTTATTGATTTATTTTCTCACTTTGCAAAGAAAGCAACTTGTTGGGTCCCAGCGTGTGGCCCTCCAGGTCCGTCTCCCCTTTCGTCCCTGCAAACGGAGACTCTGTGAGCTGAAAGGGCCTAGAGATGCTGCTGTGGCTGACACCTGGTGGGACAGAGGAGGAGCATGCGGAGCAGAGGGGAGGCGACGTGTGCCCACGGGATCTCACCGGACAGAAGGAGTGGGGTGCCTGCCCATGGTCCTGTGCTCAGCTTAAGCACAGAGAAGTGTTCCAGCTTTTTTATTCATTCAATTTACTCATTCTGACCATCTAAACACGACTGTATTCTTAACATAAGTTATTCAAACATTACACAATTAGAGAGAGCCTAAGGCAAATGGTCCCTTACTCTGTCACTCACCTCCCAATGCTACTTCTCGTCCCTGGCTAAGATGCAGATGTCATTAAGGACCTCATGATGGGGAGATCATCCTGGGTGACCCAGTGGGCCCTAAAGAGAATCCCCAGTGCCCTCAGAGAAGGAGAGTGGGGGGTCCGACACACGGACACACCCTCCCACCCCTTTTGCTGGGCGTGTTTGCACACATCTGTATTCGTACTAAAGTTGGTTGGTGTTTCCGTCACAAGCAAGATCTTGCTGTACGTACTGATCTGCAACTCTGCGAGGCTGGTCACTCTGTTCAAGTGACCGCGGGTGTTACACTCTCAACCACGCAGCCACGTGTACGTGCGGAGCCCCAGCTAGGGATGTGGAGATGGATCTAACCCGGATCCTGACCTCGGCAGAAACAGGGGATCCGTGTGAAGTCACAAATGATACATGATCGTGAAAGTCAGTGGCCATGTGAGAGTCCTGGTCACTGGGAGCGTTGGCAGGGCCTGGGGTCCCCAGGCAGGTGGCACAGAGGACGTGTGGCATGTGCTGTCTTTATCCACGTGGACCCTGGAAGCGTGGACAACAGAGTTCACACCACCGTGTGGTAGGGGACTGGCTGGGATCCCCCGAGTCCCTCCAGAGGGCGAGCTGATCGTCTTGTCGTTTTAAACACGGGCTTCTCTCTGAAACGACGGTTCCATGGCAAAAGTGTTATTTAAATCCTCACAGAGATTCTCTGATGATGATCAGAGAAGTGTTCGAAGATGTCCCTATCAAGGATGTTCGCCACAGTGCTACTTACAACAACAAAAATAAAATAAGAAATAAACCCTGTTCTTCAAAGAGCGATCTGCTCGGTGAGGAGGCTTCAGCAGAGCCAGGATGTGTCCGAGTCTGGTCCACGTGTCTGCATCACAGACGGGGTGGGGTCTGGGGTCAAAGGACACTGGAGTCCATCACGTGACCTTGAGCAGGTCACAACCCCTTTGGTGCCCACTTTTGGGCTAAGGAAGTGAAAATAAGAGAAGCAGTCTCCCCAGGGCCACTGAAAGGCTGCGGGGAGCAGGACAACAAACTGATGTCACCTCTCAGTGGAATGGGGCCTGGAATTGGGGTGATCCTCCTTGTAGCTCTTATTTGAAAAATTCATTCCTGAGAGAGGAGCTGCTTCTCCATCCAGGTGCACCCGAAACGGGGGTTCAGGCCGGTGGGTCTGCACGACGTGGGTCATTTATGCTCCCCTGGAATTTAGCGCGAGAGGAGAAGTAATTGCCTTGGCAGTGTCCTGGCTGAATTCCAATTTGGGTGATTACATTCTGCCTACTTAACATTCCCCTTCCTGGGATCCACTGTGGAGGCAATTCTTCAAACCCTCTCCCGTTAGGGGGGGATAAAAACAGAAAGGAAGGAACCAGCTCATCCTTCTCCAGTGCGAAGTACGTGCACCCCAGAAGGGGGTTCTTTTAAATGGGGAGTAAAGGGTTCCTATCAGGATAAACCTGTCCAACGTGCTGGAATTTTCTTGAAAAAAAGATTTCATTTAAGGAGGGGACACTGTGGGAGCGGAGGGTCTATGCCTGAATAGCAGACTCCTTATGCGACAGGAGCCTTCTGGGTGAGGCCGCTGAGCTGCCTGCGTGGCCTGCCAGGCGGGCCTGGGACTCAGGCCTCTGCCCTTGACCCGCCGCCGCCCCAGCCCTCCCCGTTTGCCTCCTGCCTTTTGCATGCTCAGTATTGCTTAATTATAGAATAGGAAATGGTTTCCTTTCATTGGATGCCATTGGGAATGATGTATGGAGAACAGCTTGAGAATTCAGATCATACCACAGATCAACAGGACCCGGGAGAAGAAAAAATGTTTTGACTGTTAGGCTAACCACACCGGGCTGGCTGTCAGAGAGACAGGCGCCGGGCCACGCTCACCCCTGTGCGCGGTCCACGCCATCCGAGTGGCTCTGTGAATTAAAGTTCACTGGGACCTTCCAGCATTTGGACTGAATGTGTTTTTTAAACACACACACACACACACACACACACACACGCACGCACGCACGCACACACACACACACACAGGACAAATGGCTCAGGAAAAGCAGTGAACTTGGATTTCACAAAGGTCGCCCCTCCCTCTGAGCTCTCCTCCACTTGAAGTGATTCTTCAGGAGTCCCAGCTTCCTGGTTCCACCAGTCTGAAAGAATCGCAATTAACCCCTGATCTGCGGGAGGGCTGGAGCTTACGAAGGGTGGGGGACCCGTGCGACAGAGACGGCAACGCAGTGAGGCCCGTGAGCAGGATGGTGCGGGAGCCCGTCTGCAGGCCCGATGTCTGTGCGTGGGTACCATGCATCAGTGCACGGCTGGATCAGAAGCCGAGATACGTGTGTGTGTGTGTGTGGGGGGGAACCTGCGTGTCTTGGGGTGCAGTTCCCCGTCTGCCCACCCCTGTCGCACAGAACACACCGCCCTGCTCACTCCCGCGTTCGCCCTTCCACTGTCAGGCAGAGATGACCATCCGCGGATTGTCTGGTGTTGCTTTGGGCACTTTTCACACTTCTTGGGTGTTGGGGTGAGATGGGAATAACGCACAATTAAAGTGCACCCCCCTTCCTGTGAGTCAGCCGCCCTCAAATGGGCAAACGGTCAAGGTTGCATCTCATCATTATGTTCTGCTTGATATTGATGGGACCTAAAGGAAGCCTTTCTGCCTAAAAAAAATTTCAAGAACTTGCAGGATCGTGTCCAGGTGCCTGGCTCTCCCAAACTGCCAGCGTATCCTCCAGAGCGAATCTGCAAGTGTCCCTGTCACTGCACTTTTAAGTGCCCGGAGAGGCCGAACCTCTGGGGAACATGCAAGTCCGTGCCATCGCTTAGCACGCCCACCGAGCCCGCTAGAGACTAGGGAGTTTCCAGCCTGCGTGGGTCCCACGAGGTCTGGCAGGGTGTGTTTGGAAGTCGGGACGAGGACTGTTTGGGTCTGAGCTGAGGTCTGGAGCTATGCAGGTCGCCCCAAGCTTCACCTCCTGGGTCCCCCAGAATCCTGCACTGTGGGGCCCTCTGCATACACACCCTCTTCCTCCTCTCTCTGAGCATCCCGCTGAGCTAGGGCCACACAAGTCCCCCCTGGAGAGTGCCATCTTAGATGGCCCTCGGGTTCCACCTGCGAAAGCAAAACCTACCCAAAAGGGCTGAGACTCAGAGACAGTCACCCGGAGGGTAAAGTGACAGGTTTCAACCTCCTTCAGATTATTCCCATATTTTTCTATCATCCTGTTTTCTAGCTGCCAAATTCTCTTTTTTTAAAAAAATTGTTAATGAACGCTTATTCAGAAGGATCACCACAAAAGCTCTATGAGATGTGAGCACCGGTTCACTGGGTACGGCTGGAAA
Organism: Cynopterus sphinx; assembly: GCA_030015415.1. Lineage (NCBI taxonomy): Eukaryota > Metazoa > Chordata > Mammalia > Chiroptera > Pteropodidae > Cynopterus > Cynopterus sphinx. The sequence goes on from CM057384.1 coordinate 139,703,725, forward strand.
CAACAAAAGAGGAGAGGAATAGAGTAAAAGGAGACATTTCTATCCATCATGGCCAGAGGAGACCCATCCGTCCACCCCTTTCCAAACGGAGCGTTGTTGTCCCGGCACAAGGCGTGATGTGCTGAAACCACCGCCTGCAACAGTGGGTTTTATCTTCTGACAGTGCAGCTGACTGACAAGAGGTGTGGGGTGACAATTGCTCTTTGAGATCCTCTTCGGCCAACCCTTAGGAAAGAACTCTGTCCCGTTAAAACAGCTCAAGGTTTTCCAAGGAGCCAGCGGGAGCACCTTGGCGGAGATGGCCACGGGTGGCAAGACTGTCTGGGAGCGGGGACAAGTGGCTTCTGCTGGCTTCCTCCCCACGGTACGGGGCTTCCTTCCACTCCCTGGCAATGTTCTTTGGAAAACGAGACCCATTTTAGGAGTCCTCTCGTGGATAAAGGACCCAGCAGCCCCCCCACCCCACCCATTGCAGATGTTTTATTCTTCAAACGTATTATCACTTTTTAAACCGATGCTAAACGAAAGAATATATTCATTTTTCAGCCCAGCGAGGCTGCAGGAAAAAGCAGGTTCTGGGGCTGAGGGACGACATGGCATAATGTTGTTTTGCAAAACACCACCAGCTCTGCCTTCCTTCTTTTAATGGTATTCATCTTCTTTCTTAGAAAAGGGGTTAAAATTAGTAGGCACATTTCATATTAGCGTATTTCATGCAATAAAGCATAAATTATTTAAAATAACACGACCTTTTATCTTGCACCTTTTGAAGGAAGCAAATTAAAAATGTAAATTGGGAGCTAATTAATATGCAAATGTATTCATTCGCAGTTAACAATTAGCAATTAAACCTGCAGTGTCTACAAAGAGCACGGACAAAATTAGTAACTTAATTTATCATTAAAAAATGAAAACGTACACAAAATTTTAATTGACTTTCAAAATATTTCCCCTGCTTTTTTTCCTTTCATTTTTTAATACCAAAAAAAAAAAAAAAAATCTTTTTTGTGTTATGCCTTAGCTCTACAGATGAAACTGGGTACCAACCAGCAGCGTTCGGGGGAGGTAAGGATGGGAGGAGAGCATGTTAGGAAAAGTTTGCCTTTTATATGAGGTATTAAAAGATGACATTTAAGAATGTTGACTTGTGTTTCATAGTCGAGTTCAAGAGAGAAATAAATACATAAATTCTCCTGTGTTTAGGAATATAGAGATGGCAGAGATTTGTACAGATAAAGGGGGGGTGTGCTCTGCCTGTGTGCATAGACATGGGACTGGCTCTGTGTGTGTGTGTGCGTGTGCCCACGCCTTCTAGCAAACGCACAACAAACACGCAGGGTCATTTACATGCTTCAGGTTCAGCTTTGAGAATCCCAGCACAAAACAGTTGCCGGGAGAATCAGCAACAAATAGCTTAAGATGTAAATAAGATACTCTAGGTTGATCATGAGGCACATTAACATGCAATGTTTCATCTATCCTTCCTCGCTACAACCCAGACACACATTTTCCGCTCTCTGTTCTGGAGGATTTAAAGAGCAAACCTTTGCATATTCTCCATCCCCTTGCCACGAGCCCAGCTCCGCCTGCAGATGCGGGCTTGTATTTTTTTTACATGCTTCTTTCTAATGTCACGCTGCATAGGGAAGAACCCAGCAAACGTCGGCTCTGTTGCTCGCAACCTTATTTGGGTGATTTAAAACAGCACCTGCTGCTCCAGCCCCTTCGAGAGCTTGCTAAGTTTCATTCACAAGTGTTTTCTTTTGGTTTTTCTTGCTTCCGGGCTGACTCAGGCTAGCCATTCTGCATCCTGTCCTCTGGAAATTTCACTCGGGTTTCGGACAGGGCTGCATTCATTGTGCTGTCTGCTCCTTCTGATGAGAGCTGGACGTAGTCCTCATTTGCTAGAAGCATTTCACAGTCAACAGGCCATCGCCATGTGTCGCTGCAACACTTAGAGGGTAGTCTGAGTGGGGATCGGGGGGGGTCTGGCTGCTGGTCTCACCAGCCTGAATTTTCCACCCGGCTCTCCATTCCCAATCATAAGGGACAAATGGCATCTAGGACGAGAAAGTCAGAGGCCACAAGGCCATCCATGGCAATGAATATTAAGCTGATTTCATTTGGTTTTACAAAAGGTGATTTCACTTTCCTGACAAATTGTTCTTGATGCAACTGTTATTATTATTTTTATTTCATTTGCAAAGAACTAGAGAAAAAATGTGTTGTCGTTTCATAATTACACTAAAGGAATATTTTTATTTCTCACTTAAATTCGTATTTCTCCGAGCCCATCTTAATACCTTCTCAATGCTTGCAATACTCCAGAACTTTCCAACAATAAGAATGGCCATTTAGAAACAAACAAAACAAGCTTCCTTTTAATGGAAAATTAGATAATAGGCTAAATACAGCTCTTGGCTTTGGCAAAATCGTGATTCAGGTCTGGTAATTTCTATCAGCCAGAGAGAAATTTTAAATCAGAACCCTAAACCCCACTTCAGGGAAAGGGAGGTTTTCATCCCTCTGAATCAACTACCATGCCTAGGCTGGGAACTGCAGGATTGGGAGGTACGTAGAAGGTGCTTGGAAACCAGCTTATAAAAATTAACACTTTCTCTTTTTAATCGGAAACATGCACCATTCTGTTTCAGAATGGAAAGAGCATGGGCCTCCTCACCATCACTTTTTATGGACCATTTAGGGTTTGACCATCTCAGAAGCCCTTTTATTCCTTCTGAGCTCTCGCATGGGATGCTGGAGAGAAATGCACATGTCACTATAGGTACTGTCACCAAACTAAATAAAATCCTAAGTCTATGTACCTCCTACCTCGTCTGCCAAAATGGACCCAAATCGCCTTTGGTACCCGTGTGTGTGTGTGTGTGTGTGTGTGTGTGTGTGTGTGTGTGTGTCTGCGCCGGCTTGCGATATTAAGCAGCTAACAACAATCTGAGAATTAAGTTAGCACAATTAGGAATTAGAAGCAGGTGGCATAATAATGGTGCTTTTTTCATTTCATTTATTAGCAAAAAGAGAGGGAGAGAGGAGCTTCATTTATTTTCATCAGCGCCTCCGTAAAAGCATAGCAATTTGCGACACAAAAATCATTTCAAGTACCTCCGCCTCGCAAGCCTCGTTTCCTTTCTTGCTTTAAAAGCCTTTTAAAGTTCACCCCCGCCCCCCTCCTGAAAGCTGTGTGTCTGTCTAGGTGTCTTCTGTGCAGCGGGCTGAGTGCTGCTGGGATCCGCCTGCTTCTCCTCCGAAGCAGTTTCGGGGTGCTGTTCGGAGCCCAGGGTTGGATGGAGGTGCCGGGGCCCTGGGCAACGTGGCCTCTTGAGCCCTCGTCCTCTTTTGCGGTCCCTGTTCGGTTTTCCACGGGCGTGGCTCGGTCTTGCAAAGATTCACTCCAGGGGCCACCTCTCCCTGAGACAGACAAAGCGCGCAGCATCCCTGTGCGTGGCCTCAGCCCCCGCCCGCACCCCCTCCACCCCCATCCTCACCCCGGCCGGCGCCTCCCCCGCGGTCCCCACGCGTCCCACGGCCGCCGGGTCGCGGTCAGCCGGTCTCCGGGGCCGGTCCTCGCGGGCCCGGCGCGCCCTCTAGCGTCATCATCGGGGATGGCCACGGCCCCGAGCATCCCCGCCACCTGCCCCGAGAGGATGCGGGGGCTCAAGGGGGTGCGGGGCGAGGGCGGCCCAGGCGCGTGCGCTTGCGCGAGTCCCTTCTGGGCTGGGCACGCGCGGTGAGGGGTCCTCCTGCGGACGTGGGGGGGCCCTCCCTCGTCAGGGCTGCTGCCCTGCGGTCCGCACCTGACATGCCCTGGGGGTGGGGGGAGCGGGCCCCAGGCTGGGCCGGAGGCCGCTGTCGCCGCATCCCGTATCCCGCTGCAGCGAGGTCCCGACCCGTCGCTGCGCCCCGACCCCTGCCTCTGTCTACACCGCCCGTTTCCTCTCTCCCTCCATCTCGCTTATCTCACAGCCGCGAATCCTCACCCACGTTCTGCTCCCTCCCGACCTCGGTCTCGGTTTCTGGGTCTCAGCCTCCCACTTTGCATTTCTGGGTGTACCTTCCTCTTCTCCTTCTTCCCCCACCCCCGGGGAATGTCACCCAGACACCACAGGCCCCCAGTTTAAAGATCTCTAATGCGAGTCCCCTTGTCTTCTTCCAGTTAGTCGTGGTCCAAACCTCAGAAGATGAGCTGCGGGTCTGTGGGGTCATGGGTGCCCTCTGCAGCCCAGCCTGGCAGGCAGTTTGTTTGCTCTTTATTTTCTGTTGTTGTTTTGTTGTTTGGTTTTGCTCTAAAACCACAAGCAAATAAGAATTCTCTTGGAACGCACTGTCCTTCACCTCCAGGGGTGGCATTAAATGTGGAAATGTGCTTGGGAGGTGGCGGAGGCTGGGGCTGGGATCCCAAAGGCCAGCCCACAGGGAGATAATCCTTGGCCGGGTCTCAAAGTTGGGACGTTTCAGCCAAACTGGGTCTCCTGACTGGAGATCTGGCAGCCTCCAAACCAGGATTACCAGGATTCTTAAACATGGGTCCCATTTCAGTGGCCGGGACACTGTCAATGGTTGTTGGGATTGGAAAAGAAGGTCAACCGTCTAAATAATAAGGGCATTCAGATCAAAACAGTGTTTTGTACATTTATCTATGGAGTGAGCAGAGACTAGAGTAATACACCTCGAGGCTGGGGAGAGAGAAGGAGGCAGCACGCAGAGCTTTGGGGAATATAAATTGATATAACCCCTTTGGAAAGAAATTTGGCAATCTGTATCAAGAACCTTTAAAACACTCATACCTTTTGATCCAGTAATTCCACTTCTGGGAATGTAGCCCAAAGAAATAATCTGAAATGTGGAGAGAGCTTTATGCCCAGCGATGTAAATTGAGCTGCCATTTTTGAAAGAAAAATTGGGACTCGCCTCCACGTCCAACAAAAGTAGACCTGTTTGAGTTAACTTTGGTCCATCCATCACCCGAAATCAATGCCAGCATGGAAAGTCACACGAGGAAGAGGACAATGGCCCGGGAGAGAAAGGTGATCCAATGTCAAGACAAAAGCAGGATTCAGAGCTGAATGACAGAGTGATCACGGTGACGTTCAACCAAGTAAAAAGCCCCATGTAGAAAGCACCCCCGGGGGGTGTCCCGGCACAGGAGAACCAGGGGTGATTCCCCACTTTATCTTTCTACTTCTCTCTAGCCTTCTGGTTTTCTGGAAAGAGCAAGGCCTTCCCTTTAGAATAGAATGAAAACGGTGCCTTTCTTTTTCCCTTTTCACAGGGGTTGTGGAAGTGAAGAGGGCCCTGAGAAGAAAGGTTAAGGAGGTTGAAGGGGAGGAACCAGGTCCCAGGATGAACGGGGGCTGTAAACTACAGGGAAGTGTGATCAAGGGCTCAGATTCTAAGAGGAGGTAAGAGTGATGGACAGAGTGGGTTTTAGAGAAAAATTGGACCTGATTCGAATCCTGGTTCCACCTCATGACCTGGGGCTGGGCTCCCCCAAATGCTTGCTGCAACCTGAGCGGTTAACCGTGGGCTTGGTTTCTTCAACTGCTGACCTGGCGTCTGTGTGCCCGCATCTTCTGTCCCCTATGGATGTCACCACCCTGCTTCATGCTGATGACACCTGAGGAAGACGCAACGCACACTCTCTTTGGAGAGAAAGCTACTTCCGATTGGAGTTTTAACCCAAACCAGACCCTCTGGTGCCTACACCTGAGCATCCCATCAGCGGTGGCCACAGCTCTGGGCTTCACGTGCCACTGACAAACGTGTAGCTGGACAGGTGTTTCCCACCGTGTGCTCAGTGGAGCACCACCCCGGAGATGGTCCCAAAACGCTCCACAGCGGGCACTGAAGGCTGCAATCCTCAGAAACGGGGAGCAGGCTCCCCCAGCAAGAGGCTCTGCAAAGATAAGACGCTCCACTTGTGACTCTTCTTACTTTTATCCATTCACTCCATCCTTCATTCGAGGTAGAATTTAAAGTGGAAAAACTTTTTATCGTAGATGACCTTTCACCTCCCATTTCAGAATTTCTCTTGCTGGAAATTCGTGCTCTCCCTCCGGCCTCCCTGCAGCACCATCCAACAGAACGCCCTGCGGTGCCAGGAGTCTTCCCTTACCTGTGCTCCCTGATACGGAGCCACTCGGATCGGTGCTGCGCGTGACTATCAGACACTTAAACTGCGTCTACTGCCATCGAGCAACTGCATTTTTTTTTAGCATAATTTCATTTTAATTAATTTAACTTTAAATGAAGCGAGCGACTGCAGTATGGACAGTGTGGCTCTGGAAGACCTGCCCTCGGTTCTGCCTCTGGTCTCGCTCAAACCCAGATCCATCCCTTACACCCAAAGGTTGTCGGCTCTTCGAGTCGCAGTCTAGATGTCACTTTAGGGTGTGCCAGGGCCGGCTTGCTCTGGCCCTCGCCAGCTCGCTCCCGCTCACAGAGCACGTGTGTCTCTCCCTTCCCACCTCTGCAGTGACTTCACGTGGTGACTCAAAACCAGCTGTCGCGGGAGTCTTCACACACCAGCAATGGGCACACGCTGCAAACCAGGTCTGTTCCCCCCGGTTTTAAATATTTCCTAGCTCCCCCTTCTTTATTTTGCTCACTAGGCACCTCGCTGGTTCCACTCTAATCCTAGCTCTGCTGAGTAACTCCCCACTGGCTTCCCAGAGTCAGACTGGGCCCGTTGTCTGGGGTCTGGTGGCTTCTAGGACTCACATCTCTTGTCAGACTCTCACATTGCGTCTTTTCGTCTTCTTCTCTGTTAGATTTAGAGTCCCCGGAGGGCAGGTAGTGTCTGTGTCCTGGGCAGGTAGTGTCTGTGTCCTGCTGGGTGCTGAATCCCCAGGGCCTAGCACATAGTAGGCGCCCAATAAGTACTTGGGTAAATAAACGAAGAGACTTAATGCAAAGAACTCGGGACTGGGAGCCCATCTCTGGGGCCCTGGGTTTGAGACTTGCTCTGCTTCTTACCAACCATGTGACATTGCGAGTGTCCCCTCTCTGAGCCAGTGTCCTTGTGTGTTCCCTGGGCCTAATAACCTCTGTCCTGTCCACCTCATGGGGATATTGTGAGGCTCACGTAAAATATAGGAATGCTTTGAACAAACATGCAAATAAGTAGGTCCAAGGACGTTTTGAATTCTCTTCAGTTCTTTGCCATCTTTGATTTGGGCCACGAAGAGGACCAAGTGGGGGGATAGGGGGAGGCTGTAGTCTCTGAGGATTTAAATGCGGTGGGACCAGTACAGCAACCAGCACGTGAGCTCCAAGGGCGTGTGCGTTTGCTGCTAACTTGACACTGGCCTTGACGGACAGTTTGCAATTCCTCTTATCTCCCCAGACAGGGAAGCTAAGCCTGGCTGCAGCCAGAGACGTGTTTTCTGCTTCTGAGCTCGCACGACGAAGGGAGGAAAGAAACTGATGGGGATGGTTGAAGTCTCGGATGAGAAATGGTTTTCTTCTGACATTCAGGGGAAAAAAAAGTTCTCTCTCAAAGCCCCACCAATGTCTGTCAGTTATCTTCCTCTTCGAGACACGTTTTTCTCGAATCTGCGATGTTAGAGACCGTCGTGGGCATTTCAGCTTCCGTGGGCCACTGTGTGCACAGCAGGCAGGGCCGCTCCAAAGGGGTTAATTGCATCTGAGCATGGGAAAGTGATTATCTAATTAAACTTTGAAATGGAATGGTAAAAACACTGGGTGACAGACTGTCTGTAGGAGGGTCCCCTGAGGTGCTCTCCGCTCATTGCTAATCATCCTCCTCGCCCAGGCTGTGCCCGTCTGCAGTGGAGCCCGGGCTCAGACCCCACTCCCTGGCACTCTGGGTTCACTCAGAGCTGTGCGGGCCACAGTCCCGGCTGAACGTTGTCACTGGGCCCGCATGTCGCAACAGACTGTCATCGCTGGGCTTCAGCTCCCCGATGGCTACTCAAAGTCAGAAGGTTGTTTCTATACTTAGAAGCATGCAATCAAAAGAAATTGGAAGGACTGGGAGCTATTCTGGATATTTATGAATATTGTCCAGAAAAGTTGGGTTTGAGAGCTGGGATGCCAGCCATGAGGCTTATGCGTCATGTCCCTCATGTTTAAAGCTGTGGGATTTATTCGATCCTTCTGAGCAAGGTGGCTGGCTGGCCCTTCGGCGAGTACACAGGTGAGTCTAAACATGGAGAAGCCAGTGGGCAAGAGGGGCACAGGCTGGAGGTACCTGCATGAAGATGGCTCTTTGTAACTTTGGGAAAAAAAATCTGTTCCGTGGGCTCCTCATTCCGACCTTGGGACGTGGTTACCTACACCACTGCCATCTTATAGATGAGGGAACTGAGGCTCAGACTGCTTAGGGGACTTCCCGGAGTCCCCAAAGCTGGGCTGCCTGATGTTGGGACCCACGTCTTTCCAACTGCTGCCCACCGTAAGCCCCCTGGAGACCTTGAGAGAGAGGGGGCTCATTCCTACTGGGGGCAAAAAGGAAAATGTCATAGAGAAGGTGGCATTTGATATGGTTTTCACAGATGGGGCTCGACCTGTAAGAGAGAAGGCACAGAGACAAGCAAGTGGACACCGAGTTTGGAGACCCATAGATTTGCAAGAGTGACGTGAGACCCTGCACTTTGTTCTTTTTGTTTTTGTTTTTTAATTTTTAAATGATTCCCTTAAGCAGCAATAAACATTCACTGAGCTCCTATCACCTGCCAGACCTTCGGGGTTTAGAGCCAGACAAAACAGACAAAGTGGCTGCTCCCAGATTCTGGTGTTTTGAGCGGGATGAAGCATGCTCAGATCTGAGTTTTAGGACTGTCGCTGTGGAGACAATCCGGGGCCAGGGCTGGAGGTGTGAGGGGTTAGAAGACCCTTGAGGAGACTCCTGAGAAGGACTAGGGACAGATGAAGAGAAGCTGGCCCTGGACCACAGCAATGGGGATCAGGGGACAGATTTGGAAGCATCTTAAACTGAAATTCAAGAATCATTTCCATGTGCCCTTTCATCTAGAATGAAGGCACTCTGGCTACAGGCACACCTTACAGGAGATATTGCGGGCTCGGTTCCACCACAATAAGGCAAAATCTCAACCAAGCAAGCCACAATCTTTTTGCTGGTGGAGAGTCTGGGCTTCAGTTTGCAAACAAACAAACAAAAAAAAGTGCAACACCTGTGAAGCACAGTTCAACAAGGCCGGTTTGGATTTCACTGTGGAACATCGCTTTCACATTTTGCCCTCAGCAAAGGTGACACAGCGACATAAGAAGCGCCATCCCCAAAACATCACTGCATTTTTAAAATAAAATGACTATTGGGGACGTAATTCATCACACCGCTCAATGCCACTTATGCTAATGTCCCGATGACAAATGCATCCTAGGGCGCTTGGCCAAGAAAAATGGTTTCTCCTGCTCATGGGCTGGAGCTGATACCTGGGCCGGAGAGCACTTCTCATCAGCAAGAGCCCGTGGCCGGCCACCCTTCCCTCTGGACTCCAGGTGCTGGAAAGTTCTGGGCTTCCTTTTTGTAGCATCATCTGCAGTATTGTCTCCCCCGGCTTGATCTCATTGTCTTCTCTCTTTATCGTAAATTGCTTTTTTTGGAAATGGAGGTGAGAGAAAGCCCAGTGAAGGAGTCAATCAATAAATGGCTGATATTGGCTCCGGCAAGGTGGTCAGGTTGGCGTATGTCGCCTGAACACCGTTTCCCAGACTCTGTCCCGTGGCCGCATGGAGTTTCCGTGAGATGTTCTAAGGAACAGGGGACAACCACAGCTGGTGGCATTTTTCACCTTCGGTGCGTTTTCAAGTTTATGCTAGGAAAATGCTGAGCTTGTCGATAGAGCTGTTCTGATGACTCAGCGAGGGAGGCTGTACGATGTCCCAGTTGGGAGAGCAGGCTCTGGAGCCAGAGTCCATAGGCACAACTTGCCTTGGCGAATGACCCCCCATCCCTTTGTGACTCAGTTTCCTCATCTGTAAAGTGGCTCTGATGCTAGGACCCAGGGCAGACGATTGGAAGAGAGTCTGGCACACAGTAGGCTGTTTACTCGTGGTACCTTTTCTCCCTAAGGGACCATCCGCCTTTGGGACAGGGCCTTTTACACCTGACGACTCTGGGAAGTCATGTGACAGATGTCCTGCTGCAGGAAGTGTCGTACTCAGCAGCGGGTTGTGCATTTTGCCTTCCTTCTGCCAAGCTGTGTGTTTTCTACTTGACAATTGCCAGTCTTTGTTATGCATTTTATCTCTTAATTTTAACATGTATTGGTGCAATTATTCAATGTTTACTTTCTATTAAGCATATGGATCAAATTTTGATCATTTTTTACCGCAGTCAATTCAACGGAGACCCTTTTTTGTGCTGTTTAATTTAAATGATACTACATGAGCCTCTATTGGCACCCTGACAAAACAGTGCGACTTAGATGATATTCCATGGTCAAAGGCGTTTGGGAAGTCCACCTGAGGTTATCTCTTAGTTTGCATATGGAGACTTGGAGCAAGACTAGTAGGTAGACTCAGGTAGACCAGGTACCAGCCGACCTGGTCTATCAAAACGTCCACCACTCTTTGTAATGCCGACTTGATCCGTGTGAGCCGTCGGTGTTCTTTACCGTGGGTAATAGTTCTGCCACCAAAACCAGCTTGAAACACGGTGCCTTTATGTGCATCATTCGTTCTTTCCATAATTATTCACTCAGTCCTTCTATGTGCCAGGTGCCAGGCTAAGCACTGGTGGCGCTGAGTTCCACTTTCCATGTGCTGGGTCTGTGCTGTCCCACCTGGCAGCCATAAGCCACGTGTGGCCACTGAGCACTTGGCTGGCCAGAGTGAGGCGTACCGCACGTCTGAAACGCACACGGAGCTTCAAAAATGGAGTGTGAAAAAGAATATAAAACATTTTTAAGGAACATATATTTTAAGTAATATTTATGATATGTTAGAAATACATAATAATTTAAATACTTCCTATTGCTTATGCATTGAAATAATAGTATTTTGGATATAATGGGTTAACTAAAAGTTACGATTAGAATTGGTTTCACCCGCTTCTTCTTACGGTTTTTAGTGTGGCCGTTGGGAAATTTTAGATTACATATGCGAATCTCATTCTATTTCTATTGGATAGCACTGGTCTAGAGGGTTGGCAGACATGTAGTTGGTTAATAATCACACAGTAATGGGAATGCTCTAATTTCCCAGGTCCCCCTAGAGATGAAGTCGGACACGGAGAGGCCTCCCCTGACACAGGATGGAGAGGTCAGCTGAGGCTCCAGCTGTGTGGGGAGGCTCGAGGCCCTACAGGAAGCTGAGGTCACGGGGCTGGAGTTGGAATGCAGAAAAGTGAGGGTGAGCACAGGCGGATCGGCATCAAAGGGTTGTCCGGGTGTGTAAGTCAGCTTTGCTGTGTAACAAGCAATCACAGAACCACAGCGACCTAAAACGGTAGCGTTTGTTTTCCCTGAGACCTTTGCGGATGGGCTGGGATGCAGCAGCTCTGGACTTGGCTCTGCTTCTCCTTGAGGATTGGACCCAGGCTGACGCCAATGGCATTCGTTCAGGGGCCCAGACTCAGGACCTAGGAGGAGCTCTCACGTGATGGTGTGGGTGCAGAGGCAAGTCCCAGTGTGCAAGTGCTTTTCAACCCTCGGCTCCGTCTCATCTACTAACAGCACATTAGCCTCAGCAAGGCACAGGCCTAAGACCACGTTCAGCAGCAGGGAGATGCACTCTGCCGTGCGTACCATGAAGCCACAGTGAGTGACGATGACCACACTGTGTATGTGATTCCACAGCTCTGTTTTCCCTCACCTGCCGCTGGATGAAGATGGGATGCAGGGGACTCTGAGCTGGAGGTAAGAGGCCCAAACGATGGCATGGAGCAGAGCGCCCCACAAACCCACGCTGGGCTGCGTCCTGTGGACAAATAAACCTTACCTTGGGAAGCCATTGAGACTTGGGAGTTGAGAGCGACATTGGTGTACTCTGACTTGAACAGTCACGTCCCCACTGCTGGGGTAGGGTCCACTGTGGACAACTGAGCCACAATAGGCAATGTCTGTGGGAGAGAAGAACAGGCCAGGTGGAGGCCTGGCCAGCAAGAGGTTCCCGTGGCTCAAACCCCCTCCGCCTGCCCCACTGCAGTCAGGTGAGCGGCCTGGTGACATGAGGTTCCAAGGGACTGGCCAGGGTGGGACATGTTCTAGGGAGATGCAAAGTAGAAAGACTGAAGGGACAGAATGGGAAGACTGGGCTCCCTTACATGGGGTCCAGAGTCCTCGGAAGCTGGAGGGAGTGAGAGCCAAGGGGAAGGGTGGCAGCCTAGGTTAGGCAATCAGCGTGGCTCAGGAGCCAGAAGGGAAGGTGAGAAGGTATCAAGGCCGAGTTCAGAAGCCAGCCCCATGGGAGGACCTGCCTGCTGCTGGTGAGGCTGGCTGTGAGGCAAGGGGGTGCGCCAGGCAGTCCCAGTCACACAGGACCAAAACCAGGAGGAGGCCTTCCCGAGGCCACAGTTGTCATTTGTTCATTCCTTCGTTCATTCGTTCGTTCATTCATTCATTCATCTCACACACAGTCCCTCAACAGCTGCTGTGAGCGCAGCCCTGGGCCAGGGGAGGGTCAGTCACACAGGGACCCTGGCCTTGCGGGTGCTCCCAAACCACAGAGGAGGCTCCCAGGCCCGCGGAGCAGTACTAAGGTGGCGTACGTGCACAGTGCTCTGCCAGAGCAGACCAGAGGGAGGAGGACCCTGGATGGCACCTTCCCGGGCCCCCGAGGCAGGTGGTTCTGATCACAGTGGCAACCGCGAAGTGGGCCCCTCCCTCCCCCCGGAATGACTCAGAGGGCGCTCGCCAGCCACAGCACTGCGCTGGACTCATTTACCCCTGAAAGCCTCCTTTGTCCCTCCTCCTTGGGGAAGGACAATGTCCCGATGGAGTCCCTTTGTGCTCAGGGGCCAGCAGGCTCTTGGTAGATGTGAAATGCAATAATACCCACTTATTTTAGCAGCCTCTGCTCGGGGGCCCGCTGGTAGCTGGAGGAAACACACATATGCACACATGTGTGCGTGTGCATACACACACACACACACGCACACACACACACGCACACACACACACGCGCACAGCCCATGGGTCTGGCAGATGCAATTAGCCTCTGGGTCCCTCAGAATTAGATGCAGGTGGCTAATTGTCCATGCCAGGAGGCAACTGCGGGCACAATTAGTCATGTCTCTTTCCCCACTCGGGGCTAATAATGGGTGGGGAATCTGAGGGGGGAGGGAGGAAACCTGATGGGGCTCCCTGGCTCTCTTAGCCCCGGGCTGTGACAGGCAGCTTTGGGGGGCAATGCTCATCCTTTGGGTCTGGGGAGGGCTGTCGGGCAGGTGCGGGGAGGGTGGCAGATCTTCGGAGGATGATCTGTCCCTGTCCTTATCAGCAGCCTGGAGCCGGTGCATCCCAGTCTATTATTGAAGCCAACCCCTGATTTGGGGGAGCTTGTCGGGGTTTTGAAAGCCCCTTTGCATACTTTATTGTATCCCAGAGCCAGGCAACTGGTGTGGAGGGGTGATTGCATCCCACTTTACAGATGAGGAAGTGGGTCTACCTGGCAACCGGCAGAGCACCTGGGCCTGGGGTGCCAGGCTCATGGGCCACCCCTACTTCCGATGCTGCCTTGTGTCCTTCCTCTCCTTCCTTTCCTCAGTAAACTTTAAATAATGCTTGTTTAAGCCTCGGAGGCCTTTCACGTCCAGTATCTGTTCAAGGATCCATGGGAGGTACAGAGATGGAGCAGGCACAATCTCTGCTTCTAAGGGGTTTGTGGTCCGGTAGAGAGAGTAAGACAGGTGAAAGGACCCCGGATAGGCACAAATAGATGTCGATTCTTGTGGCCTTGTGTAAGAAACATAACTTTCCCAAACCTTTGCTTCCTTCTATTTTGAAAAAAATCAGGAAACAATACTCATCGTGAGGCTCAGGTGTGAGAAAGTCCTAGCCTGGAGCTTGGGAAAGCCATCGACAGCATCTACCTGGGAGAGGCGACCGGCAGCACTGCTAGTGACACGCAGAAGGCTTAAAAGCTGAGGGAAGCAGGACAAGACGTGGCTTCCCCAAACCCCAGTCCTGACCACAGCGAGGGAAGGAACCTGAACACAAGGTGAGCGCCCACACCCCCTGCCCTGCAGGACCCTTGCCCTGCCTCTCCTGGGCCGTGCATCCCTGCGCTTCAGCAGAGTTTGGGGCCTCTAGGGAGTCCCTGAAACTAGGGCCTCAGCTTGGAGCCAGGAGGAAGAGAGGTGCCTTTGCTGGAAGAGGGAGGTTTTCTCCTACACCCGCAGGGATCAGAGACACTGCACAGGAGGCCCCAGCGTAGGACGCCCCGTTTTACTCAGGTGCATAGACAGAAGGACGTCGTTTTGTTATAATGTGGATGAGATGCCGTAGGAACTTACCTCTTGTTTCTGTCCACCAGTCTATGGGAACTTTGGTTTTCTCATACGTTGTTTAGCTTAAAGTGGTAGAACGTTATCGATGACATGGAGTGAGGACTTACTGTATATTGTCTTCTCTCTAGCCATTACTCTCGAAAGGCCCTGAACACATCTAAAGAAGGAGACTTTCACATTAGTTAAGAACACGTGGCCGAACCACAAGGCAATATAAAAAATTAAAAAGTCTTAAGTTTTCTGAGAAATCAGAAAACTATTGCTTTCCCCTGTGAAAGCAATTCAGTTCTTGAGCATCTAATTCTTAAAATCTGGTGTGCATTAAAATGGTAGGCGTCTGTGCATCCGTCTATCCATCCATCCATCCATCCAGCCATCCATCCTCCATCCATCCATCCATCCATCCATCCATCCATCCTCCATCCATCCATCCATCCATCCATCCATCCTCCATCCATCCATCCATCCATCCATCCTCCATCCATCCATCCTCCATCCATCCATCCGTCCATCCATCCATCCATCCCTCCACCCACCCATCCATCCATCCATCCATCCGGCCATCCATCTATCCATCATCCATCCATCCATCCATCTATCCATCCATCCATCCATCCATCCATCCATCCATCCATCCCTCCACCCACCCTTCCATCCATCCATCCATCCCTCCACCCACCCATCCATCCATCCATCCGTCCGGCCATCCATCTATCCATCCTCCATCCATCCATCCATCCATCCATCCATCCATCCTCCATCCATCCATCCATCCATCCATCCATCCATCCTCCATCCATCCATCCATCCATCCATCCTCCATCCATCCATCCTCCATCCATCCATCCGTCCATCCATCCATCCATCCCTCCACCCACCCATCCATCCATCCATCCATCCGGCCATCCATCTATCCATCATCCATCCATCCATCCATCTATCCATCCATCCATCCATCCATCCATCCATCCATCCATCCATCCCTCCACCCACCCTTCCATCCATCCATCCATCCCTCCACCCACCCATCCATCCATCCATCCGTCCGGCCATCCATCTATCCATCATCCATCCATCCATCCATCCATCCATCCATCCATCCATCATCCATCCATCCATCCATCCGTCTGGCCATCCACCCATTGCTCTATGCACATAGGCAACTGTCCATCTTGTCATCCCCACCCCTGCCTTAGTTGTTGCAGAAAAGCTCCAGTGCCTGGTAGAGGCCTCGAGAGAAATTCTCAGAGCAGAGAAATGGTTAAAATAAATCAAAGTAAAATCGGAGTTGGCTGTGGTGCTTCTTCTTAATGACACACAGGAAACTATAAACCAGCCATGCTACATAATTGACCACTGAGAATTTTTCACTCTCAGTGAGTTCGAGATGTACCGAATCCAATATTATCTCAGTGATTTGATTTGTTAATAATCAAATTGCAAATACCTTTTCATTTGGCCTCAGAAAGCAAACAGCCATTTGGAATAATTTTTATGGGTCTTGGAATGCAATAGAAACTTAAAATATTGTGTTTGCAAGTCCTATTGGCATGACCATATTATAATTTATATGGGCCTATTTTGATGTACAGTGGCATAATGAAACTTTAAAAAAATAGATTCCGCAAAGCTGCATGTAAGCCCGCGCCGGCAGCACAGATTAATGTGAGAACGTCATGGGGATTCTTTGAATATTTTTTCTTAAGGAGATGTTTAGAGAATGGCCATTTTACTCACCAAAACTTTAACTAAAGCAGGGATTGCAAAGTCTTGCAGAGTTTTGCCTCTTGTCCCCCCCTTTAGGCCCACCGTCTGGTGTTCTTTTTCCCGCCCCAACCCCTCCCTCTGAGGGACCCTCACCCCTGCCCGATTATTTGATTTTTTCTGAACCTATCATGTGTGGGTGGTTCTGTCTTCAGTCTTCTGTTCCCTCAGTCTGTAAAACTCTTCCTCTCTTCTCTGCTTGGGGAATATCCCTCAGACATTCTTCAGCTCGTGGATAATGGGCCATCCCTGCTGACACCCCAGAAGTTACCATCTCCATTCTCTCACGACCGTGTAAAGGGGCTTCCTGAGACACTTGTCACAGTGTGTTATTGTTATTTGTTTACACGCACTAGCCTCCGAGTTCTTGACAGCCTGACCGTGACGTGCTCGACTCAAAAGACACCATGTCAACCACCGTGGCTGGTACATAACACATGCTCAATAGTGTTTGTGCAGTGGTGCTGCGGATGGATGGGTGGGTGGGTGGGCAGGTAGACTGAAGGAACAGGTCATCCTGGAGGATGACACTTTCTCTGGCAGTGGAAGCCTCCGAGCACAGGTTGTGGAGAAACTTCAGGACAAGTTGTCAGACAAACTCATCTGTAAGGCATCATCTACGACGTTAGGACGGCCACGATGTCACCAGGCACCAGGAATTTCTCAGCTCCATTACCATATCACAGGACCGCCATCCTATAGGTGGTCTGTCGTTGATTGAAATGTCATTATGTGGCGCATAATTGTATATATTCCAGCCACTTACTGAAATCTCCTATTATTCCTAGTCCTTTTTCAGTAGGAAAGCAGATCATTAGATCGCCGGCACGTAATGGAAATGTAAATTTCTTCCTTTCTAATATTTATTATTTTACTCTCAACTAATTGCTTTGGCCAGGACATCCAAAGAGAGCAGGTATCCTGTTCTGGCTCCCGGCTTTAATGGGAATGTCTCATGATTCATCACTGGAAATGATCTTTGTGGCGATTTCTGGAAACTCTCTCTATAGTATTCGTTTGCTAATTGGGGCATCAGCTAAAGGGGACAGCAAAGACACTCTAAAACCCAGTGGCTCAGACAGGACAGAAGCGATTTCTCTCTTACACAGGAGTCCACAGTGATAGTCCAGGGTAAGTGGCCCCAGGCTGGTTCTCCCATTCCACTCCAGAAGCTTCCACACGTGCTCAAGTCTCTCCATTTTCCAGACAGCTGGAAGGGGAAAATGGGAGTCTGGAGAACACAGCTTCCTCTTTGGAGCAAAAACCTGGCAAGTGTAGGTAACATTTCTGCTCACATCCCATTGGTGAACTTAATCACTTGATCACGCCTACCTGCAAGGAAAGCTGGGAGATGTAGACATTAGAAAAAATTGGGGGTTAGTTACCGTTACAAAAAGGGGAAGGAAAGAATAGGTAATGGGGACTAGAACAATATTTGCATTTCTGGGGTTTGACTCTACTCAATCAAGTGGCATTATTCCCTTAACAGACCAAGTTTTATTTAGGAATTTGCTCTTATATTTACAAAAAATATTGATCTATAGTTTTTATATGTGCACTGTACTTGTTTTTAGTAGGAACTGGGGAACTTTCTTTTTCCATGCTCTATTGCAGTTGATCTGTTATGCAACTATCTAGTTTTTAAAGAGTTGGGAGAATTTGTTCTGAAAGCCATCTGGCATGGTGACTTTTAAGAGAGAGATTTTTGGCTACTGCGGCAGAGACTGCTAATTGTCCACAAATATCTGTTCTCTCCTTTTTCTAAGAAAAGAGAGTGCTCGATTTGTACCTGGGCACAAATGCCTGGAATGAGACAACTTCCCCTGGCTTCTCTTGTGGCTAGATGTGGCCGGGTTCCTAAGTTCAGACTGTAAAAGATTTCGGGATTCAGGCCGTGAAGGCAGGGATGTTTGTGTGCGACTTCTGGCTCATGCCTTTCATAAGGTGCACGTGCCCCTTCTTCCCTCAATGTGATGCCTAGACAGGGACCCAGAGGTGAGCCAGCTGGTGATGAGCTGGGATGACAGATCAGTAAAGCAGAAGGGGCCTGAGTCCTTAGCGCTATGAGGCCGCCACGCCTGCTTCTAGGCAGTTGTGCAAGAGGACAGGGGGGACCTGTCTTTTGTTTAAGCCACTTATTGTAGGTTCTTGCTACAACCTCTGACCCCTGCATATAACTAATATAAGCCACATTTTCAATAACTTCTATTTGTAAAAACTCCTCTATCTGCACTTATGCCTCTTTCTCATTTCTGTTATATGTTTGTTCCTACACCCCCGACAGTTTCTTTCTTGCCTTTTTTGCAAACACCAGGCATGGGCCTCCCTCACGGTATTTGCACTTGCTGTTCCCTCTGCCGTGATTGCTCTTTTCCAGGTATCTGCCCCATTGGCCTATTCATAATTGCAAACCTACCCCAACCCAGGGCTCTGTATCTCTCTTTTATGATTTGTTCCTCTCTATGACATTCCTTCTCATCAGACGTATTTAGATCTTAGTCATTTATTTATTTATTATCTCCCCACCTCTACCAGAGTGTAAGCTCCATTAGGACAGGGATCTTTGTTTTGTTCACTTTTTTCCCCAGTGCCTACAATAACGCCTGGCGCGTAATGGTTACTCCAGAAATTTTCAGTGAATTGATGATAAAACAGACTCACCAAAGAAATGTCTGTTTTATGTTTCTTCAAGTACAAGCTTTTGTTATTACTGGTTGCTTGCTTTTTGATTTTCTATTTAATTAATTTCTGATTTTATGTTTCTTAATTTCTCTTACCATCATTAGGTTTATTTTATTGTTCCTTCTACCACTTTGATTTCTGAGTTAAATGCTTAGCTCATTTATTTTCAATCGTCCTTATTTTCAAATAGAAGATTTAAGGCTATAAGTTTTCCTCTGAGTATTAATTTGGCTGCAATCCACAGGTTTTTTTTTGTTGTTGTTGTTTGTTTTTTTACATATTGCACTCTCATTATTGCTCATTTTGAAATAATTTTAAGTTTTAGTTTGCTTTCCTCTTTAACCCAGGCATTGTTTAGAGTGGCATTTTAACATTTTGAAGCAAACTGACTTTATTTAGCTGTCTTTATTGTTGTTAATTCCTAATTTTATTGTATTGTGTTCAGAGTCATTTCTGGTTTGAATCATTTTTTGTTTAAAAAATGTTTTGTATGGTGTGCTATATGATTTGATTTTATGAGTATTCTATGAAAAGAATATATATTCTCTGATTTCTGGGTTGAAAATTTCATGTTTCTATTACATATAACATGTTAGTTGTGCTATTTAAATCTGTATGTTTTTTCTTTATTTGATCCATTCATTTGTGAGAAAAATATGTTAGAGACTTATACTATAATTTTATGTGAGTAAATATCCTGCTTTACTCAGTCATGGAAATATTTCATGACTATTAGATCTTATTATAAATTATACTTTATCAATATGAAATATTACTTTTGCCTTGTATTCTATTGTGTTATATTTATATTACTACGGCTGTCTTCTTTTCCTAACACTTGCTACATCTTTTCTGATGCCTTCATTTTTACTCTTCTCGTGTCATTTTTGAGGCGTGCCTCCTATGAACGACACATATCTGGATTAAAAAGCAAGTCACTCTGAGTTTCTAACTTTTAATGTAAGAATTTAATGCATTCTCATTTATTCACTGATATTGTTTTGTTTTCTCATTCCTATACTTGATAGAATCTTTCCCTGCCTCTATCCCATCTTTTTATTTATTTTTCTTTCCTTCCTTTACCCTTTCCCTTCTTTTTACTTTTTCCTGGATCATATTAAATGAGACACCATACTATATGGTCCCAGATTGCTATTAAAATTGTAACGGCTTAGAGAGGGAGGCATACCGAGGTGCCTACCTTAAATGACATAAGACAACTCCTCCAGCCTATGAGCAGACCGGCCTTGACTAACCAGGAGTGGCGGGGCAGTGGGGGATGAAGGTTCTGGTTAATTCATCGATCTGCCTCACTGACAGTATCAGTCAGCTCGGGTTCCAAACTGGGTGGCTAACACAGCAGGAATGCATTGCCTCCCACTCCGGAGGCGGGAAGTCTGAGGTCAGGGTGTCCGCATCAGGGGCAGTTTGAGGGTGCCCTGGCCTTGCTGCAGTTTCTGAGGTGGTGTTCAGTGCTGTGCAAAGCCATCTGAGGTGTAGCCACTCCAGAGCCACACTGAGGACCCATCCCAGACCCCTGGGAACTTGCTTTTGCACTATTTTATGAACTGAATTCTGTATGCAAAAAATAAATAAGAAAGAAAGAAAGAAAGAAAGAAAGAAAGAAAGAAAGAAAGAAAGAAAGAAAGAAAGAAAGAAAGAAAGAAAGAAAGAGTCATTCTTTGCACAATTTGAGGATTTGTCTGGGGCTTCTACTACTCATTGTTGGGAATCAAGGTGAAGCTCTACCCTGAAATGAAAAGACAAAAAGTTGGGGATGAGGGAGGGGTGTGACTGTGGCTAAACTACCTAGAAAAATCAAAAGTCCAAATTCTGTAATTTCTTATGCACACGCTTTGCTTTTGAGAGTAGTAGATGTGGACATACTGCTATACAGCAAGGGACTAATAAGTAAAATGAAGTAAATGAACACAACATTCACGACAGGTGTCCATTTCGCAGTAACCTCTGTGCACAAAGGCCCCAGGTGGGAGCACTCATTCTGAATTTGTCCCTCGACGAGAATAACCTAGGTGAGGCTGGGATGACTGAAAATTCCCAGGTACAGTTCCAACGGGAGGATTTTCCCAGGCTTTGCTGAGCGCTACGCTAGACAGTGCTGTAAACCCGGCCCCACACGAGCCAGAGATGCCTGAACAAAGGCCGCGATGGCTGTGCCAGGTCCCATTTGGAAACACAATATCGGTCTTGCCTTTTCCATATTACTGATGGGTTGTGGGCCTTCTACTATCATTATGTCAAAAATGAAATATTTCAAAATGGGATTGGCAGGCTGATTACAATAATGCATGTGATTAAACCCAGGGCCTGCTTGTGTAACGCAAGGGAGCGTGTCAATGGCAATTAACTGTATTTTCTTTAAAGTTTGCCAAGATTTCTCTCGGTTTTCACTGCGTCGTTGTAGAATAGCCCACCAGGCACCTGGTGGTAGGCATCCTTAGTATTCTTCACAAGAGCCAGTGGGGTTGGAGGCAGGGACGAAAGGATTTCTCAGCTTTTGTCTCAACCGGGTGGACTTTGCCAGCCTCAGGAAAGGACTAGAACCAAGGACAAAGGCTGTTCAGATTCTCTCCATGTCTTTCTCTCTCTGGATCTCAGTCTCTGTCTCAGGCTTTCTTGGGGTCCATCTATCTCTGTCTTTCATCATCTCTTTTCCCATCTATTTGATTAAAAATCCTTGAAGGAAGACACTTACTAGCTCAGCTTGGGTCACCTGCCCAGTTGGCTGCCATCATGTATGATGCAGCCCACACCCACGTGTGATCCATCACATTGGCCACCGATGGGTGAACCTGATGGGTGGGTCCACTCAGATGAGAAGGAGCAGGTAGTCAGAGCTGTCTATGTGACCCCAGGAATGGGCTGGGCTGGGGTTCGGTTCTGTTCTCATTTTAGGTTGATAAACGCTTTCAGAAAACTTCCTAGGCATCAGGCTCTGATCTAGACTCTGCTGAGTTTACGGTCCATGAATTACAACCCTTGCCCACCCATGGAGTTCACAGGGAATTGTGAGGTCACAAGAAGACCTCGCTGACCTTCTCCAACACCCCTAGCTGCCCTTCCACTAACAAGAACCCCTACATGGGAAAAGGATTCTTGTCTCAGCCACCCCTGCCATTTGGGGTTTTATCTTTAGATAGGAGACCAAGAGCCAAGTGCCAGAATCCTCCAGGTGAAACGTAACAATGGCCCTTATCCAACGGGACACTTGTATCTCACAGGCCTGGGGTCATCCAAATCTTAGATGTCACTTCTCCTCAGAAGCCTTCCCCAATTCCTTGGCCTGGGGATAGGATCGTCTTCTCCACACCTTTGGGCTGCCTTTATTTTTAACTCAACATGTGCTTTGCAATGAATTTTTCTCTCAAGGAGGCCCCTGAGTACCAGGCCCCTGACTGTGTCTTATTCATCTCTGTCTATGAGGCCCGAGGACATAGAAGGGGTTCATTGCCTCACAGTTCCAAGGCCTAGAAGTCTCAAACCAAGGTGCCAGTTAGGGCCATCCCCTTCTGAAGACTCCAGAGAGGGATCTGTTCCAGATATCTCGCCCAGCTTCTAGTAGTTCCCTGGCTTGTGGCAATTTAACTCCCCTCTGCACATGGCGTTCTCCCTGTGTGTCTGTGTCCAGAATTCCCCTTTTTATGAGGACATCAGTTACATTGGATGAGAGCCCACCCACTCCAGTCTGACCTCATTCTAAGAAATTCTGTCTACAACAATCCTATAGCTAAATAAGGCCACCTTTCTGGGTATAGAGAGGTAGGACTTTAACATATAAATCTGGGAGACACACAACTCACCCCATAACAGCCCTTTAGGCTGGTCTCAAGGCTCCTTCCCCCAGACTGAACAGAGTTTATAAGCCCTTCCTGAGGCCCTACAATGCCTTGTGACAGGTAAATAGCTGTCACGTTACAGAAAGTCTTAGGTTCAGAACCAGGATCTGAACACAGGTCCCAGAGCAGAGCCGGGGCCTCTCCCGGAGTGGCCTGGCTGGCACGAGCACGCTCGGGCCTCCAGGCCTGTCATCCTTCCTGCAGAACTGCCTCCCCTCCCCAAGGCCTCTCTCAGCCCCATGCTTCCAGTCTAGAGGCAAAGATGAGGCTAAGCTTCACGTTCAGCTCTTCTAGGTAGACTTTGAGTCTTGGGAGGAGACAAATGGCTTGAAATTCCCCCAAATGCCTTCTTCGAAGGGAAGCGTTTGCTGGCTTTGCAGTGCAGTCTTGGATTTGACCCAGAAACATAAGAAGTCTCTGCAGAGAAGATCTTTCTACGGGCACAAAACACTGCTGACATGGTGTTATTGCTTGTCTCCTGGGATTGCATTAAATTCTCATTAATTAATGAAGAAACTCACCTCCTAATGATGTTCTTCATATTTATTCCATTTTTTCCCCTCAAATGGGCCACTTCCCCTATGCCTTCAGAGCTGTGGCTATGAAGAGACACATGCTGGGGCAGAAGACAGGGTGAGAATGAACTTTACAATAGAAGCTGTGTCTGAGGGGTGTGCGTGCGTGTGTGTGTGTACCTGGGCTAATTCCTATTTTTCTCACGGGATTTTTTTTTTTCTAGATTTGATGCTTTGAGCTTGTCCGGTGTTCTGTTGAATCCTAAAGCACCCCAACACTTGGTGACATGAGACAGTAGCCATTGAATGATACGCACAATTTTGAGGTTCAGAATGGGAGTGGGGGCACGAGACAGTCATTCACTGCCCAGCCGTGGCTTGAACTCAGCTGAGATGTCCTGAATTGGAGATGGCTGAACAGCTCAATCAAGGCTGCATTGCTAGGGCCTTGGTCCTGGCTGCTGGCTGTGTTTCTCGAATCTTCTTTACATTGTGTTCGCTAGGGCTGCATTGTCCGAGATGGCACTTGTATTCACATGTGTGATGACCGGGCTGAGACGTCTAGAGCGACTGGGGCTGGGTGGGCATCTTGCTCTCAACACACATGTCTTCACATGGCTAGCTTGGGCCTCCTTACAGCACGGTGATTCTAGGGGAATCAGACTACTGGCTCCTTTAGAGTGAGTATTCAAGGCTAGGTGGGAACTCCAAGGATTCTTAATACCTGGATCTGGAATTCTCCCACATTCCACTGGCCAAATAATCCACTAAAGCCAGTCTTGATTCAGAGGGAGGGAAATGGACTTCGCCTCTCAATCAGAAGGTTGACAGGGTTTGTGGCCACCTTTAACCCTTAAAGCTCATCCTGCCTGTCAGCCATTGTCGTGTATTCCAGGTGGTTGCTCCAAGGCCTTCTCCATGGGCCCATTCGTAATCACAGTGTTGTTCTGTGAGTCCGGCTTCTCCCTGCTGCTCTGCCCTTGCTGGCTAGGCAGGCATTGGACCAAACGTCCCTGGTTCCCTGCTGTTGGCAAAGGGTGGGTCACTGACCAAGAGGTGCCAATCACATTCTCTTTTCCAGGGCAGGTGACTGAGCTGAAGGGTCACATGGAATCGGGTAGAGGCAGCCATCCTGGTCCATCCATGCGCAGCACAAGTGATTGTGACAATTCCGTGGCATAGTCAAAAGCCCTTCATAATGAGGAAGTGGAGGCTTAGAGAAGCCAGTGACTTGCCCAGGGTAGAGCTGACCATCAGTGGTCCTTGGGCTCTAAGTGTGGGCTTCTGTCCGCTACACTACTGCCTTCAGCGGACCCCGAGCCCCTCAGGGGTTGAAGAATCATGTCAACCAGAGACGGGGACCTGATGCAGCCACTGAGCACCTGAATGTATCAAGCTTCTTGGCAATTGTCATTGATTGGCCCCTCACAAGAACCTGGGGAACTGGTCTTAAGGAACTGATGTTATGGATAAAGTGACTCAGCCGAGAAAACACCCTGGGAGTTATTCCTGGGTGGCTCAGGTGTCTTTCTTGAGCGATGTGCCTGGAGGAGCTCCCTGCAGTTCATCCAGAACAGTTCTGGTGTCTGCAGATGGGCACCCAGGAAGCGCAGCCCTGGGTGATGTGTCGTACTCACCAGCTGGAGGGCCAGCCTCACCCTGGGGTTTGCTGCTGCATGGGCCGCTTCCAGAGCAGCCTTCTGGGGAAAGGGATCAATGGCAAAATTGGTAGACCCAGCAAGGCTTTTGCAATAAAAGCTTTTTATGCCTCTTGTTCAAAGCATTTAAGTGCCTTTTAGATCACAGATTGAACCATCGACATTATAAAGTGGAACCTTTTAATACCAAAATACACTTCCAGAGTAAAATCCCATTATGGGAAAAAGCATTTCACGGCACCGGCTAGATAATAATTCTCTCACGTGTAATAGGATATATGAAATGCTTGATGATAAACAGAGTTTCTCAGCATTGTAATAAGGGGACTGATACTGCAGCGTGCGTGTGCGTGCGTGTGCGTGTGTATGTGTGTGTTATATACACACAACAAGTCCTGCCTTATTCTGGACACCAGTTTCTTTATCTGTAAATAGTGGAAATTGAACTTGATGGGCTCTAAGGTGCTTCCTATGTCAGATTATATGAAAAAGCCATTTCCCCATTCTTGATTTCCATTTCCTCATCTTTAAAATGAGGGCTTTTGAGTCAATTGGGAAACTTTTTGTTGCAAATGATAACTCAGAGTGTCTTAAGCAAAAATGAGAAAGAAAGAAAGAAAGAAAGAAAGAAAGAAAGAAAGAAAGAAAGAAAGAAAGAAAGAAAGAAAGAAAGAAAGAAAGGAAAAGAAGGACAGTAATGGTCACAAAACTAAAAAGCTCAGAAGTGTTCTGGGTTCAGGTAAGGGTGCATCCGGATGCTCCAGCCACATTACCAGTCTCTCGATAGCATGGTCAGTCAGGCTCCCCCTTCATGCCACCCTCCCTTCGCTCCAGGTTCATATTTTCATTGCTCGGCAAGGCCAGCAGAAGAACTTCTTTTTCTCAATATTTTCAGCACAAGCCCTTGGATTAAATCTCATGGGCTCGGATTGGATCACATGTCTACCCCTGAACCGATCACCGTTTTCAGGGTGCAAATGTACACTGATCGGTCAGGCCCGGGTCACATGGCCACTCCAGAGCAGAAGTGGAAGTGAAGAGAGCCCACTCCAGCTGTGGAGTGGGGGTTACAGTGGGTGGTTCTCATTGGAACAGTGGGAGCTGCTGGGAGAGGAAGGGGGAAAGGGTGCAGGTGAAGGAAACAACAGATATCCATTTGGGGTTTGATCTAGCTCTAGTTGGCCCAGAGCCTTGCCCAAGCTGTAGAAACTTATGAATAATAAATACATATTGCACTTTTGAGATGATCAAGTCCAAGTTAAGTAGACTGGGTCCAAAGGAGAGACGCTACGTGCTCAAGGTCACCGGAGTCTTCAGGAGCGGGCCTTCCGCTGCGACTCGGGTCTCTTACCCACAGCTCCACGTGCTTTAACTTTCCTCTTTTGAACTATGCAGCTAGAGAGGCCTCCTCGGAAGGTTCGACCCAAGAAAGCCTTTCGGCAGAGTCCGGCGAGGGCTTTGCTATTTCGCCTTGCTTCTGCTGACAGCAACTCCTTCACGTAGCTGGCTTGGGATATTCACTTGGCTGATGCTCTCCAAGTTTCCTTATGCAGATTTCCAATTAGACGCTATCGATTTGCTGTGCGCTCTAAGTGAAGTCACTTAGCATCTCTGGGCATCAGTCTCTCAATCTGTGACTCTACCCTTGTATTAGACCTCTCCCTTATTTCCTCTCTCCCCACATGACGCCCCTGTGATCTATCTCTGTTCTAGAAGAAGCCGATCTAATGCACTCTTCTACAATCTGGGTCCCCATGAAGGCTTGGGTAGCCTCTCTCAGGAAGTGTTTGCATTTTAACAAAAGAGTTTAAAGACTGCTCTGGCTTGCTAACAATGGCAGTGTTTCTGGCAGTGTGCACGGTCATATCCCTGGCTTTGAGGAAGACCCACCCGGGTTCAGGCCCTTGACTCCTTTGGCAGGTGGACAACCCTTTCGGGCCTGTGTGTCCTTCTCTGAAGAGTGGGAACCTTGTGGAGTGGTTGTGCTTGGGCCAGAGCAGCCTCCTATTTGGGGAGTACATGTAGCAGGAGACACCAACCCACCTGGGGTCGGTGGGAAATTGTCAGCACAGCCTCCTCTCTTAATTCTGTTAAAGGAAATTATGGCAGCAACATTGGCCATGACTGCTGTAGTGGGTTGAATTGTGCCTCCAACAAGATACGTCCACGTCTTAACCCCCCTACCTGTAACTGTCTTCCTTTTGGAAATAGGGTCTCTTTGCAGATGTTAAAGATCTTGAGATGAGAGCATTCTGGACTTAGGGTAGACCTGAAATCCGATAACTGGTGTCTAAGGAGAGGAACGAGAGAGATTTGCTGCACACAGGAAGGAGGCCACGTGGAGATGAAGGCAGAGACTGGAAAGATGCTGCCATATGTCCGGGGCCCCAGGAGCTGGAGGAGGCTGGACGGATTCTCCCCTGGAGCCCAGGGAGGCATTGAGGCCCTATTGACACTCGGATTTTAAACTCTGGCCTCCAGAACTGTGGTAATTCGCTGTGGCAGCCACAGGAAGCAAACACAGCTGCCAACTTAAGTTTCTGATGAAACAGAAACTTTCTAAGTTCCGTAGCGTTGACTCAAACTGCCTTTCTGAGCACAAAAAAAATTCTTATCTCTGTCTTCCTCTCTCCCTCTTTCCCCTCCTCTCCATTCCCTCCCAGCGTGAATTCTATCTTTATGTTCAGTCTGATTACCCACGGAAAATGTCCCCACTGAGCTGATTAATCAAAATACTGAGTCACTCATATGACACTTAGAAATCCCTTAAAAATAGTCGGTGACAGATACATACAAATAAATGCAGCCACGAGCCAGGGTGATTACTGGTGATTTAATTCACTCTAGGATCATAAGGCAGGGGGTGAAATTACATGGCAAGAACGCGTTTTTAATCATATGTCTTTACTAATAAAAATATCTTAATACCTTACACGCACATGGGCTTTGGTGAGTCGGCCATCTCAGACTCTTCGTCTATTAATTCAGCAAATGTTTATCGGCCTGTGCGCCAGGCTGGGCAAGGCCTCTGCCTATACGGAGCTCCAGTCACATGCAGGAGACGAACAGCTGAATGGGCACTGATGTTGGATGGTGACTTTGGTGACAAGGGCTTTAAAGGAAGGAGGCAGGTGCCGAGAGCGAGGCGGCTCGAGTCAGTGGCTGAGGGCGTGGGCTCTGGGGCAGAACCACTGGGCTTGGATCCTAGCCCTGCCACTCATTAGCTCTGGGCCTAAGGCCAGGCACGGACATCCTTGGGCCTCCTTTCGTCTCTTAGTTCCCTCGTGTTTGGACATAACCTTTTCCTCTCGAGTCTTGGTCTTTTTTCAGTTTCGGTGCACAGCCTGAAAGGTTGATTGAGCTCCTCTAAGTTGGCAAGACTCAAACCCCAGCACAGTCTCCCCCATGATGGGCAGCAGCAGACATCTCTGCCTGCTCTTTCGGCCTTCTGGTTGTTTCTCTCTTGGGCTTTTTTAGAGTCTTGTTCCTGCAGCTGCAATCCGTTCACCAGCCGAGGGGTCTGGGGTGTTTATATGGAGGTGTTGGGGCTGCCCCCGTGGCTCCCTCCATTCTGCCATCTCCCCCTGGCCCCCCATTTCCATTGCTCAGGCCTTTCACACTACATCCTTGGCTCCTTGGGCTTATAGGATTGTGGCTTTCTTCTTGAGTCCTAGCCACCCCTGTGGCGTGTGGCCTGGGGATTGTCTTCAGTGGAAAAGTCAGGTAAATGTGGATCTCCCACAGCGTGGCTCCTTCTTTCAAGGGCGAATCCCCTTCTGTTTCTGCCCTTGGCTGCTGTCCTGTGGGAGGTTAGTATGATATGAGCGACTCCACCATTGGCACCCGAGCCCTCTGATTTTGTTTTATAATCTATACTCCCTCCTTCGGGTAGCCCATCCATCCTCACGGATATTCCAGTCTCATTTCTCACAAGCCAGCTCTTTGCTGCTGATTCCCACGTTTTTATCTCCGCCCTCTGAGGTCTGTGTATATCTGAACAAAGAGAAAAGGGCCTGGAAGACTCAGAATTGGAGTCGAAGAGCCAGATAAGGATACTGAAGAAGAGCTCTGAGAAAAAGAAAAGGAAATGAGGATGGAGGAATGCTACAGAGGCCTAGAAGAGAACAGGCCTCGGGGAGGAGGCCGGCGAGGTAAGAACTGAACCATGCTCACCAGAATCAGGAACACATGGTCACTGGTGACCAGAGCAGGAGTGCTTTTGGTGGCGTGAAGGGGGCAGATGGCACGTGGGAGAGGTCAGAGAGAGAGGGTCAAGAGGGGACGAAGAAGCAAAGACACAGACAAAGACGTAGCGAGAGGGACTGTGGCTGTGGCAGGTGCTGTTCAGGAAGGGTCAGGGGATGCAGGGAGCTTTTTACAGTTTCTCAGACTTCACAGGTGCCTTCTTCCCCTGCCAGGGACGCACTAGGTCCCAGTTGAGTTCCGTCTCCCAGTCTTCCCAATCTGACAAGTCGCTTCCTATTTGGGAAGAGTGAGTGGGAGAAGAGCTGAAATTCCTTTCTAATCATGTTCCCCTGAGGTGTGAATGCAATTTTCCAAAGGGAGCTTAAGGGGAGAGACAGCCATCCCCTCCCATAATGTAATGATCCCCATCCTGTATCTGTCACTCTGTGTCCATCAGCCCCAGCAGAGCGTGTCCTCTGCGAGACAGCAATCTTGTCTCGCTCATCCCCATCCTGAGAACCAAGCACAGCGGCTGGGGCAACATTGGTGCTCAGTAAACCTCTGTTCCACAGTAAACTTGGGAGTTAAACTACTGATTCCATGTGTCCTGAATCCTCTTAAAGCTGCTTCCCAGATGTGAAGACCCCCGAGGCCTTATCTTTGTGTTAAGACCAATGACAGGGGAAAGAATGATCAAGTTCCCAAACTAGCCTTCGGTTGATGATTTCATTCCGAAAGACAAATGTTGCTTCAGTTAAGTCAGCCTTCATGCCTCTATGGCAGGTGTTAGCTTATGAAAACATTGGCTGAACTCAGCTCCCTGGCGTGAAATGCAAGTCCTGAGAAATTCAAACATGCTGGTGAGCTGCAACCTGGGTTTCTTTTATTAACGGTCACTAATAGTCTGCCATCAAGCCACACCTGTCAGAGGCCAACACTCGGCCTGTTTGCTTGAACTGAGTATTATTTAGCAACTTGCTGATTATTCAGTCTCTCTCAAGGTGTTAGCCAGAGACATCTATGCAGAAAAAGAGAGAGGAAAAAAGTCGGCTTGGAGTTTTCGTGTGGAGTTGTCACGGCTTCGGAACCAGACAGTCCCAGCTATGAAGCCCCATGCTGTCACGAACTAGCCACAGCCACAGTTAAAGCTCCCGATTCTTCTCTGGGAGGTCATGACAACCATGCCTGCCTTTTGGGGTTGTTAACGAGGATGAAGTGAGTCGGCATCCTCCCGAGGCCCCCTGTCACAGGAATGCAACACATTTTCATTTCTGTCCCTAGAAATTCCATCCACTTAGTTAATATTTAAAGTGCAGTTGCACCAGCACCTCGCCCTCAGCTCACACTTTGGGCCTCATCGCAGTTGCCCTCTGAACTGAGTGACAGGAGAAGGCGACATTCCTGGCCTGGTGCACAGCCAGCTTCCTGCAAGATGTTGGTATGTGCTAGAGACGGGTGTGGATGGAGCACGAAGCCACTTAGGAGGGGGCAGGAGGACCAGACTCTGGGGTGTGGGGACTGGCTGACATGAGAGCCACGCAGCTCAGTGGTCTAAGCTGTCGTCACCATGTGTATTCGATTGCTGGGGCCGCCATAACCAAACACCACATATTGGGGGGCTTAAACAGCAGAAATTCATTTTCTCTTCAAGTCCAAGATCAAGGTGTTGGCAAGCTTGGTCTCTCTCCTTGGCTTGTAGATGACCATCTTCTCCCTCTCTGTGTGTCTGTGTCCTACTTTCCTCTTCATATGAGGACACTAGTCCGATTGGCCTAAGGCCCACCCTAACATTTTAACAGTCTCCTCTGGAATGACTCTACCTGCAATCCAGTCACATTCTGAGGTGCTGGGACCTCAATATATGAACTTTGAACTTTTAGGGGGATCCAATGAGCCCACAGCATCATGGAAGCAGAGCAAGCAGCCCCGAGCATGGGAGAAAAGATTGGACCCCGTACTCTGAGATACACCAAGTATGTCCCACATGGGGTTCTACCACCACCACTGGCTGGGATAAGTCTTGGGGTGGGGAAGGATGAGATACACACAGGCTCCTCTCAGCAACACCTTGGCACCTTCACCTGTGTCCTCCCTCATCCTTCTGCCCTTCCCCCACTCTCAGTCGTGAACTAGACAGTGGTCTGCTGATAACTCTGCTATGCTCTGGCCTTTCATCCAAGACCTTGACTGTTGATGCTCATAAGTCCAGGCTTTTGAAACTCACACATCTTCTCCGAATTGTATTGCTTCTGCCCTGAGTTTCAAAAGTGTATTTTAAAATTCAGATGCTGAGAATCGCCATCTTCGTTCTCTGGTTCTCGTCCTTGTGGCATTCTCCCCTGTGAAGGATGGAGCTGGAGGGTCCTCGTTGCCAGAACTGGGGAGAACCACGGGGTTCAGAGCAATTGATGGGAGGAAGGAGAGGGATGTGAAGCAATGTATTAACAAAATCTCTCTCCCTTCACTCTGTCTTCTCAAAGAACTCCGCCTGACTACACTTGAGCTTGACACTTATCTCAACAAGATCGCAGGTTTCTGAGGATGAAGGGCCATGTGCCATTTTTCACTGTGAAATCTCGCGCTCCTTCTGACATAAAGGCAGTACGTAATTACTGACATAGTACAGCTGAGTTCAAATCCTGGATCCGACTCTTATGAGCTTATGACTTTGGGCTAGTGGTCTAAGTGCTCCAAGACTCAATTTCCTCACCTATAAAATAGGCTAACGATTATTCCTGCCTCACAGAATTGCTGGGAAAAACCAAATGAGACGCTAGATATACAGTACTTAGGACCATGCCTAGCACATGGTAACTGCTAAAATATGCCAATTATTATTATTTAAAAATATTTTCCTATAGCTTAACTGATGGGCTATGGGTTTAGTTGAAGTTTGAAGGTGGCATTGGCGATGGCGATAATGTGTGGGGGGAAAAAAGAAAATGCATTTTTCATGCAGTGACTATATTTGGCAACAAGTCTCTCCAATTCTCTCGTGATAAAAGGATTTTGTTTTGCTCAGAGCCTCTTTGAGTCTCATAATAATGCTTATATATAGTGCCTTTTGTCCCAGAAGCTTGGAGCAGCCCTGAAATCAAAACATAACAGGAGTTGGATAGTTGCAAAAATAAAAGCAACAATTTGCTTTTGTTTTCCGAAAAGTTCTCTTTCCTTTCCTTGTTTGTAACTTGGCAGCTGGATGTGAACATGTATGTATATTTGACCTGAATCTATGGCTAACCACTGGCAATCAATGGTGACAGCTGCTTGAAGCTTGGCTCCTGGCTATGGAGCGACAGGAGAGGTGGACCCCGTGATGTTGAGAAGGAGGAAAATAAGAGAGGGATGAACAGACGGAGGAGGAAACGACCTTTCCTGAACACCTGCCAAAGGCAAGGCATTTTCATGCGCTACCCCATTTAATCCCAGCAACTACCAGCCTGTACAGATGAGGAGGAAGGCTCCTCAGTGAGATTAATAACTTCTCTAAGATCACACAGCGGTTAAGCGGCAGAGGAAGGTTCCAGACTCAGGTGTGTCATGTCACAAAACCCATCCATGCCCCTCTCACATTACCACACTGCTTCTCTTTCTCTAGGGATGCTTATCTTACTTTCAAGACCTATGAAGTGGGAGAAGGAAGGAGAGGTTCACGCCCGTGGGAGTTTGGGAGTGTCAGATCCACTGTGCCACGTGGGAAGTGGAAAGAACAGGAGAGGTGACCTAGAGAGAAAGTCTAATGAAGCAAGCTCCGGGTGTCCTAGGATTTAATCAAATCTAAGACTCCATCAACTGTAAGATGTCTCGCTATTTTCTGTTATTAATAGAGGAAAAATAAAATCACTGCTAATTACGATGGGTATCGATTGCAAGACATAGCTGAATTTCAGGGACATTAAAATGTGAAAAGCCTGCTTGTTAGAATCAATGAGAAATGTCATTTATCAGGGCCCGCTCCTCTTCTGTATCCGTTTAACACAAGACACAGTAACCATCCTAGGTCTCTTAAGCCCAAAGGGATGTGATACAGAGTTAAGGCACTCATTGCCGGAGGGCTGGGCTAGCAGGTGCTAGCGGGGGCACTGCAGAGCTGCCTTGCCACGGAAGCCACTAGCTCTGCCACAGTCAAAAGAGGAAGCAGGCGGAGGCCGCCGCTGGGACGAGACAGTTTAGGTTAGGAACTGGGAGACTTTGTGTCAACTGTACAGTCGGAGGGAACACAGTCCACCACCCTCCCTCTGACACCGACTGCAAGTTTGGGAGGGGAGGTTCCTCGGTTTTGAAAATGCATGAGAAGGACTCATGGAATTCACTGAAAGCTGTAACGTTGATCAGCATGGTTTACGGTGGGGAGAGAAGACAGGTTGAAACTGGCCAAGAGCAGAAGCAGAGGCCAGAAGGGGTCTGAATGCAGAGCATTAGTTGTCCTGTCCCCTTGGGGTTATGACAGAATTACTTTCCCAGTATCAACGTGTGAATATACCCATGGAGCATCGCCAGCCAGGCCCTAAGCCTCTGTGTCCAGAGTTTTTCCTGGGGCTCTATCACGAGGGTACGATTGACTACCAACTGGCTGATCTCAGTCTCTAGTCCCTCCAGAGGTGGACCGATACTGTGTGACCCGAATCACCCACCAGAAATTGCATTGTTGGTCCTTCTGACGTAATCAGCCCCCAGCCTAAATCATGTTTGTGACTTGAGGCTCCCAGGCAAACAAAGACACTCCTGTTAGGTGTGACATTCCAAGGTCTTAGAGATCACCTCCCAGAAGCTGAGGACAAAGGCCAGAGCACTTTGGGGATAAAGTTAAATATTTTTACTTCAGAAACTCCTAACTGTACCTGTCACCCAGGGATCAGGAAGCTGCTACTGCCACCCACACAATTAATCGCCTGCTGACAGACGCTGCTGCAGAAAAATCCCAAGACTCTAGGACTGTGTTGCCACCTCACTTCTGCCCTCCAAATCTTCCTTGAGGAATTTAATTGATGGAACCTAATTTGCATCCGGATCTCTAAGCACCAGGATGTCTGGGAGATGCAGACCTTAGGCCTCTGTAGTAGGAAAAGACAGTAGAAGGGGGTAGGAAGGTGTGCTAAGTGTGAGGAGACCATATCTGTCACGTCTCCTGACACATGGGTGGAAAGCAAACCATGCTTAGACCTCGCACGTCATCCTGAGGTGGGAGAGTTTCACCTGCACGCTGGTAGACAATTCGGTCATTCTGGGAGGTGCAGGAATTTTCACGTGCTATTGATCTCTCAAAGCTTGGGGAAGATCAATAAGTATGGCATCTTGAAAAGCAGCTCAGGAGATAAACACATGAAGTGATGAGTGGCTGGTGTCCTGTGTGGAGAGTGCTTCATGCTTGGTCTTCTGTGCCAGTGGGACCCTTAGCTCGTAGTCCTACTGAGTCACTTACTAGCTGTGCGACCATCAGCCAGATACTTAGCGTGTCTCAGTCTCCGATTTCTTATCTCTGCCGTGGAGGAGTTCATGATATCAAACTTCGACTGTAACTGTGAAGATTTCTTGAAATGTTGTTTGCGAATTATTAACACAATTCCTGGAAAATGCTTAAAACTTAATAAGTGGAGGCTGTCATTATCATCATCGCTGCCATCATCATTATCAACGTAATTGTTGTCGGGATGAAGGAAAGGAGAAGGAGGGAACATTTCCCCAAGACTTTAAAACCCCATGCATTCCACTTCTGACTGCGGAATAATCTATACTCATCAATTATTGCATCATTAAAACCAAAAGAACCTAATCACTACTACAATGAGAGTCGCTAATTAGTTCAGCAGGGTAAGTAGGTCAGCATTGTCTGTCTGTGAAGCCTGGCAGACACCTTGCTCTTCTTCCTGCATCGTCACTGCACAGCCTGTGCCACCAGCGACTCTTATCATTACCTTTTCCAACATCAGCAGCTGTAATTGATAGTGGGATGGATACTGAGTCAGACAACTGTTTGTCCCTGGCGGTGTGACCCTAAGTAAATCAGTTCACTCCTCTGGGGCTTCGTCTCCTTGTCTGGGCGCTGGGCATCATACCACCCACCTCTCAGGGGGACAGGAGATGGTTTTCTCAGCCAGTAATGAATGCTCACACAAATAAGAGTCCCTAGAATCTGTGGACGTGTCTGCCTCTTCCACAGGATTGTAAATCTGTCAGGACACTGTGACTGGCGCATGGTAGACACAGAAGCATCCTTTTTAAAAATGGGATGAGATGAGGCATCAAAAGGGGATGGAGCAGAAACCAGGGCGGAGTCCTCAGAAGGCCCCTGAGCACATTCTGCACCCCATCCCTCTCCCCTCTCCCCGCTCCCAGGAGGTACTTTTTCCCTGGGTCGCTGTTACCTTGCCTCCATGGAGTAATGACAGCCCAGCAGCTTTGTTCCCGGTAGATCAAAGTTCTTATACATTACCTTGTTCACCTGCCCTCAACCTGGAGGCAGAGAACTGGTTGGGCTAGGATGAGTGTTCCAATATTACAGATGAAAGGAACAAGGACAAGGACTCGTGAACCGACGCGTGGGTAGAGCAAGCATCACTGGGCAGCCTACCAGGGCAGTGTTGCTTACCAGTGACTATCACGTTCGTTTGAACTTCACAGACAGAGTGTCCACCATGATCTAGCCTATACCAACCTCCTCACTCTTTCCTGAACTGCCCTGTACTATGGTGACTTTTCTGTGCCTTTCTGCTAGGGTTAGCAGGGTAGGGGCAGCTCCTGGGAATAAATAAGGGCACTCCAGGGCCTATCTGGCAAAGCCATACAGATCTCATGTATATAGATTTTTAGCTGGTCTGCCCTTGGTAGGTAGGTAGAAATTTTTATTCACTGGGTTGAACCTACTCATGGGTCACCCTGCTTTATCCACGATGATCTGTCATCCAGGAATCCCATTTCCTGACTAGGACAGCATTTACCTCTGCCACAGCATCGAAATTATTTCCTTATAAGACATTGCCCCATGTACTGAGATTGCGCATACGGGAGCAGTAAAGACACATTTAAAAGTAGACTCAGTGGGCCTAGACTCTTTAAACTCTCTGGGATTTTTTTTTCCTCTTTAAGAATTGAGATAACATATGTGAAAAAGCACAGAGCTTAACACATAGTAGGGCCACCTTAAATATTAGGTGAACCTGAACCTGAGTCCCTAGAGATTAGCCTAATCCCTGGCTCACAGTAGGTGCTCAGTAAACGTTTGTTTGTACTGTAAAGACATTTTTGAATATATGGCAGGACGATATTCCTGAACCTGTCCTCCCTAGTTCAGTTCTTAAGTTCCAAAGCCCAGCCACACAAAGCCCTCACTCATCCACCTTCTGCACAACCCTGACCTTGATACCAAGCACAACTCATAAACATTTATGGGGGGCCTTCTCCTATGTCCCGGAGTTGCATCCCCACCTCCAGCATTTCAGACAAGCTGTCTCTGTGATGGCAGCTTGGACTTGTATCCTGCCATACTCTGCACTGGGGGGACATTTCAGCACGTGTGGGTGGTATTGGAGGTGTTGGCAAGTGCCTGGGAACATAGCTGCATTTAAGTGGTGTTTCAAAGTAAGCCATCCGACTGAGGGTGAGGGAGCCATGAGCTCCAGAATAAACACATTCCATTCTCACCTTGGAACACCCCATGAACTGTTGCGTGTTTCACTGTGCTTTAAGGCCAGCCGATTGTCAACCCAGCGTGGAAGCAGGGACAGCTCTTCTGCATGTGGATGGTGAGGTTAGGGGAACATGGTCACAGTGTGACAGAGAAGTTCTGTTCCAAGTTTTCTTAGCATGTGTGTGTGGGTGTGCATGTGTGTGCGTGTGCGTGTGTGTGTAGAATATTTTTCTCTCAATGGATTCTGGCCACTGAGTCTTGTTGGGGAATTCCACACCTATAAGATGTGTGAATCTTAAGGACTCTTTGCTAGCAAATGTTCATCGAGTGCTCACCTTGTGCATGGGTTTCCATCAGGGTCTCAACAGGAAGCAGATGACACATTTGAAACGGGATAATTCGAGGAGGGTTTATTTACAGTGAGACTACTAGCAAAGGTGTGGGGGTGGAAACCACAGCAACGGAGCAGGAACTTGTGGTTCAGCAGCAGCCTGTGGTGTTTCATCTGTGGATCTGAGGCACGAAGGAAGAAAGCTGTCACCACAAGCTGAAGGGCAGAACCAGAGAACAGTGGCCTTCAGCTAAGGGACCCAACCAACTGGAGGTGACTTTGCTAACAAGGATCCAGGGGAATCCCTACTCTCAGCAACCTTGGTCTTTCCTTCTAATCCTTTGTGGGGTTCTCCACTGGCCAAATCCAACAGAAGCCAGGGGGCACAGAAACCTTGAAGGAGTTTGTAGAGTTCAGCCTCCTGGGGTGGAGGGCAGGCTGGAGAAGGACGATGAGGGGACCTGGAGGGGCAAATGTACGTCATCATGCACAGTCGTGCACTGTCCAATGGACAGAGTGATTCCAGGTTTTGTGGGGACTGTAGCTCACAACACTTTGGAGGTTTAAGAAAATCATAAACAAATACCTGACATGGCAAATAGCCTCTCACCCCCAAATGATGTAAACACTTTGCTATGGCCTTGCCAGGGCTGTCGAACGGACCTGTGCGGGTGAGGCTCTGAAGCTTTTGTCCCCTTAGCTTCACTGTAAATCTCCCTCTGCCTGTAGTTTTGGTGATTTAGATGTAGGACGGTGGCCCAGCCCACAAAAAACTTATAGTTTCATGGGTGTTGGAGGTTAGACCAGTGACTGTAAGTACAAAGCAAACTGGCAAAAGAGAATTATGGGTGAAGGACTAGAGGTTGGGTGGACATTGAAGTAGGTTTTGAAAGGTAGGATCTAGACACATGGCGATGGGTGGGCAGAATAATGTTAATAGTATCTACTATTCATTAATTCCCCAGTATGTAGTATGTCCCTACTATTTATTGAGTCTATATATTATCTCGTTTAATCCTGATGGAAACAGGAAAGTGAGACTCACAGGGAGGGGTTAATTAACTTAACAAAGCTACAAAGTGGAAGAGCTACTAACACTCTGCTTCCAGAACAAGGCCACCCCAGTGTCCTGGATCAAGCCGTGTGGGACAAGCATTCCGGGGTGGCAGACCACAAGGTGGGACACCTCCCAGTTCGAGGAGGCGGACGAGAGACGCCTCCAGTGGGAACACGACTTCTTTAGCATCCTACCCGTTGCCCACCCAGATATTCAATAAATCAAGCACCCGCGAAGCCTGCGGACCACTGTGGCCCCGAGGGGCACAGCCTCCGAGCAGCAGGGCGGGGCCGGAGGCCGTGACTCTGCTTCCCCGGCAGAGCAGCCCAGGGGGCAGCCCAAGGGGACGGACCGTCCCGTTCCGCCTGGGAAAGACTTCATGTCCCAGCATGCAGCGCGGGCGCCGGCCCGCAGCTCCCGGCATCCCAGGCGGCGGCCGGCCCGCGTGAGCTCCGCCCCCCGGCGCGGCGTCCCGCTGGCCCCGCCCCCCGCGCGGCGCCGGCCAATGGGAAGGCTCCATACTGCGGGGTGTGGCGCGCGGGCGGGCGCGGGCGCGGAGGCGCGCGGCGACGCCGGCGGCGGGAAGTTCGTACTGGGCGGCCGGAGACGGGTCCGCGGCGCGGGGTAGGGGCTGCGGCGGCGCGGGGCGCGGGCGCGGGCGCCGCGCTGGGGCCACCCGGGGGGCGGCCGCGACCCCGGGCGGCGGCGCGGGCTCCCCCTCCTCCCCCTTCTCCCCCCGCAGCCTGACGTCCCCCAGGCCCGGCCGCGGCCCCTGGGTCAGAGGCGCGCGCGGCCTGGCCCCGCGTCCCGGGTGCCCGGGCGGGGCCCGGTGCGGGGGGGGGCGGGCCCCTTGGCTGTCACGGGCGACAGCCTGTAGGGGCGACACGGAAGAGGAGCGCGCAGGGCCACGCGCGGACGCGGGGCCCCCGGCTTCCGGGACCCGGGGGTGGGCGTGGGGCAGCTCGGAAGCGGTGGCGTTTGACCTTGGACCTGAGCGTGTCCCCGACCCCCGCCCCCCAACCCCAGGGCGGCTTCCAGGGCCGCCCCTTTCCTTCCCGGGCCGGATCCGGGTCCGGGTCCGGGGTGGGGGCCAGGCCGGGCGAGAGCCTGCGCCCGAGGGTCCGGTCCGGAGCGGGGGGAGCCCCCAGGGAGTGTCACGAGGGGTTCGCCTCTCCCTTCGACAGGCAGCTAGCTCCTCCGTTTCCCTTTTCCTGATAACAGGAGCACCAGACAGGTTTTCCTGCTGCCGAAAGGGTCTCTGGCGCTGGCCTGAAAGCTCTCAGGTCATTTAGTTAAATTCTGCAAACAGCAGAGTCGCTGGGCTGGGAGAGGATGGGGAGAGGGAGAGGGGGAGAGAGACGCATAGTAGGTACCTTTTGAGGCCATCCTTTTTCCTCTTTTTTTTATTAGGTCACCCTTTTGTCTTTAAATTTTTTAAAATTTAAAAATTATTATTAATTTTTTTATAGCCACTCTTTCCCTCATCTCCCTTTTTGGAATAACTTAGAAATGCCAGTTTTGCCTTGGGGAGGGTGGTGCTTTAGGGAACTGTGAAAGAGCGTTTTTAATTAGTTTTTTTTATTTTTTAAACTGGAATTGCCCATCTGTTGATTCCGAAATTTGCTAGAATAAAACAACAACAACTGTAGAGCTGCATCTATTTTTAAGAGTTCAGCATGAAGACACCTTACTTTTTATGACATGCTGAGCATGATACTTTTGGGGAGCATTTAATCCACAATTTTAAAGCACTTTTGCAGGGAAGCGAGGGTTCTTTATGTATTCATTTTATTCTGATTATGCTTGCGCTGTTCACAGTGGCGTGCAGTAATTGGAATTAAATTTCCGGGTAGGTAAGGTTTTGTTCATCTGCCGCCTAGAGAAAGGACTATAACTTAAGTAATCAATACTAACTTTCTTTGCTGAAGCCACCACAGATGGTGTTCTCTGCATCTCAGCATCTCCAATGAGATGCTGTGTTAATACAGTAGAATAACTTGAATTTAATAACAAGCTTCTGTTAAGTATGCTGTCAATTTAGTGCTAGTATCCAGTACAAATAGTATCAAGTCCATAGTGTAGTGGCTTCTTATGTTCAGTGCTACAAAAATTATGAGAGGATATTAATTAAATGAGATGATGGAGTAGTGTGTCAGGCATAGAATCTGGCATATAATAAGTTATTTAGTGCCCAGGAAATGCTCATAGGGAAAGCTTATACTAAGTTTTATTCCAGGACGCAAATGTATATTTTAAAAATATCAGTAATGCATTCAAAATGTTGACAGACCCTAAAATTAAATTTTTTAAATAGGCCAGGTTTTGTTTTTGAGAACAAATGTGAAGTAACAAATATGTAAGTGAATGTCCCAGATATCTAGAATAGAAGAAATAAGATTTTTATTTTGACAACTGTATTTTTTCCCTTAAAGCCATCTCTACCAAGATATAAAGTACTAAGAATAGAATTTTGATTTGAAAAATAGAACTGAGAATATTTTTGATTTGAAAAATAAAGCTTGCTGAAAATGAAACAAAGCTTTACAATTTGCCCTATATTGAATAAAGAATGACTCCTGAATTTATACAGCTGTGCAAATGCCAATATCTCCATTTATCAGGCAGTGAACTTAATGGGAATTAAATTCTTCCTTTTTGTGTGTGTGGATGAGGCTTTCATAAAAACTGGTCTTGATGGGTTTTGAGAATGGATTGGTAACTGAATGGGACTGGAGAATATTTTTCAGACTGGCAGGATATTCTACATGCTCGCTGAGATTATTCTTCAGAGTGAGCAGAAATGGACTCATTCAGCTACCATGTGCCTACTGTATGTCAGGAACTGCTAGGTGCAGCATATTCTAGCTATTGTAGTGTTTTGTTGAAGCAAGTTTTCTTTGTTTCATATTAATAGAGGTCATTCTTTTTGACTTTAGTTATCTAGCATTCAGCACACAAGAAGTCAATAGATGTGTAGGACACATTTGAAAAACTACAATATTATTGGTAAAATACAATAAATATGGAATTTCTAAAAAAGGTGTAAGATTAATTTAGAAAGGTGATAGAATCCTGACAAGTACTAAGCTAGGTGGTGTAACCAAGATGTGGTCATACTCTGGGATGTTTGGCTCTTTTGACCCAAACTCTTGTGAATATGTCCCCACTTGCCATTGTAGAGATATGCTCTTGCATATTATTGCCCCTTGGCTCCTGGGTGATATTTAAGTACCTAGCATCTGAGGTTGCTCTTCCGAAGCAAGTTCATGTACTTTCCCAGTTACTCCTTCATCTCTCCCAAAGTTGTCTTAAACCTTTCCACTCAATTGCAGGCACATTCTATTCTTGTTCTGGGTGATGTATGAGCAATACTGTTAAAAAGAAAAGCTTGTTAGAGAGCCTAAAGAGATATGAGGTGTGCCCTCCCATGTAATAGGAGTTAGATTTTTAATAGTCACCAATAAATATTAATGACAAGAAACTACTTTTGATAATATTCTTTAATAAACTTATTAGGAATTTTATTAGTCAAAGCAACAACTTTGTCAGCTGGGAAAAATGCATTGTGAATCATTATTTAGTTTTCATGTTGACATGTAGATTTTTATGATTCTTTGCAATAGCTCCTATCCGTCCTTGGGTCTCTGGCCCATAGAATGGAAACCAGTACTCTAGGATCTGAAAATTAAGACACACTGCTCACACATCAAATATTTATAGTGAACATAAAACACACACGAAAATGTTTATCAATAAGCCATATACATTAAATGGGAAGATATACTAGATGCAGGTTACTAAAGTGTACTCTGATATTTGGGAATGTGCTGCCTTGTGGAGCTCATGATCTGGAGCAATATAGTTGGTCCTGGAAGGTTATCAGGAAGAAGGCCCACACCATCCCACTCTTTTGGGGGCTTTCTGGTTTCTTCCTGTGCATTTTTTGATTTTCTCTTTGCAGGCTGTTTGTGCATGGGGCAGATGTGTCTGCTCTAGGCCTAGCTTTTGGTTTCAAGAACCCAAAAGAAACTCCGTTACCTAATGGTCAATTATACCTAAAATTTAAAAACATTATGAGGTTAGAAATCTAAAGTAACTACAGTTTTATTTCAGGTTAATTTTCTCAAATCATTTCACCAAGTAACAGCTGAACAAAAGGCATTGTTTGATACTCTGTGTAAACGCATTGTGCTCCCGTTTAGTAACACTGTTAAGAAGTGCTGTTAAAGCTTTAGCCTTCGTAGACTGTCTGAAAGATAAAAACAGAAACTTACTGTGTCTCCTGGCAGTTTTGCTTTTTTTCACTTCTTATTGCAGTTTACTATATAATATACAAATTATGCACACAGAGCTATCAACATATAGATTATATCATAAATTTTTAGAGGTAATAAGAAAAATGTATTATTTGGGAGTCAGGAAAAACATTCTAAAATTAAATTTTAAAAAGCTGTGGTCAGATTATAACATTTAAGGCTTAATCTTTTTTTTCAATCTTTTAGAAAATATTTTAAAAAGTGTGACTTTCAAATTTAAATTACCTGTCATGTTGCTGGTAGGAATGTAGAGAGTGGTACAGTCTTCTGGAAATTAGTTTGGCAGTTTCTTTAAAAGTCAGACTTGCATTTAACATGTGACCCAGCAGTCGTACTCTTGGGCTTTTCTCCTAGAGGAATAGTGCCCGTACATGGTGTTCACAGGGTCTTTGTGTATAGTAAGTAACCAAAGACCAGAAACAACCATTGTGTCCTTCAGTGGGCGATGGTTAAATAAAATGTGGAATAGCTCAATAATGAAACACCACTGATAAAAAGGAACAAACTGTTGACACGTGCAACAGTTTGGATGGAGCTCAAAGACGTAGAGTGAAAAAAGCTAGTCTCAAAAGGCTGTGTGGTCGCATGATTACGTTTATATAATGTTCTCGAAATGACTAAATTCTAGAAGTGGAGAACAGGTTAGTTTGGGCTGGGGTTAGGGCTGGGGGTGGGGCATAACTAAAGGGGTAGCATGAGGGAATCTGTTGGGGGTCAGGACAGTTCTGTATCCTGATCACTGTGATAGCTACATGGGTCTTTACACATGATAAAATGCCATGGAACGCCACACAAACGAAAAGAAGGTAAAAACTGAAATTTGGATAAGTAGTTTAGTTAACGCTGTATCAGTACCAATTATCTGGTTTGGTAATTATACTATGTCCACTGACGGCTCTACCACGTTGTATTTAGCCTTCACTCACTGAAGGACCAGTGCGTGGTTTCTGGTTTTTGGTCATTACAAATAGAACCCTCGTGAACAGGTTTTAGTATGAGTGTGTACGTCTTCGTTTTCCTAGGCCAAGTGCCCAGGAGTGCAACTGTTGGGTCGTAGGGTTACTGTATGTTATTAAGAAACCGCCAGACTTTTCCCAGGCTACCTGTGCCATTTTTCAATGCTGTCATCACTGAATGAGAGATCCAGTCTCCTCCAGTCTTTGTCAGCATTTGGTGTTGGTGGCATTTTTTTTTTTTTGTAGAATCCATTATGATAGGTGTGTAGTGGTATCTCCTCGTGGCTTTAGTTTGCATATCCCTAATGGCTAATGACATTGAACATTTTCAAGCGCTTATTTTCTATCAGTATCTTATTTGCTGACTTGTCTGTTCAACTTTTGCCTATTTTGTAACTGCATTGTTTTTTTTTGTTGTTGAGTTTGAGGTATCCCTTTATATATTCTGAATACAAGCCCTCTGTCAAATATGTTACTTGTAAATCTATTCTCTCAGTCCGTGGCTTGTCTTTTCATTCTCTTACAGTGAATTGCAGCACACAAGTTTTTAATTTTGATGAAGTCCAAGTTATTGATATATGGATGGCGCTTTTGGTGTCATGCATGTCTCAGAACTCTTTGCCTAACCCTAGGTAAGGAAGGTGTTCTTTGTTTTCTTCTAAGTGTTTTATAATTTTATGTCTTATATTTAGATCTGTGATCCATTTTGGGTTAATTTTTGCCTAGGATATGAGGTTAA
The DNA here is from genome assembly GCA_030015415.1 of Cynopterus sphinx. Classification (NCBI taxonomy): domain Eukaryota; kingdom Metazoa; phylum Chordata; class Mammalia; order Chiroptera; family Pteropodidae; genus Cynopterus; species Cynopterus sphinx. The sequence goes on from CM057384.1 coordinate 139,747,861, forward strand.
GGTCTTGATTCTCTTATTTCTTTTCCTTTTACACATGTATGTTACTTGCATGTCCTTTGTCCAGCTGTTTCAAAACTATTTGTTGAAAATGTTAATTGCTCTTGCCTCATTGAATTATTTTTTTTTTTACCTTTGTAAAGAATCAGTTGGCCACACGACTGCATACCAAAATGAAGATAAGAAATGAGTAAACAATTAAGTTTAAAAATTAATAGAGATTTATTGGGGTATGACATGGCTTGAGTCTTGAAGAAAGTGTGTATAGATTAAGAGGAAGTTGGAAAACGTTTTAGAGTGTAGCATGAGCAAAGATAGGCCCTAGAGAAAATAAGAATTGGGTGTTTTTGGGAGCCATGCAGGTGAAGGGGAGGAGGGAAGTAAAGGAAGGGCAGTTAGTTCGTGAGTACAAGAGACTGCTGCTTAGTGCAGGGTGTAATCAGTCTCCTTGGTTGGCTACTAGGAGGGGACTGTAGGTTCTTGAGCAGGAAAATGATATGGTGCAAATGATATTCAAGAGAAGTTGTTTTAAGGCCATGCATGGTGGCGATAAGTTGGTAGGAAGGACAGGAGATAACCATGGCCCTTCACTGCTTCGTGTTACATGTGTTTGGCAGGAGGTTAAAAATGTGGTGTTACGTCAGACTGTTGAGTTCCTAATACTTTCCAGAATACTGGTAGGTTTCAGACTTTGACAGTCTTCCAGATGGATGCTGAGGACTCTGCTGGACTTCCAGCTGCCTTTGTATTAATGTTACTTGTAATAAGTTGAACATGTGGGAAGCAGGGTGGTTTCTGCTGGCTCATTGTTGGTGTGGATGACGTTTCTTATCCGGTCTAAAAAGGGTCCAAAAGGTGAGCAACTGAAACGATAAAAACATAGTTGATAAATTGGTCTAATGAGGAAAAACTAATGGAATCACTTTTATTTATCATGGCAGAGAGGAGGCTCAGGGGCTGTTTTATCAGTGTGTCTTGATTCTTGTATATGAAGAACTATGCCGAGAGCGATGACCAGCTTTCCTTCAAAACCACTGAGCACTGAATAAGGACAGATGGCTCTCGCTGCAGCATTTGGGTTTAATCTTCGCGAAGCGTTTCCAGGCAGTGAGGATGTTAGATACTTCAGGCCCGTGATCCCTAAGATCTTTAAGGGTGGAATGGGCACCTAGGTGTAGTTTGGGAACATTAAAGTTGGGGATATGACAGGGGGCAGCCCTCAAGTCCTAATTTATTGTGAAGGAAGACACTTAGTTTCTGTTTTAATAGCACCCACTTCACTTCTTGATTTCTTTTCCTGAACAAATTAGACTTTTCCTATTCATCTGTGGGACTCTCATTTGATTTCTGCTTTCTTTTGTGCATGTAAACAATCATCTTGCATATAGATTAGACTTATGTTATTTAAAAAATAACCACTCAGGAAATAGAACTTTTTTAATGTCAGACAAACTACTAAATATCAATGCATTTCTACTTTTTAGTTTAGAACATGGAAAAGCACATTATTGCATTTTTAAGAAGACTCAATGATGACTTGTTGAGCAAAGGATTTTACTGCATAGCATTACCGTGGCGTGTGTTTGTGGAGGATTGGCAGTGTGAGAATCCCTACTTATTTGTCTTCAAAGTACTTTCTGTTTGATTTAATTTCCTTAGTCTGACTCTCTTCTACTAGTCTAGGTCTTTTTTCCCTGAAATGTTGAGACTGACCAAATATCAATCACTCGCGATTGCAACCCTTCAGTATCATAGAGAATTATTTTTTTCTACTGAAGAGCAAGCTCTTACAGTGCTATGCAAGCTGCCCATTTAAAACTATCATTGCTTGGCACCTATGCCCTAGTGACAGTTTGACCAACATGTGAGCAGGCACCGTGCCATGCTGACAGATGGGCGTGAGTGTAGGCAGCCAAGAAACCATGTATCTGCATCTAGTGTATTTGTTAAGGGCAGGATTCCCAGTCGGGGATGTTCAAACGTCTGTCCATCCCGAGCTTTCACGCCTGTGGATAAAGGGATGCCATCGTTAATCTCAGCTTCTGACTGCGATTCTGTGGGTACATAAGAGCTTCTTGGCGCTTACAGAAGTAGGCAACTGGGGACGATCAGGATAATTGTTCTCTCCTTCATTGCAGGACTACTTCAGATAATCCTTTCCCCTTTCTCTTAGCCAGCTAGATTTGCAATGAGCACAAACCTTTTCAGGCATTGTCCCGCTACTTCCAGAGTATGTGGTGTTTCATTTGTTTTCTCTAGTCCAGCAGCTTTGGAGGTCATTAGATAGGTGTGGTTTGGACAGTGATGTATATAATTGAGGTCATGTAGAGCCGAGTTCAGATACTGACTGCTGCAGGCTGTTAGGGCAACCTAATTTTTTACCATCAAATCAAGGTAAAATACCTATCTCATAGGGTGGTTGTGAGAATTAACTGTGAAATATGTACATTAGTCACTTGGTGTAATGGCTGGCCCACAGTCAGTAAATGCCCATCATCATCATCATCGTCGTCGTCGTCGTCATCATCACCATCACCATCATCACTTTAACATCCATGGACATAGTTTCCTCTGGAGAGTGACTTGAAACAGTTAATTTTTATTTTTAAGCTCATTTCCTATCATTCTTTTTATTTTTTATTGTATTTATTTTTTTAATGGTGACATCAGTTAATGAAATCCAATAAGTTTCAGCTGTGCTGTCGTCATTCTTGAAAGTCACTGGATAGTATCACATTGCCTGGTCTATAATGGAAAACCTCTCATGACAGGGACCACACTCCCCAGGAATAGAGGTTTTCAGCCATGGGACTAGTGACATCTTGATGGATCAATTTTTTGCTCTGGAGGTTTGTTCTTTGAATTTTAGTGTGTTCAGCATCACCCCTGGCCAGCGGACAGAATTGTCCCCCATGGACAACCACTGCTGTAGAGGCAGCCTGTCCTGTTTTTAATGAAGTTTTGACTGTTGATAAGTTCTTATATTGAGTGGAAGTCTGCGTATTTCTTCTACCTGATTATATCCTTTGGAGACACAGGACAAGCTGAAGGCCTGTTCCACACAACGTCCTTTCAGATACATGAGGACAGTTGTTGGTCTTCCCTGTCTTTTTGAGTTGAAGTGTCTCCAACCATTTCATTAGCTGTTCTTACAAGGCGTGATTTCATGTCAGTTCACCACGTTGGTGACTTTCCTCTCATTTATTGCCATTTTAAAACTGGAGCGCTTAGAATTGAATGCTTTACTCCAGGCCGCTGGCTTGATTAGCAAAAAATAGCCACATCTCTTGTTTTAGATACAGCACTTCTGTGAATAGAGGAAAGAACATTGCCTCCTGCATACTGTATCCTTGTTTGTTATCAGGTGTCGCCCTTTGATGACCACATCATACACTCAACCTAGGGTTAAACCCATAGGTTTACCTGAGCCCTATTTCTTCATTCTTTTGTTTAATACATTTGTTTTGGGGTCCAACCATGAGAGCTTATGTTTATTTTGTGAAATTTCTTTTTATTGGGTTTAGCTAACTGCAGTTCTAAGTCTTGGATAACTGGAGTTTCCAGCTTAAAAGAACAAGTAGGTGATGATACCCTCAACTGAGATTGAAAATACAGGAGAATGAGGGGTGTGTGTGTGTGTGTGTGTGTGTGTGTGTGTGTGTGTGTATGTAAAGAAGATTGAGATTGAAAGGCTGGAGAATCCCAATATTGGAATCCCAGTATTAAGAGCAGGTGGGCACAAAGGCGACAAAGGAGACCAAGAGGGGCAGGCAAGAGGTATGATGAGAACGAGAGGATTGTCTTGGAGCCTGAGGTGACTCTGCGTTCAGTACTGTGGTAGGAACTTGAATATGGAATGAATGGGACCTGGTCTCTGCTTTCTGTTCCTGTTTGTGTTTCCCCAGGTTTAACCGTTTGGTCAATGATGTTATTAGTCAGTCGTGCCTGAAAACTTGGAGTCATCCAAATTTCTCATTTTTACCTTTATATATGTTGGGTTACCAGTTCTGGATTTTTTTTTTGAAGTATAACAATATCCTGGACAAAGTACACAAATCTTAAGTATCTAGCTCAATGATTTTTCTTTTTACAAAGCGATCACAGTATAACTACCACCCAGATCAAGACATCCACTCTCCTAGCATTCCAGAAGCCTCTCTTGTGCCCTTTCCAGTAATTACTCCCACCCAAAGTAACCACTTTTCTGACTTCTGTAACTGTAGCTCAGTTTTGCCTGGTTTTGAACGGATATAAATGGAATTATAACCTATTTACTCCTTTTTACCAGGTTTCTTTTATTTAACAGTCTGTCTGAAATTCATCCATTTGTTGTATGTAGTTTGTCGTGGTTTTTGAAAATAGCTCTGTAGTTCTGATTATTTATTACTGCATAACACCCCAGTCCGAACTTAGTGGAGTAAAACAACAACCTTTTTATGCTCACGAACCATGTGAGTAATGAATGCGGTGGGAACAGTTGTCCCTGCTCTGTGGTGCTTGGAGCATTTGGCGGTCCCTCCACTCACGTTCATGGCTGGGATGTCTCGAAGACCAGCATCATCTGGGACTGTTGACTAGAGCACCTACATGTTTTTAAATGGCTATTTCATTTTTTCAGTGGTGTATCTAAAACAGTTTCAGTGGAGACAGAAACTTCCACTTGAAACTTGCTTTGCTTCTTCTCAACTGTTGAGTCCCTGGTGGACTTTTTAGATAGTATTCAGACATGGCTGCTGAAAAGGCTGTCATGAGGTTGGTGATCGTATATGAGGGGGGTTAATGGCAGTATCCAGAAGCAGAGGACCCCTTGAGGAGGTAAAGAGGTTTAAGAAACACCCAGTTAGCAGTCTCTCTGGTGGTAGGCAAAATCACAGCCACTTGGAGATGAGCTTTCTTGTTTGGGCTCTTGAAATGAGACACCAAGGACACTGTATGTGTAGGGGCTTCAGTTGGTGGCAGCCCTGCCTCCACTTGGAGTGATCAGTTAAATGTTCAAAATTTTTTTTAACCATTCCGTGGTTGTGTAGAAGATCTCAGTGTGGCTTTAATTGGCATTTCCCTGATAACTAGTGATTTGAGCACCTTTTCACATGCTCGTTAGCCATCGGGTATCCTGTGTTGTGAAGTGCTTATTCAAGTCTTTTGCCTGTTTTTCAACAAACTGGGTTATCTTTTTACTTACCAAAATGTTGGGGTTTTTATACATGTGTAACATGAATAATAGGTCCCTTTGTTTTATATGACAGAAATGTTTTGTACATGGTTCTTCTTTTGCATTTTCCACTTAACTATGTCTTTGAGGCCATTTTGTACTAGAATATCTTGTACTAGGGAATGAGGAAAATACCTGAGACTATTGGGGTCGTGTCAGAAGGACATAGTGGCTTCCTCACCTGGTGCAGAGGACTGGAGCAAAGGGAAGTGCTGGGTTCGGAAGCTGGCGTGGCACTCACAGAGTGGTCACGTGCTTCAGTCAAGGGCACACGGTCTCAGCACACGTGAGACAGGGTTTCTCTGGGATCATGATGGAAGGAAACAGAACACGAACAAAACCGAGGTTGCTGTGCTGCCTGCAAATACTTGACTGCGGCCTCCTTACCAGGTACAGCCTCAACTCCTCCTAGTCCCCTCTCCCTTAGAGGAGGTTGCTGGAGATATCCAAACATAGAATTACCCCTCTTTTTGACGGCATCCAGTGTAGAGAAACTCTATCTTCCCTAGATGCTCCCCCAAATAACCCAACCAGAGCCCACATCCTGGAATGGATTCTTTAGCACACACGTACTGAGGTGTCCTACTGGTCCCCAGGCGTGTTCTCCCAGACTGGGGTTGAAGGGCTGGATACCAAAGATAGGACAATCTGAGCAACAGTGACAGTAACGAAAATTAAAGGGGAACCGGCTGAGTGACAATATAGGGACACAATCAAAATTCAAAATTTGGGAAATTTTATAGGACAAATGACAAGGGGAAGGAAGAAAATAAATGAGGAGATGGCACTTGTTGAATTAAAGAGTTTCAAAGACATAGCAACCAGATTCAGTGACTAAAAAATCAGCTATAAGGAGACATTATTTTTGAGACAATTGAGGTTTGAACACATCTTATTAGATATTAAGGAATTATAGTTGATTTTGTTAGGTGTGACAATGATATGTAGCAGCCATATTTTAAAAAGTGCCTGTTAGAAGTATTTACATATGGTATGATGTCTGGAGTTAGTTTTAGGAGAGGCTAGTGGCCTGGGGTCTACAGAAGAAACAAACTGGACATGTGTTGATAATTGTTGAGACTAGGTGACGTGTACATGGGAATTTATAATTTCTCTACTTAGTATGTATTTGAAAATTCCCCTAATGAACTTTTATAAAGGCACTTGTGTTTCTTTTTCTGTGAGTTTTCCTCTTCATGTCACTTTTCATTTTTCTTTATCTTTTTTCTTGTAATAAAGACTTTTTTAATACTAAAAAAATTAGCCTTTAGTCACATGCTTTATTTTTTTTAACCTAGGAAGAATTTTTATTTTTACTTTGTTAAATTTATCAATTTTTCTTATATCTTGATTGTTTCATTTTGTATTGCTTAGAAAAACCTCTCCCAGATTTTGAAAAGTTCTTTTATGTTTTCATCAAGAATTTTTTAATGACTGTAGTACACTTCTGCTATACTTTGACTATTTTATTTGGTTATACTAATTTCCAAATTATTTTGGAGTATTTGGAAATAGTCTTCCTTTGAATCCCTTTGAATCCTGCTGCAAGAATATATAAGAAAAAATGTTTTTCAGTAGCTATCTCGTAAAGCTTTAATAGTGAGTACCTAGAGAAGTAACAACAAAGTTTGGTAGTTACTTTTGTCCTCCAAATAGGAGGACTAGTGGAAAAATCTGTCATTTACAAAATTGTCCAAATATGCTCAGTGTTGCATAAAAGTATGGACAACGCAGTGCACAGTCTCTGATTTTAGGACACGTTTGCTTTCTTTTAGCTCTTTCTTTTGGGGGCTTATGGGTCAGGGGGCAGGTGTCACCTTCTTTGAAGTCCCCATCTGTAGATTGGCTCCCTCTGAGGTATAATGCCTTTGAGGGAGGAGTGGGGCGTCTCTGACCTCTGTAGGCGTAGATGAAGGAGTGTGCTGCGGTGTCGTCTTCATGGTTGGTTCCTGGTGGCCTGCTAGGACTGCAGGGACGGACCCTCTACCCACCACATCAGAACCCAGAAGGAGAAGCGGGCAGCAGAGACTTCTCGGAATCCTTTCCTGGGGGGGAAGTGGCAGCAATGAGGTGTCTTGGGCTCGTGTCTGAAATTGGTCAATGCTGTGGGGTCTCAGTGACAAATGACTTCCGCTGTTAGTGTTGTTCTTTTAGAAATCAAGGAAATTTCATTAAAGGAAATGAGAGTTGGGAAAGTACATTTGCTACTGTTTTAAACATTCTATTCACTACACTAAAATTTTATAATGTAACATTAATCACTTTACTACTTAAGTAAAAAAGTCATGGCCAGGAGGAAACCTTTCTGCTCTGAAGACGCCCATTCTTGTCTTCAGAGTGAGTCTTCACCTGGTTCCTTCCAACTGATGGGTGAAAACAGGACTAGTGTGACAATTGCTACTAAAGATTGTATCGCAGTTTGAGTTTAGCTTCAGGAATAAACCTGTGCATTTACAGGATGGTTATTTCTGGCGGTTCACTTCTGTATGTTTACTCTTCGTTGTGTTATGTTTGACTCTTTTTTGTTAATGTTACTGAAGGTGCCTTACAGCGTGTTTTTCCTACTTTATCGATATGCATGATTCCGTGAATGAAACCATGGGTGTCCCCAAGGGGAGCTCACAGTTAATCTTCCTGTGTCTCAGCTTCTTCTGTTAAATTATATTGGTAGTAAGTATACTTTTATTTCTGTGAGTATCTTTACTGTTCTGTCTCAACTGTAGGATTTGTGTGGACAAAATGAAGTAAATATATGAGGACCCTCTGTATTATTGGAAAGTGGCCACATAAACTCAATATTAGTATTTTATTTTTCAGATGATTTCTTAGCACTAATCAAATTCAGTAATCAGCTCCTGATTGGCTGGCTCATTTGTAAGAGAATTGTCTTTAGTCTTTAGATGTATTGCTTTTACATTGTTTCTGATGTAATTTAGCAAAAGGTGATGAAGTCCTTTGTTAACCAATTATTTCCTGTTCGATTTTATTTAACTTACTGTAGTTTAATGGGAAGCCATTTACACCAAAATACAAACGAGCAATTTTGGCTTAAGATATGATGGGATTGAAAAAGGGTGATTTTTTTTTTTAGCATATCCTGTATCAATTCATTCACTAATTTATCTATTTTACCCAACTTCCAAACGAACCAGAGGGGCTTTCATTACAGTTCTCTAAGCCATGTGAGTTGAGTCATATGTGATAGAGCGGTTTCACTGAAATGAATGACTTAATGAAGAAAGGAAGATGCCCCAGCACATCTCAGCCAGCCGTCCAGTCTGTGCACCCCAAGCCCCTGTGGGCCCTAAAATGCACGGGTGCTGGGCCCTTGGGGAGTGGGGCCTTCATCGTTTCAGAGTTCCAGTGGTTGTCGTGATGGCTAGCCACGATTGGGAGGTACTGCCTCCGTGATGGGTAGTTAGGTCACCGAGTTTATACTTTTGCTCTGCACTTTCTGGCACTGATTGGAAAAGAAGAAAGAGGAATTTCACAGCTCTTAATATCTTAAAAACTCATATGGCTGCAAGAGGCGCTTTTTCCCACCGTGAAACTAAGTTTAATTTTGTAGTTGTCTACAGCTGCTTCCTGTCTTTAATAAATAGTTTTATCAAGGATTCAGAAACATTCTTTACCTGGAGGGCTTTTTATTGATTCTTGTTTGAAGCTGATGGTATAATATTAAATCATAACTGTGTGATGGTGTTTCTGAATGAAGCTAAGTACAGCTTCTTGAGGCCAGAGTTTGCATTTCATTCATGTTTGTATTTCCAGCCCTTTGCACAGTTTCCGGCACATATTTCGGAGGTGTTTCATAAATGCCTTTGGAATAAATGAGTTCGAGTGTTTAATTTCCTGGTGAACTAAATTGCCATAAAGAGAGAGCTTAGGAAATCTAGAGTAAGAGGTGATTAGCATGTTTCATAGACCATCTGTCACTAATATCAATTGTTTCTACTTGGCACTGAAGACCTGTTTTTTGGGGGGAGGATCGCTTGTGTAAAAAGAATGAAAGAAAACCTCTGTACCCCTCTGTTCAGTGGCTAAAAGTCAGTGCAGTTTTTAAAAAATCGACATTCTTATTATTTCGTAAGGACTGATGCAGTCACCAGTTATTCCAGTAGTAACTACATTGTGATAACTCCTAGCTGTTTCTGCCTTGCCGCCTTCCAGTTTCTTCGATTCATCAGTGATCCTTTGAACATGGAAATTAGAGCACGCCACTTCTCTGCACAGAACCTCCCTATCTTGGTGAGAGTTTAAAGTCAGTACCTTTACACTGGTCCATGTGTGGGTCATGATGACCACACCGTGCCCTTGGACGTCTCTGATGGCAGCAGGTGCATCCCCGGCTGATTCTCTGCCTGCTGCACCAGCCTCATTGCTGTTTCTAGAACAAGCTGGGCATGCTTCCCTCAGGGCCTTTGCACTCGCTGCTCCCTTGCTGTGGGATGCTGTTCTAGATAACCTCATGGCTAGCTTCCCTCACTTTATTTTCAGGTATTTGTTTAAATGTCACTTGCTTGTGAGGCTTTACCAGTTCATCTTTTAAACTCCCCCCGACCCCTGCATCACCACCACACACACACGGCCCCCTGGCACGGCACATATGTGCTCAATAAATATTTGTTGAGCAAGTGAATTAACGAAACAGGCATTATACATTGTAGTAATATAGAATTCCATGGGACTCAGCATTATTTTTATTTTAAATTAAAAAGGGGTGTGGCATAGTATTTTTGTATTTCCTGTCAAAAAGTTGCAAACCAGTCACTGGAGTAGTGCTACCAAATTACTTATATTTAAGTTAAAGGGCAAATAGAGCCTTGTCCTATGGTCTACTTTTTAGGAATGATATTTCATCCATTATAAACCCATTTCTATCTTTTCTATCATGAGGTGACTTTAGTGACAACAGCACTTAAAATTTTGGATTTGTAAAAAGTTTAAACAGTTCAGTATGTAGATAGAATGGATTTTGAGAATGGAATAACACATTAGCAAGAAATAAATTTGAAAACTGATGAGAAAACAGTGGGAGAATTCTTCATGGCTCAAGTGTTCAGAGCATGATTTTTATTTTGATTCAAGTATTATAAAGTAAAATGGAAGTAAAAGGCTATTCCAAAACCTTACAGGAGTTTGTTTACCTTTTTGGTGAAGACAGAGTCCTTACAGGGACCTCTCTGCTTTCTCCTCTGCCCTCGCTCACTCTGCACCAGCCACACTGGCATCCTTGCTCTGCCATACCCCTTCCTTAGGGCCTTTGTGCTTCTCATCTTTCAGCCTAGAACACCTGCCCTAGGTGCTCACATGGCGGCCCCCCTCACTTTCTCCTGTCTTTGCTCAGACTTCCCTTGCTCAGTGTGGCCAGCTGTGACCACTCCCAACATTGCGAGCTGCCCCCACCACCCTGCACACCCTGTCCTCTCTCTCCTTTGACCTGCTTACTTTCTTATTTCTTAAAAATACACCTACATTTTCTAAAATATTAGATCATTTATCTATTTTTAAAAAATTTTCTTTCTGCTAGATTATAAGTGTCAAAAGGGCAGGACCTTTGTTTTGTTCCTTGAAGTATAGCAAGTGTCTAGAACAGTGCTTGGCACATGGCAAGTTATCAGTAAACATTTGCTGAGTGAGCGAGTAAACAGATCACTGCTCTTCATAAATTCACATAATGTACAGTTAAGCTTTCTTTATTGTTAGTAATAACTAGTAGATTTATATAATAAGCATCTATAAGAACAACCTTTGAAATAATACCACTTGTAATGCTTTTCCAGTTGTGTGTGTGTATGTGGGGGGAGCGGGTGGGACTCCATAATCACCAAGAAAACGTTCGTGGTATTTTGGTTCAACTTAACTTTTCTGTCTGTTTTATCCATTGCATTTATAAATTCTTTTCATACTTTTTTAGTTGTGGGAAAAAAACATAAAACTTATCTTAATTTTTCAGTGTACAGTTCAGTAGTGTTGCGTACTGTTGTGTAAACAGTCTCCAGAACTCTTTTCATCTTGCAGATTTGAAACTACACTGATAAAACAACTCCCCGCCCCCCCATCAGCCCCTGGCAGTCATTCTACTTTCCATTTTTATGAATTTGACAGCTGTAGACCCTCATAGCAGTGAAATCATGCAGTGTGTGTCTCTTTGTGACGGGCTTATTTCACTTACTGTAATGCCCTCAAAGTTCATCACATGGCATGTGTCAGTTCCCTTCCTTTTTAAGGCCGAGCGGTATTGTGTGATGTGTACGGGTCACATTTTGTTTGTCCATCATCGTGGATGGACACTTGGGCTGCTCCCACCTTTTGGCACTTTTGAATGCTGCTGCTGCGACCATGCTGTGCAAAAATATCTTACAACTATAAACTCTTGAGGTCTTTTAACTTAAAGGAATAAACACACCAGTCAGTTACATTTTCAATAAATGTGTGCGTCTTAATTTTAAAACTTTTAATTTTATTTCTAAAAATGTTTAATTTTTTTAAACAGCATGTTTTCCTTTTATATAATTCTCATATGATAAATTTGAATTTTGGTGTAGGCTGTGGAGGTATGTGCAGGTGTTCTACGTTTTTAACCAGATGTAGTCCTGGAAAAGTGTACTTCAAAAAGTCAAACTCCTTAAAAGAATAGCTGTTACTCATTGTCGTGTCTCTCATATTAGCTACACTATGAGTGGCCTGAACAGTGACACGAAACCAGGATAGTATTGTATGGTGCCTGCAAAGGAAGAGAAGACAGAATGAACGACAGTTGCCGGGTAGACAAAGGAGAGGATCCGAAGTGTCCTGTGGGTTTAGTGCCCTTAGCAAGAGCTGGAGTGGGCTCACGAGGGCAGAGTCTGGATGGAGTGAGTTGTGGGCTAAGTGAGGAGAAAGGAAGCGTCAGGAAGTGAAGACAAGTTTTGAGACATTCAGCATTGAAAGGGAGAAAGTTGGGATGGTAGTGGAGGGACATTAAGAAGCACTTAAAAATGGGCGAGCCAGGAGCATGTTTAAGAGCTGGTGGGACAGGGGTGGGGTGTGGGGTGTGGGGTGGGGGTGATGCTGAATCTCTGAGAGAAGAATTACTTACTGGTCTCAGAATTACTTACTGGGAGGTTGGGGGCCGGTTACAAGGCGCACGGGGACCCGATGTTGGAAGAGGCAACAGGAGAGAAGGGAGACAGGAAGGGTGTGACACTGGGCTTGATGTGGGTCCAGTGCTTTGTGGGTTTGGGTTTTGGAAAGATAGGGAATTCCCACCTGAAGCTTCTGGTTTTTCCTTCAAACTAGGAAAGAGGTCATCTATTGAGAATTCTGAATTAGGAAGGGAATTCTAGTTTTGAGGAGAATAAACAGAGTTTAACAGTTACTGTGAAGAGTAGGAAGAGATTTCAGTTGCTGGACCTTTGGAAGGAGTGGCAGTGACCACTGCAGTTGGGTGATGGATGTTAAGCATAAAGGTGGCATCAGGTACTTGAGGGGGAATAAAATTAACCCTTTGCTGCTTAATTTTATGCATTTATTGAATTCATTCCAAGTGCAGTGTACTGTAAGACCATTTTCGTACCCAGGGAGCTTGTAGACTTACAGGGAACATTTATCAAATGTAACGAGAGAGAAGAACAACGCCGAAACCAGAGGTCATGTCCTGCTGAGGAGGGGAGATCTTTAAGTGTGGAAAAAGTTCAGTGATCGTAGGTGGTGGCGGGTGAGAAGATGCTCTGTTACACTGCAAAGGTGGAGCTAAGACGTGGTACCTATTAGCCGGCTGGTGAGTCGTCCAGCTCGTGCACGAGTACCCTTGAATTCACGCGGCTCTGTGCAGTTTAAAAGCAGTTTAAAACCAGAGAAGGTTATGACTTTACAGAAACTTCATAAAAATATATGACCCTCTCAAAAGGAGCTTATGTGCATACCTGTTTTAGGGAAAATTGATGAGTAGGCATCCAGCGTGTAACAAGCTTTCTACAGCGTTGTCATTTTCCAGTGTGGGTATGATGGTTTCATAGAGCTCAGTCAGTGGCATCGTTTGATTCATTCAAGCTTTTTCGTCTCCTCAGTGGAAAATTAAAATAAGAAATTGTTCCAAATTTGACTCCAGGACTTGAAAAATGCCAGTTGTCTAAATACAGTACCATATTGTGATAAATATAACTACTGAAATTTTAAAAACCTCTTTACAAAACTTTATTTTAATATTCATAGAATTTTTTTGGAATGTTATCTGAAAAACAGGCCCATTTTATTACCAGAGCTGACTATTAATTAGGGTATTGTTTCAGACGTGAAAGTTGATCTGCCACTGAAATTCTATCTGAATATGTATAGTGCCAGCTTGCTTTGTGTATTTAATAACTTTAGTACCATAATCACTCTGTTTACAATTAAATTTTGGTGAATATGCTAATACGGAATATGCCAGTGAATGATTTCAGCAAAGGGCAGTGTCGATTTGCATTTTGATGTGCTTTTCACTTGCATCTGCATTTCATTTAATATCAATGGGAAAAGAAGTGGTTGGGTTATGTAATGGATTATGTGCTGGAAAACTTTCTTTGAAACCTCTCTGTGGGATTGGCTGTCCCACTCGTGGATTTGCTTTGTTCCCAGTGGGCAGAAATTGTGTGGAAAGACTTGCTTTGGTCTAGGTGTGTGCCCCTTGGTGTATCCTTAAGTAGAAGCCTTAATGTGGGTATTGGTTTCATTAATTGGAAGAAAACTATAATGTACTAACATTGTTTAAATTCACATTAGTATTTTATCTTTAGAAAAGTCACTAATGTCCTGAAGCAAATGCTATGGTTGTGTTATTTATTACAGCTTTTGAGCAGGGACTTCTGGTTTTAAATAATTCTGCTTTCTTCTTTTCAGAAATCACATGAAAAGGAATGAGGAGATTGAGAAACACAGATTTTACATTCTCTAAGACTAGGAGACTTCTGTGACCCTGACCAGAGGGGCTTCAAAGTGCGGTGAAGGTCAAAAGGGGGCGTGGGAGGGAGCCCAAAAGGGCCACTCTCAGGGCTGGCAGAGTAGTTCCCTGAAGTGAGTGGCACGCCCCGAGGGGCACAGCCAGCAAGCCTTTGTGTGGAAGAACAGCAGTGGGTGTCGGCAGAAAGGGCTCCGGAAACCTGGCGTGATGAAGATGCTCTTCCTTGTGACGCGTGTGCTCATTGCTCAGGTGTATGATGTGCACACGTCGGATTGATCAGCCTGCGTTTCCACCTGTGCAGGTTATCAACAGCTTCTCAACTCCAAACCCACCTTTCTTTGCTCTGCTCGTGATAGTGGAGCTAGGCCCTGTAAGCATTCTTTTCCTGTCCGGCACAGTGTTAGGGTCTGTCAGTAGAGAGTGGGGGAGGCACACTGCAGAGCAGAGTGGGGAAGGGGCTTTTCTCGTGTTGTCGGGCGCTGGGTTTCTTCTCCCTCTCCGGGGTGGCTGCTGGCCAGGCTTACTCTCCTGATGGTCTTTGGCACCCCAGTAGACGGCTTCTTGCTCCTACCAGTACCCCAGTGGGCAGATTCCGGTGGACGCCAGAGGATGCTGCCTCTCAGCGGCCATGGCCACAGCCTGTGCAGTGCAGAGCGCCTTTCTTGCGTGGTCTCCCTTAGCCGTGTAGGTAGTAACTGCTCCCTGCCATGTCCCATAGAGTTCTCCTTGACCCCCTTTAATAGTCAACCACCTTTTACAAATAGATAAGTTTTTCTATTTTCCTGTCTAAGTTACTTGTGTATTTTCATCTGCTGTCTGGACCTGGCTGTCTTGTCACTTATACTCTGTGTAATTTACTGTGTTAATTTTACATAAGTAAGAAACAGTGAAGTAATTCATAGCACACAACCTGGGTAATTCTTCCGAAGTGAACATGCAGTTTAAAGATAGATGACTGAGGGTGGGATTGAGAACAGCCCCCAGCCCCGGGAAGCCTTCCTCTCCCAGGCCATACTCTCCCTCCCCCAGTGGTGTCCGCCGTTTGACTTCTGTCATCATGGGTTAGTTTTGTCTGTCATTACACTTCATATAAATGGAGTCATACAGTATGTCTCTTGTGTCTGACTTCTTTTTCTAAACACAGTGTTTGGGGGGTTCATCCATTTCATTCTGTTGTCGGACATGTGAGTTTCCAGTGTTTGGCTATTTTGAATAAAGCTGCTGTTATCATTCTTTTATGTGTTTTTGGTGGACTTGTCTTCATTTCTCTTAGGTAGATACATAGAACAGGAATGGTTGGGTCAGTTAGCAGCTACTGACAAACAGATTTTCTGGAATGGTTGAAATGGTGTACTGCATGTGAGAACTCCAGTTGTCCCATGTCCTTGTGGTATTGCCACTCCTGGTGTCGCCACTCGGTATCGTCAGGCTTTCCCAGTTGAGGTCTTCAAAATCTATAAGGACTGGATCATTTAAATGCTGTTTAAACTCTTTATGTTGTAAAAGAAGAAAAGCTGAAGCCTTTATGAAGTGAGTGTAATATTGATAAAACAGATAAATGTAGTAGAAAAGCACTGCAGACCAGTCTTACTTATGGATATCAGTTTTATTCCTAAATAAAATATTAGCAAATAGAATCCAGCAGCACACTGTAAGAACCATCCGTTGTTAGGTATAATTTTTTTTTTTTTTTAAGAGAATGTTATTGTGTTAAATTGCCCTGTTACGAGTATGTAGCATACTAGCTGAACTTGGTTAGGTCTTTTATGTCTCTCAGCATTTTAAAAGATGTGTTATTTGACCACTTGTTTATTAATCTGCTGCCATCACCGGTCCTGTACCCAGCAGAAGCCAGCTCCTTAGCACTGATGTGGCTGTTGGTCCCTCAGCCCTGCCTAAGACTGTAGGGGCTACAAAGGAGGTCTGTGCACCATTTCCCACGAGAAGCCACAGGAAGAATGGAGTGTCACTTAGGGACATAAGGAAGTGTTTGTAGGTTGGCATGGCCTCTTTCTATCAGAGCACCAGAGTGTAGTGAAGTGACTTCTTCACATTCTTGTGGAGCCCACCAAGTGTGAGGGAGGTTTTCAGGGGAGCATAAAGTTAGTTTCAAATGCTAATTAACCTTTTTTTTCTTTTCTTTTTTGTTTGTTTGAAAAGAAGCTGGTCATCTAGTATCTACATGGAACACCTTTGTGTGAACTTTGTTTGTATTTAGTTTACTTGAGTTGGTAGCATGACTTTAAGTTCCTGGAACAGTGTGGATCACCTTAATGTGTGTGAGTGACTGAGGAAAAGAATAAACGAAAACCAAAATCAGATAACCATTTGGAAAAAGCTGGATTCCTACCTCATACCAATACAAGTGTAGACAGATCAAAACTTCACCGGCAAAATAGAAACCATAAAACAATTAAAAGAAAACATGGGAGATACTTGAAAAACTTTGAATGGGCGAGGTCTTTCTAAGGATGATGTAAAATCCAAAAGCTCAAAATAAACAATATTGAAAGAAAGAAATCAGGGAGACTATTTGTAATACAAAGAGCTAATTTCTCTAAGGTAGTATATAAGAAGTGCCTCCGAATTAAAAAGCAAAAGGCTACCAGTGGTTCACACAGGAAATGAAGTACAGATTTTACTTAGGGGTGTTTTTTTTTCCATTTTGCATGATTGGACAACCTCATAGAATATGAAAAGATTTCTAGTTTTGATCTGTTGGTTATTGTTACTTATAGGAACAGTAATTTTTCATGTTTAAAACTGCAAAATACTTCATAATACAGAAAACCTTATAAAGCAAATACTTAATGAATTATAAGGTACTTTTATAACAACAACCCACACAGAGAACTTTGCCTGCCATGTGTCCATCCTAATTACAACTTTCATGTGCTCCTCCAAAGTAATTTTTATCTTTTATGGTAGTTATTTCCATTTTCTTACAGTTTTATTACTCAAATGGCATTTCTAAACACTGTAGTTTAGATTTGTGTGACTTTGTTTTGTTTTAGGTATATTGCTTTAAGTGTATTAAAATCTAGTTTTCCCCATCTTTTTATTCTTCACTGAAGAAATGACATTTTATGTACTGTATTGTTTCCCACAGTTGGGATTGTGCTGATTCCTTTTCTATGTTAGTTTGTCATGTTCTTCTGTTCTCTTCATATCCCATAAATGGGTAGGCTTGAAAAGATTCAGGGTCTGTTTATTTTTTATTTCTTTTTTGGCAAAATTACTTTGTGGGTAGTGGTGTGTTCTTTTATCAGAAGGCACGTGATACCTGGATTCCGTTCATATTTTGATGTTAGTAACTATCTGTGCTCAGTGCCTGGATTTACTAGTTCATCAGGAGGTAGAAATGCTGTTAACCTAAATCATTCTTAGTCATTCATTAGCTGCAAGTTTACTGTAAGGAGACATTTCTCTTCATATTCTATCTGATTGCCCAGTGGTATAATTCATGTAAGAGAAGATAAATGCTTGATTTTTTCCCTTTATTTTCCAGTTCAAAATTCAGTGGTTTTCAGTTATCCTCTAGAGTTGACCACTTAGGTCTTCTTAGAGTTTTAAGCTATTAGGTTTACACATTTTATGTATTTTAATCCATTGTGGTTGTTATCTTTCATGACTCACATTGGCCTGTCTTTGGTCAGTGGGCATATCTTTCACGCCGGCTCCTTAGATATATTTGACGTAACTCTAGTAGTTTTTGATAGCTTCCTTGACATCTAGAAATGAAAAGATGTTCCAAGCTGAGCTTGTACTTCCAGTTCCAGACCTGGATTCAGTTGCTTCTTCAAGGAACCTGGTTTCTTTGAACAAGAAATGGTTATTTAAAGAATACATTTGGTATACCAGGAATGCTCATTGCTTCTGGGCTGTTTGTGGTTCCTAAGCTTTTGTGAATGGGGCTAGGAAATACAATATTTTTAACTTTAAGTCTTTTGTTTTTCCTCTGTATTCCCTTTCTTCCATATTTGAATCCTGATTTTTAAGGATTCAAAGGGATGATAGAATTCAAATATCGCATAATTTACTCACTTGCATTGTTCTACATTTGTGCATTCAATAGCCTTAGTTAATAAACAGGTATCAGAATGGAAAGTTACTTTTTTGCATGTGTTCTCCAATTTATTTTTACAGTTGTACTATGTCTGTATTATCAGGATATATACCAATTATGCATTTTATCCTCTAAAGCCTTTTGTTGAGTTTCAGGTTCTACAAATAAATATCTATTTACTGCTCATTATCAGTTCTTACCTTAGTCATTTTGGATATCTGCAACTGGTTTTCTGGTAGATTGTCACTCCCTTTTCCATGTCGATAGCACTTTGAAGTCTTTATACTTGAAATTTAACTGAATATAAAATCTTCTGTTTGTTTTCTTTCCTTGAGACTTATATACGTTCCTTTTTTTTCTGCCATAAAGTGTTGCTGTCAAAGTAATAGCAATCTGATTTTGTTTTCCTTGTATCATTGTTTTGTTCTGGGTGCTCAAAGACTGTTAAGTGCAGTAATTTAACGAGGCTTCATCTTAGCGGTGGTTATCCCAGGTTGATTTATGTATGTGGTGTGACCTTTCATTGTGTAGCTTCACATTTTTTTTTTAAGTTCAGAAAAATTGTTCCCTTTCCCGTCGTGTTAATTGTCTTGTGTTTTCAATCTCTGTACTATGCTCTTATCACATCAGTGTTGACCTTTATAAACTCATTGTTTTACGGTACAGTATGCATTCTAATTGGATGCACTTTCCCCCTCAGCTTCATAGAGCGCTTCTGTTGTGTTTTTGTTGTTAAATAGCATTTTGAGTCATAGATGGTATTAGACTACTGGAACTTAAGCCTAAATGTTTTCTTGAAAGTAATTGCATATATTATTTATTATTTCCTCTCCAAATTAAGAGATAATCAAATGGGATTATCAATTAGAACAGATGTCCTTTAAGTTTTAGCGTGAGTAGGAATTTGAACAGCATCTGTGTTGCACAGAAGCTTTCCTTGGTGAAAAATGTTTTGAGCACTTCTGGTATTGTAAGTCTGATGTTGCTTTCTTTGAAGTTGCAGTGAGAATGCCTCGTGTTAAAGCCGCTCAGGCTGCAAGGCAGGGCCCTGGAAAGAGACGTCTTGCGGAACAGTTTGCAGCTGGGGAGATAATCACCGACATGTCAAAGAAGGAGTGGAAACTGGGATTACCCATTGGCCAAGGTGGCTTTGGGTGTATATATCTTGGTAAGTGTATGACTGCTTCCAGTGAATTGTCCAAAGATAAGGTACTTTCTTATCGAAATCATTTCTCAATTCTGAGCTTTTACAGGATGTTTCTAAGATCTGCAGTCAGCCTGGAATTGTGTGGTTAGGCAGAAATGCATCCGACATGGGAGTGGGGGAGATGGGGGTTCATTTAGTCACAGTAGAAAAAGATCAGGTAACTGTAATATTGCCATTAGTGAGCACTGTGGTTTTAGATTTTTAAGGTATTCTGTACAATCTTAATCTCTTTTGAGACCCAGAGTAAGCCATAATTCTTTCCTCACCTCTACCCAGTTAGGATGTACTCACTTTGTTTTGGTTTAATTTGGAGATTTTTAGATCTTTAAGAGGTGTGGATTTTCTTTTCCTTTCTATTCTAGACAATCCTAATAGTCATCATAGTAGAATCAGGGGATTGACCTACAAACTGCATATTAGGCCTGATTTAATGTGCTAGCATATTTACCCTGAAAAATTTTGGGCTCCATTGTGGAAACCTGAGATTCTGTAGGTTAAATTATCGATTTAAAAAATATTTTACCTGATTGCTTCTAAAGCTGTCTGCTTCACCAAGAATATTATAGTGACACAACACAATTCATTTTTTGCTTTTGATATTTTTAACTTTTCTATTCTCTATTCTTACTCCACCTCTAATCTTGATTCAGTTAGTTTATTACTTATTTAATTATTTAATTTCTGCCATGGAGGTTTATAAGATTTTATTTTTAGAGGAACCCTTTTTCAAGCAACGTCTTTTCTTAGAATACTAATATTTAGAGTATAGATTTTGAATAAGCATCTCAGATTCAGACACCCCAGAGCACCAGCCTTTCCCACAGTTTTCTTCATCTTAGGAAGCAGCAGCTTCCTCTTTCCAGTTGCTCAGGCCAAAAACCCAGAGTCATCCTTACTGCTCCCTCTCCCAATCCAGTTCATTCATTCCCATTGACCTGAAAATCTGTCCACGGTCTGACCACTTCCTGCCACCTTGTCTACCACTAGTCTGGTTCTGGCCTCCACCATCTGTCACCCAGAGATCTGTAATAGCCTTACTGATCTCCTCGCCTCATCCTATGCACTCCATTCTCCACAGAGCAGCCTGAAGAATGCTTTAAAAAGCAGTCTGATCTTGGCAGTACCCTTTTCAAAACCTCCCAGTGGCCCTCCGTCTCCTTCATATAGTAACCGCTTTATGTCACCTGTCAAGCTCATTGTGTTTGCTTTCTGCTGCTTTCCTGGTCTGTCCCATTACTTTCCACTCGCTTATTCTTTTCCAGCTATCTTGATCTTCTTGCTTTCCTCAAACATATGGAGGCTCCCACTTCAAAGCCTTGGTGCTGGTTGGCCTGAAATGTTCTTCTCTCAGATACTTACACAGCTTATTCCCTCCCTGCAGTTAGGCCCCTGCTCCAGTGACACCTGTCAGTGAGGTTTCTCTTCTTTGCAACACTACCTCCCTTCCTTTCCTGCTTAGTTTTTCCTCTACAGCACTTATCACCATCAAATGTAGTTTATACTTTGTCAGTGTCCTACCACTGAATTGTTAGTCTCATAGTAGAGATTATTTTTTTCCATTCACTGATGAATCAGTTTCTTAGAAACTGGCATACAGTAGTTAAAAATATTTGTTTAATGAATATAGACAACCTTATATTCTTACTCAGTATTCTAGGGTACCTGTGCGTGACATAAAATGACAGCCACATTAAAATTATTCTGCATGGCAGTTTGGAGTTCTAGTGCTAGCATCCTGTGTCTAGACGAGTTTTTTTCCCCCAAACTAGTGCTTTTTGGAGCTTTAGCTCCCCCTTTTTTTTACCTTCCTGATGTTCCTATTTAAAAGGATTCCCTAGTTTATTCAATTTAAGAAATTGCATCAGTTATCATCCTCTTAGGAATTCAGAACATATATTAGCATATCAAAGGCCATGCATACTTTTTGAATTAAAGAAATCTTTAACTCAGGGTTTTCCATTCTTAATTGATGATTGAATTGAAGATACCAGCCATTGTAAGATGCATTCCAATTTCAGACATGTTAAAATATAAAAGAAGGCTTAAAATAATGAAATATATTGTAATGGTATTCTGAAACATGTATTGGGAACTGAAATTTATTCTAAGGGGTTATTGATATACAGACCTAAATATTAATAAAAGCTTAGTAATAGGCTATTTATAATGATGCTGTTTCTTGTTCTGATTACGTATAACACTTTTTCAAACAGCTGATATGAATTCTTCAAAATCTGTGGGCAGCGATGCACCCTGTGTTGTCAAAGTGGTAAGAAAATATTTGAGCTGTTTTTTTTTTCTTTTTTGTTGATCTAGTGTAGTACTGTATTTATTTTGTAAAACATCCTTTTGATAACTAAAACCATAAGGTATTACATTATAATAATATTTCATAAATATTTAATGATATAGAAAAGCAACTTTATAGTTTTAAATAATGTGAGTTCAAAAGGCCATCTCCTGTCTTTTGAATTTGACTGGCACTGGTATTTCGTGCAAAATGAAAGAAAGCAGAGGTACGCAATTGTGGAATGAAAATGTTCAGCTCATTCTGATTGTTTCAGCTATATTAACAGTACATGAGAAGCTTTTTATATTTATATCCTGTAAGACTACTTCTTTAATGAAATTTTGTTGTATTTTATCTTTCATTTGTTTCTGAACTGCTACTTGGTCAATTTTCTTCTCTTCCTTTTCCAGTTTAGTAAATAAATTATATATTTAATTGTGATCACTTTGGAACTTCTTTGGTTATACTGACGTTGAAATTAATTTGAAATGGTAAGAGTTGACAACATCTACCTGAGATAAGCATACTTGGATAGCCAGGTCAGTTTATGTATTGGTGCACTAAAAGACATTTTAATGACTATTTTTTTTTTGTTATCAGTATATTATGTGTTGTTTTGGTTGCCTCCTTTTTTCCCCTAACGGCTATAGAACTCTGGAGTTAGAATCACCCCACAGTTTCTTGTTTTGGTTTGTTTTTTATTTTACTCACTTTTCAAAAAGGAATATATTTGATTACCTGTGAGTTAACTCTTGGACCCAAATCCTTTCTGTGATTGTGTCTGACATTTTTTTATTCAGGCATAGTTTTTACAAGGAAATGCATAGATTATTAAGTAAACAGTTGGGATACTATTTTGACAAGTACATATGCCCTTTTAACTGCCAGCCCAATTAAAATATAGGACATTTCCTTTATCCCAAAAAGATTCCCTGTGTCCTCGTCTGCTCAAACCCCTATTCCCTCACCCTTGGCAGCAGCCTCTTATCTGAGTTTTCCTTGCTGTGCATGTGTCCTTCCTGTTCTACAGCAGCACATGATGGCATTCTGCAGCATATCCTGTCTTGTCTCTGATCCCTCTGCTCAGCACCTCGTCGTCGAGGCTCATCTGCGCCGATGACGGACCAGGTGTCTGCTCAGTCTTGACCTCTCAGTGGTTCAGTAGTGCATGGACACGTCGCAGTTTGCCTCCACTTCCTGTTGGTAGACCTTTATATGGTTCCACAGTTTATTCTGACAAAGCTTCTGTGGACATTCTCATACAGTGTTTTGATAGATGTAGGTTTTTATTCTTTTGGGTAAATGCCTAGAAGCAGAATTGCTGGCTTATAGGGGTGGGTTGTATATATATAAATTTTCAAGAAAGCACCAGACAGATTTCCAAAGTGGCTGTGTGTCTTGACACGTGCACCTGTGACTTCCAGGCGTCCTGGGTGTGCCACGGTCACTTTGGCACCAGGGGTTTTCCAGCCTGGTGTGTTATGTAGTCATGACATTGGGAGTGAGGCGGTGGCTCCTAGTTGTGGTTTACAGTTACCTGAAGACTGATTTTGAGCACTTTCTCATTGTACTTTTTGGCCATGCATACATTTTCCTTTGTGGGGTGCCTCCTTAGGCTTTTGACAACCCTTCCCTCTGTTTTTAGATAATAAGTTTGTTTTGCTTTTCCTAATTGAGTAGTAAGAGAGGTGTTCTGATTATAAGTCCCTTTTCAGCTATATGTGTTGTAAATATTTTCTCTCAGTCTGTAGTTGGGCTATTAATGCTTTTTTGGCATCTGTTGAGACAGATCAAAGGACTCTTCTGTTTATTCAGTTAATGTGGCAGTTATATTGATTGACATTTGAGTGTTGAACCAACTTAGTATTCTTAACGTACACTTCCCTTAGTTATGGCGTGTCGCACTTTTTATGTGATGCTCGAATCGACTTGCTAATACTATTCTTTGTAAAGGATTTTGACATCTTTGTTCATGAGGGATATTGGTCTTTAATTTTTCCCTAATATTTCTATACTAAAAAAATTGTAATCGGGTTCGGTTTTGGCATCAGGGTTGTTGGAGCGCTGCGTTTGGTCTCCCCACTTCCCCCCGCAGTACCCCAGTCTGTCCCTTTTCACTCCCTGTACCTCTGTGAAGAAAGTCAGGCCAGTCATGGGGCTCGCTTCTCTTGTTTCCTAGCTTTAGAGGCCACTGTTCTATGCTGTCTATTTTGTCTCATGTGGGAAAACAGTAATTTCCTACATTTTACCTAATTTTTATACTTCTTTACAGTGAGAGGGCAAATTGGGTCTCATTTACTCCGTCATGCCCATAAGTGGAAGTAAAATCAATAACTTTGAACTTCGTGTCACTGGTGTGTTTCTCTGCCATTTCTGTTCTCTTCATGCCCTTTGATTCTAGAATTTTCTTTCTCATTTGTTGAATAACATTCTTTTTTAAATTATCAGTTTGCTGTTGTATCAGAGGAACGAAAATTCGTACCATTAAATGGGGCCATTTGCATGGAATTTCAGAATATTATCTGCATTTGGCTTTGACACAACAAATTAAAATATTAATATATATGGGTAAGATTAGTTTTTTCTTAGGATCTTTAAAAAGTTTCCATTGTGAAAAGAAAGTAAGGCCTCTAATGACTTTTCATCATCTTGGCGTTCAAAAAACGTGGTTACCTCTGACCACTTTGCAGTTGGTATATCTACCCAGATGTTTCCAGGTCTTCGGGGGCAGCTGTGCGGTGCCATGCCTGAGAGGTGGGACTTGGTGCAGAACCATGTCTCTCTTCTTCTGTGGAACCTGAGTTGCTTTAACTTGGGTTTTAGTTTAGAATTATGATATTGTTTATTATGGGTAACTTTAAGTAAGTATTTTAGTTGTCATTCGATGTAACTTAACTTTTATTACCTTTTTTACTTACAGTTATGCAAAAACGTGTTTTGTAACAGGTATTGCCTAACTGCTTAAGGTAGCAAATTACTTTGCATTTCTAAGTTTAAAGCCATTTGTTATCAAACCTAGTTCAGGACTCTGCCTCTCCTGTCTCCTAATTTGGTTCTGTTCCCATTAGCCTATATTACTCCTTCTCGATGTAATTAGGACAGTGATAAATATTCAGTTGATTTCTCTTCTGCATTTAATATTTCAGTAACATTTTTAATGTCGTAGTTTGTGATCCTGGAAGAATGCCATAAACAAAACAATATTGCTTCCTCTTCTCTAAGGAAGAGTTTAATAACTACTGTTTACTCGTTTCTTCCCTGATACCTGTCTTTTCTGAACTCTTTTAATCTATAGCATTCATTCTATTTCCATTTATTTTATAATTTCACATGCTAATATCCTCATGTCATTAGTTGATTTTAGTTTTTTTTTTTATGTGTTTATCTCCCTAACTAGAAGTTGAGTTATTTCATGATAAGGACCTTATTTTAAATTTCATTTTCTGTATGCCATCCTTAAATGCCTGTTTTATTCTTTTGAAAACTTTTTAGCCATAATTCTCACCACCTTTTAACTTTAATGCCACCCACTTCCATTACTTGTCTAGCCTTTTAAAGTAGGCCCATTCATCATTTGCCTTCTCTTGTGGTATGCTATGCCAGAATTCTGTCCATTACTATTCCATAATTCTTTTATTCTCAGAGCTTTATAATATTAAAAATTGAAATGGTTCATCAAATATAAACATGTAAAGTGAGTATCAGATCTTTCCAGTATTAAAATCTGAACTATTTATGAACATTTGTCATATAAAACATTAAGGGCTATTAAAAATCATGTTTTCAAAGAACAGGTACTACTCTTTGGGGAAATTTCATAATTAATTACTAAATAAAAAGCAAGATACAAAATTACAGGATAGAGGTAGTTTTATAAAATCACTATGTATGTGAAGAAAATATGTCAGTATTTCCAAATTTTCTATAAAATGAATACATATTTTATCTTTAGAGGAGAAAATCTCAGCAAACGGTAAGAAATAATCAGAGGCAAATTGCTTTTTAATGTGACACTAGATATGGTAAGGAAGCAGCATAGTAAGCAGTGGCTCCCGGCCCCGCTTGGGCACCTTAATCAGAATCTGGATGTGCGACCTGGTGGTGGGTGTCTGATGAAGCCACCGGGAGAGACCCCGGTGGAGCCTGGCGCACAGGCCATGGTGGTTGCTTTCAGCGGACCATGCATGGTGTGCACATGTTTGTCTTCGTTTGGGTCCTTGTGTTGCGTGGAAGCATGCAGGTACCTGGTGCTTCTGGTGGGGCTTCCATCTTCGTGTCAAAAATGTTGGTTGCTGCTCATATATGCATACCTGCTCTATGAAAGGGCTCCAAATAGTTAACCCACAAATTTTTTACAGTTGGCTTTGAAATGAAGCTAAGACATACATATTCAATACAGGTATTTAGGTAAATACTAAATATATTCTCTCCTGTCAAATGAATGTGCCTGATTTTGTTTAGGGTCTTACCCCTTACTGATTCATGGGGCAGCCTTGGAGTCACGGCAGTGGGGCACCGGGGGTGGCAGCCTTGTGCTCTATGTCTCTAGACACTGTGTTTATTTTATTTCAAGAAAGTTCCTGCACAGAGAGAAATGGTAAATTGATAGTAATAAGTTGGATGATGCAAGGTGAAAAATTTCTCTTTGAGGTTTTTTGGTTATAGACTTCATAATAATTCTTTCATTTACACTCAGCCTTTGTAGTCATGTCCACAAGCTAATAGCAGAACTGGAGGGGTGGAGGTCAGGCTTGTGGATCTTGTGTCCTAATAGTTCTTTATGTCATGGTCACTTTCCTTATGAACCGATTAAACCTGTATTTCGAAGTTGTCTGGAAAAAAGTTTGCAGACTGATGTTTACGTCCCCTCACTGATGTTATGAGAAGTGACCTGTATTTTCAATTCAGACATCATAATTTTTTGGTAGGAAGGAGAAACTTTATACAGCTTCATTTTTAAATGGCAGCCAGTTGCTTTTAGATGGTGCCATTGAAATGTATCACATTTTAATTTTTTTTCTGTTGTCATCTTCATTTTGACACTTAAAAGTCTTAAAGAAACGTTTAGTGATATTCTAGTTAAAATGTCAGTCCTGATTTCTTTTCTAAATCTTGGCTATTACAGCGTTGGCAAAGTATTTTAGATTTGAAATATGTTAATAAAATTTTAGTTATGAGTTAAGGTGGTTTCTTCAGCAGAAATCGCTAGAGTGCAATGCCAAGGAAGTAGCTTCTTTATTTTGTTATAATGGAATCTTGCTATATTAGAAAAAGTATGGTATGAACTCAGAGAGCCTTCAGTGTAGTGGGGCTTTCATTATAATAGCCTGATTTATAGGTTGAGTCTCATTATTATAAGTTTAATAAATTATTGCCTGAAGGAAAGCTTGAAAATTAAAGTTGATATGAGATAGGTCAAAATGGAATAAATCAGAATTTTATACTGATGCGTATTAAACCAGGATTTGTCTTAGGAAAACCGCTTTTGAACCCGAATTATATTAATGAGCTAGTCTAAAAAGTTGGCCTTTGGAGACTAACTTTACCAAAATTCCTTCGTGTGAATTTCCAATTCTTTATGTCTCATTGAGTCCCTGACCCCTGCTGAACGCCTGTTCTCAGGCTGCGGGCTTTGAACATGTGCACATGTCTTTGTAGCTACCTCTCTTGCGAGGAAAGGACATGGCAAAAATCGAGGTGCCCAGTCTACAAATCAGGGGTTTGGTGCTCACACGCACCTTAGTGTATCGGATAGTTTTCTACTTGTTAAGCAGTGTTGACGCGCCAAACCCTAATGTTCCAATCTCTTCCAAGACCAGGCTGAAAAGGAGACTTACGTGTAACACACAGGCACGCTTACTGTCGGGTTCTGATCCAGGTGTCCTATGTGTTGCCCATTTGCTGTTGAACGCTCCATCTTAACTAGGTCCTGCCTTACTGTGCAGGCTGCTTCTCAGTTTCCCTTTAAGTACTTTAACTTGGGATTCCTATTTTTCTGAATTACAAGATATCTGAGATTTTAGAACGGCTTGTATATAGTGGTTATATTTAAACCTCAAGGAGGGAAATTAACTTCTATGACAGTGAGGAAATCTTGAATAAAAAAATTTTTTAAAGGACATATTTTATACATTTGCAAAAGGCATCTCCAGTGGCTGAAAACTATATTTCCACGAATATTTTCTCAGTTAATGTAGTGGCCCTCATTTATCACTTCTGATATTCTACTGACTCTTGAACTTCAGCTACACAGATATTCCGTTTAAAATAAAAATTTTCTCATACTTCCTGAAAGAAAAGCAATTCTAAAATTAGTTGAAAAATGTTAGTTTTTGGATTTGAAGTTTTTATTATTTTTCAGAAATTTTGAAAATTCTCAATAAACAAGATTCTCAATAAACAAGATAACACAAAATATCAAACATTGAATAAATACTCACCAGTTTTAATTAGACTATTTTAAAAAGTGCATGAAATTATAAGCTCTTTCCAACCTTCTCACACTTATTTAACAAGATAACTCCCAACAGGCTGATATTTCTTGACAAATACCTTTTTGTGAGTATATACCTCTTTGCAAATAATTTAAGTTGTTAATGTCCCTTAAAATGTGAAATGACTAGCCCAGTAAAATTGGTGGGAAAGAATTGTTATTGAGCACCACTTTCCCCTTGATTCTAAGCTGTGTGGGAAGTAAATTGTACGCTTCCTTAGCCTAAGACGCGTGAGAGTCTATGTCAGGCAGGAAAGGGTGCAGTGAAATGGGCAGCACTTGCTTCCTCTGGAGCTCTAGAACCCTCTGTGGTAAGTTCAGTTTCTGCCAGTCCTGATAAGCTGTGTATAACTGTAATGAGAAACAGGAAAGCAGTGGGATTTTGCCACGAATTGGTTAAATCAAGTATTGAAATTTTATTAAATCTCAGAAATACCTTGGAGCCGCTTGGTGAACGGTTAACATGGTTGCTGGTTTTTGCTTAATAAAGATAAAAATAAGTTTAAAGACTTTTCTTAAACTTCTGCAAAGACTGAGCTGCTCATCTAATGTTATATAATTTATCACTTATAAAATTGGAACTGGAGAGAAATATAAGACTTACAGACTATTCTGAGAATACTGAAAACATTTCTAAAGAGTTTGACTTCAACATAGTTATAAACTTCAGTATCAAACCTTCATTGTTTGGAAAGAAAAATTGATTAGCTTTTATTGGAGGTTCACTGAAAATAACTCAGTAATTTTAACTACTGCTAGTACTAATTAACTCCTGTTTTCAAGGAACCCAGTGACAATGGACCTCTTTTTACTGAATTAAAGTTCTACCAGCGAGCTGCCAAACCAGAGCAAAGTAAGAAATACAACACATTTATGCTTTTAACGTGATCACTGTTTGTTGGGTTTTTGGTTTAAGATAAGACTAAAACGTTGAATCTTATATTATGATTCTTTATATTTTACTTTATAAATGTATCCCATTTAAGTGAGACTTGTATTAAAGAATTCTGATCTTTTAATGGGTTTATTGTAAGATTCCATGTGTATCTATATGTAGAATAAAATTAATAAACAATTTATGATTTAGGAAATGTTAAAAGTTGAGAAATCTAATTCATGAGTATGGCTCAAGGATCTCCAAATCTTTTTTTAGTATTTTTTAAACTCTGGAGAACATAACCTGGGATTGGGGTGGGGGTACCAGAATTGATGAACTGCAACAGACCATCCAGGTGGCGAGCAGGGCCTCTACTGCCTCCTCGGGCTCTTTCTATACCCCTCCCCTCCCCTTTCTACTCCTCTGAGAATCCAGTGAATCTCCTGGTCAGAGAGGCTTGGCAGTCTCTCCAGGAAGCCCCCCATCTTTCCTAGAGCTTGATTTCCTAGTTAGGGACTTTAGAATGAGGTAAAAAACGTTGAGCTCGAGGTAATTGAAAAGTCTTTCTGAGGAATCAATTAAACATTTACATAATTAGGAATATAAACTGCAACCACAGTACTGTGGTTTGATTTATTTAAGAATGTTTTTTGCAGATTTTTAATTGTAAAGACAATGTTTAGGGCAGGATGAAATATTATTGTAGGTTGATAAAAATACTTAGAATTACTTTTTATTTATCTGTTATAATGTACTGCTTACTTTTTTATGAATAAATAAAAGTGGAATCTTATTATAACTTATTACAGGTATAAGTACATTTTACTCAATGATTAAAAAGATTTTTATGGCAACAGAATTAAAATCACAACAATCTGTTTTAATTTGTAGTTCAGAAATGGATTCGTACCCATAAACTGAAGTACCTGGGTGTTCCTAAATATTGGGGGTCTGGTCTACACGATAAAAATGGAAAAAGGTAAAAATATACATGTTTTGTTTCCTCCCTTTTTTGAGCAGTCACTGCAGTCGGTTTAGTTAAGAATTGCTCCCTGAGCACCTGTGGTACTGCTGGGCCTCCTCTGGGCTGGGCGGGGGTGTGACAGGTGAGCAAGGGGTTAGCGCTGCCCTCTGCTTCCCGCAGGACAGGTTGCGACTCTGTCCGTAATGGCATTGCCTCTCGCTTAGGGGACTTGTACCTGCAGCCCAGCTGACAAGTAGGAACAGAGCCAGACGCGTCCTGCAAACAAACAAAAATCTCCACATCCCTTATGTAAAAGGAAGCCCTTCGGCTTCAGCTGGGTCTTTCATGTTGGATGTGTCATCTGCCCTCCGCAGCGTCCTGCCCTTTGTGAGGTTTCAGTCCGGCTGGGAGGGAAGACTAGGATGAAACATGTATGAGACAGAAGTTACGTCAAAATTGTGTGATCCTGACTCTCGTGGGTCTTAGGAGTTTGGAAATGGAGAGGATGTTATTGGCATGGTTGAGTAGGAGAAAACCTCTAGTAGGGTGAAGTATTTGAGTGGCAGTGCATGGAGTTAGGCTGGTCGTTGAGCTTTGAAGATTGGGATTTGTGGGATTTGAGTGCTTTCACCAGCAAATGAGGGAAAACTTCGCTTCAGCTCGTAGGTAATTAGCAAGGGCCCAGGTCCTTTTACCTTGCCCTTTGTCCTCCTCATCTCAACTGTGTCCTCTATCAACCCCGGACTGTGTGGCCTTGAGGTGGCTGCCCTAGTTGGTGGCTTCTCATGCACACAGTACCCCCCAGGAGAAGAAGGCTTCTGGTGGTCATCACTTTCCTGGAGAGAATCCCTTGGCCTGGCGTCTCGAGACAGACTGACCTCTGTCCTGTTTCTCGGTCCGAGTTTGATTTGAGTTCAATTTGAAACAGTCACCGGCCAGGTCTGTGTGGTCACAGAGGTTGGCACGGGCACGTGTTAGCTGTGTGGAAGAGGATGGAGTGCGGTTAGAGAGGGGAGAGAGGTGGGCACTGGGTGGGCAGGTAGCGCCTGGGCCCTGGCTATGTGTCCCGCAGGGAGTGATGCGCAGCATCTGTCACATGTGTTTTGCTGGAACAGGGTTCTATAGTTTATGCAATTTTCTGGAGAATAGTATAGATCAAGGACTGAGGAAGTAATCTAAGAGCAAGGCTTCTAGAGCCAGACTGCCTGGTCCGTCTGCATTTGGCCCCTGAAGACGAATGGCTGGGTGAGTGATTCCTTTTTTGCCTTGTTTTTCTCATCTGTGAAATGAAGTAACAGCTGCTCAGTAAGAGTGACTAAAAGTAAAGCTCTCGGTAAATGTGTAAACTACATGTTAGCTTTTACTCTTAGAGCAGGGGTCTGTCATCCCTTGAATGTGAACAGCTACTGGTTTAGAGAATCACTGAGGATGGGGGTGGCGTCCCAAATGGGAGAGGAACACGGACACAGGGCAGGGCAGGGCAGGGCAGGGCAGGTCTTGGCCTGTGTGCGCCTCTCTGCCACCTTTCATTAGCAGGCAAAGGGCCCGCGTGTGAAGGAGAGAAGGAGGCGAACTTGGAGGAGACGGAGGTGGATCTTGAAGACCCAGGGAGGAAAAAGCAATTTGGAACCCATGTACTGATAGTCAGAAGCTCTTGAACTAGGGACGGTGACAGGATGATGCAGGTGGCGTTTGAGAATTGGTTTAAGTGGTGTACATGCTGAATTGGAGCCCGTAGAGAGGGGATTCAGGCAGGAAACAGCCTCACAGATGACTTGCTGGAAAGCAGAGAGCATGCGGTGGCACTCCAGGGCACAGCGGTTGTGCCCCTCAGAAACAACTCGTTATCAAATGATTGGAAAGGAAGTGTGGCGGGGGGACTGGAGCATTTTAAAGTTAGAATAACAGAGATTTTCTCTTCCTTCCAGAATTTTGGGATAAACTTTTTTTAAACAACAAAAAATATATCAGAATAAAATCTAAACATCACTAAAGTAGATCACACTCAGCTGCATCAGGCGTGGTTCTGGGGTTAGTTATGTTTAGTTAGTTTTCATATGTCATCACCTATAAGATGGGGATAATTGTACTTACTTTTTGGAGTCACTGTGAAGATGAAATGAAAACATGTAAATCGTAAGGGGGGTTTTCTGGCACATAGTACGTGTTCAGTAAATGTTAGTTGCAGTCACCATTGCTATTTTTCTCCCTCCCTCCTTCTCTCCCTCTTTTCCCCTCTCTGCCTTCCCTCCTTTCTTCCTCTCTCCTCCTCTGTTCCTTCCTTTTTTCCTTTCTCTCTTCCTTCCTTTGGTTTGGGAATGGCACCTTTTTTTAAAGTTGCTAACACTGTCATAGCACATTTTACCTTATATAGTCTTATCCCCTGTTTTGTGATAAAACAGCCACTTAAATAGGACGTGTGTGTGTGTGTGTGCACACATGTGGCTCCTGTGAAGTGACCAGGGCCTGGAGAGATGGTGGGGATGGAAGGTGGACTTTGTACACTGACTTACAGGAGCACAGCAGGAGAATTTTTGTCATGAGGACCAGAGGGTGCTGCAGAGTCAGGGACCCCGGAACCAGACTCGCTGCGTTTACCTTTAACGTACCATTTACTAGTGGCCGCCTTGCCTCTCAGCCTGTCTCTTCCATAGTGTGAAGTTGCCAGAAGTGTCTCTTTCTGAAATCACCTCCCAGGTATTGATTTGCGTTTTAGGTTGACGCTCTTAAAAATAATCATTTTGGTTCTTAAAGAAATAAAGACATAGAAAGTAAGATTGTTCTTCTAGCCCCACCCAACCACCAGAGATCCTTACTTTCCCCTGTAACTCATTTAACACGTATATAGTGCTGAGAACGGTGTCAGGATCGTAAAAGTGTTATCTGCTGCCATTGTGACATTATTTCTTTTGATTTACATTTTCCTGTTGTTTGCATCGTTTCACCCGTGTTTTTAGGAGGGCACATTGTACCTGGATGGTTTTGCTTTAGGGGACTTACTTAGGAATAACTCTCATTTTACTATTCAGTGTAGAAATGCCTTCCAGAGGAACGTGGTAAAAACTTAGGTGCAGCGCACAGAATCACGCTCCAGTCGATGTGTGTTTAGAAATGGTGGGGCGGTTAAGGGGCTGTTGCAGAGTGCTGTGGCCTGTGAGTGTAAACCAAGACCTCCTTGATGGGATGTGTTAGTAGATATCATGTTGATTTCTCAGTTTATTTTAGCCCTTTTTCAGAACGTCAGCAGACGTGGTACTTTTGTTACCCGTGTATATTTTTATACATTTTTATAATCACACTCTCACATCACTCATTTGTAAAATACAAACATGTACACATGTCCTTGGTCTCATCCCTAGATGTTTGAAAACCCGTTGTTACGAAGGAAATTAGGCTGTCAGAGCTGTCCCCTCTGTTACCTCAGAGGTTCAGGTGCTGGGAGATTGTGGATGAACACATGTGCCACTAATTGTGTGGCTTCGGACCAATCACTTTCCCTCCACAGATGTTAATTACTTATTAAAAGACACTCAGACAAGATGATCTCTAATTCTCTTCCAGCTCAAAGTTGATAGAATTCTGAATCCTTTGTTTGGCGTGTGGTCTTTTATGTGAGCTTTTTCTTTCTTGTTGAACTTGTCATATCATATTTTTGTCTTAGAATCTTGTAAGTAGGGTTCTTGTGTCCTGCCGATGTATGGTGTAGTGGTCAGAAGTGTGGCTCTGCCACTTACTGGAGGACGAAGTACTTCTCATCATGATGCATTTTATGTGCAGTCTCGATTTCTTGGATGATTTAACTAGACAACTCAGAACCCAGGAAACTTGTAAAGATTGACATGGTCCTCAGTGCAAAAGATGAGCCGGGTCACCACGACTGGGTGATGCTTCTCAGGCCACGCTGACGTATGGTGCGTGGCTACTGAACCTTAAAGCCAGAGTGCTAGGAAAGTCATTAGGGAGCGTGAGCTCTGCCTCCTCACTCATCCATGCCCGTGGAGACTGGGGTCCAAGAAGTGATGTGACTTGACTAAGGTAACATTTGGTTTGTGGCAAAACCAGAGATCTTCACATTCTTCCAGAATATTTCCTCTTCCTCAAATCTTGTCTGTTGAGTATTTCATATACAGTCCTTTTACACCGTTTTAGAGATTTTATTGAATGCAGCTATTATTACAGCATCTTTTGACAATCTTGATTTTAACGGAAGGGTGTGTAATACTGTTATGCTAAAATGTGTCCTAAAAGTAGAGAAAAGCAGTCACAGGAAGGTAATATCCAGAAGCATAAATTAGCTATGAGAAAGAACACTGACATCATTCTAACTCAGTGTTCTATTTTACTGTGAAAGAATCTGTTAGATTCTCTCTGTGGGTGTTACTTACTGGAATACTGTCTCCTGCACTGGCCGAGGCCAGGAGGCCCCAGGAAATCTCTCTCAGCGCTTGAGAATTCTAGTTTAGAAGAAATTCTTCAAGCATTTGTCTTTCTTGCCTTTTCTTTCTTCCTAAACATTGCCTTGAAAAGCTACTTCGAAAGAAGAGTACTCATTGCAAAGTAGATTTTCCTGAGTTGTATTTTGTTCATTGACATTTCTCGTTTGCCTTTAGTTACAGGTTTATGGTCATGGATCGCTTTGGGAGTGACCTTCAGAAAATATATGAAGCAAATGCCAAAAGGTTTTCTCGGAAAACTGTCTTGCAGCTAAGCTTAAGAATTGTATGTGAGCTACATGCTTCTTGTTTTTAATCCGGTAGAGCTAGTTGTGTTGAAGCTCGGTCCTCTGCTGGCCGGTGTCGGGCACTGCACTAATTTGTCCTGTGTGCTGCTTTCGTAGCTGGATATTCTGGAGTACATTCACGAGCACGAGTATGTGCACGGAGATATCAAGGCTTCAAATCTTCTTCTGAGCTGCAAGAACCCTGACCAGGTAGTTTTATAACTTTAATTTCTACTATTTAAAACCTGTTGTTTGAAAACATATATGGTTCCTTTGAACTTTCGAACCCATGCAGAAGTTTTACTTTTTGAAGTAGATAGGGTAATGATAATATTTCTTCTTGACACTTTTATCTAGTTAACATTCTACATTTTTGATGGAATTTGTTTGGCACTTTATCAAGTTGGCGATTTTGCCCTAAATAATATTCAGAAGAAGTGCTCGTGATACAAAATGAATTTCAAATAGCTATTTGGGGGTGGAAGCTTAAAATTATATAGTACACCAATGAATTATGTTTGCCTGTCTGCTTTGTCATTTTTTTTATTTCCTTTGTTCAAGAAATCCATCAAATGAAAGTGTTCTGTTACTTGGAAAATTTGGTCTTTAACATGTTGATTATTCAAATCAATTGGTTTATAGAAATATCTTAGCTGTCTAAATTTGTGCACATTTAGGGTGTGGAATTCACATCTGCATTTTTTTAGTTTATTACATTTGCTTTGTAGTTTTTACTTTTTAAGGAAAAAAAAAAAGCTAATGTTATTTTACCTTTGTTTGGGTTAGTTTAGGTAATGTAAAGGAATCTGTACAACTTTCTTATAGCCGGTTCCATGATTCTCCTAAGACAGGTTTGGTTGACACACATTGGTGCCTGACTGCACTTACTGCACTCCGCATCTCACTTCACACTTGATCTTGTATGAGGAAAGAATATTTAAACAGTATAAATGTGTTTATGTCGATAGTCCATACTTTATTTTGCTTTTCCTCAAACCCATATTTAATTTTCTCTTGCTTAGTTTTTCCTTTTTCCTTGGCTTCTCTTTCTGTGATCTCATATATCTGCTTCCCCTCATCCATCTCCATTGTGGTGGCCATAAAGGCTCTGTGTACATATGACACATGTTTTTACATTAAAAGCAAACAAAATGCAGCTTGGAGCCTGAATGATAAAGACTCCATTAATTGAAGTAGACCGAACTTATATAATAAATAAAAATACAACTTATTTTAGTTTGTAGTTGACTAAAACATGCTGCCTTTTGTCTGTATGGAAATATATTTACATCTCTTTTATTTGGACATATCTTTAGATTAGATTTTTTTTTATTATTTATTATTTTAGTATTAGATGTATGTGCTAGATCATTCCCATATTTTTACTTCAGTTCTCTCTCATGGCCAATTGCATACGTTGGTGAGACAGTTACCCAGAACTAGTGATGTAATATGAGGCTATGGAATAGAAGAAAGTGAAATTTATTAGCTTTCAATGCTAATCAGACCCACACAAACATGCCCGCAGATGTGTATGTGTATAATATTAAAATTTAGTTTTAATTATGAAGGCTTGACTTTAACATATAATATTTAAATGTAGATAAGAGCCTCACCTAAAAGTTCTTCAGATCATTTTTATGATCTGAAATACTTTTATGAAGTGAATTGGTATTTGATTATTTTATAAGTGGTGAAGCAGAGGCATAGAAGACAACTGCATCCCGTGCCAACTAAGCTCACAGTCATATGCGAGTGTGGCAGCTGTGTCGTAGTGTTGATGATTTACTCCGTGCTCAGTTTAGTTTCAGACTGTAAGAAAAAGGATGAGTGTATAATCCTTGCTCAAATTGAGGAGACAAGATTAATTATAGCACACATTTATCTAAACAATATACAAAGTCAGGCCATATTATCTGGGCTGGAGCTAAATGGCCATCTAATGTTTTTCTTTCAGTAAAGTCTTTCAGAATTATGCCTTTGCTGTTGTTTGCATATGGGCTCTAACTTGTCTGGGTGCGTGCTGTGGCCTTATAGTGAAGTCACCTTTAAATGCCAGCACTCGGTTTTGGCCTTTAAAGGGGTATATGTGCTTCACTCTGCCTTAAGTTTGTCTTGGTGCTTGGAAACTTACAGGTGTACTTGGTAGATTATGGCCTTGCTTATCGATACTGCCCGGAAGGAATCCACAAAGAATACAAAGAAGACCCCAAAAGATGTCACGACGGCACTATTGAGTTCACCAGCATCGATGCGCACAATGGCGTGGGTACGTCCATGGTAGCTGAACAAAAACCACAGCTGATGTTTTCCACCAGATGCCTGCACAGTTCCCAGTTCTGCCTGAGTAAATAAGTAGATGAAACTGAAGAGACAAGGTGGATGGGGCGGAGGACGAGGCTAGCCCCCCTGTGCCTGTGTGACTGACCGCTCTTGCCTGAGCTTCAGAGACACCAAGGTTTTCAGCAGTGAAAGTGGTTCAGTCAGCTGCAATGCCCATTTCTTTTTCGGTTACATTTACCTTAATCGGAATGTCCCTGTCCCACCCCTATCCCCCACCCCACCCCTGCACACAGTCTGTAAGTTTCTTGTGCAGCTATAACTTTATAGCAGATAAACTTTATTTTGTCATCTGCTAAGTTAGCCTGTTTCTTCAGCAGGCGTTTCTTTTTTCTGCGCCCAACACTGTGGGGGTGCTAAAACCCCCAGTTCTCTGGCCCTCTTGACAGCTCACAGCATTTTTAATATCTTCAGGGTTTTCAAGGGCAGTATTAAATGTCATTGTTCTATAATTTATTTCCTAGACTAATAGTCTCAGTTTGAAAACTTGTGAGTTTGCCAATTTGGGTTTTAAAGTAAATTATTAGATGGAGGTAATTATTTCTTTTATACTGCCCAATGTTCAATACTTTTTTTTAAATGCAGTCAAAATTTTATGATGAGAAACAAGACTGTAGAGTGGACTGTTGCACAATTAATACTTTATATATATTTGAAATTATACCTTAAAAATTATTTCGGTAAGCTCAACCTGCTTCTTCTGTGTTCACAGCCCCGTCGAGACGCAGTGATTTGGAAATACTTGGCTACTGTATGATCCAGTGGCTTAGTGGCCATCTTCCCTGGGAGGATAATTTGAAAGATCCTAACTATGTTAGAGATTCCAAAATTAGGTAAAGGAGACTTATAATAACTTATTTTAGGCAAACTCATGATAAGGCGAATGTTTTTCAGTCAGAATTTCTTTACTGGAACTGTAGTTTTAACTTATACTGATGTAGAAATAAGAAAGTATGTGTTAAACAGTAAGATTCCTTGGCCTCTTATGTAATTTATCTTAGAAGAATGTCTGTAAGCATATTTAGGATGTAGCACAGTGCTGCTCAATGTGCTGTTTACTGCTATTAAATATTAATAATTTTTCATGGCATCAAGCTTCAAACAGTGACTCATTCTTTAATTTTTAACAGGTACAGAGAAAATATTGCAGGTTTGATGGACAAATGTTTTCCTGAGAAAAACAAGCCAGGTAGGAAAAGACCTTTTATGTATTCACAAAGATTTTTTTTTTCTGGGAGAAAAAAAAAGTCATGATGTCCACGGACTGTCCTTTAACGTCAGTGTTTAGGTGTGATCATTTTATCGGGACCCGTTGTTGTCAAAATAGCACTTCGCTTCCAAGAAGTGGGCTACACGAGTGCTTGAGCTTCATTCAGTTATTCACTGCTTTCACGAAAGGAACCAAATCTCATGTATTTGTTCAGCTTTTTTACTGAAGTTTTGCTGTGTGCCAGGGACCATTCGAGACACTAGGGATGTGACAGTGAACAAAACAAACAAAAATTCCTGTCTTCACGAAGCGAAGGCTCTAGCTGGGAGAGAGAAATGGTAACAAATGAGCGAATTTCACAGTATATCATGTGGTTTGTACTATGCAGAAGAAAGCGGGGAATACAGCAGGGTGGGCAGGGGTGGCCTGACTGAGGAGGTGACACTGAGCAGTTGTAGGAAGGAAATGAGTGAACCGTGTGGGAATCCGGGAAGATACCCGCAGGCAGAAGGAACGCGAGTGCCTGGCGCGTGTGAAGAATGCACCTTTTTAGGCCATTTAATAAGGGCTTGGCTTTTACTTTGCCCCAGAGTGTAAGGTTTGGAGTAGAAAGTGACACGAACTGTCTCTAAGGGACATCACTAGCTTCTGCTTTGAGGGCTGCTGCTCGCAGAGCAAGGCAGGGAGTGAGCGGGAGCAGGCCGGGAGGCTCCTGCGATAGCGCAGGCAGAGGAAGTGGCAGGACTGAGCCGTGGTCGGTGGTGTGTTTAGAAGTCTCCTCAAGCCTTTGCTTAGTTGTCTCTCTTCCTGGGATTTCTGCTCTCACCTTATGCTATTTAAAGTTGCAAGCCCCAGCACTGTTGTTCTTTAAACTTGACCTTGCGGTTTTGCTATTCTTGGCCTTCTGCATATCTGTGTAAATTTAAGAATCCCCTTGTCACTTCCCTGCACATCCCCTCCGTCCCCAGTGTGTGGAACTCCGGTGGGTGCGATCGCACTGACTGTAGACCAGTTTTTTACCATCGAGGCTTCCAGTCCACTAATATGGGGAGTGGGGATCCTCCATTCGATTTCGTCTCATTTAATTTCTCTCAACTGTGATTTATAGTTGTTTCTGCAAAAAAAAATCTTGCCTATCTTTTAAGTTTGAAGCTTTTGATGCTATTATAAGGGATGTAGTTTTTTGAATTTCATTTCCCAGTTGCTTGCTGTTAGTCTATAGAAATAAGAATAGATATTTATATACTTTGCATCCTTTGACCTTGTTAAGTTACCTATAGTTTTTTTTTTAACATAGTTTCCTTAGGATTTACTACATACAGTCATGTTTGTGAATGAACTGTTTTATATCTCCCATACCACTGTGCCTTCTAGTTCTTTCCTTGCCTTCCTGTCCTGGTAAAAGCACACATGACCATATGGAATAGCAGTGGTGAAAGTGGACATCCTTGCTATTATCCCCTCAGAAGGAAAGTGTTCAGTATTTCACTGTGCTTGTGGACGTTTGTTCTAGGCTTTCTATAGATCTCTTTTATCAGATTAAGAAAGTCTAGGGGAGGGGTTTTTTGTCTCTTTTTTCCTCACGTATCCCAAGAATCTAGAATCCTGCCTGGCACGTAGTGGGTGGTTAATAAACATTTGAGTGGATGAGTGCATGTATACAGTTGTGTGTGTATGTGGCTCTGACAGGATCCCTTGAGGGATCGGATGCGGGGTGTGGGGGGAGAATATTCTCGGCTCATGGAGCCGGGAGGATGGAGTTCTTGGTAACCAAGACAGGGATCAGCGCAGAGGCAGCAGGGTTAGGGGCAGGTCGGGAGATTAGGTTTAGATTTGCTGGGATTTGAGGTGACAGTCATACATACATCCAAGAGCCACTCTATGAGGCCGTGTATGTATGGGTCTGGGGGTCCGGGGAGAGGGCTGGGCTAGGGACATGTGTGTGCACGGGTTGCCTGCAGATGGAGTTCTGATGCTGAGAGGTACTGATCTTGACTAGTAAGATTCCTTCCTTTGGAGACGGTTCTGCCTCAGTACAGCAAACCTTTCATCATTCAGTCAGAAGCTGATTTTTCTCTTTTATGGGAAAACCAGACCCTGCCTCTTTTTTCAACCTGTTTTTGATACGTTTTATTTTTCATTTACACAAGGCAAAAAAAGTTTATATGTATCGGCTATGCTATTCATTGTACTTAAGCACGTTTTACTTAATAATCTTTAGGTCTTTTTGTATTTTTTGATAGCTTTAATACTATGGGAGTTATTTTCGTGCATGTTTAAATTTCAAGTATGTCTTCTGTCTTACTGTCTTACTATTACAAAAATGTTTTTGCATTGTATCTCAAAATATATTTTTATTTGAGTTATCTGACAATTATTCAGTTGAAAAGCATACTTTTCACTGAAGAAATGATTTGGAAAAAATATTTTAACAAGATATATGTTTGCACTTAATTTGACTATAACCACAAATTACTTTCTTAGAAGAGATAAATATGATTTAA
Organism: Cynopterus sphinx; assembly: GCA_030015415.1. Lineage (NCBI taxonomy): Eukaryota > Metazoa > Chordata > Mammalia > Chiroptera > Pteropodidae > Cynopterus > Cynopterus sphinx. Next base: position 139,788,664 of record CM057384.1, read on the forward strand.
AAATTTATAAAATAATTCTCTTATTTTTTTTAGATGAAATTGCTAAATACATGGAAACAGTGAAATTATTGGACTATGTCGAAAAACCTCTTTATCAAAATTTACGAGATATTCTTTTGCAAGGACTGAAATCTATAGGGAGTAAGGATGATGGCAAACTGGAACTCGGTGTTGCGGAGAATGGAGGTTTGAAAGCAAAAACTGCAACAAAGGTGAATTTTACTACGGAGTTCATTATCCTTTGGACTTCCTGTGATTATAATGGCAACAAATATTAATTCTAGTGAAGTAAATCAGTAGCTCAGTAGAGAAAATAATAACGGGTTGCTTGGCAATTAAATATTTATCACCGTTGTGTAAAGGCAGACTTTTTAGGATACAGAAAAATTGTAGAGGATTGTAGAGAAATGAATATTTATACATTTCCTGTATACTGTAGCAGGTTATTAAATTTCTAAAATGATTCTAACTTGGGACAGCAGTGTCTGGCAGAGGGATTGACATGGCACTCAGTTCATAGTTAGGGTGTTCTTTTCCTCAAGCGATCCCCTAGGATTGATCTTGTCCCTCAGTTTTTCCTTGTTTGTTGGTGTGGTCAGAGTATTTGCCATTTGAAAACTGGCACTTGGACAATTACCATTTTAAAGTTTTCTTATTCATTGGTGTGGCGTGTTACCATTTGAACATTATTTTGCTCTTTACGGAGAAATATTACTACATAAAGCTGTGTATATGCATATCGGGGGATTAATTTTTTAGAGAGCAATATTAAGAAATAATGAACTTCATGGTAGAAGTATTGTGCAGTCACGTAAATAACTTAGTATCACCTTAATGTTTAGATTTTACAGGTATACATTAGCTTATTGGTTTATTATAGGTTATTTACTGATTTCCTTTACAATCCAAAAAATGATTTAATAAAACGTGTTAGCTACTATAATGTGGAAAAGGAAACTGTTTTTAGAAGAAAGATATTCTCACGTTATTGAGTAGTTTTACTGTCATTAGCTTAGTTGCGGTAGATTCCTTTGGAAATCTCATATCCCATACTATAGGGAAAAGGGTTGAAAACATTTTTTTCTCTTTAAAATAAGAAGCAGCAAATCAAAGGATTTTTGTAGTTTTTTTCTAACTTATAAAGGAAATAGGAATTTGATTTTTTGGCAAATAGTCATTTCATCATGGAATCTGAAATTATACACATGCACCACATAGACATTTTTCCCTGCCAGTTTTGTGTTAACTGCATCTACTCCATGTTTGTGGTCAGCGAGGGTGCTGAAAGCCATATCCAGCTTTGAAATGAAGAGGATAAAATGGAAGCCTGAGTGGAATTTTCCAGGAAGATAGTAAACTTAGAGTTTGCATACATGGATAAACATAGAGCATCTTCTTGGCCAGGACAGATTTCTTTACATTGATACTTATAGCTAGCTTCTTTAGTTTTTTCCCTAGAATTTGCTTATTGAGAAGTAAAGGTCTCTGTTGCAGTGAGCATGTGTCCAGAGCCAATTCTTCTTCCTTTGCAAACCACAGTTTGGACCATGTGCTGGAGTAATTTGGTTTCTGCAGGCTGGCTGACTTTATAGCTGAGTAGGTCAGTCTGCTGCAGAGCGAACATCTGTGACCTAATAATTCCCTTGTGTCCTTGGGTAGATCAGAAGGCCAGGAACTCCTGTCGGATCTTGTGTAAAGCTACACATATAAAGCTTCATTTAAGGGGAAACATGGAATACCAAATTGAACTATGAGGTTTACTTAATTAGTTTGCTGCTTTTATTTATTTTTTTGTCTTCGTGGCTATCATAGGGCTATTCTTAGTATTAAGAAAGAAAGTCGTAAAAGTTAGAATTAGGTAAGATCATGAAGTTGCTTTGATAGCCTTGTAACTGTAGGTGAGTTATTATTTTTCTTGGCTTTTTGCCTTTTTGTTTGTGAAAGTGAAAGAGTTGGACCTGACCGGTTTTCTTTTAAACTTTTCTTTTTTTTATTAAGCCCTAGAACATTTTCTTCAACTAAATTAGAAATACCCCATATTTAAAACAAACAAAAGCAGAATTACACTGATTGAAAAAGATTGAGGGTGCCTTCTGAGAAATAAGTGTTCCATTTCTTTTTTAGCATGGGATATATAATCAGGATGTCTTTTTTGCTCTGGTTACTAGGAAGCTCTGAGCTGAATACGATCCTGTGACTACAGAAACTACATTAATCCTTAAATTAGAATATTTGCTCCTTTTTGTCATAATTTTTAATAGGTTTTTCAACTTTACTGAGATAATCTATATAAACTAGTTTTTGTTTTTGAACTCATTCATTTCTTGCAAATTCATTTTTAGAACTGCAAAGGACCTTGAGAGATTATTATGTGATTTATGCAAAGTCAAGCATTGGAACCGAAGTTTTTTGACTCTTTTTGTTATACACAGCATCCTCCAACTCGATAGCTGACTTTGTCTGACAGCATTTACATTTATAAAAATCTTTGCCTAATGCCTTTTAATTTTGCCATTTTTATTGAGATATAATCAACATAGAGTGCTATAAGTTTAAGGTGTACAGGATAATGATTTGACTTAAATGTATTATGAAATGATTACCACAGTAAGTTTAAAAAAAAAAATAAGAAAGTATATATTCTTTGTATTGATCAGACTCACATCTCTTGGAAAGGGACAGATGTAATCAATTCAATTTCTCTTTATGTCCCTAAGATATATCCATTATGCTATGAAACCTATAAGAATTAATCAATAATGGAATGAAACAAAGTTTCTATCAATTTTTAACAGCCATGCTTGATTATGATACAAAATATTTGGAAACAAGGGAAATAGGGATTGACTCACTCGGAAATGTTTTCTGTCTCAACAGCCTAAGAGTTTTATTTAAAGCACAGAATTCTGGAATGATGTAAAGCTGAAGAAGAAAGAGTCTAATAATCAATCTGCCCTTAAAAAGTACAGCCAAAGATTTTCATTGTTGATTAGAACTAAACACTTCCATTAGAATCTGGCAGTATGGTTCTAACAGTTATTAGATTTAGTGTCTACTCTTAAATCAACGTTCAATAATCATGTATAAGGTCTAATTTATGTGCCTGGTCCAGGCTAGGTCTCTGGGGCTGCAAAGATCGATAACATTAGTTCTGTCCTTAAAGAATTTTGTCTTTTCCCATCTGGAGTAAGAACAGGTTAATTTACTAGAAGGAACTCAGCAAGTTAAAAGGACATTCATACCTCTATTAGCTATTTTCCTGTAGGGTTTTGATTAAGTTGCTTGCCCAAGCCAGCAAAAAGGGCACTGTTGACTTTTCTGGAGTTTCTAGTTGGCTTTTCTAGAGTTTCTCTGAAAAATCACTAACCATTATTAAATAAATTCCTGCTGGCACTTGGCCTGGAACATGGTACAAAGAGCCAAACAAGAGCAAAGGCCTTGCACTGCAAACCAGAGGGGTGCAGCCACTCTGGTGGACGGCCTCCTCTCCGAGGTGGTCGTACCTCAGGCCTACTTCATTCATACCGTTTTTAAGGTCTAGAGTTTAAGCTGGACTGCTCCGAGTAGACGCTCTACATTTGGTGAAAATCAGTCTAGCTTTTTCAGCATGATAAAGAGAAACTATATCTTAAATGTATAAATTTGGATTGTTGAAGTTGATACGTTTCTTTTTAATGAGAGATGCATTTTCTAAAGGCTTTCTGTGGGAAAAATAATGTTCTCCATCTCACGCATAAGATTTTTGTTGTGTGGATTAAATGGGATGTATAAAGTGCTTGGAACAGTTCTGGACGCGTAGCCAGTGACCAGTGGATGCTGATGCGCTATTGTTCACATTGTCTACCTAAGTCGTCTTAAGTCTGTCCGGTTTCTCAATGTCAAAACAACACGAGGGATGTTTCCATTGGAATCTGTTTTAATGCCTTCTTTTGAGCTAAGACCTTACAAACTTAAAAGTCGGTTTATGAACTAGGGTGTCTGGCAGATGTGAATAAAGACGGGTTTACATTTCACTGGCAAGTGTGTTAAAATAGGTTGTTTTGAATAGGAAATGACGGGTAATTCATAAAAGTTGATTCGCAACAAAGGCAAGGTGGTGATTACTGTGGAATAAAAACTCCACAATGTGGCTCCTCAACTTACTTGTATTAAAAATATATGAATCTAATTAGTTTGAAGTTGACTTTCCCCCCTGAAGCTATTGATTGATACTAAAAGGTTATAGGTAGCAGAGGACTTCCAAGTGCCAGAGAATTCTGTATTCTCCCTTTTCTGCCTGTGTGGTAGGCGTTAGGTATTTCGTGGACGTAGCCTTATAGGGGGAAGTCAGGCAGTCTGTTGTTAATAGAACTCTAAGCCTCATTTCTTTTGTAAGGAACTCGTTCATGGATGGCTTGATACTGTTCAGTTCCCCTCCAGGACATACATAGGGTTGGTTTTCATTGAAATACTTACCTTTTAAATGTTGGCCTCTTTACAGCTTCCAAGTCTTGTGCTTTATTTTGAGAATTCTCCAGGGGACTTGATGACGCTTGGTATTTCTAATAGGATTTTGACCCTTTAAACTTTAGGTTATTGTTGAACATTTGTGCAGTGTTCTGTCAGTACTTTTAAGTTATTTTATGTATACTTTACAGCATCGATGTGAGATACACCTGCTTACAAATGATGAAAATAAATTAAAAAGAGGTTAGGTGACTTGTCCAGGGCCTTGCAACCATTACGTGTTATTCTACATTTATAAAGCTTTTTTTTTCTCAGAGGAGTTCAAGGAATTTAAGAGTCTCCTAGTGATATGAGGCATAAAATATTAAAGACAATTAAGGCACGACTAGATGCCCATTTGCATCTCTTCATAAATTGCCCTTGAAACACCTTAATTTTGCTAAAAGTTTTTAACATTAACGGTGCAGGTCATGGAGGCCATAGAGGAAAATATGAATGAGGAGGTAGGTGTCATATTAACCCCAACATAGAAAAAATACAGTGACATATTTGTCTTCTAGACTAATGGTCCCCAACCTTTTAGGCACCAGGGGCTGGTGTGCCTATGAGGATCTAGTGCGCACTGATCTGAGGTGGAGCTGAGGCAGTGATGCTGGCGCTGGGGAGCGGCAGCAAATACAGATGAAGCTTTGCTCGCTCACCTCCTGATATGCGGCCTGTTTCTGACCAGGCCATGGATGGGTACCAGTCTGCAGCCCAGGGGTTGTAGACTCCTGCTCTTGACCTTGGTTTACTGAATCTGTGGAAACTGCTTTCAGTTGTTAAGTGACTGTAGGCTTGATCATGTTGCAAGTTTCATGGTCCTTGTGATACGAACGATATTGGTCATGAAAGGCCATTGTTGCCAACAAGTGGGAAGTCAGATCTCCTGGTTTCAGAAATGTTGCTGGGAATTGTTCCAGGCTGTGATTGCCATTATTATACAGACATTTGATAAGAGTAAGTTCTCGCGCATGCAGTGCTCCTGCATGTCACGTGATCAGGGTTCGGCTCGTTGTCTGCTCACCGAGTGCTTTTCCCTAGGAGGAGGAGTGACAGTGGGGCTACAAAGCAGCCATTTCCTATCGGCAGATCCAACTTCCGAAGGGACACATATTTACTCCAAATAAGCAAGTAGACATATTTCATCTACTTTGTGAAAGTAGTGCTTTTGCTAAAAAATGTATTGCTCACGGCACAAGCAAGCAGTTCTGATTGCCAACCTGAAGAAGTTTATTTCACTTAGTTATTCTGACAGTGCCTAAAAATGCATCAGTATTTTTTGGCACACACCTGAATTAGCAGTAATTTTTGGTGCACCATTTTCAATTATGGTTAATTCTTCATTCTTCATAGCATTATAAGAGTGAGATAGCTTGAACTAGTGAAGAACATAGATATTCGAAATTTCGTTAGTCATGTATTTAAACATTTTATTTTGCTAAACCCCTTCCTTCAGACCTGTTAATAATTAGCAAAATTACTTGCATTGTACTTCCTCTTCCCACCTCCAGAGTTGATAACTAAAAGTGTTGACGGGCGAGAGACCTAAATTTAAACAAATAAACAGTAACAACACTACCACCAAAACAAAATTAAGGTTTGAGCCTGAAGTCATGCACGTTTTATATTTACATATGGATTGATACTTCATAGAGTGAAATTCCATGATTGTGGGATTACGTTAGATACTTAAGACTTATTCATGGAACTCCAAAATGATTTCTTACGGGGCTTAAACACCATTTTACAAATTTAACTTGTGCATACTTAATGTTTTTTTAAAAGCAAAAGTTACTCTGTCCATAATTTTTTAGTGTCTGTTTCAACTTGAGAATGAAGCCTGTAACAGTGCCAGGCACACAGTAGGTGCCTCAGGACCGCCGCCTCTGTTAGACGTAGGGCATGTCGCTGTGGAAGGAAATGCCCTGCGAGGGTTCCGCTGATGAGGGACACCAAGCCCTGGCCCTCCAGGCGGACGCATAGCAGACAGAGAGATGTGTGAAAATGGCCCCCGCCAAGCCTGCGGGGTGTGGTGACCCCGCGGGGAGGGACACGATCCAGCCAAGGCCATGCACTGGGCCCCCAGGACCACGCCCTGCGGGGCCCAGTAGGGGGCAGGGCCTTGGGTGGCCTTCCAGCAGCCAGCACAGTAGAGTAGCCCGTACACACCTTGGTTTGCTTCTGTTCCCAGCCCTAGTGATTTCCTATCTATACGGTGAATTTTAACTGAAATCCACTGGTTTTGTAGGTATTGGGTGTAACACCTGTGTTTGGTTTACCTTCATAGAAGCTATGTCTTTTTTTTAAGTTACTGTTGAGTAACAAATATTCTATTTTTGGTTACTGGTAAGGATGTAATAGTAATTTACAAAATGTATACTTTGCATGGTGGCTTCAAGTGGCCTACCCCAGATAACTGAAATAAGATGAACTGAGTAGTGCAGTCACATACTGCTGAGAAGTTAGAATTCTTTGTTTTTGACACATGTTGCAGTACCAAACATTTAGTTTTTAGGCTGTGTATTCTAAGTTTCTATAATGAACATTCCTGGCTTTTGTGATTAGGGGAGCAACCAAGGAGCAGCCCTTGGATACCCCTCTCTTTCGACAGCCAAAAATCCGGCCTTTCTGAGAGGCTTCTGGAAGCATCTCAGGGTGATCCTTTCACACTTGACTTGAGAAGCAAAGAATCGGTCTTTGGTGTTTTTGCTTGTGAGGATTTTAATACTTTTTTCCATTAAAACAGCTTCAAGTCTATAACTGGTCTCCAGTCAGTGTTTAGACTGTTAGTAAATTATCAGTCCGAATGCGTCTGGCTGGTTTGTCTCCTTTTCTAAATTGGAAGTGAGAAGCTGCTAATTAACTAAATATTAGCCTACCATATCTGAACACTTCAAAAATACAATGTGTATATATACGCTAATGCCTTTAAAACACACCTAATTCTTCTAAGATATTTAGCTACGCTGAATTAAACGAAAACTCTATCCTAAGTTTATGTTATTCTTGTGGGTCATACAGTATTTTAGTTTAATTTATAAATGCAAGAAAAGGTACCTGTGAAAACTGGTATGGAATATGACAAAATCAGATATTAGTATAATCACTTTGTGAAGCTGTTTTCTGTTTAAAGAGAACTGAAATATAGTCACTCCTCTGCATTTGTGGGTTTCATATCCGCTGATCCAGCCATCTTCAGATAACAAATATTCCAAAAAAAAAAAAAAATTCCAGAATTCCAAAGAGGAAACTAGACTTTGCCATGTGCCAAGCACTGTGCTGGTTGTACGTGATTTGATGTGATATGTCGGCAGACCCTGCAGTAGCCTGTATGCAGATTTCATACCATTTTATATACGGGGTGGAGCGTCCTCTGGTTTGTGCATCCAGTGGGCCCTCCTGGAGCTAGTCCCCTGCAGATGCCCAGGGACAGCTGTATCCACTCTCCGAAGTTATTTTGACAAATAACTATACAAAGCATTTGGAGATAATTAAGAGACAGAAGCTGGCAGCAAATTGTTTGGAATTTTACATACTTAGATATGGGTTAAAAATTTTTCTTATTGTGGTAAAATACATATAAAATTTGCCATCTTAACCATTTTTTAAGTACACAATTCAGTGGCTTTAGTACATTCGCATTATTGTGCATGCGTCACCACCGTCCATACCAGCACGCTTCATGTCACAAAACAGAAACTCTGTCCCATTAAACACTAACTCCCCATGCCCCCTTCCCCAGCTCCTGGCACCCCTATTCTGCTTTCTGTTCCTGTGAGTTTGATCACTCTAGGGACCTCCTGTAAGTGGCATCATGTACCATTTGGCTATTTCCCCGAGCATAACATCATCACTGTTCATCCATGTTGTAACATGGGTCTGAATTCCTTTCCTCTTTTTTTAAAATTATTTTTCAATTACATTTGACATACAATATTGTATTATTTTCAAGTATACAACATAGTGATTAGGCATTTCTATACTTTAGGAAGTGTTCACCCCAATAAGTCTAGTACCCTTTTGACAGCATGCATAGTTATTACGATATTACTGACTGTGTTCCTTATGCTGTGCTATACACCCCCGTGACTATTTTTATAACTGGCAATTTGTACCTAGATTCTTGAAGGATTTTTTTTTTCTTTTTTGTAAAAATTGGTCTTAGTCTGTAGACCATTGGCCCTTTCTCTCCAAACTGCATACATTATCAGAAAAGTTGGGCGGGAGATGCCCAGTGGAAGTGTGCATTAATGAAACTCGGCGCTTTACCGAGGCATGCTGCTTAAAACACAGGTGTTTCTTTTGTTGTTTGAATGCTGTCTGATTTTCGTCCCTGTGTAATTTACCTGCAAGGAGATTAGGAAAGCTCCTTTTTATTAAATAAGCTTGAGAACAAGATGAATGCAGCTAGGTTCTTGGGTAGAATGTATTGGATAGCTCCCTTTCGAATGAGCATTTAAAAATCTGCCCTCCTGAAACCGTAAAATGCATTTTCTCCTGTATGGAAAGCAATGTATAGTCTTGAAATATTCCTCCTTAATTTTGGTCCGGACGAACCAAAGTGTCTGTGTTTATTCCTGCCTAATGCATCACAAATCTGCTGACATGCTAACCTTGGAGTCTTGGCTGGCGTTAATCAGGCCCGCGCACCGGCAGGAGAGAAGGACCTGCCGCACTCCATCAGCGCCGTTTGCATATGGAAGTCCTCGCAGGGGACCTGCCCCGTGCCAGCCGAGGGTTACCTGCCCACTGCAGTTATTGTATGTAATTATCGAGCCAATCTGTTCAGCCCAGCAGGGTCTAGATGGTAATCATGAAGCAACACTTTGGAAAAGGAAGATGTAAGGCACTCTCCCCTTCCCGCATCGGTTGTGTGATGGTGCAGCCACTCCCACTGCGATCTTTGAGAAGGAATACCTCCATGTACACATCTGCTAAGCGAATGCTTTTAAAGTTTCTTAAGCTTTAGTCTAGTTGTTAATTTCGCATATGTGAAGCATTTTCTTTAGGAACATGGCGGGTATCTCTGAGTTCTGATCTTTCCACAGCTACCTTAAGAATATTTTGAAACAGCGGGATTAATCGTAATATATACATAACAGTTCTGACCATTTGGAGGTCTCAGGATAGCATGGTTTGAATAGATGTGACTTTGCGACGTGGTTCTCTTAGGAACAGAACCCACAGTATGCACTTAGAGCACTGTGCCGTCAGCAGGTGTCATACTCTTTTGTAGCTACCCACAAAATGGCCGGAAGCAAGGAAAATTCTCAGGTGAAGTGTGACTTAATATTGTTAGAAAATATAAATGAGGACATTCTGATTTATTGTCAGTCAGTGAAATTTGGGAAGTATCACATGATTTCGTACATGATAGAAACTCATTGTAGGCAACCTAGAGAAGCTTTGAGTTATAACTTGCATTTTAACACATTTAAATTTGAGACCACGTGCTATAGAGTTATATGGAAAATATGAAGTTTTAAATTTATTACTAAAGTCCTAAGTTATACGTAAGTACAGAAACGTTAAGGAGTTTAAAAACGTTATACAAAAATGAAGTAGTTAGAAAATGTTGTAGTGATAGGAAATAATAAGTAGTTGAATGAATATTTGGGAAGCATGGGTGGTGACAGAATCTAAGCATCACCTCTTAAGTACCATCCACCTGGAAGAGTAAATAGAAAATAGGAAAGGCCTGGGAGAACGCTGGAAAATCCAACCTGTTTTTGAGATTGTACGAGAGCTTTGCACTTTCCAGACTCTTCCTTTATAGTAAGGTTTATGGTCCTGTTAAGCTTTTATAGAAATCCATCGGCAGAGCACATTGATTGGAAGTTTGCCATTACTGATTCGTGGGTAGAATTTTACCCCTGATACGCTTTGTGGGGTGAGGCATAGGTCTTCGCGTTTATCCAGGGGCTTACCCGCAGGCACACTGTGAAAGGGGGCGGACCCGTGCCGCCGGCCTCCGTGAGAGTCCTTGCCGAGTTGAGAAGCAGTTTTCTGTGTGATCAGCGCCGGTGGTGACACGTGGCTCCCAGCGACAGGCTGCACGAGCATCGAGAGTCAGGTGCGGGGCACAGGCGCGCGCACTGCCCGCCTGACTGCGGTGCACGGCGCGGAGCCGCAGGTTCTCCCGCCCGCACCCCGTGCGTGCCCCGGGCAGCTGCCTCCCGGGGGTTGCATTTAGTGGGCCGAAATTGTTGAGTAGGAAACTTCAGAAATCAGCAATTCCTACGTTGTAAGTCGCGCGCCGTCCTGAGCAGTGGGTGGGATGCAGGGCTAGGCCGCGGCCCTGCGCGCACATGGCCCCGTCGCGAGGATGCTCGCCCGTCGGTGTCTCGCCGCGTCTGGGGTCCCAGGCTGGCCGCGCGGGGCCGGTGCTGGTGTCCACGACCGCGTCACCCCTGCCAAAGGGCCCCGGAGCGCGAGGTGCGGACGCCACTGCGTGGAAGGGGAGCGCCGGGGCTGGGCGGAGTGGGTGGGGATGCGTGTGCGCGGGGCTGGGGGTGGGGGCGGGGGCGGGGTGCTCTCGGGGAAGGGCGGCCGTGCGGTCACCCCCTGACGGTCAGCCCGCATCCTCTCTCTCCCTCCCTCCCTCCCTCTCTCTAATAATTCTACGCGCAAGAAGAGGAAGAAGGACGCGGAGGAGTGCGCGGGGTCCGGCGTGGAGGACATGGACGTGGACGTGGACACGGACGCCGACTGCGGCCCGGCGCCGGCGGGGGAGACGGCCCCGTGGACCCGTGAGTGGCGGCGTAGGGGGGGTCCTGGGGGGTGCGTGTCTGCGCGTGGATTCCTGGAGACGCCCGCAGGGTCCTTGCTGGCCTGGCCCGTGCCCCAGTGTCCTCGGCGCACGCCGGGCGGTCGGGACCGGGAGCCGCTCAGGTTCGCCGATCCAGAACCCTGGACCCTGAGCACTGCCCGGCGGGGCCGCTGGCTGGGCGCAGACCCCGACACGGGGCCGTGACCCCTCCGTGCCCCCACGCCCCCTGCGCCCAGCCCTGCCCCGAGGCGGGTCCCCGCGCGGCGCCAGCCCGGCTGGTGCTGACCGTTCGGACGCCGGGGATGAGGGTCCTGGACCAGCAGCCTCCAGAGCGGAAAGGCACTGCTCACACGGGGCCCACCGAGTCCCACCGGGTCACCCCGACGGCGCCGGGGCGCCCGGGGCCCGGGCGGGTGCGTGGGCGGCCCGGGCGGGAGGACAGGACCCGGGTCCCGGCCGCGCACCGACTGGGCCCGGGCAGCGCTGGCCGCGGCGCTGCGTTTTCCATCTGTCTGTCTGTCTGTTATTCGGTTGGTCCTCGGTCTTCCATGGGAAAGGCGAATCTGGGGTAGAACTGCACCGAAGTGCAGGCCGGCGCCCTGTGAGCAGGTGGGCGGTGTGCGTGACCTCCATGACCTCCTCCGCCCGCAGGGTCCCGCACGGTCCGCTGCCTGTGCGTGCAGGCGGAGCTTCAGCTCGCAGAGAGGGCCGTCGTCGCCCGATGTCACTATTTTCTCCCTTGCGTGTTAGGACCTCAGAGGGAGCATAGACACAGCTGCAGAAGCAGGTTTATCTGGATTCCCCGGGGACGCTCGGGGTGTCTGAGCCCGGAGTGTGCGACCTCACGCTGGAGGCCGCCCCTTTAAAAGTGGTCTGTCCCCCTCTGTCGCTGTCCCGTCCCCCCTGTCCGTCCTGTCACTGGGAGGAAGTGAGGCGTCCCGGGAGCAGTGCGTGGGAGCAGGTGTCAGCCTGGGGCTGGCGGCAGCGCCACGACAGTGAGTGGGAGCGAGACCGAGGAGCGTTCACAAAGGCAGGGTCCCATTCTTCCTCAAAGAAATCCCGTAAATTCTGCAGCTGGCTGTTTTAGTTTAGGAAAGCCCCACATTGTTCTAGTAAGATCCATACCCATTTAGAGCAAAGCGAGTTCACATGCAGCAGGAGGGCTCTGTCTCTCCAGGCCGCCTGGGGTCGTGGTCACTTTGCCTAATGAGCATCAGAGGTGTTTGTTTTGATACATGATGATTTTAAATTTGGCTATAACTATAAAAAATGTTTTTTATACCTAAAATTTTAACATACGGTCCTTCGGTTCATAGTTTTTGCTGTGAGAGTATTTTTGTGTGTGGATCCCATCGCTAATTTCAGAACAATCCAGATTTTTTTTAATATATAAAAAAGAAGATAAAGTGTAATCACATTCTCCCTTATTCATATAAACTCTGAGTTGCTTTACTTACATACTATTTTCCTATTTTCCCATTGTAATTCATTTTTCCCCTAGAGTATAACGCTGGTTAAGGTATTTTAGTATCTAAACATTCATCGATGAGAGAAATTTTACTTGAGATGGTAAAATGTTACTGCTTTTAGCAAAAAAAAAAAAAAAAAAAAAATTCAGGAGTGATGAAAATGTATATATTTGTATTCATCAGTTTAAAGTAACTTGAAGAAGGCACATTGTTGCATTTAAATTTTTTTTAAAATAGGTAATACAATTCAGTGAATTTTCTGTTTTAGAGCTTTAAGATTTTGTGTCATAGATGTGTTTGAAGAATGGTTACCTCTAACAGCAGCTTTAGAAATGTCAGTTTCTTCATTAACAATTTTATTTTCAAACACAGTTTATGGTTTACAATGTGGTAAGAGATTTTTCTCACTGTGTGCTCTTTCAGAATGCCGTGCCTAGCAAATGGGAGCAACTTTCCTTTAATATCTATTTAGACCATTTTAAAAACATGTATAATTTTCTTGATACACCTAAACTCATTTCGACTAGTTGGGGGCCTATTGTGTAAGAACACATTCTGAAAGCTTTCAAAATGTGTATTGTGTAGGTTTTCTCAAAGAAAGAGGGGGTGACAGGGTGGTTTTCAAGAAGAACAGAGGCCTCTAATCCTTTTATTTTTATGCAAGGCATAATTTTTACCAATTGAGAAAATTTGGTTATTCACTGTAAGTAATTTCTCTCCCCCACAAAATGATAAGCCTTAAAAAACCATGTGTATTCTGGCATTTTAAAACCCTGCCAATATTTCAGAATTATGCTAAAAATTAGTTAAAGTAGCCATGATATTTATGGCTAGTATGCTTTGTCCCTGCTGTTTGCAAGATGGACAGTGCTCGAAAACTGAATCTCGTTGGTGTTTTCTTTCTTTTTTTCTTTTTTGAAGTACCTTGGATTTTGGCCCATTCTCAAGGATTCTGTGAGGAAAACATGATATATGTTTACCTCTTGAATATCACATCTATGGTCTAGTCAAGAAGGAGGTATTTTTAAAGACACTGTACAAAGAAATTTTCCACTTATTTTTTTCCTTCTGCATTATAAAAATCATAGAAGAGTATCCCAGACTTGTATACTTTATTTTTTGAATATTAAATTTTATACATTAGTCTGATGATTGGACTTTTTAACCAGTGGTAACACATGATGAAAATGAGTATATTTTTTAAAGAAATGAGAAGGAAAATAGATTTTTTTTTTCTGTAGCAGGGAGAATTATTAGGAAAATATTGTGTCTGAGTTGCATAATATTGATGATATAATGAATTCCGAGTGGTGATAGAACTTTTAGTTGCAGTGCGGAAACTTTAAATGTAGATTGAAGAGGATTAGCAGCAGTGGTATTTAATTTAAGAATAAAATGTCACATTAGGATGTTAATGAAAGTAATAATACTTGACTATGGCTGTAATCATTGTTAATGTTAATGTCTTTTGTAATGTGACTATAGATTCGAAATGGATTGAAAGGGAGATGTACTCTAGTATAGGTGATTGACCCTGATCTTGGGATAGCCCATTGTGCCAATCACGGGCAATCACAACATTCTCAGTTGTCTGTGCACAATTAATTCAAAATGAAAACCTAAAAATCTACCATGGGATAATTTTAAAAGAAGGCTATATCACAAAAACTGAAAGAAAAACTCAAAAGTTTAAACCAACCATAATTACAGGCTATGCATTTTAAGTGGCAGGAAAAAAAAGATTCTCCTCTATGGTTGAAGATTGCTTTAATATAGTGTATAGCCATTGAATAGAAACTAGAATGGAAAAAATGCACTAATTTCTAAACTGACGTTCCAGTTAAGTAACTAAATAAACCTGCGATCAGGAAACCTGTAGACACTAATCTTAGACACGTATGGTAGATGTTTTGTCCTAGATTCAAAGAATGTTTTGTGCGTTTCAGAAAAGAAGTATCGATCTCTTTGTTGTTTGGTGCATTCATTGATTAATTATGAGCCACGGCTGCCACTCACACTGGTACCATTGCTCTTTCCCTGCAGAGAGAAGTGTGAGGCAGCCGGAAGGCACACTCCTGTGCCAGCACGAGGCAGTCGTGGTCAGGGGGACGCATGGCATCCTCTAACTCTGCTGTGCTGGAGCTGGAGGTGGTATAGGGGTGGGCGTGGAGAGGCAGAGCTCCTGTGCCACCAACAAAGCATCCCTGGCTTATTCCAGCGCAGGAGTGGTTGGCTAGGAACTGTCCTGAGTGACTCAGACCAGTTTCAGATCCGATGCTTTTCTAGAAGGCCACTCAGTCGGGATCTGTTCGTTCCCAGTGGGAAGGACTGCGTTTTGGAGTAGCCCTGTGCTCTCCTGAGTGAAGGGGACAGGCTTTGAAAGACATTGCGCTTAGAATAAAATTTCTTGCTTTTCATAATACGCCTGACCTCATTGCTTCCCCCAGCGAATGAATGCTCTTCTTGTGGTGCCATAGATTACATGAGTTTAATGTTTTAAATTGTATAATGAAATTTTGGGGGAGAAATATTTCAGGACCCATGTAAATTGGGTATGTTCTATCAGTGGAAGAGTTCTTTCTGATGTAACTAGAGGAGATGGTAGACTTTGCATATTTTGTGACCTGTTAGAAAATTGACAGTTTACTGAGATCTTTGGGGTATTAACAATTACACCTTTGTATAAATTCCATCTCCATAAAGCATCATGGTCAATAAAATTTAAAACGTTAGTAACTATATATAGAAATACTTATATTCCTGTTCTTCTTTTGCTTTTGTAAATTAATGATTAATTTCTTTGTTTTCTCTTCAAGGTTCAAAAACCAGAGCGAGAGTCCAGAAGTAAATCAAATGCTGTGAACCGGTTTCTCTTTTCCTCCCTTTCATTTCAGTTTTTTCTGTTTTGTTTTCATGTGAGTCTTGTGGGTGGGGATAACAGTGAAATACCTGTCTTTGAAAAATAAGCTTTTTTATGAAAATAAATACTTCGTACAGTTTATTAAAGGCTAATTTATAAAATTGAGAATCTTTATACTCTTTCAGCTGTCCCATGTTGTCTATGAAAGGTTCTGGAGTACCTGTAAGAAAAATTATGATGTGCACCTTCTAACTGTCATATCTTTCCCAGAGTATACAAAACGTTTGATAAACGCCTTTTAAAGAGAGAAAAAAAACTTTAAAGGGCTCTTTTTGTGTGACACAAATACACAATTTGTTGTGGTCGTAAGATTTGGTTTACATTGATTTTGTTCCGTTCCATGAGCATTTCTTAAGCACCTGCTATATGAAATGAGAGGTACAAAGAAGGGAAAGGATTATGAAAGAGAAAGTGGAATAATTATATCTGTGGGAGGTAAAATATATATGTTTGAAAGTTAGATTATGTAAGAATTATGTAAGTGTGCAAGCTCTATGATAAGAAAACAGGTGAGAAAGTATCAAGAGGTAGCATGATCAGAGGTTTTCCATAAGGAAATCCTGCGAAATATATGTCTCTCTGTATGTCTACATATATTGTTCACTCATAGATTTTTTTCGTACAAGTTTCATTTTTTGGTAGCATATAATATTTGTACAGTAATCTAAGCACTTCAGAGTTTTAGTGATTAGAAATTTTAAGATGTAGGTGTTTTTATAGTTACCTTGGGAACAAGAACTTGGAATTTAAACATTTATGAAGAACTTCTAGATATACTTTGTTAGAGAAATTGGGGTGGGATTGGATTTCGTAAATGGTGGTACACCTTAACTTATAGCACGTACGGAGTTTTTAGATGGTGAAGAGACACACATTTATTTACATAATCAAGCATTTATTTTAATGTGTATTCAGAATATAAGTAGCATATTAAACTGCTGATTTCTGTACTACCTAGGACAAGCTGAAAGTAAGTATTTCCGTTTTTAAAATATGGAAGTTGATTTGAAGAAAATATTAAGTAAATAATAGCACAGGAAAGATGTAGATAGATCAGAAATTGTCAGAGGTGAACCAAGTTTGAGCAGCCCTGACCCAGCACCAAAGCTGTGGCTTTTTGTCACGTGAAGCGTTTATCACTGCATCGGTCAGATGGTGAAATCGCAGAACAGAGAGGCGGACTATCCTTGGAAGGTTAATTTTTAAAATGGCTCCTCAAGTCCTAGGGCTCTTTGTCTCTACAGAGTAGAATGCTCGATTTTGGGCAGAGACTCCCGTGTTCTGTAGAAAGTCGGAATTTAGCACTCATCAGTGTTATGGTCCCAAGTTTGTTTGTAACACCTAAATCAACTCTCAAGTTCTGTTTCAAACACATTGACGCTTAAAATAGGATAAAATGTGTGTGGCGTGTTTTTGTGTATATATGCCTTAGCCTTTTTTATTTTTCCAAACACAGAAACATAGCAAAACCTGTTGGTTAAATATTAAGAAAACAAATATTTCCTCACATATTGTTTTTAACAAGTGCTGGCATTTTCTCGAATGTTACTCTATTGGCAGGGCTGCAGAAATTAAAAACTAGTAGCCAGAGTAGCCAGTTTGATTCATCAGCCGCATCCCTTGTTCTGCTGTTCCATCCTCTGCCTTGCACTGGTTTCTCTTACCCCCTAATTAAAAAAATGGTTAAATAAGCTCCCTGCCATTCGGAGTTCGGGGCTTTTTTCTTGCCCTTTTCGGGTCTGTGCTTACTGTTGTTTTCTTTCTGGCCCTTGCTTTCCGTGGACGTGCCATTCCTTGTTCTCCCTTCACCATGTGCTCCTAGCCCCGTTCTGTCCTGCCTGCGCTGCCATTTTCTAGATCCTTCACGAGCCGAGGTCCTGGTCTGTCAAGAAACGACACCTGTGCCGGGGTCTTGGCCTCACACAACAGGGGCTGTGTGTGCTCTGCATTTTCTAGAAAGCAGCTGATAAATCTTCAGTAACCACGCATGCTCTGAGGTGAAGTAGCTTCTAAACATTCTTCAGAGGTGGGCTCTCAAGATAAAACCTGAATAGGCCGGAGCTATAAAACCCGTTATTTCTTTGAATTACTAAATTAAATGTGCCTATGAAGACCCGAGTTCCATAGCAACGTAAATAGATGACGTGCATTTGTGTCTGTATCGATATAGTTGGGTGTTTTGTGCTTGTTTATTCTTTAAAATTTTTAGTGCTCTTTATGCTCTGGTTATCACAGTGTATTAGTAATACATGATCATTGTAGAAAATTTAGAACATACAGAAAACCATCAAAGGACAAACTAGCCATGCTGCTACCACTGCAAGAAACCACCATTAGTGTTCTGACCCATTTTCTTCCAGTCTTTTCTCTGCATTTTTATCTTTAAATAATTATACTTTATATAAAGACTTATATCCTGCTTTTTTAATGATGATATTAAATGCATTCCATATTATTACAGATACTTCATAAATACAATTTTTATGTTTCCATACTTTTTTTATATAGATTTATACTTAACTGTTTCCCTAATATCGAGCATTTAAGTTGTTTTCATTGTTGAGATAAACAATATTCTTGAATAAAATTAGGCAGACATTTTTTTATATACAAATATTTCTTTCGATTTTCAGAAGAGAAACACTTGGTCAAAGACTATCAGAATGGAAGGGGTTGTGGATGCATATTATCAAATTGCTTTGTAAAAAAGCATCATTTACCACTTTGCCAAGTAAATCGGACTAATACTTTTGTCATCCTTGAGTATCACTTATAATTTGATAAGAAATTTTTTTTTATTGCTAGTGAGCCTAAGGGTTTTTTTTTTTGTTTGTGAACTGATCATTCTGTTTTCTGTTTGGTGTGTTTGTACTCTTTGTATGGTGGTCTTAACCCTTTATCATGTTTGTTGCTGACTCTTTGTGGCGTACTTTTATTGATATATTTTTTATTTTTATGAAGTTTAATTTTTATGGCTTTCGTCTACCGATCTTTTTCATTGTAACTCTGCCAGTGTTTTAAAATACTTCCCGCCCTGAAATCAGAAATATTTACCGTGACCTATTCTAGTTTTTTTTTGTTTTAGTACTTCTCAATTTTTAATTCACATGAAGTTTAGTTTGGGGTGTGTATGCCACAAGGTAAGGATCACAATGGATTTTTTCCCAAATAACTAACCAGTAGATCCAGTATCATTTGTTACATAAATTCTCTGCCCCATTCCCCTTCCACCCCAGTTTATGATGTCTGCTTCATATTAAGTTCTTATACCAGGATTCTGTTTCTGAACTCTCTGTTTGAATTCAGTGATCTGTCTCTTCTGCTTGTACCATGCTGATTTAATTAACACCATTTAACTTATTCTTATTTATTGCCCAAGTTGCATTAACAAATCTAAGTGAAAGAGAATTGACTTACATCATCATCAGTTTAAAATTCATATTCTTGTCCTTTGGCTGTCTTATTTTTTCCTCCTGTTTCATGCCTACATAATTTTTCGTAGTTACAACAGTTGCATAGATCAAGTTTTGTGGGTTTTTTTTAAGTTCTACAGGTTATTCTGTACCCCTCTCATTCATAAAGCTCTACTAGTGCAAGACTCAGTGAAGCAGTAATATTGGAAAAGGGCCTTTTGATAAATTTGGTCCACACTGTATTAGCGATTCTGCACTGGCCACGTGGTTTGGGCAGCTCTGGCGCTCAGGTGTTATTTTACATATAAAATGCTTGCCATTTCCACTCTACTGAGGATGTGTTATTCGTCTGGTGGTGTTTTCTTTTATGGCAGTAGCATTCTGTAATTTATTGTAGTCCTGAATTTTTGTGGCTTTGGCTGGTCATGAAGTTACCTGTAAAATTTCCGCATCGAGCAAATTACAGCTTTATTTATAAACCACTGCAAAGGATCTTCGAAAACCGCCCCTCTTTTTGACTTCTTGTCAAGTCCAACATTTACTAGAAGTCTAAATGATCAGTATGAGTGGAGATGATCTATAAGATAGTCTTTGTGCCTGGAATGCGGAGGCATGACTCCGGAATTCGGAGGCGGGAGGAAGTGGGGCAGTAGGCTGAAGTCTCTTCCTGTCTTTGTGTAGGTTTCTTTCAGCTTCTGATGGCTTTCAGAAGCAAGTGAAAAGTGACCAGTTGTGTAAATGAGCACCTTACAACACCTGGCCTACAGTTTGTTTAAAAAGTGGAATCTCCGTGTTCCATATTCTCTCTGACCTTGACACAGAAACCTTAGTACTGAAGTTTGGGATGGGCTTCCAAGGTATAACCCTCAGAGGTGGGAGAAGGCCCTGCACGCTCTCCGACTCCTCGCTGGAGTCCAGTGTCCGTGAGTACTTAAAGTCAGAGTAGAGCAGTAGAAGGGTCTGCTAACCCTGAATATGGGCGTTCTAGGTTATTCCGTCCTGGGGAGGTTACGGCTGGGGGTCCATATCTGTCCTCTTAGATGCCTGGTGAAGAGAGGAGACAGATGTGCCTTCAGATCCTAGAGAGGACCTTTATGTTCGGGGCACTTCAGTCCCACCGCACCCCCCATCAAAAATAAAAGGCTTTGTTGTCCTGTGTTCGTTTACTTCCTCCGTGCTAATGCCTGAGCCCGTTCCACTGGAGGACCGTGACACCTAATCCAGTAACACTAGTTGCAAAATACGTGGTCCGGGTCCTGGGCAGTGCCCTCCCCTGGCCGCCGCCAGTCCCCTCAAGGTCCTGCTCCCAAAAAGCCTCTGCTGGTGTTTCAAAGCTTAGGACAAAACTATGTGGTTTACCCTTCCATTTATAGTTTAAAGAAGGATCATTTCGACATTTTCCAAGATACACGCACAGACACAGTGGGGTTCCCTGCCACCCTTTTTAAGCTCCTAACAAGGCTTTTGAGGAAGTCTGTATTTTAGGTGCTGCAGCCCCCAAATAGGTCCTTGATGTGTCATGCAAAGTGTGTTCAGAGAGCAAGGGTGCCCGGAGTGACATCAGAACGGTTTCCAAGGCCCTGTCCGTCTTGTCTACAGAGTCAGGGAGCCACGGTGGGCAAAGCATTCGAGGTCCGAGGTCGAGATCAGGAGCCCCTGCTGTTCCCAGGGGAACACATGCCGCTTGGGCCTAGCTAAGCGAGTGGTCGCGATGATACCTGCTTGGTCTTTTAGCAGCAAAATTAGGGAGAAATATGAAACTTTTATAAAGACAGAGATTTAAGAATGTTTTTTTTTTTTTTGGTGTTATTGTCGATATTTCTGTTTGAATGTAAAGTCCCTAACAAAAGAAGCGAGCCGCCTTTAGACTGCATTTACTGCTCTTGTGACTCCAGTTGTGTGTAAATATTAGAAAACAGCAGGGTCCTGCGTTCCAAGAATCACTTGAGCGGTGCCACGAAGACAAGTGTCCTTGCTGGTGTTGTAGTCACTCCCAGGCTCCCCCGCTGTTTCTAATCTGTGCGCACAGCCGTGAAAAAACTGGACTGACATTTACAGGCACAGCAGGGAGACACTTGACGAGGGAATGTTAAAGACTCCAGTACCTCCGACTCAAAGTGGCCACCAGACATGACAAATCTTCACAGGCCTGCCGGTCTGCACTGCGGCCGACACCATAATGAGGGTATCTGTAATGAAGCAAGGAAGTAGCACATTTTCCCCCCTCTAAGCCCAACTTTTTAGCGCTCAGATCCTCACTCTTGTCTTTTTTAGACCTAAATATCTAGAGGGAAAATCTAATTCTGTGCAAGGGAGGGATCCTTGCCTTTGGAATCCTGCTCCTTGGGGGATCTCTGCCTCCCACCTCCCCAGCTCCCCACCTCCCACCCCCCAGTTTCCAGGCATGATCCTCAGAGAGAGCACTTACCCATCAACTGGCTGAAAGTCCCCTTCCCTGGAACCTGCCGGACTGGCACGTCAAAGGGACAGTCGCGCTCTCCTCCGCTTTGACAGACTTGAGCCCCCGTTCGTCCCAGCGGGCCGCCAGATCCGCGGGCCGTAATACCGGGAACGCAATTAGGTTTGCTGCACACTGTCTGGTTGACTTCTCCGCTAAGAGTTTCTGCCCCTATGGGAATAAGGCGAGACAGACTGTCATTTGCTATTACTAATTCTGCTTAGCATTATCACTGGAGCTTTTTTTCCCCTTTTTTTTTGTAATTAGCTATCTTAGTTGGCTCTTAAATTTTAATAGCCAATTGAAGCGACGTTTTAGCCAAGTTCCATATCTAAATTGCATCCAGTCCATTAACAAAGTTGGTTAAAAGGCTATTACAACAAAAGCCAATATGCGGTGGCTCGCGCTCACATCTTTGCATCAGTAGCAGCGCCCGCCTCCCCCGAGTTCTCTGAGGGACCGTGCTGTCCTCCAGTAGTTACACACGAGCTGGAGGTGACTTCCGAGTGGCCAGACATCCTCGTCGACGAGATTTTCAGTACAGCATATTGGAAACTCGCTGCCCACCCCCTTTCCCTTTTTGCGTGAGGGTTCTTTGGGGGTTGGGTTTTATCTGGTTGATGGTGACAGAGGGTGTAAGAAGGGGGCGATTAATATTCCAACAGAAAATTGACGGGTTTTTGAAAAGTGAATAATGGAAATGATGTTTTTCTCCATTTCGGCTGATCGAAATTATTAGCCGAACCATCTGAGGCACCTTCTGGTAGAATTGTAGTCTTGCTGGGTTGAGTTTGTAAAACATTCTGCCAGACATTTAAAAAAAAAACTGTAGACGAGCCAGCACATAGGCTCACAGCTCTCGCTGCCTAATTGATAGTCCTCATTGTTGTTATTTTTTAAATTCAGGAGACCGTCTCCAACACACCACCCCCACCCTTTGTCGGCTAGTTTACTGCGATTTTCCTTTCTACATAAGTCCTCCCCCCTCCTCCCTCCGAAATGGGACAGTGGGTCTGTTTTCCATTTTCAGAAATACCTAATTTCAAAAATTTCTTAGAATTTGCGAAGCAGGCTGTCGTGAGAAATTAGACTGGTACAGGGCACATTCAGCTGACATTTCGTTTCTGACATTTCATTCCCAGAATCCCGGGAATGAAGATGTGGAGAGAAACTGGTAGGCAAAGAATGCTCGCCACCTTGACCCACCTCAGCTGAGTGCATCGGAGGCGGTTACCCCACCCCTGGCCGGTGTTGCTCACGTCCTGTTTTGAAGTGAATAGTTTTTCTGCTTCAAAAATACACATTTTTAAAAAAAGTCTAGGTGACAGCTTTTTCTGTTTCCCCACTCAGAAGAGACTAGGAGTTGTGGTTTAATTCTGCAAGTTGAAAGCAGTAAGTGGGTGCGAACACTTTCCGGGTCCCAGTATCTGGCCGAGCTTCCAACTAGCTTTCTCCGACGCCCTCAGAACTGCTGTCAAGCCTTGGTTTCGATGGCGCTGTCTTCCCTACCGAAGGCCACCTGGCAGACAGATTCCAGTGAGACCCAGGCCTTCATGACAGTCGTGTTTCCATTTTAAATGCGATTAGTAGCCCGCATCCCCATGTGACCTTCCGGCCAGATTTGCTTCTCCAGCCCCCGGCTATTTGGCGGAGGCGCCTTCAGTGAAAGTGTGGCCTCCTTGACGAAGGTGATGGGTGTCACCTGTCTCAGCCAAGGACCAGAAACGCGGGAAGGCCTCTCTGGTGACTTTTGTTCTCTGCCAGAGGCTGAGGGGAGAGGGCACGAGAGGCCGTGGTATCCAGTGTTAGGTTATGTGCAATAAAATCAGCACACTATTGGGATGTCTGTAACTAATCGCCCCTTGATAAAGATGGAACTGGCTTCGCGAATCAGGTCACAAACTGAAGAGGTCAGCGCTTGGTGGCTTCTCCCGAGGAAGACAGGGCCGACACGGTCCTGCCGTGGCTTTTCAGGGGACCCTCTAGCTGTTGATGGATGACCTTTGTGGGCTAAAGTGAATGTCTGTAGTGTATATTAGACCTTAACCCACCTGTACCTCATTCTAAACTAATTTTTAGGAGATCTTCATTTTTTGAATAGGTAATACATGACATGGTACATGATACAAAAATCAGTAGGAGTAAAGGTAAGTAGTGAAAAGTCTTGAATTGAAGATCAGGGACCTTCCAGGAATCTGGGTAGAAAAGAAACCTGTTTTTATTTCATTCCAAACTAAAAGAACCGACGGCAAAAATAATAATAAAAAAATTAAGAATCTCTCTTTTTCTCTCACCCTAGTTCCTCTCCGTAGAAATAGCCACTGTCATAGGTTTGGATGGCCTTCCAGAGCTACAACCTGCATATCCGTGTCTGTATGTATGTGTGTGTGTGTGTGTGTGTGTGTGTGTGTGTGTGTGTGTGTGTGTGAGTGTGTGTGTGTGTGTGTGTAAGAATGAGCTGCAATTTTTTCTGTGTTGCAACTTAAAGGCTCTTGGCAAACATTGGGGTCAAACACCAGATTTCCATGTACCTGCTTGTGACGTTCAAAGGTGCATCGTCTGGTCGTTTGGTCTGTTTTACATCATCATCTTTGAGGATCTCATTCCATCAGTGGAAGAGACTTGGGCTTTGCCTGTCCACACTGGGGACAAGTGACTGGCTCCCTGGCCAAGCCCAGTCCTCAGGCTTTCAAAACCTCCCAAAGGCCCACAACGGTCTTCCCTTGTCGCCCTCCCCCATCCTGGGGTGTCGCCGTTGCATCTCTCCTGCGTCCAGCGTTCCCCGTTCTTGTTTTGGTCCTCTTGCCTGAGGGTGCACATCCTTTATTCGTTTCCTGAGAAAAAGGTGTGGGAATTGCTAAATTCTTTTCGGCATCTTGGAGGTCTAAAAATGTCTGTCCTGCCTTTCCTCTTGATCGATAGTTTGACTTGTGTAGAATTGCAGATTGGAAATCATTTTCCTTCAGTATTTTGAAGGCGTTACCCTGGTGTCTTCTAGGTCATTCTCTCCTCTTTTGGGACTTCTGTCCTTCAGACACTGGAGGTCACGAGCTGATCTCAGCTCTGACTTTCTCCCCGCCACCCACCTGTTTTCTCTCTCGTCTTCTTCCCTCTGCTTCCTGGGAGATTTCCTCTGTTTTCTTTTAACTCTTTTGACTTAAAAACACTTCTTGTCCCATGCTCTTTGTTCTCCTAATGTCCTTAAAAAAGCAAATCCTAGTCTTAGTTCCTGGATGCAAGATCTTGTATGGCCGAGGGCTTTGATTTACAATAGTGGGAGATTTCTTGTCCCTATTTGTCTCTTTCTTGTCCTTCATTTAACTGAGTCACATGCTTGCTCCCCCATCCTGTTTGTGGCTTTTGGTCTTTGTTTTTCGTTCTAGATGGTTTTCCCAGATGTCTAGTGGTCCTTGGCTGCCTCTGTATAGAAGCGTGACCCACTCAAAAGCTAATTGGGATTTCTGCGTGTGAGTGAGGGACGGGGAGGAGTCTGGACCTGTCACTTTTTTGGCTTCCCTTAGAGGGGCATGGGTGGGCTGTTTTTAGAAGAACCTGATCCAGAGACAAAGGCTTATGTCGGGGCAGTTTATTGTGAATTTGGTCTCAGGAAGGAGAGAGGCGGGAGCAGGGAGTGTGGTCGCGGGGTTGCCATCGAGTTGGCGACGACTGATGGTGACCGGCACTGCAGTCTCGCGGGGCGGTCTGAGTAGCCCCGTGAGCTGTCTCTCCCAGCCTCCACCCCGACTCCCTTTCTTCAGGGACCCCACTGTCCCACACTTCTGAGTTGCACATGCGGAATGTCCCCTCTTCCTGGCAGGCATCCCATGGGACGGTGACGGGCTACTGGGTCACAGTCAGGAGCTGATGGAGGCCTGCAGTTAGTCGTGCGGCCTGGGCTGGGGTGGCAGGGATGTGAAGCGATGCTCAGAGGGGACCCCTTGCACTGCCCCGTGATAAAGCCTCCCCGCTGGACGGTCGTGTCCCTAGAGGAGATTCTCCTGTCACTTCCCAGAGGGTTGAATTGTTAAGAGATCCTGACGGTCCCCGCTGGGCTGCTGTAGCACACCATGGCAGACTGGATGGCCCGCAGCAGCAGACCGGGCCTGCTCACGGTTCTGGAGGCCGGAGGTTGGGTTCAGGGTGCCGACATGCCCTGCCTCTGGCGAGGGCTGCGAATCACCGACTTCTTGTGCGCTCACGGGGTGGAGAGCAGAGAGGGGACTCATAAAGGCACCAGTTCGTTCATGAGAGCTCCACCCTTGACGCCACCCAGCCCTAGTTGCCTCACAAAGTCCCCACCTGATGCTGCCACAGCAGGGTAGGTTTCAACACGTGGCTTTGGGGGCGGACATCTGGGGACACAGACGTTGGGTGTGCAGCACCGTCCAGTGCACCGATCTTGCTTTATCTGGATTGTGCTTTTGGTGTCACATCTGAGGACTTTACTCCCAGCCCTAGGTTCTGGAAATGACCTCGTTCTCCTGAGGGTTTTATAGTTTTGTGTTTTACATTTAAGTCTGTCATCCATCTTGAGTTAAATTTTGAATAAGGGCTGAGTTTTCAAGTCGAGGTTTAGCTTTTTGCCTATAGATGCCTGGTGGTTCGAGGACCTTTTTTTAGAAGACTGTCCTTCCTCCGTTGACTTGTTCGTGCGCCTTTGTCAGAAACGAGCTGCACGTATTTGCACGTGGGCGTGTTTCTGGATTTTCTCTTCTGTTCAGCTGATCTGTGTGCTCGTTCCTCTGCTTGCAGCACACAGTTTTGATGATTGTAGTTGTATAGTCAGCCGTACTTTAGGTAGCACGATTCCAGCGATTCTTTTTCACTGATTTTTTTAAAAAAGGTGATTTTATTACAGAAACTCTTCTATGTAAATTTTAGAATAAACTCGTTTACGTCTACAAAATATTTGCTGGGATTTTGATAGAAATGACATCTTTCCTGTGTTGGGTATTTCAGTCTATGAGCTCAGTATGGCTCTCCACTTATTTGGGCCTTTGATTTCTTTCTTCGGTGTTCCCTAAGGTTCAGTGTGCAGATCGTACTACGTGTACCTAAGCAGTGAATTTTCTTTGGAGCAGTCGTAAATGGTGTGTTTCTAATTTTGGTGTCCACGGGTCCACTGTTAGTGTGAAGAATGGGACTGAGTTGTGTGTGTGGATCCTGACTCTTGTGTCGTCGATGAGCTCACTGTCATTTTAACGCTCAGGCATTCCTGTTACCGCTGGATGTGCTGGGTGTGGTGGCGGAAACACTGCGGGTGTTTTCCAGATAATTCTGGGAAAAGTAAAAAGTACCAGAGATCAGGAATGGGCAGATCAAGCATCAGCATCGCAGCACATTCTGGATTTAGTTACGTAAACAGACGATGCTAATTTAAACCTTTTTCTTCCTTCATTTTAAGTATTTTTTGTTCCCCGCTTCCCTGCCTTCCTCTCCTCTCCGACCTGTGTCCCCCCCCCCCCACCCCTTTGCTTACTTTCTTCTTCTCTATTTATTTTGCTGGAAATTAGGCTGAATAAAAAAGAATGAAATAGTGAAATGTTATTTTAGCAAACGGTCCTGGGAAACGTGCAGAAAGGTGGGCGCTGGGCCGCCGGGCGGCACCGTGGCTGGCTGACAGCTCACCTGGACGCGGCCCCGCTGTCTGCCGTGATGCTCAGTCCTCTGCACATGTTGATCATCTTTTACCTAAAGAAGTAGAAATCCGCCTGTCGTGTTTACAGAGGAAGCCGTCTGCCAGGAGTGGCCGTTCGTACCCGGGAAGGTATTGAGTCCAAAGTGCCTGGACGGCCCCTCGCATTGCCACGCGGTCTCCCTCAGCGGCCTGTGACCTCATGCTGCCTTGGTCTTTGTCACCTCAGGACGAAGCACAATGTCCGGCCCGTGGTTTCTGTGGGTTAAACATTTGCCGAAGGAATGAAGGACTGCTTGGAAGATGAGGAAAACTGGGAAATGAGATCAATTTGCCAAGCGTTTATATTGAGGGAAAAATATCAGTTATGCAAGGATAGGATGACAGAGACACAGCTGGGCAGCGGCAGGTCCCGGGGGATGGCAGCGGGCTCATGTTGGCCCCTGTCAACTAAAGGGTGATGGTCCGACAGGGCTGCTCGGCTGACCCACTCCGCTCTGCACCCGGTAGGCTGCATCTTGGCGCCCCATTTGCATGGGTCTGCACAAACCAAGGTGCTTCCGAGTGAGGGTGGGGAGGATGGAGAATGGTTGAGAAACCAAGGGGATGCTGGAACAGCTGAGGAGAGGACAAGTGGTCATGGCAGGTGCGGTGGAGAGGGTCAGCGTCTACGAACATTTGAAAATCTGTCATGTGGCTGAGGAGTAAGACTTTCCAGGTCACTGGAGAAGGCAGAACTGGGCCTCGTGAGGTGGAAGTAAGCGGGGTGGCCAATACGGAGGAGATGGTAACTACCCAGCAGCCAGGTGAGGCGGTAAGACCCCCACTTCTGGAAACTTCGAGTAGAGGCTGCTAAATATATTTGGGGCCGGGGAGGAGATTCTTATCTTAGAACCTGTAATATTAATAATGAATATAAAAAGCTGTTAACTCTATTGACCCCCTCTGTTGCGTGCTTACGATGTTCCAGGCCCTGCTCTCTCACCTGCGTTATCTCATTTAATCCTCACGGGGGCCCTGTGACAAGGCTCCTAGGGGTTCCCAGAAATCCGATGTTTGGCAAGGTCAAGGGACTTGCCCAGAGTCACACAGTCTAGCTGGGCAGTGGGACATGGGCCCAGCTTTTCTTGGCCACAGCCCCTGGGGGTAGTTGGATGCCATGTAAGCTGGGCCTCGCACCCTGCAAATATCTGCAACCCCGATTTTGTCGTCGGCGTGGGCTGGGTCCTGCTGCAGTCGCCAAGAGTTCTGGAATCTCCGCGGCTGAAAGTCTCAGGGATTTGTTCTTCTGTGAGTTCCGTGACCCAGGCTGTACCAGGAAGGAGAATCGAAACGGGGGACCAAGGCGAATGGCCGTCACCTCTGCGCGATGGGAAGTGAAAAACAACAGAAAGTTATTGGTGTCAGGTCATGGCCTAAGCGGCGAGACCGTTAAGTAGAGGCTTGACCTCCCTGGTGGCTCACGGAAGGCGGCCCTGTTGTTTCATAACAATGACCCGAGGCCTGTGAGGACTTTCATGCAGCCGCTCCCTTGGGCATAAGCTCTGGTGGCAGAGATGTGAGCCGTGATGGTGCGGCTGCGGTCGTGGGCAGAAGCGCAGGAAGTTTGGGGTGCTCCCCGCCCCTCTCTGCTGGCGTTCGGTCCGGGATGCAGGTGGGCATCCATCGCGCTGCCTCTGCCTCCAGCCGAGGGCGAGTCCTGAGCTGCGTGTGGCTGTGATGACAGGTCTCAGTCCTCGTTTGGGAAGTCAGGCGCCCAATCCAGAAATACTCTAACTCGTAAAAGGCGGAGGTTCTCACCTTGACGTGTACACCCCCGTTTTCAGAGGGACCTGGTTCCGAGGAGCCAAGCAGCAGGAACTTCTCATGGGACAGAGACAGATCAACGAAGGGACATTCCAGATGGCCAAAGCAGTACTCAGTGTGTGTGGTTTTGGGGGCCTTTCCCTCTGCTTTCCCCCCATTTTCCAATGCCAGCAGTACCTCTGCAGTTCACGATGTGTCTAAGCTCTGACTTCAGGTCATTAGCACGTCACCGTGGTCCATCTCCTCTCTCGGCACTGTGTGCATGGAAGCAGCGTCGGCCTGGGGACAGGCTGCGGGTGACAAGGCACATCCCATAGCGCACTGAAAGGAGAAAGCTGGCTGAAGCTGCTTTCTGCTGACCTTGCAGCTTTCTCCTGCTTCTTTTCGATTTCTGAAAGTTCCCCAAATTAGGGCTGCCAGACAAAAGAAGGGCACCCAGTTGCAGTTGCATTTCAGATAAACCACACATAATTTCTTAGTGGAAACGCATCCCAAATATTGCACGATTCATTATTTATCTGAAATTCAGATATAACGGGGTGTCCCGCATTTCTGCTTGCTAAACCCCACCTGAAATGCAGCAGCTGCTCATTTTCAAATAATAGGAGATGCGCTGAGGAAGCCGTTGCCAAAGGGCTACGTGGAAGCCACGTCTCGGGCTGCCTCCCCGAGCACGTGCCTTGGGACTCGGCGAGGTGCACGGCAGGATGCTAGGGGAAAACGGCTTTCGTCGGCTTCCAAGAAAGGCCTGATTCTGCATCCGGTTATGGGAAGGCTCTAGATCACCCTCCGCAAGGAGAACCACGGCAGCAAACGGGCTCCGAGGTGACAATTTATCCGCAACTGGAGTTGGGTGGAGGTAGGTGGGGGGTAAAACCCATCTCCTCTATGAAGCAAGAGCGCGAGACCAAAACCCAAGGCAAGCCCTTCCCAGGGCACTGGCTAACAGCCTAACAGCGGGAAGCAGAACAAAGCAGCTCTAAAGAGAACCGGAATTGCTCTAAATTTAACTATTTGGCTATTAAAAGCCTCTTCTAGAATTCTCTAATTGTCTCCCGTTTCTGGTGGCAACAGAGAAGACGGAGCGTGAGTGGAAGCCTTGCATCTGGGTGGGTTGGCTATCATTTCTGTGCCACGCGCTGCTGTGCGAGGGACAGGCCTCGCCCTTTCATCTAATCACGTGACACGTGTGGGCCACGAGGTTCAGGGCGGGTGACGGGTCCTGCTCGCGTGGGACCGTAGTCCAGGATCTGCAGCCTGAGCACTGGGCTGGGAGCCTTCTCTGCCCTGGTCTCATCGATTCCTCCTAACAGCCTGAGAGGTTTGTCTCATTTTGTCGGGGAGGACCCTGGGGCCCAGATCCCAGGCCACGCTGGGATGAGAGATCCTTTCCATGACCTACGGACGCCCTGGGTATCCAGCGCTGCACGTAGCACAGCCCCGAACCCAGACCTAGGTCAGGCCTCTCGTCTGAGATGTGGAAGGTCAGGCCCGAAGTCCGAGCGGCCGGGGCAGGCCGGGTTTGCAGCGGAGCCCACCTAAGCCCACCTCGCGTCCTTAACTGGGTCCCTGAAGCAGGCCCTCAGATGGAAAGGGGTCTTGCGTTCAGGAGGCTGACCGAGGAGGGGCTGGGGTTGACGGAGGAGTCAAGCGGTGTGTGCTGGGACATGCTCAGAGAGAATTTTCTGGCGAGGCGGAGTCCTGATTTGTAGTTTGCCAATTTCCGTGGTGTAAATTCTCCCGGCCTGGCCCATTTCTAGCTTTCCACCTGCCATGCCTGAATGTAGACATGGGGAGTGCTCAGAACCAGCACAGCACTGCCATGGGCCCGAGGGGGAAGTTAAATGTGGTGCAGCGACAGGAAAGGGAGGCCAGGATGGCCCTTCGGGTCGTGCCACATGGAGGGAAAGGGCTGAGCCCTCGTGCACCCATCCCCCACGTCGACCTGTGATTGACAGGTGCTGCTTCAGCTCCCCAGAGCAGCATCCGTGCGGGCCTCTTCAACCCCAGTCCCACGTGGCCACCACGTGCTGTCCTCATCCTCACTTCCTTCTCTTCATTGGCAAGAAGCCCTCGGCTCCCGCTGCACCCTTGTTTCCTGTCGGTCCTCAGCGCGAGGTTGATAGATGGACGGATGAAGCAGGGATGGACAGAATGTTCGAGAAAGGTGTGGTGGCTCTATGTGCAGGTCACGCATGTTTCAGGCTCTTCCTGGCTGCGTCGCGCTGTGCGCTGTTCGTTCCTGGGTGAAATGTCACCCCTCCCCTGGGGTGACGAGTTCATCTGCAGGGGACCCAAGCCCCCTGGTTTCCTGTGATCGCAGAGCAGTGGCCGTGCTGTCACTCATCATGACGAGAGATCGAGTGGGGGGCAAGCGCCTGGCCATATCGATACGGAATTCCCCTTGGGTAAATCGACCTTTCAGGAGAGTTCTGGTTACATTCGATTTCTTTGGGGGAAATGGGAATATTGGAAGTTAAGAAAACAGTTAAAATTCACTACAAGGTTAAAGAATCCCAGTGACCGGACGCCCTGGTGATATGTGCATTGCGTTATGTGGGCGGGCACCGCACAGGAGCAATATTTCTGGAAGATTCAGGAGGTCGAAGTCCTTCCCCTCGCCCACAGGCACAGACAGACACCGCCTTCCCTGGTGGAGGTGGGATCCTGGGGCGCTCCCGGTCCTGTGCCTGGCATCACGGCGATGTCGGCGTGTGTACATCTCAGTCTGTGATGAGTCCTTTCTGATGGAGCCACCCTGATTTTGGGGGGTCACTTTTCCAGGCCGTGCAAGCACTGTGTGGGTCTGATCAGCCCTCTATCAGAATAAATGCCCCAAGAGCCGTCCCAGACGTCCTCTAGAACTGTGAGTACGTGTCTGTGTGCTTGTGTGCACGCGTGTGTGCCCGTGTGCGTGTGGGCGGGCAGGCATGCGTTTGGGGAGATAGGATTGTAGGATCCAGTCCCTTTCAGTGGCCGACTTTGCATCTACCACCTCTCCTGTGAGGGTCAGAGTCACCCCTGTGGCCGCGGGACCCCCGTTTTACCGGGGCCG
The DNA here is from genome assembly GCA_030015415.1 of Cynopterus sphinx. Lineage (NCBI taxonomy): Eukaryota > Metazoa > Chordata > Mammalia > Chiroptera > Pteropodidae > Cynopterus > Cynopterus sphinx. The sequence goes on from CM057384.1 coordinate 139,820,677, forward strand.
CCTTTCAGCCTCTGATTCCCACCCATCTCTCGAGAAAGCACTGTTCCTCCCGCTTGCGTAGTCTCTGATATTGGCTATTGTCTAAAAACGGAGCAGACTTATGACACTGATTCATGATCATCCCCCGAGGGGAGCCAGAAGGAAGACGCGGGAAGGCGCTCGAGCTATTGTGCAGCGAAGCCAGTAGGAAACAGGCTTGCCACTCACGATGCCACTCACGATGCCACTCACGACGCGACGCGTCTCAGAGAAACGACTGGCGGTTCTCCGAAGGGGCTGCCCTCTCAGGCCTCCGAGTGCACCGGGCACTCCCTGTACCCCTAAAGCCCTTTGTCCTCTTTCCTAGTTAACTGATTCCTACTAATTCTTTAAGAGTCTGGTTTTACTTCCTCCAGGAAGCCTTCCCTGATGCCATCCATCTGATGTAGCCATCCCTCTCGTTTCCTCCCTATTTTACATTTATAAATAAAAAAAAATTATAATTCAACATCTGTATCTATGTGTGTGTCCCCCCCACCCCCAAAGCTCACAGAAATGCCGTAAGGATAATTGTGAGTTGACTTAGTCCTTGATGCCCTGTGTCTAGAACATAGAGACACTCTGAATTTTTGGTGGGACAAATGAGTTACGAAATTATTTTTAAAAAGACATGTATGGCTTCAAAAGGGATTTGATCTTTGATCAAGGACCCCTCTTTGCAGAGTTCGGGGCCCAGAGAGTTTGGATATCAAGCAAAAAAAAAAAAAAAGAAGAGACAATGGAGGACACGATGCTCTCTCCCATCTCATTTCAAAATCGGGATGAAGTAGAAGTCAACAAAATTTAATTCATTCAAATAGCATACTATGTATGCTTCGCGATCTAACGGAGGGAATTTCTACACCTCTCGAATCCTCATAATGAAAATTCAAGGACAACGAGTCGAAAAACGGTGATTAGTCACATTATTTAAGTATGAAATGAGTACAGAAGATTCAGGAATCTGGGACGTTTTCATGCAGTTTTGGCAGAGATGGCCTTAAGTGGAATCACGCGATGGGGGCGGGGAGCATCGAGGATTCTGGCATTTTCTCTGCGGTGGAGCCTGAGGTCTGCTGGGTGTAAGCAGCCCCATGCGTGCTTCTCCGCGGCCCGGCCCCGAGGGGTGGCTGCTTGGAGTCGCACGCGCTCTTGCACGTCGTCCCAGTAATTAGGCAATTTTTATGTACGAGCCGGTTGGGACCACGCACACCCACATCGTGCTGACCTTTCTTCCGTTTACCTGCAGCGCGTGGTATTTTGGGAAGTGAACTTTTCTCGGTGAGTGACAGTGTCACGCCGCGCGCCACCTCCCCCGGAAAGCAGGGCTGCCGGCCGCCCTGGCCGCCCTCGGGGGCAGGACCCACGGACCCCGCCGAGGCGCCTTGGTCTGTCATTTTCAGCCCAGAAATGCCAGTCCTCTCGGATGCCCTGTGCGGTCCCAGCGTTTTGGTTCCGATCGTCATCCTGAGAGCCGAGGTGGGCGTCGTGGACCACAGCGTCCTCCTTGAGAGGATGCTCCGGTGCCGGGGGGAGGCGTCCCGGGAGTGCAGGCAGAGGGAGAGTCTTGAGACCGGCACACTGGTCTAGACATGGCCCCTCTTGCTTCCTGTCATCTATCTGGGTTCAGAATCGTGTTCCCAAGAAAAGGATTTTGCAGCATTTTTAATGGACGACACTTTGCTACAAGCCCCCTCCCACTCACCCCCCCAGCAGTGTCTGCGTACGATCTGTGACTCCAGGGGACTCCCCTAGAGTCCCCTATCCCTCAATCCAAATCTTGGGGTCCTGGGCTCTGCTGGCTGACCTTGTGCTACAGGAAGAAGTGGAAACGAGCATGTGTAGGCAAGATGTTGGCGGAACACCCAAGGTCGAGCTGGGGACAGGGTCAGTTTAATAATCCCAGCGAACGGAGGCCGAGTGCCACCATGGGCACTCTGGGCCCTCAGAGGAGCCCCGCGGGTGTCCTGGCAGCTGGGTGATGAGCTGTAGCTTCCTCTCCCCCGGGCCTGGCCGTGCAGCCTTCCCCCAGGCGTGTCACCGAACGCGCCCGCCGCGGAGACCAGCGTCAACCTTCGAGGCTAGATTCAATCTTCGCACACAGTTCCAGGTTTTCTGGAGCCAAACCTAGCAGCGAAATGGATAGTCGTCCTGAGGAGCAGAGCACTTGGAAGCGGAAACGCTGTGTCGCTCCGAAGACAAAGCCGTCTGTGGCTTCCAGACGTCCTCCGGTGGCCGTCCTGAGATGAGAGTCCAAAGGAGCTTGGCGCGATGCAGCCCCCACGAAATGACGACGTGGCTTCCCCGGGGGGGTCGTGAAGGGTTCCATGCGAGCACGGAGGGGGACCTATTTGTCCAACAGCCGGATCGCACGCAACCACGAAAGCTGTGGGGGTCGAGGCCAGGGCCGCGAGGTCGTTCTGCACTGTGCCATGCCCTCGGCCGTGGGCCCCGGGGAGACGCCCCACTTCTCCGCAGCATGCAGTGCTCACCCGCTGCTCTTCCCGGGGTGCCCTAAGCCCCCCTCCCGGGGCGGGGGCTTCTAGGCATCCTTCAAGACTCACCTTGACCTCCACCTCCTCGATCGCACAGAGAATTAGTCTCCTCTCGGCCCCGTTTTGCACGCGCGTCAGTCCCTACCGTGTGACTTCATTACGGCATCGCACTTCTTGCCTCTCCTCTGCCCCCTGAGCCGTGAGCGGGTGCGAGGCAGGAGCTGCCTCCATCAGGTCTATACCCCCGATGCCCAGCGATCGTCGATGCGCAATGACACACGCTGCGAGGGACCAGTCGATGCAACTTCCGCGAACCCATTTCCCCGTCTATCGCTTGTTCTTCTGAAGTCGCTGGGTCTTGTCCAGTGGGAGGGGGAATGTGGGATCCTGTGAGGATGCCCACACGTGCTGTGGGCACCCAGAGCTGACCCGTAGTGTCCGTAAGTGCGTGAGCGTCCCTCGTGGGCTTGTGACTCTCGAGTGTGGGCGTGGAGTGGGTGCTGTCGGGGGAGCCCCAGATCTGGAGAGGGTTCCCCGAGTGAAATCCGCTCCCAGCTCCGTCAGGCAGCTCAGCCCTGCCAGAAATACGCCCGCGGAAGAGCGACACGTAACAGGGAGCCCCGGAACGGCAATTACCGAGAGGCTACCGCCCAGAAGGAAAAGGGGATGAAAACCGCGGAAAATTAGAGGCGACACAGAACCGTCTTCGGTCTCAATGAGCCGCATTTCCCTCTCTTCCAGCAGCTGAACTCCGAGTGTCATTGGAGCGGGGGCTCGGGCGGGCCCGGCAGCTTCTGATGTCCCCAATTATGCAATAAGGGTAATCACTGCTGAGGGCTCAGTTGAGAAATGTCTGTTTCCCTGTGTCTAGAGCTCAGTAATCAGGGGGGAGGAGCACGTGAGAGCAGATGCGTGGATTTCAAGGCGATAAGCGTGATCTGGATTTTGCAGCTTGGGGGGGGGGCTGTGGGGTGGGGGAGGGCAGGGCGGGAGTGCCACCTCAGAAGGGTGCCCCGGGCAGAGCTCTGAGCGCCCTCCAGAAGGTCAGGGGCACCTCGCCTGTGCCCTGCCCCCCACCCCCAAACGTTTAAGGGTGACCACGAGGACGGGCCCTGCCCGCAGGCCGCATGGAGCCCCATTCTCGTTAGGCAGGTGTGGTGGGGGGTGGGGTGGGGTGTCAGGGCTCGGCGAGGCCCGAGGATGCGCTCAGGAAGAAGAGGACAAGTGCGATTGCCTTGTGCCTTTTCTTTTCCACGAAGTCAGAGACGCCCTGGAGCTCAGCACGCACGTCATCTCCCCGGCTACGCTGCAGTCGAGAAAACTCCATCCGTGTTGGGAAAGAGTTAACAAAAGATGCGTGTTGACAGAAAACACGTCACCGGACATAGAGTCGTGAGTCACATCCCACATAATAGGGACGAAGAGCAAAATCGTCCTCGGCCGCGGTGGTTACCAGTTGAGTTCAAACCGAGGGTGCTTTGTCAGCTGATAAAATAGCTGGGTTTTTGGGAAAAAAAAAATATGTTGTACTATTTGTCATCAAGTGGCCCGAAGAGGGGAAACTCAATAGGAGGACGGAGGGGTGTGGGGGGTGTGGGGCGGGTAAATGGCCTCTTCAGGGGTTCTGCCTCGGTCAGCATGCTGCCGACTTTGGCGAGAAGCGTGGGGTCATCACAGAAATGCGGAATTTGATCGCAGGAGCGAGTATCATGGGGTGCTGCGCCCGGCTCTGCCACTGTCTCCCTGGCCGCCTGGACAGCTCTTCCCTGCCCTGGGCTCGGGGGTCCCCGTCTGGAAAATGGGCAGATGGGATGACCGCTAAGGTCTCTCACAGCCCGGGATGGACTGTGTGTCTGGGTGGGCTCCGGAAACAGGTTAGTTCATCCAACAATAAGGTTGGCAGCTGCGTTTCTGGAAACTTCTTTGGCTTAGGAGATCTGGGTAATCTGGGACCAACGATGCCTGCTCGTCCTGTGTCGGTCTGAGCTGACTTCTGTATGTTCCCCCGTGAGATAAAATCTGCACCGTAACTCCACGGGGAAGGGGCTGTTTTTGTAGCTCAGACAGCGGAAAAGAGAAGTGACTCGCCCAAGGTCACACAGCCGGCGTGCGAGGCAGCCCGGCTGCCAACCACGGTCTGACCCCAGCCCCACGTTCTCTCCCCTGGGGGGAGGGAGTCCCTCAGGCCGCCACGGAGGGCAAAGGTGCGGGAGGTCCATCTGTTGCACCCGAGTTCAAAGGCCCTCTGTCTGCGGGAGAGGGACACTCTCAAGTGACCGGCCCTTCCCCTGACTCTCCCAGGTGGAGGGAGCAGGCGACTGTCCAGCCATCTGTGAGGGGAGGGGCCGGGGGACAAAGGCGGTGATTGTTTCTGAAGTTGGAGCAGATAGGATTCGTGGTCAAGGCCAAGCGGAGGGAGATTAGATCTGCCCTTTGCAGTCCTCTGCGGGCCAGGCCCGGGACAGATGGCCGACTGTTGTCATTTGATATGGAATTAGGCCAAGTCGAAGTTCAGGGTGAGAGGCTGCAGTTCAAGTTCCCATTCAGCTGTCGGAAAACGAGCCCCCCCTAATGAATGGCTCCCTCAACCCCCCGCCTGGCCGTGCCGGTCCCCTTTTTTGTTCCTGAACCAGCTTTTGTGTCTGAGGGCCCCTTGTCGGCCACAGTCACAGCCGTGCTGTTCGGTGGGGTGATTGACGGCGTTCCGGGGCTGTGCATGGCTGGAGCCCAGGCCCGAGCAGGGACCTCTTCGCCACCGCTCTGTGCCGCGTGGCCTTGGGCATGCTCTGAGCCTCGGTCTCCTCATCGGTGCCTTGGGGATAAAATACAGACCCCCGCGTGCTGATGAGGATTAAATCCTACCGGGTCACTCACTGTCCCGCATAGAGTGCTCACCGAACTCCTCCAAGGAGTGACTTAGCCATTTACGCACTTGCTTATCCAGCAGGTGTTTATGGAGCACCTACTGGGTGCCCAGCCTTATTTGGGGCGCTGTGGCTGCAGGGACTCACTGGTGCAAGACCCAAATGCTCCCCTCTGGCGTGGACAGCGTGCCACTCGCAGGGGGAAACGTTTGCATGGGAGCTAGGCTTCAGGGGGAAATGAGCAGGGGGAGCCGTTGTTCAACTGCAGGTCTGAGATTTGCCTTCGGAGAATGTTCCCTGATTTCCCCAAACACTTGGAATTGATGAGCCGGACCAGACCCTTTGTGAGCCTCTGTCGGACGCAATCTCACCCCTGCCAGGGCCGAGTTTGGCAGGCCCACAGGCGGTCCCGGGTTCTCATGCTGCCCCGGTCTGCCTTGCGTGTCCGCCAGCCACACCTCTGCTGAGCGGCGAGAACCCCTGAGCCCTGTGTTCCCACACCTGCCAGATGGACAGCTGTCGGATGGATCCGGGGCTTCTGTCCAAATGGGGACAGAGGGCAAGGCCCAACCCCACGGGAGCGGCTATCCCAGCTGTCGGGCACCCCGCAGAAATGCCCGCCTTGGAGAGGAAACGAGGGCCAGGTTCTTTGCTCCCTGAGCTTCCTGGGACTTGGACCTAGAAGGGCAGTCACGAGGGGCGTGCTCCCCCGGGGTGGGCCGCGTGGCCCCTGGGCTTGGAGATGGGGGCGGCGTGCAGCACGGCCTGTGGCCCCCACGGGGCCTGCCTGGTAGCAGCTGTGCAGTCCTCTGTGAAGCCCCAGGCCTCCGTGACGCTGAACCCTGGAGTCCGCTGTGTCGGATGGAATCGGGGCAGAAGCCCGACCCCAAGGCCACAGGGCAGCTTGGGTCATGGCCACCGTGGGAAGAGTCTGCATGGACGAAAGTGACCTTCCTCGGGCTGTTGGCAGCCGCAGCCGTGACGTGGTGGCTTCTCGGGAGTGCTGGGGGCACGCTCGTGGCGTGTGAGTGAGTGTGTGTGAGTGTGAGTGTGAGTGTGTGTGCGAGTTTCTGCGTGGGTACGTGGGTGTAACATTGTACTGACGAGTGTCACGTGAATTTGGTTATTTACGGAAGGACAGTTAGGCCGTTTCTAAGCTTTTGCTGTGATGCAGTGGGCGTTTAATGGGACAATGACCGTATTTGGTCGTCACAGGGTAAGACGTGGCAGACGCATTAACACTCACCAAATCATCCATTCGTTTTTCCAGAAGCCTCCCGGCCCCTGTAGTTAGGTGTGGTCATGTGACTGGTTCTAGCCCAGGCACTGAGAACAGAAGCACTGAGTGTGGCTTCTGGGCCGGACAGCGGAAAGCTAGAGAACGTGGGGTTCTCCAATCTCTCTCTGTCTACCATGGCGACTGAAGAGGCGGAATGTTCCAGAAGGTGAAACTACGGGAGGGTGGAGCCTCTGTCAGCGTGGGTTCCCGAGGGGCCCTGTGGAGCAGAGTCTACGGCAGACGCGTGCTGTGAGATTTGGCAGGAGCAAATCTGCAGCCACGAGGCATTTGGGATTTGGGGTTTCTGCTGGCCTCCCCGCTGCACGGTGAGAATCGATGTGTAGACATTTGGGACGCTGAATTTAGCAAGGGACTAACGTGAATGGTTGACCAGGAGATCCCCTGGAGAGGATCCGTGGAACTTCTGGAGCTGTGGGTGCAGACAGGACCCTCAGGGGAGCCACCTCGGGCGTCTGCACCTCTCCTCACCCCAGACCTCTTGGCCCCAGGCACACTCAAGAGAGCATCGGGGCTGTCTGTCTCTCATCACCCCCTGCTCTGTCCTTTTGGTCATACGGGACCCCTTGCAAAAAAAAAAAAAAATAGGTTATATTAGAGCAAAAAAAAAAAAAAAAAATCACAGGAGGGCGTACACGTCCACGCGAGTCCAGAAATGACCTAAATGTCCCACAGCAGGGGATGTGGTCAGTCACTGTGACGCGCACTGAAGCAGCCACTAAAAACGAGATCGGGGAAAAGCACGGGGAAACGTCTGTGTCTTCGTTGAGAGAAAAATAAAGCGCGTTACAAGTTGTGTCTAAAGCACGATCCCACGTAGAAGAACACAGACGTCTGTGCAGGGAGCGTGCACTGCAGGACGCGTGGACGTTGCCCCCGGGCCCTCCTGGCTGCGCTGAAACGTCGTCCTTGATCGCAGTTCCCTCTCTCACTCCGGAGCGTCCGTGACCACCAGTGTGCTGAGGCCTCCCCCCTCAGATGCCTCGCTAATATTTCAACACTTAGCGAAGGGCCGGTTCCTCGTTTCCATCTAAAACTGGCTTTTCCTCCGGCCCGCCGTCTCAGTCAGTGGTTCCACCGTTTTACCAGAAACCGGAGAGTCTTCCAGGATTTCTCTCTCCATTTCGTAAGTCCAAGCAGTTAGCCGATTCCCGCTGATGGATGCTCTCTGGCGTCCCTGGTGCCTGCCCACGTCTCCCGATCTCTTTCAGCACTCCGTCTTGGGGGTTCCTGTTCATGCCCGGAAGGCTGCAGCAGCCTTCGCTCCCCCCGACCCCCATCCACTGCACCCACTGAGGCCAGACGCATCTCTCCACCACGAAGGCCTGTCCACGGTGTTCCCAGCTCCCACAGCTACTCATGGCCCCCTGCGTGACGTCTGGTTCCCCCAAGGGGCTGCCCCAGCCATGCCAACGGACTCGTCACTTCCTGTCTACCTCTGGGCCCACCTGCCCACCCACCTATGCATCCACCCACCCACCCATCCATCCATCCATCCATCCATCTGTCCGTCCGTCCATCCAATAAAATCCGAACATACATCTTTTTTCCCCTCTTTAATTCCCCATCCCCCACTTCCACCCCTGACCTGCGGGTGTTGCCGTCTCCCTTTTAAGGACTGCATCTCTAAAGGCGGGGCGTCTCCTCCCACACGCTCACGGTGAGCACCTGGGGCCTGGCGCACCCAGGGTATGGTCCGTGGCTCCACCTGGAGTGCGAACCCAGGCCCATCTGCGTGGACAGCATATGTGCCAACCACAGCACTAGGGAGCCACCCCCAACCGTACATCTTTAAGATCCCTGTGACTTGGCTATAAAAACGTCACTATTTATTGGGATAAACAGTGATTCTAGGGATCCCGTATAGAAATCAAAGACAACAAAACAAAATAAAATTCTATCTATCTCCCTTTTTTAATGTTCCTTATCTTTGTGGCCTCTTTAGTTAATTTTTCATAATTCCCTCTTACCCTTCATCATTCTCTCTCGCTCTCTCTCCCCTTCCCACCCTCCTTCCCTCCCTCTCAGTTTGCATTTTGTTTGGGGTAAAAAAAAAAATAGTCATTTGCACCGGAGACCGATACCACATCGACTCTTTCTGCGCTTCTGTGAAACGTCTCTGTGGCGGCCTCCACTTGGCAAATTGGACCGTCTCTCATGGTGCTCATAGGAATGTTTGTACAAAGATTTCAGTCTGGAGTGTAGGCTTCCTTGATCTTGGTGAAGTGAAAGGGGGGAAATGAAGAAACAAATCACGAGCGTGCAGGGAGAGGTCACGGAGGAAGACCTCGTTTTCGTGTAAGCCCACGGAAAGGAGCACATGGCCAGCATTTGGATTCCCCTGCAAAGCAGAGCAGAAAGGGCTCTGCCTGGGTGTTGCTCGTTGAGGGGCTTATTTATTATCTATTTATTTTAATGATGGGAAGCCCCGTCGGAGGAGGTGTGGAGCCCTAATGAGAGCTCGCGGGGTCGGGCTTGCTCCCGGCACGCCGCCCTCCGCCGCCGCGTCCCGAGGCTCACTGGCATGCGCCTGCCTCATTACGGACACATGCCCTGTCATGTGTTCTCCCTCACTTAGTGACAATTTGTCGCTGTCACCCTTGACATGTCGCTGCTCGGCAGACGGGTTTGACTCCGGTGCCAAGTCCGACGCTTGGATGAGAGGCAGCAGTAATCTGAACCGAAATAACGGGGCGAGAGCGGCTGATTTCACTCTGACATCATCCTAAGACCACGCACGGAAGAGAGAGAAGTGCGCTGTTTAAAGGGGCGGGCTTCGTTTCTTAAAAGCCTCCCCCTCCCTCCCCACCGCCCCTCCGTTCCCTCTCTTGCTCCGAGTCTGAGTGTTCAATTATTCTCTAGGATGATGCTTTTATTTTTGAAAGATGAAGGCTTGCGTTTTAATAACCTGCATTTTCAATTAAGTGCCCCGAGATGCATGGATATAACTATTATTTAAACTCTAAGTAATGGCTGGATGTAAAAATTAGGAAACGCTGGGCTTTGGATAAATTACATTCAAATGAGTTCTTATTATAAATGGGGTAGGAGATGGATTTCTTAGCTCTGGCTGGCTAAAGAGCCAACATTTGTATCCCCTTCATTTGTTTCAATGTATTTCGAGCCAGATTGACATCCATACGGCCTGACATTAACTGAGTGCTGCCGCGTCAACGTACTCAAGTTTCGTAAACCCCTGGGAAGTGCGTCTTCGCCGGCTTGAAGGAGAAACGTGCCAGTCCTCTTCCTGTTAAAATAGTGCTGTTTGTCTAGTGATCCTTTAAGCCATCGTCGAGCAGTATCAATCTTAATAAAACGCATCAAACGGGCCATACGCCGGGTAGGGCTGGGTGTGTAAGAAACTGGGTTTTTTTCCCCCTGAAGAGATGGCGACATTTTTTTTTCCCTGTGCAAAGAGATCCTTTTGTATCCCATTTCCCGGTAAACGCCGCTTTCCTTCTGCAAAGAGACGAGAACTCGATGCCAGTTCAGAGCAGATTTTTGTCCTTTTTTCCCACCTTGCCCGCCTTTCGTGGGGACGGGAGGCGACAAAGGGAGACGATTTCGATCTCTGTCCTGGGAGACAGAGAGGACGACAACGAGCGAACGTGTAGGTGGTTTCCTGCGAGGGGGGCATTTGGTACCTGGTTCTGTTTCGATGAAGCCGAACTCCAGTTTTCTGGTTCTCAGTGAGGATTAGAGACGGCCACGTGCATCAGAATCCCTGAGTCCTGACCGACGTGTTTCTCTCCGTGGGCAGACCTCAGAGGGTTGCCTGGCGATCACGGAACGAAGGAAGGAGCCTAGAGAGATGGATGTCCAGCGGCATGTCGGGACACCGCAGCCAAACTCGTGCCCCTTTGCAAAATGCATGCATTCATCCATTCATTCATTCGTTCATCCGTCAGATATGTACTGGGGACCGGACTCTGCACGGTGTGGGGTGCGCTAGTGGGAGAGCTGGGAACCGAGCAGGGTGCTGGGCGCTGAGAACGGTGCAGATGGAGGAGATCGATGCCGGCGAAGCGTGAGGCATGGCGGGAGCCTAGCCACACCTGGGAGGGAAGCACGGCCCTTCCGGGGAGCACACCTGGGTGGCGGCGTCAAGCACAGGTGGGAGCCCGCAGGCGTTTGAAAACACGTGGCCACATCTGGGGGAAGCGGGAACAGTCAAGGCCGGGCTTCGTGCTCGGGTACACAGGGGCAGTGGAGGAACCGGAGGAAGTCAGAGGGACCCGCATTCAGGCGAAGCTCCCCGCACCCACTGACCTGATTGATGGGCTATGGAATGGCTTTGCCGATGGAGCGGACCCTTGGCAGGACGCCGGCTGGGCCTTGGCCTCGGCTTGGCTGTGTGTCAACGGCCACACTTCTAAAGCACGCAGGCTCCGGTAGCGCCTCTGATGACTGTCCCCATTTTCCGTCTGTTAGGAAGAGGCGATGTCCCTGAAAGAAGGTGGAGACACTCGCATAGAAAAAGACCCCTAGGGAGCCGAGGGCCCGCTCCCTGGCGGGGTGGCTGCCATCCTCCCGGCCGGAGTTCAGTCCTGTCCGCTCTCAGCCACCCTTTGCCAGCCCGTCACTCGCTCACTGGTCCGTTCGGTTGGTAGCGAGTGCCTCAGGCACTGGATCACGTGCTGGACGCTCGGCCACTAACTCAGCCTCTCTGCAGCTCATGGCTCAGCAGGGACGCGGGATGGTGTCATCACGAGCTGTCCAGGCACCGCAGACACCGGCTCCCGAGGGAACTGACGTGAAGCCAAGGCCTGAGCATCAGCAGGGGTCACCGGGCAGGACGAGATGGAGCTGGGCGGGTAGAGGGTGCTCGGTGCCGCCAGGTGCTAGAGAGGAGGAAGACCCCAAGCATCTCGCAGTCGGAAGATGCGGTTCCCATCTGAGCTCCCACGGGCGACGACGGCCGTCCTGGGTACGGTGGCTGATGTTGGGGCCTCGGGTTCCTAGGATGGCGACGACCGTAGTGGCGAGAGTTGAAGGGGATGGTGCACGTGAGAAAGGCTCAGTGACGGCGAGGTGACTCTGAACGAAATCCTACATTTTCTCCGTATTTCAGGGGGACACCCAGTCACCGTGGAACAACGGGCATCGATGGCCACTGCTACGCGCCACCCTCTCCACCCCACAGGCGAGGAAACGGGACACGCGCGGCTGGCGAGGAGGCTGGGGAGGGACTTGCCCACACGTCCCTGGCCCTGCGCTCCTCAGCCCTTGCGGGGTGGGGTGTAGCCTCGAGGAGCTGACAGCAGCCCTGCGGTGCTCCCTGGGGGGACATCTGGCAACGTGTGGGGACAGTTTGGTTGTCATAATGCATAGGGAATCCCCTCTCAACAGATAGTCAAGTCTCCCCAAAATGCCAGTGGAGCTGAGGCTGAGAGACCCTGTTCCTGTTGGGGAGAGACACCCAAACAGACGACGTCAGGTGTCTGCAGCGAACGGGGTGTTCGCGGTGGATCGAAGCTACTGCGGGAGCACAGTGGAGGGACCTTACTCCCCGGCCCGGGTGGGGAGCAGATGCGTGATGGGAGAGGTTTTCCCGAAGGGGATAAGTCTTCCCTGGAGGGGGGTAAGCAGAGGGGGCCCAGAGAGGGCGCGGCTGGGCCAAGGCCCAGGGCGTGAGGGGGCCGTGAGGGCCACAAGCCCCTGGTCACTTCTTGAGAATGAGCTTGAGGAGGCGCGTGCGGGAGGGGAGACTGAGGCTTGGCATCGCCCCCTTTACCCCCGAGGAGCTCAGGCGTTGTGCGGGAGGCAACGGGGAGCCAGCGAGGGGCAGTGGGCAGGGACGGGCTGGGGCAGGTCTGCATTTCGGTTCGGTCGAGCCGTGTCGTGCACCTCAGCGGCTGCACTCACGGTGGCACGCGAGGTTGTGGGGGAGAATCTGTCCCCCAGCCCGGCTGGGAGGAGCTTGTTTATTCGTGTCTCCCCTGGGGGCCCCTGGGGACTGGGCTCCCCTCTTATCACGGACCCATCCACGTCCCAGGCAGCCGGGGAACCGTTGGGAGACTCTGGGCCTCACCCCTGGGGTCACCGTCGGGGCCCGAACGACTGGGGATGCGCAGGTGGCACCTGAGAGTGGAAATTGGTTCTCGGCCACCGAGGGGCCTGGCGTCCACTGCTCAGATGGTGGCCACGCTGGCCTTTTCCAGGGAGGGAGAGCGATTACGTCATGCCGGCCTGGCCCTCCTTCCGAGAGCTGGCCCTAGCGTCGCTGCGCCCCTCGTTTTTCCCCCTAAACCTGGGGTTAATTGGGGACGGCTGCGTTTCTAATAGGGGGCGTCTGAGACAAAGCTGTGTGGGCTCGCGGCCTTCCATAGTCCATTAGGCAGGGCCTTCAGAGTCGGAAGGGTCACCTGCATCTCTGGAGAGAGAACTCATTAAGGGGACAGTAGGTTCCAATTAGTGGCAGGGCCCAAAAGGACCAAGGTGCAAAAACACCCGTCCTGAGCCGCGCTCCCAAAGGGGCTCCACCATCCAGCTGCCGGCTCCGCGCCGCACAAACGCACACACAGCGCGAATGTCTGCTCCGAAAGCCTGTCCCCGGCGCCCGGGCTGTCAGGCGACGGCGAATAGGAAAGGCCCCTCGCTCCCTTCCCCTTCTTCTTCTACTTTATTTTTAAACTTTCAGTTACAGTTGACTTTCAGTATGATTTGGTGCTCGTGTCTGGGGTGCAGCATGGTGGTGAGGCATTCGTATAATTTGCAAAGCGACCCCCAGCCAGCCTGGTTGTTATACAGATTATCCTGACGTCAGTGACTCTGTCCTCGTGCCGTACGTTACGTCCTCGTGGCTGTTTTGTCACGACCAACTTGCACTTCTCAATCCCTTCCCCCATCCCACCCGGCCTCCCGGCCCCCTCCCGTCTGGCGACCATCCTCGGTTCCTTCTCTGCATCGACGAGTCTGTTTCTGTTTCGTTTGTCCGTTTATTTTGCTCTTCAGAGCCCACGTGTAAGTGAGACCGTGTGGGATGTGTCTTCCTCTGTCTGACTTACTTCACTCAGTGTAATTCCCTCTCGGCCCTTCCACGTTTGCTGCAGATGGTAAGAGTTCATTCTTTTTCATGGCCGAGTAATATTCCATCGTGTATACGTACCCCCTCTTCTTTACCCAGCCGCCAGTCGCTGGAAGGCCACTCACTTTCACGAGGCCGTTTCTTTTCTCCTCAAGGAAAGAAGCAGCCGGTGGGCATGGCCCAGGACCCAATCCTCCTTTGTCCGGTGTGCGCAGCGGGGGGCCCCCGGGTTTGGAGTAAGCCGTGTTGTCTACATGCCCTGCACGTCAGCGGCCCCTGCTCTTCGTCCTGCCCTTGCACCCCAAGGACGCCCCCACCGGCACGGGGACGGCTCGTGACTCCTCCCCACAGCTGTGGTGGAGGCGGCAGGGAGGGCGCTTGCTTTGGCCACGAATGGGGACGTCTCTGCAGAGGGAGGCAGGACCCGGCTCTGACTGCGGGGAGGCAGCGTCTTCGCTTGGACCGTGGCGCAGACATGTCAGTCAGCCGCTCTGAGTCTCCAGTGGCATCTCCATTCAGAACTGGGCCTCGGTACTTCAAGCACCGAGTACGTTGCACGCACCCACGCTCACACACGTTTCCCTTCCCTTTACATTATCCCGAGGGCCTGTGGCCTGGGCGCAGGGAGTTGTTATTCCCATTTTAGAGGTGAGGGAAGTAAAGGCCAGCAGGGGCCACCAGTTACCAAAGCCTTGACCCTCCAGCCTTCACCCCACGTCACGAGGCCGGCGTGGTGGCTTTGGCCAAGTCCCACCGCCCACTTTGACTCTGATGTTCAACGCAGGCTCCGAGGTGTTAGAGGGAGCTCGTACTCCGGACGGTCGAGAGTTGGGAGGAAGCAAAATGCTAACGGATGTGAACTTCGCAGCAAACTTGGCCGAGCGAGGCCTCAACAGAAGCTGTGGGGCCTGGGAGACCGGGTGGGGGCCCTGGACCCGCCCGGAGGGTCTCAGTTCCTCCCTGAGCACAGTGGGGACGGCGGGACCCACCCCATCAGGTTGTGTGGGGTCTGAACGAGCTCATGGTCAGCGGAGGGACCTATAGCAACGTCCCGGAGACGGTGGCCCTTCTGCTTTCTCTGTCGATTTGGAAAGAGCAGCTCGAGGGACCAGAAGCTGAGGCCCGTCCCCCAGGTAGGCCCCCCTCCAGGAGCCCTCCCCACCGCCTCGCCCTCATCGCCCCGTCTGTTTCCTGCCTCTTCTCGTCCGTGTGTTCACTGTGTGATTTCGGCCTCTCGCGCTGGGCTCCAGGCTCTGTGGGGACAGGGCTTTGTGTGTTTGCTTCTCCGCTGTGTCCCCGCCGCTTACGACGGCGTCCGCCCGTGGTCCGTGCTCAGCGATGAGTAGTCCAGGGACTGGATGAATGAGCTGGCATCCTTCCAGCATGTTCTCGGCCAACCAAGCGTCTCCGATTCTTTCCACAAAACCGTGGCCGCACCCTCAAGGCCTGTGCCACCTGCTGCTGCTCTGAGGACCCGTCTGTCATCTCCTCCCCATCGGCAGGGCCACTGACCACGGCGGGAGTCCAGAGGCGAAGCCCTGGGACCCAGCCTTGCCTTGGTGGCTTGGAACCCTCTGGAAGCCTCCTCCTGCCTGTTTCTGGAATAAGGAGGCTCAGCTTTCTGATCTCGATGGCGCCTTCTCGGCCTGACCGTCCGTCCTCTTAGAGAACATGGGACTTAGTTAGGTTACAACTGGGCAACGGGCTAAAATCCGTTTTCTCCCGCTCGAAGGGCGGAGGTCTCGCGGCTGCAGACGTGACCTAGTCTGAGAGGAGGCGTTGGGGGCCGTGCACCCACCGGGACAGAGGCCGGCTCGGTGGCCGCGGGCGCTCCCGGCCGCGAGATGCTCTGCTCCGGCCGATCTTCCCGCACTCTAACTCGGCCGTCTCTCTGTTGCGTGGCGACGATCACGGACAGAGAATAGGACCGTGACATTTTGGAATTATGTTTCGTGACACAGCAGAAAAAGAGAATTAATTCCGTCCATTGACGAGCCTGTCAATTTACTCGTATTGGCTTTTCGGTGCCCGCACCGCGGATGGCAAAGTTCCGATCCTAGAAAAGGCATCGTCTCGGGGTGTCGTGCGCACGTCTTAGGGGGCTGAGGGGTGAGGACCGCTTCTTCCCATCGCATCAGTATTAAAGGACACGACGCCCTGTGCGCTCATGTTCGTCTTTCACGTTAAAAACACCAGCGACATCCCGAGCGACGCGTCGCTGACTCCTCCGCCATCCGGCAGGTGCCGAGTCCCCCCAGCACGTCACAGTTCCGCTCCCCGCCCTTCGCCACGGCTGTCCCGTCTGTCATGACTTCCTGCCTGGACCACTGCAGTGGCTCCTTGGGACCTGCTCGTCTCCAGGTCTCCCGTCCCCCCACACACCCAGCCCTGAGGGCACCTCCTGCCACCCCACAGCCTGCCGGGGCTCCCTTACACCTGGATGCAAGTTCAGTTTTCGGGAGCCACCGTGGTCCGTCCTTAGCCTGTCACCCCGCCCCGCATCCTTTTATAAGCCTTGGGCCCCTCCGGGGGCTCAGTTTTGCATCCCCGTGGGAATCTTCCTGGGCCCCCGCTTATGGCTCCTGATTCAGGGGGGTGGGGCGGGAGATTGTATGTTAAAGGAGAACCAGGGGGACCTGACGTCGTTGTGGACTGCAGAGCTGCTCATCCGTCACCCCTAACCAGTCCCCGTCCCTTATCTGTTCCCGGAGCCCTCCCTACGCCCCGGCCCCTTAGCTCACCTCCCCCTCTGCAAGCCGAAACCTCCCTCCTCTGCCAGGGGACCCCTGACGGCCACAGCCAGGAGTCTCTCCCCCCCACAGCTCTCAGAGTCTTCTTAAATTGGACTTTTCCTCGTCATCAGGACCCCTTTCCCGCCGTTAACTGAGCCACAACTAGCCAGGTCCTCCGTCGTTCCTTTTCACACTTCTGGCAGAACGGCTCGAATGTCCAATGTCGATTTTGTTGGTCATAACGGTTTTCGTCCCTATAGCACTCTAGAGTATTTAAAAATATTTTTAATCGTCTCCATTTATTTAGCTAAAACGGGGAACTTGCTCTGCGTTCGCCGTGGTGCCACGCCGTGGCCTTAGAACTTGGAAGAGCCACGGTCTGTCAGGTGGCAGACGAGCCGCCGGGTTCTCGTGATTAAATCGAGGCCTCTGATGGATGAGACACGGTATTCCCGTGTCTACCACGACGGCCCCGACATGGAGCACCGACCCGGGACATAGCAGGGGATGCAGCAGGTCCAAGTTTAAGGTAAGTGGGACCATGAGGATTGTCGTGAGAGCATGATGGGCGGCTTTGTCCCGTGAGGCCCAGGGGGTGGGGAGCTGTGGGCGTCGGGTCAGGAAGTTCTCACGGTCTGCCCGGTCACCCGGCGGGACAGGCAGGTGTCGTGCGCCCCGTGCGTCAGTCAGTCCTCAGACGGCTCCGGAAGGGATGGAGGATTGCCAGGGAGGGGGCACCGGCAGGACGGGCACCAGGGCCTGTGACTTCTAGGCCGCGAGGTGAAGTCACAGCAGGGCAGCTCTGGAACCTTCCCCCCGGCTGCAGTGATTCCTGCAGCGTTGGACCGGCCTTTCCGGCCGTCTCGTCTGGCTTGGGGCTTCTTGAAGGAAGTCCTGCTCGCAAGCAGGTGTCAGGGTCCCCAGCGAATCGGGCTTCGCTGCTGGCTCCACCGTGTCCTGTTGGTTTATCCTAAGAGAAATCCGTGAACAGGCGTCCGACGCAGGTGAGATAGGTTTGGTGTGTCGGGGTGTCCGCCTGAATCCCTCACTTCCTCGGGCCGGCCTGGAGCTTCCAGCGGTGACCCTGAATTCCTCCACGGGACTAGCTGAGGCGTGGCTCTCGCTCGAGGCGTTCTCTGCAGCCACCTCGACCTTCCTGTGGGAGAGAGAGGTGGCTCTCCAGGGACAGGGAGGTGTCAGGGCCGACCAGAGGAAGGCCCCTTGGGCTTCTGCCCTCTAATGGGGGGATTACAGGCAGCACCGGCCTGGGACTCGAGGCCCCGGGGGAGTCCCCGGATCCTTGTCTTCAATTGAACATCTGCCCTTCTCTCCCTGGGCCCCACGATCAGCGTCCTGGTGGGCTCTACCCCCCACGCCCACACCCACGGAGGAGGCCCTGGTCCCCTTTTGTGTCTGGAGCTTCTGCCAATTGAGATCAAAACAGCACCTGGAAAAAGCCTCGACGTGCGGTCCTAGGAATTCGAAAAAGTTCCAGCAAAATTTGGCCCCTGGTTTGCCTAATGGTGACGCAATATGTGAGGAAGGAAGGTGGCCCTGAGCACCCCCTGTACGTGGATAGGGAAGGCAGTTCACAGACGCCCACGTGGCCACTGAAGAAAGAGCAGCACCCAGAGGCGCGAGGGGTGGGCCGCCCCGTCCCTGTCCACGGTGCTGACCGGCCACCGGCCTCGGGTCCCATCACTTCTCCCTCGGTGCCTCCTACCCACTTCCCAGGGTTTCCAGCCTGGTGGAGAGGCAAAGAAGGGGGTTGTGAGGACGAGGAGACCACTGGGCCGGGGCTGTTGGAGCCGCCTGGCCACGGAAAACTGTGAGGCCGAGAAGATGGCCTTTTCACGTCGTTGCGGTTGCCAAGGAGGTTTCTCTCTCTAGGAATGAAGGGGAAACCCTCCACCCCAGCCTCACGCGGGCCCTAAAGGTCCAGCGCACACACCGGCTCACTCTCCGGAGTGCAGGCCGACTCTCGTCAGGACGCTGTCCCTGCGCCCAGGCGGAGCTGATTGTTCCGTCCCACGCTCTCGACGGCCTGTCCCTTTCTATTGTGGCAACGTGCCTGGCAGGGGCTGGAGGCTATTTATCTCTGTGCCCCAAGCATGAGCCCTGGGCCCTGAGCAGAGCAAAGGCCCGAAGGCGTGCCGAGTAGATGACAAACCTCTCCCCGACACTGTCCACTCGCCCGGGCCCTGGGCCCATCTTCCACTTGCCCTGCTGCCTGTCTTGGAGATAACAGTCCATGGGGACTCACCAGCTGCCACCACACCCTCCAACCACCCCGCTCCATGCTTCTCATTTCCAGATTCCCACCCCCCCATTCGGACTTGCGGGCCTCGGTTCCCACACGCTGCCAGGTGAGCCGAGGCCGCTCTGCCTGGCCGCGTGGGAAACCGAGGCTCATGGAGGGGATGAGGTGTCCCAAGGCTGCACTGTGACTCCACCCTTCAAAGCCTCAGCTGAGCCGGGGGCTTCTCTTCTTTCCTTCTTGGCTTTGAGGCGCGTGCGAAGCAGCCGCCGTTGTCGGAATCTTTGCAGATGCCCATCTCCCTTCGCTGGACTGGAAGGGACTCGCTGTGCGTTTCTGGCCTCTGCCACGTTCTAGCTTTAGATGTTGCCACGTCGAGCTCCCCCTCTCCCCAGTCCCCCACCCAAATCCTTAGTGCATTTACCGTGTGCCCGGAGCTCCCGACAGCCCTCCCTGCGCACCAGGCATCGCTGTCCCCATTTCACAGGTGAAGGTCTGAGCGCGCTCGTCTGAGCGTCTTTCTCTGGGTCAGTGTCGGGAATGGCAGCGTGGGCCCAAACCCGGAGCGGGCCGGCTTCTTTTCGGCCTGCAATCTCTCATTACGGCTGTCCAGGGAACACCTGGCCTGGTATCGAAAGCAACAGATCTGTGGGAAGGAGCCCTCCCTGTGATTTAGTTTCTTTGAGGTTCCCAGGATATTTTTTTTCCCTCTTTTCCAAACGCAGCGCTGCCATATTCCCACCTGAGGTCATTAGCCTCAGCGTAGGTTAAAAACAAAGTGTTTGTGTCCATCGTCTAATTGCACAGGCACCATCAAGCCCTCATTACCGTCAGCCTAATTATTTTGAAATCCAGCGTGTTATCCTGTTGAACAATTAGGCAGATGATAAGCATTTGCCCCACCTGCCCAGGGGCGGGAGGTGAGCCTGGCTTGAGGGAGGCAGGAGGAGGAGGCCCCGGGCTGCACCGGGAGGAGGGGAACCATCTACCCTCGCAGGCCCGAGCCGAGGCAGCGGCAGCGAGCGGGCAGCCCACCCACTCGCTTCTGATTATTTTCCATCCCCAACTCGCAAAGCCGCTAACGAGAATTCCACCTTAATGAGCAGGGAGGATGGGACCCGACTGGTCGGAGGGGACATCGTTACGGAGCCGGACCCTAATTGTCACCACTCAGCTCTCTGGGCATAAATAAAATGCTTTCTCCGGGGGGTGGTAAACAGAGCAGCCTGGAAGAGTTCTGAGAAGCGTTTTAAGCCTGAGCACCGGTGTCCATGCTCGTTCTCGCGGGCGCTGTGGCCGCCCTGCCTTGCCGTCGCCAGGGTTGGCAGCGGCTCAGCGTTTGGCCCTGTGTCTGGGACGGGGCATGGGGCGAGGACTTTGTCCTCATGGCCTTGTGAAATGCGGCAGAGCGTTGGGAAATTGCAAGGGGAAGGGAGCTCGGTAGTCGGTCGACCCAGTTCCTCTGCGTAATAAATAAGGGGGTCCTCCACGGAGGGGGAACCCCGGGAGTCACGCCCCAGGCATTCGGATTTGCGGACTCTGATGCGGGGAGCTGCTGTTTCCCGTGCCCCTGACCTTGTTCTCAGGGTTTATGTGGATTTGAGCCACCACGGTCCCCGTGAGCCACTTACTCTTATTCTCCCCCGTTTTACAGATGAGCAAACCGAGGCCCAGAGAGTTTAAGCGACGAACCCAAGGTTCTGCATAGCCATCGAGCAGCAGAGCCAGGATGTGAGTCCAGGCAGCCTGGCCTCGTGACCACCTCCATGCACTGCCCAACCGCACCCACGGGTGATGGAGTTCAGGCTGCTATGCAGGCAGAGTCCTCCCCCGCCCTGGAGGGCTGTCCCTTGGGTGACTTCTAACACACGAGCAAAACAGAGGCGAGTCTGGTGGGAGAACGGCACCAAGATGTTTACGATCCAGAGGGAAACTGGGCCGAGGATGCGCAGGGCCTCCGGGCACCTGACCTGGCTGTGTGCGGTGGCTGGGATCTGGAAGGTTCCAGAAGGGTGGTGGTGATTTCTGAGCTAAATCTTGAAGGAGGTTGAGTCATTGGCCCACAGCTAAACAGTGGCCTATCAGGGATCAGAGTGAGGGACTCCCACCTCCCTGCCCCACACCATCCCGTCCACCAAGCGTCCCCTTCCTCCTCGCAAGGCCGGAAGCCCCTTCTGAACGTGCTCGTGACTGGGCCCAGGGGTAACTGAGAGGATGACGAGACAACGTCTCCTCCCCAGGGTGACTCGGAGAAGCCAGGGGTGAGGGGACTGTTGAGGCAAGATTCACGCGCAACCAGACGCTGCGCCAAAGCTGGGTGGGGTTTGGGGCCCAAGGAAGGCATCGCACTCCTGGGAGCCGGCTCCCTACCCATCCCTGACTCTCGGAGAGAGGTCACTCATTCAACCTCGCTGCGGGCTGCCGGCCGCGGGGACCGCCGCACCCCAGGCCCTGATACCCAGGTGTTGCTCCGGCGTGGGAGTGCAGGGAGCCCCCTGACGGGGCTGCTTCTTAGGAGACGCGTCAAGTGTCCCGCAAAGACCCAGCCCTCCCACATCTGGCTTGTTTTCAACAGGAATCCCTCAGGAGCAGACCTCACGAGAGGAGTCGTAAGATGGGGCTTAACTTTACTGGGCAAAGCAAGTGCCAGAGGACACCGAACCACGAGACAGGTGCCGACTCTCTCTGGGGCTGGTTCCCAGCTCCTCGCCCTGGCCGGCAGCCTCCCGGGCCCAGGCCGCGGCTCCCCTAAGCAGGGCCCAGCTGGAGGGAATAAGCTCTGAGCTGCGCCTCCAATGCCCTTCGCTAAATCCTCGCCCAGGAAACCACAAACGAGATCACCCGGTTCCCACCACCCCGCGTTGGGAAGCCTGAGCTGACTCATGTCCCTCGCCGCCTCCTCCCAGCCACGAGACCGGGCAGTCCCTTCTCTCCGGGCGCCTATTTCTCCCGTGTACAAGGGAGACAAATCGTATTACCTACCGCGTGGGTTTCCCAGAGCGGCTCAGCCAAGCACCCACTGGGGGGCTGGAGGCGAGGTCGGGTTCCGGAGGGCCCCTCCTCCAGGCCGCAGGCCGCTGACTTCTCTTTTTATTCTCACGTGGGAGAGGCGGCAGCTAGCTCTTTGGCCTCTTCTTATAAGGACACTAATTCCACTCATGAGGGCCCCACCCTCACGGCTAAGCACCTCCCAAAGGCTCCTTACACCATCGCATTAGGGGTTAGGTTTCGACACATGAATTTTAGGGGGACACGAACATTCAGCCCATAACTCTCTCTCTCATCATCTATCAGCAATCTAATCTATCTATATCCATCATTCTTCTGTCATCTATCTATCTATCCATCATCTATCAATCATTTATCTAAATCTATCAGTCATCTATCTATCTATCTATCTATCATCTATATCAATCATCTCTCTCTCTCTCATCTATCATCTCTCTGTCTCTATCATCTATCTACCCTCTACCATCTATCATCTATCGATCATCTGTCTGTCTATCTATCTACCATCTATCTATCTATCTATCTATCTATCTATCTATCTATCTATCTATCATCTATCTATCTATCATCTCTCTCTCTCTTTCTCTCTCTCTCTCTCTCTCTCTCTCTCTCTCTCTCTATCATCTATCTATCTATCTATCAATCTCCAATCTATCTTTGTCTATCACCCATCTATCTATATCTAGCTATCATCTTATCGGTTTTGTTTGTCTGGAGAGCCCTGCCTGACACACAAGCATGTGACTTTGTGTAAGCCGCTTGATGATTGGGGCTTCAGCTTCTTCTTCGGTGAAATGGCTGCAGTAGAATTTACCTCGTATAATTGTTTTAAGAATTAAATTAGACGCTGCCCATCGAACCCTCAGCACAGGCCTGGCACGTGGAAAATTCTACATAGAAAACTTTAATACTCGTGGCTTATTTTCTCGTATCTGCGTCATGAGCGCTCATTTGTCAGATGCGCTGTTTATGTGCGGCGAGGAAGGGGCAAAACACGGCCACTGAATCGTTAAAACACAGCGAATGTACGATGCCTTCTGATTTCCCAGGACGCTAAACAAACAGGCAGCTTGGGATGCACCAGGTCGCGTTCCCGTTCTTCAGGCTGCGCTGTGCAACCCCTCTGCCCTCCCTCGAATCATCTGCAAAATCACCCTGACCCCGCTGGACTGGAATAGGCTACGGTGGGTCCTGCAGGAGGTTTGCTGTTCGTTGTCGGTCATCTCCCCGTGTATCACCGTGGCCCTTTGTCCCGAGGCTGAGAGGAGACAGGGCCAGCTCTCACCACGCTCCTTCGTGGAGGGCCCAGTAGAAGCCCTTTTTACAGACGGGGAAACGGGGGCTCTCAGAGGTTAGTACCTTCCCAAGATCACACCTTCCCAAGTCTCGGAGCTACCGTTTGAACTCAGGTCCACCGGAGTTCCCATCGTTCCTCAAACAGGGACGTTCCTCTTGTTTGGCCAAAGGTCCCGGCCCCACAGAGCTGGCTTGGTGACTTAGCCTCGCCTTGTCCTACCTGAGACTTGTCTCCATCAGCTGGTACCTTGAGTGTTTCTCCACCCTGGGCCTCCCTGCCTGCCAAGGCCTCTCTGGGCTCGTCTCTGTCTCAGGGGGACCCCGGGCTCACACAGCCGGTGCTGCCACTTAACTCCCGCATGACCTCAGGCCCACCCTGGCCCTCCACGCACAGTCCCCACCGTGGTCCTGGCCACTTAAGGTCACTGTGAGGATTTAATAATTCCAGAGACAGGACTTTCAAACCGGAGCTCGCAGCCTGTCTGCTGCGGGACGTTGGGCACGTCATGGACCCTTCGAAGCCGTGGCGTCCTCCTCATGGCTCTCTGCACACGTCCCGGTGAGGCAAAGCAGCCAAAGGGGCAGGTTCCTTGGGAGGTTAAACCATCAAGCCACGACCGGAACCACAGCTACTTTGGGGACTTCGGGGTTGGCGTTTTTGCCTCGTTTAATCAATGATGGGGCTCCTGGCTGCAGAGCCCAGGAGGGTCTCATTTGGAAGGAAAGAACTTAGATGAGCAATAGCGATCCTCTCGGCACTGGGCTGGCCCTGCCTTTTCCTGGATGGAGACACGGAAGCACCCAGCAGAGACGACGGATCCTCGTAGAGCCCGGCCCACTGGCTCCTTGAGGCTGAGAGGCACCGGGGGGAGCCACACGGTCCACATCCCTCTGCCAGCAGCGTCAAGGTCGTCATAGAGATGACCCCGACCTTGACAATAACGACGAGTGTTTATTAGATGCTAAGCTCTGGGCCCCACGCCTCCCACCTCGACTCTCGGACGTCTTTCTCACGACGGCACTGTGGGGAGGATCTTGTGTCACCCCCACGTATGGATGGGCCAAGCAAGGAGCTGCGAGGCTAAGCACCTCTTCGTGAAGCCCTTCAGCGGCACCTCGGCAGAGCTGGCGTGGAAACAGTCGTGTCTGCTCTTCGCACCACCAGGAGATTTTGTCTTCTCCTTCTCGTCCGCTGCAAAAAATCCGTTCGATGTTTTTACGTCGGAATGAGCCCGTGGATTTTAATGGTTTTATTTTATTTGTTGTTATTTAATGTCATTATTTTATTATTAAAATTAGTTTATTCAGTATTTTTTTCAATTATGAATAAATATATGATATCATCTATTACTATCGCCATTCATTTCCTTGCTCAACTATCCCGGATTTGGCCAGCGGGAACCCTTTTAGACCGCCTCCTGCGTCCTTTTGCCACCTTTCCATCACCCTTTGAGCTCTTTCTTAACTTGTGGCATCATAAACGATCCCAGGCTCCCCTCGCCTATGCCCTGCTCAAGCCCCGAGATCAGCCGTTTTTCTAGGGAGCCCCGGGTCCTTCTAGGGGAGAGTGGTATTTAGAAGCCAAGATCTGAGTGTACGTGTGTGTGCGGCGTCTGAGGCGTCACTGCTTCCAGGCCCTCTTGGCCCATTTCCAAATGTTTCTTGGAAAAGGAGAGACCACAACCCTTTCTTGAGTTGCCGAGCCTCAACGCAGTGTTATTTTAATTCTGCCGTCAGAAAAAAACCTCCCGAAGGGGACCCCAAGACCCTCTCAGTCCCCTTGATGCTCGTTTCTTCATGTCGAAGGCTTGCCAGAGAGTGTGAGCAAACGTCTGGGCTTGGCATGAGCCAGGGGCATCCTCTGGTCCTGGACATCGGGTTGCCATTCTCTTCTCCCCCTCTCCCTTCCTCTCTCTCTCTCTCTCTCTCTCTCTCTCTCTCTCTCTCTCTCTCTCTTTCATGCGGCCCAAGGTTTCTGGACTGTATTAGTCACTGAGACACAACAAGGCAGAGCAAACCTTGGCCCTGACGTAGCTGGCGTCCCAGCTGGGGAGACAGACAATCCAGAAACAATCAGTTGAACAGCATTACGACTAGAGATGCCTGGCAGAGGCGAGCGGGCGGGCCCCCATGATGCGGAGAAGTGGGGTGAGGTGGTGGTGATGGTGCAGATGCAGCTTGACCTAGAGAAGGGTCCAAGAAGCCTCTCTGAGTCGGAGGCCAGAAGGACGTCTGAAAGAGGAGAGGGGACCATGGAGAGAGTGAGGGAAGAGCATCGTCGGCGGAGGGAAGGGCGTGGGGGGGGGGTGCCGCGCGGAGGCCGGTGTGCTGAGTGATGGGGAAAGAGGCCCAGGACGAGGCCAGGTCACAGAGGCCTCAAAGTCACGGCGAAGCTTTGCATTGGGACCGAGCAGAACCGCCGAGGACGGGGCGGCGCATCGCGTCATTGAAAAGACGGAACAAGCAACGACAGAGCGCTCCGTCGCCGGCAGCCACGGTGGAGATAACGGATGGTGGCCGCGCGGGCCACACGCACTGGGCTCGCAGCATCAGTCATGCCGGGCGCGGCACAGAGCGAGAGCGACAGGCCCAGGCAAACGTTTCAAGACGAGAGCGGGTTTTAATGTGGGGAGCAGTCTTAAACAACATGATAACGACGATAGCCAAGCCGGCCCCGCGAACGTAGGACCCGAAGAGGACCCAAATTAAAGTCATAAATAACCTTTAATTCGCTCGAGCCGTGCAGGCTCAAAAGTCACATCGATGCAAAAAGGGATTAGCATGAATCAAAGGGAGACTCTCACGTGTCTGGAATATTCCGTGGACTGGGGGGAAAATCCATGACGCGACGTGTGCGTTCGGAATCGGGACGAGAACATGATGGTTTTCCTCTTGCGTTCACCGAGCAAACCGCGGCCTGGATTTCCAGGGCCATTTCGCTAGATTGGAACAGAGAAGAGAAGACGGAGTTTTACGAACTCGTGATGAATGGCATGCGCTTCCTTTCAAGCCGTGTTGCAAATACTCGCGCCCGGAGAGATCTTGTGCTGTCATCTGTTCCCGAGCCTCGAGCTGCGGCGCTGGAGGGACCTGGTTTTGCTGTCACCCATGGCTTCTCCCGGGCCTCCTCCTCGGATGAACTCGGATCTGCAATTCAGGGAGCGCGCCTTGCCCATCCTACGCACGGAACTGGGAGAGGCCAGGAGGGGCGCCCCCCAAGGAGAGACTGAGTGTGAGGGGACAGCCACTAATTCGCAGAATTTTAAGTCTGATACCGGGGAATGTCGTCGGGGCAGCCTCGCTTTCTCAAGAGGAGAACGGCTAAATGCAGACAGAGGGAGGGAGCGGGAAGTACAAAGGGAAGAGGAATCACTGATGCGGATGCAAACACAGCTAGGGAGGGGGAGGCATCCACCCGACCCTGACAAGGTGACACCGCCGTGACTTTCTGAAAGACAACCAGAAGGGAACGCGAGGGTTTTCAGACAAGTCCTGTTTCTCTGAGCGAAACAATGGTGTCCCGTAGACGACCTGGGGCATGGCAGCGCCAAAGGCTGTGGCCGAATGGGCTGTCCCCAACCCCAGCATCTGCAACGTGCCCTGGGAACTGGTGACCCCAGGAGGTACGATGACCGACCCTGCAGAGTCGATTGGTCGAGAATTAAAAACCCCTGACGAGCGGCGTCCACGTTGCCCCCTAAGAGAACACCTTAGGAGACGTGACCGCGGCGGGGCCTTGTCACGGCTTCTCAGAGGCCGTGGGCCTCCCTGACTCTCTCCTGGAGGGAGGCAGCTTTGGGCAGCCGCGTCCCTTCCCCTCGCCTCGTCGTTTACTTGACAGTGGATGCTGGCCTGGCCTCCTCAGTCGACAGGCCACACGAGCGAGTCCTTCTCAGCCTCACGTCTGTCCCCCACCCTAGGCCACTCGGTCGCCCGGTCCCACCACGCTCACTGCCCACGGAGCCTCCACTTGGGCTCCTCTTCCATGGCCGTGGACACCGCCTCCGTCACTTCTCAGCGGCTCACCCGACATCACCTCCTGGCCGGGCTGACTCCGGTCCCCATCCCCTCATCCGTCTTCCACCGGCCAGCCCGAGTGGTCTTTCCAAACTGCACGTCAGATCCCATCAATGTCCCCCTTAAAACCCCTCTCACGGCTCCCCAGGGCGGGGCTTTTCAACCTTTGGAAAACCCCCATGTACTGGATTGATAAACAGTGAGAGCAGCTACTACCCCTCGATAGCGGTGATCGCTATCCATCAAGGTCTTCCCGTGTGCCAGGCTAACCCTCGCCAGAGCCCGCACGCGCCTCCCGTACCACAGGTGAGGAAGCGTCTTGCAGGAGGTGATGCCACCCGGGTCCGGCTGAGGCTGCCGAGCATGGCAGGCGGCAGCCTCTCCATCGCACTCTCTCACCTTCGCCTTTCCTGTTTGGACTCCTCTCCAGGGGCCGGGGTCCCCTCCATGTGGGGGGCCTGCCCTGCTGCCCACACAAATTCCATTCCTTTAGGGAATCACTGACCTGGACCTATAGGGTAGACTCCGACCCTCTTGTCATGACTCATAAGGTCATTCGTGGGCGGCCCGGGGGACCCACCGCTGGCCTTTCTATCCATCCTTTCTCCTTGTTCCCTGCCTTTCTGCTTCGGGTTCCTTCACTCGCCTCTTCTGATTCTTGCTCCTCCTTAAAACTCAGTGCAGGTAAACATCACCTCCTCCAGGAAGCCCTCCCTCACACCCAGGTCGGATCGGGAGCCCCACCCGAGTGTTCCTGCTGCACCAAGGACCTCCGCCCTCTATCACGGCACTCCACCAGGGGCGTTCCTCGCCTTTCTCCTCCTCCAAGCTGGGAGTCCTCAGAGGGAACAGACCCCGTCTCACTCATTTATTCATTCGGCAAACATCTATCGAACACGTCCTATGTGACGGGCGCTGTGTGTGACGCCGTGGGTGCTGCAGTGACCAGAACGGGGAAGACCACACTCTCTTGGAAACTGTGTCTGTAACGAGGTGTTGAGATGGACGTTTTGGTCAAGCCCCAAGGTGAAATAAACACTGCATCCTGACCAGGCTAGACGTGAGGGCCTCCTCCCAGGGCAGAGCGTATGTCACTTTGTCATCTACATACATGGCCTTGGGGCCGGGTGGCCTGGCCTCCAGAACAGGCCTGGTGCGGAACTTGCTGTGCGCCTTAGGGCAGGTAGCATGACGTCTCTGCGCTGGAAAACGCGCTTAAAGATTCAGACTCCACCGGGCTGCAGTGAGTGGCCGGCTGGCACTTGGAGGCTGTCTACCTGGACGACCCTTCACTGCCTGACCCCTTCACGCCCCCCACCCCGGCCCCATCTCAGCTCCGATGCTCCTCGGGTCATGCGTTTCCAGGTTGGTGGGCAGGTAGCAGGTGCGCGCTGGGTGTTCCTGAGCTCCAGGTGGCTTCCTGGGCCGACACCTTGTGCACCTGTGCCCCTGGGGGTGGGGTCCAGCCTCAAGTCACACCCCCGAGGACGGTACAGCAATCTGCACACCGAGTTCCTCTCTCCGTTTCCCAAGCCGTGCTCTGTTGTCCTGCTAGATTCCCGATAGGATGGTAACCAAGGACTCTAGTTTCTAAAAATTCATTAAAAAAAGAAAACTATTAGAAGCAACCAAGGCATCCTTCATAGGTGGGCGGGCAAACAAACTGGTGCGTCTGTGCAGTGGGGCACTGTTCACAGGAACCACCTACCAGGTCACAAAGACACCGAGACGCTTTCAATGCGTGTCGCTAAGTGAAAGGAGCCGGTTCCAGCTACGTGGCGTCCTGGGAAAGGCGAAATTCCGGAGACGATCCGAAGATCCAGGGTTCAGGGCTTAGGGGCTGGAGGAGGGATGAACGGGCGGAGCGCAGGGCGAAGTCAGGGCAGCGAAGCTCTCCTGTGCGGCGGCGCCATAGAGGGGCACACGTGTCACGACGCCATAGAGGGCACACGTGTCACGACGCCATAGAGGGGCACACGTGTCACGACGCCATAGAGGGCACACGTGTCACGATACCTTTGTCCAGACCCACAGAGTCGGCGCCACAAGAGTGAGCTCGAACTGCGGGCCTCGTCGGTTCAGAGGGAGCTGTGGGTGCTGCCTCACGCGTTGTGGCAGGTGCCGCTGTACCCTGGGTGCTAAGGGTGGAGAGCGGGGAAACGCCGAGTGTGGGGGACCCCTGTGTCCTTGGCGCTTTTCTGCAAACCTGAACATCCTCCAGGAAATGAAGTCCGCTACCGCGGTTTTTCAAAGGAAAGAGACAGGTTCCCTTGGAAGAACACAGATCTGTTGGGAGGAAGGGAGCCTTCTCCGCACCGGGTCCTTGCCTCTTCCATCCCTCCCCGGTGAGGCTGTGCCCGTGAGAAATTCATTCTCAGAGCCGCTCCCATCCCAGGGGCAAGGTCTGTGCCCAGGTCCGTCCGTCTGCACGGGGCGGAGGCAGGCCCGTCTCAGCGAAGCCAAAGCGGGTGCGTTTCCCCTCACCCCGTCTTCGTGTTGCTTTGCTCAGTTGAGAGGGGGTGGGGTGCAAAGGAGGACACGGCTGCAGCTGACGTCGGCCCCGCACAAACCTCTCGTGGGGAAAACTGTCCCAGCAAGACCGCCGGGATGACGCGGGGCGCCTCAGCTCGCTGCCTCTTCCCGGGCAAGACGCGTCACCTGGTCTCTCGGAGGCCTCCCTCCCCCCGTCCCTCCTGCGCCCACAGCAGGCGTCAATAATCAATAATCAATCTCCCCTTCTCTCCTGCGCCCACAGCAGGCGTCAATAATCAGTCTCAGCCACCTTTAGTGTGAGTCTTTCTACTCTGGCAGGTGATCCTAGTGGACCGCAGACACCCACCCCCCAGCCAAACCCAGTTTGCATCCCCGCTCTAGGACGTGGTCCCGCCTGACGTTCCTGACTTGACTTCTCTCTGTTCCTGCGTGGCCCTGGGCTTCCCACTCCGGCGGCATCAGATGGTTCTTCATTTCTTTCAACACGCAGAGGGGCTGTGTGTGGCCAGCAGGTTGTTCACGGCTCCGGCTGCGGGGTGGGGAGAGTGTGGCGTCCGGCCCGCGGCTGCTCCCCGAGCCATCCGCGCACCTCAGACCGAGATGTGTGCACCTGGGCGCAGGACGCGCTCGTCCAGCTCACTCAGAGGTGGGACGCGGGGTCCAGCAGCGGCCCGCTCACAGCCGGTCCTGGGCTTTGGCCTGCGCGGGTCCCTCTGCCTGGGGTGCTCTTGCCTCATCATCTGTCCTCGTCCCTTGAAGTCCCGCACCGCAACGTCCTCTCGTCTCTCCCCAGGCTCAGCTCAGTCATTCTCATGTGACAGCCACGTAGGGTCAGTTTTCGTCCACGTGGAACTTGGGCAAACGTTCGCGTGAACTTGAGCCTGGAGGCTGCACCTGACATTTCTCCGGATCCCCACAACCCGGCCTGGCGCCTGGCCAAGTGCGCCGACGTGCCCGGATGAGGCATTTCTTGTGGCGTGGCCAGACAGAGCAGGTCCCAACAGCGGATGAGGCTTCTGGAGGCATCTATGCTCGCCCAGCGCCATGCCCCACGCACGCGAAAGCCTTCAAGGGCCTGGTTCCTTTACGCTTGTGGCTGACCCTGGACGCGATCATCGCCAGCCCCGGCTCATGGCTGGGGTACGAGAGGGTCACGAACAGGCTGAACCCTGCCCCGGGTCACGCCGCTGGGTGTGGACGCGGGCGCTGACGCCGGTCGCCGCTCTCACGTGCGCCCACCGCCCTCCATGCTGGCCTGTCCGGTTTTCCGTGACCCGGGCTGAGGCGTAGGCCATAACCCTCGGCAGTGACGACGGCAGCAGCGGTTCCTGGCGCTCAGGGCCGCCCGCTCTGTGCCGGGCCCTGCCCTCAGCGCCGTCTGCAGACCACCTCAGCTACCTGCGCGTCTCTGGGTAAGAAGTGTTTTCACCTCCTCTTCTTCCCCAAGGTTCCCAGGTGGCAAGTGCTACAGCCGGGATTCGCCCGGGGAGGCCCGGCTTCGCAGCCTGGCCTCCGGCTCTGCACTCTGCTGCCTCCCAACGACCTCTGGGACCTGAGCCGGACCCCTGGTGGGGGTGGCACAGCCCCACGGGCCCCGGAGGCAGCCAGCCCTTGCCTGGGATTCACTTCATGAATCCCCCAACACGTGCAGGTGCCTGCAGAGTGACAGCTCTTTGCTGGCTGTTGGGGATTCAGCCCCAAACACGCGCTTGCCCCTGTCCCTGAGAAGCTTGATGTCAAGCCCAGGGGTGCTGTCCCTGGGGTCTGTGGACCTTGACGCTTTTCACAGTGGGTTTAGGGGTCCACAAGCCCCACAGGCCTGTAAGAAAGTGTGTTTTTCTGGGCAAGGGATCTGGGGCTTCCATCAAATTCACATTCATAGGGAGACCCTCATCCACCGAGGCTCGGAGGAAGGAGCTGGTGGAACCATGGGCCTCGGTGTTTGGGGGGAGCCTGGCCTTGTAGGCCTGTCGGCCTCAGAGGGCTGGGCCTCTCACTGCTGTCACCTACGTGGACTCGGAGCAGGTGCCGGGCTGGCTGAATGCGACCTATGGGGACCCCAGGTGCAAGTTCGGGGCAGGCAGGCGCACGGCTGTGTGCAGGGTCGCTGCAGGCCGGCTCCACGCTGCGGGCCCGCCTCCCACAGCACAGAGAGAGCTGGAGGGGAAACACGTTCCCAAATAAATAATAAATCGAGGCCGGGAAAATAGTGCAGACGGTGCTAGCTTCGTTCAGGACTGTCGACAGGCCTGCTCTGCCGCGTTGGGCTCTCCCCGTCTCTCCCAACCACCGCCGGGGCCTGGCGCGTGAAGTCATAGAAGCGCTAAGTCCCTCAGCATCCTCCTCGCAGCTGCGAGGACACAGGTCCTTCCTGGGGACATGCCCCCTCACGGGGCAGAGGGGACGGGCGCTGGTGTCGGCCCGCAGGTTCAGGCCCTGGCCTCGCTTCCCCTGCGAGCTCGGGAAGGTCGTTTAAGCCTCGGTGTCCCCATCTGCAGAGTGGGAACGGATGCAGGGCTGAGCCTGGGGCACCGTGGTGGCCTGGCGTCCCCGCGCTGTGTGGTCTGTGGGAGCGCTCGGTCGGAGCGCGTCACCGGGGTTGGGCCTGGGAGGGAAAGGGGGACCGTCCCTCTGCGCTGAGGGCGCCGTGCAGGGACGGGCGCTGAGGCCGAGCTGCCAGGTGGAGGGGACCAGGAGGGCCGAGCTCTCGGGGAGTGTTTCGGCTGCGCCACGGCCCCTCCGCAGGCCTTGGTTTGCTCATCTGCTCGGTGGGCAGCGGCTGTCTTTCCATGTCCGGGTCAGCATCTCGGGCGCCCGGGGAGGCGTTGGCCTGGGAGCAGGTCCCCACACTTGTGGCCGGAGGCCGCTGGCCTCAGCTACGGGGACAGGTTTCTGAGAGAAGAGAATCCAACCAGCCGTGCCCGGCCTCGACTCCACCCAGCAAGTACCCCCCATCTCTGCATCCCTGGTCCCCCCTGGTGGCCCAGCCCTCCCACAGGCCTCAGGAGCTGGTCGGGGCAGGGTCCCAGGGGAGGCGGGACCACACCCGTCACCCCAGCAGGGCAGACTTAGCCTAAAGGCGTGTCCTACTCCACACCCATCACGGTGCTGTCCGCCCAGCAAAGTGAGTGTGGACAAGGACGTGGAGGCACTGGGTGGAACCCACGTGCGTCGCTGGTGGGAGTGGGGGGGGGTGGTGGCGCAGCCGCCGTGGGAAATGGCACGGAGGTTCCCGAAACGTGAACGTACGATTGTCACACGATCTCGCGCTTCCACCTCTGGGCAGGCGCCCCACAGAGAGCAGGGACCCACAGGGACATTTGCACACACACGTGTTCGTTACGGCACGATTCACAGAGCATGGGGGGGGCAGCTGCCCACGTGGCCATGGAGAGACGAACGGACAAAGCAAGTGAGTGACGCGTGTGCAGGGGTGTATTCTGAACCCCCGAGAGGAAGGGCGTCGCGTCGCGTGCTGCGACGTGGATGGACTTTGAGGACCTTATGCTGAGCGACATCCACCCATCGCAAAGCGGTAACCGCCGTGTGACCCCACTTCTACGAGGGACGGAGTCACCTCTGCAGGCAGGCGGCTGCCAGGGGTTGGGGTCGGGGGTGGGGACTTGCAGTTTGAGGGGCCAGAGCTTCAGTTTTGCCAGACGACAGGTTTCTGGCGACACATGGGTGACGGCCGCACAGCGACGCGCGTACCTGGGTTAAGGTGGTAAATTTTAGGCGCATTTTAGTACAACGGAAACCAGAGACGTGTTAACTGGCTGTGAGACGGTCTTTCTGGAAAGATGACCCCGAGGTTTCATGGGGCCAGGCCGGGGCCCCCAGGGCAGGGGCGGGGGAGGGGGTTTCTAGCACTTAGAAGGCAGTGGAGTGGGCGCTGGTGCCTCTGGGGTGGGGTGGGGTGGCCAACTGTCCTGGCGTGCCCAGAGCCGAAGGGATCCTGGCATGTGGGACGCTCAGCGCTGAAATGTGGCACAGGGCACGGGGGAGATGGGCAGCGAGTGCGCCGGGGTTCAGCTGCTGCCCGAGGAGAAACTGGTGCTTGGGGGTGAGGGGAGGTGGGGGGAGCAGGTGTGGGGGGTGTGAAGGAGGGTTCGGGGCACAAACCGGGATGACCCTCAGATTAGGAAGCCGACAGCAAGCGCAAGTCCCGTCCCACTCAGCAGAGTGGCCTGTGGTCAGCAGCGTCACTGCCCACGTCGCAGAGCGGAGAGGACAGGTGGGGCTGGCGAGGGGGACAGGAGCTCGATCTGCACCTTTCCTCCCTGGCTCCTCACACCCCACTGACCGCTAATGCCAGGGCCGCCCGGCTAATCACGTCACGTGCCACACTTTGGGGCCCGGCCTCACTGTCCCATCCCACCTGGACCCTACCTGCCCCTGAGCATCAGCCGGATGACACTGAATTCATTTCTTCAGCCTGATCGTAAAAGTACGGATTAGCCATCATGCTCGACGCCGCGGCGACGTCCTTCGACTCACGTCCTTCCATCCGGTCACAACCGCACCCCCATTTTGCAGTTGAGGATCTTGAGCTCAGAGTCAGGGAGCGATGTGCTCCAGGTCACACCGCTCCGCAGGTGGTAGGGTCTGAAGGGACGCCGGGGTGCATCTCTCCGGTCGCTCGCAAGCTGCTGTGTGTCCCCAGCACTGGGCACTCAGCAGCCGCTCAGTTTCACGCGTTAGTGACACGTCCCAGGGACGATGCAGGGGATGAAGGCCTCCCACCCGCTGGGGAGGGTGACGATGCCGGGAACCTCCCCGAGGAGTCAGCCCGAGAGGCTGACCATGGAGCTGAGCCGACTCGGTTGTATTTCTCGGACCTGGAGCCGGGGTGTCTTCTCGACCTCACGGTCCTGCCGTGCGGCTGGTGGTGAGAACTAACCTCGGGGCAGGTGAGAGGACGTCAGACAGGCCGCGCTGAGGACGCAGGGAAATCAGATCTGCAGATGCATGGTGTCGCAGAGACATCGTTCCGATCTGCCTCGCAGGAGGGCTTCTCTTTTCGTGTGAGCACAAAGCCAGAGATCGACGAGCCTGATCCTGGCTAGGGCAATGGACTCCCCGGGGTGTGCAGGAAACTGGGGGTGGAGGGAGAGGGGAAGGAGGGAGAGGGGAAGGAGGGAGAGGGGAGGGAGGGGGAGGGGAGGGAGGGCGAGGCGGCCCTGAGTATACAAATGGCAGATGCCCCGGGATAGAAGGTGACGATTTGCCCGACGAGCACAGCGACACGGTTCTGTCAAGACATCAGGGCATTTGGGGACCTGAATCCGGAAAGGGGGCGTTCGAACAGGCGGGCAGGGCAGCCCGGAGCTCCGGAGGAGAGGTTTTGTAATTTTGCCTTATGATCTGTGAGGGTTTCTCCCGGCCCTAATCGGCCTGATGATGACGGAAGCTCAGCCGCTCGCACTTCCATGCCAGGTTTTAAGTGACAATTCGCGCTGGGCGGCCCCTCGCGGTGCGCTGGGTGGGCCTGGGGGTGAGGCCCCTCTGCCAGCCCCTAGCAAACGAGCTTGACCCCAGAGGGGCACAGGAAGAGGCAGAAACAGCCCCCGTGGTCCCTTCCTGGCCCCTCTGATGATGGGCCCTGGTCACATGGGCAGGTGAAGGCTGCATGGGCCGCGCCACCCGGGTGGCAGGGTGCCGCGTCGTGTCCTCCAGGGTCCCCGCTCTGAAGGGGACAATTTAAAACCCGCGTTTATGACAATGCCCTTGTGGACGCCGGCGAATGGCACAGCCAAGATTAATGGCGAGCCCTCGAGACCGGTCCTAAAAGACGGTCCCTTTCGCGGCTTCCGGCCTGCCGCGCTGGTGTCACGGGGACCCGCGCGCCCCTGCAAGATGGCACTCCACCGCGCGTCCACAGATCATTTCACCACTGCTCAAGGCGTCGTAAATTGGACTTATAGCTCAGCTGTTGGCATAAATAAGTCCCTTTGATAGTTAGTGGAAGACGTTATGACACTCCAGGGTACAGGAGGGGACATTGGCACTGTCATTTTTTTCCTCCAGCCCTGGCACCCCGGTGCCTGTGATCTTTCTGGAGATTCAGGGCACGCGCTCTTCATTACAGCTTGGGCACCAGGGACTTGTTTTTTTTGCAAGATTAATGAGCGCCACGGAAATTCTCCAGCGCATCTCGATAATTAAGTCTTTGTTTATCAAAAAACAAGTTATATTAGGAGCAGAAAATTCGCAGTAATTATTCATAATTCTAACAATTCAAGTATAGCTACCTCATTTGCCTGGGTAATTCTGCTTTTTAATTTCTTGCATACATTTGCATATTAATTTTGCCCGTCGGCTGCAGCAGGCTTGACAGTTTGCTACTATGTGATGGTTTTCACAGGGGTGCGACTCAGTTGGGTGGCATTTCAACTGGGTGCAATGATAAATTATGAATTTTCTAATTTGCTGCATAATGAAGTAACCCCTTCCAACCCAATTAAAAAAAAAATCACCAGGATCTGTTTGTTTGCCTTTTTTTTTGGTAAACAGATATTTTCCAGGTATTTCATCTCCTTTTCTTTGCTGATCACAGACAAGGCATATTATTATTATTATTATTATTATTATTATTATTATTATTATTTAATTTATTTTTTCTTAAAAGAAAAACTCCACCAGTGCTGGGGTTTTGCAGACTTTCTGGACGACGGTGAATTTCCATGCGTGAAATGGGACTCAGGACCCGGCCTCTGCAGACGGCACGTGGGCCTTTGGTCCATCACTGCTCAGCCTGCCTGGCCAGCGAGGCATCCCGTCCACCAGACAAGCTCCTGTTCCATGTGGCTGGCAGTGATGTGTGGGTGCCCGGAGGGGGTGGGGAGCGGGCTGCCAGCCGAAGGAAGAAAGGGCTGAGGTGTATTCTAGCCATGCAAGGTTCTCCTCCTTGCAAATGAAGCAGCACCGCTCTGCAAGCTTCTTACGTCTTCAAAACAATCAAACGAAACAGAACAAACACGAAAGCAGACACACGACCCTGCAGAAAGCTGCCCAGACAGCATCTTTCCCGCAGACAGAGTCGTGAGGAGGGCCTGGGCAGAGGCCGAGGCGCGCAGCGTGTCCCGCCAGTGTCCGCGGGCAGATCGGGGCGACGTGCTGGCTTCGGGGGACGGACAGTTGCTGTGGTGAGGGCTGTGGCGTTTCGTTTCCCATGCCAGGCCCGCTGAGCTGAGCACAGAATCCAGGCAGCGGGCCGTGTGCCTTCCTGTCTTTCCAGATGGTTCTGGTGTAACGCAGATCACATCTTCTAATGGTGTAAAAAAAAAAAAAAAAATTAAAAGAAGGCTTTGTACGATCTTGTAATTCTGATGTAGAACAATTCCTGGAAGCGGTGAGGTTTGTGCGTGGCAGGGCTTGGCTGGGAGCTGTGCCCCTGACCGTGGGGACAGAGAGCCGGAGCACGGGGACAGGAGACCTATGGCCCTCCTGCTGGCGTGAACACCTCCTCTGTTCCCTGGCCCCCCACTAGCAGGGACAGGAAGCGCGGCTCACGTGAGCCGGAGCCTGGCACCTGCTGAGACACCCGCCGCTGGCTGCCAAGCACGTTATCGCGTCTCAGATGTGGGCGGGATCCGTGGGCAGCGTGGGTGACCCCACATTGGAGGCCACGATTCAGTTCTGTCGCGTCTCACATGTAACCAGCATCTCATACCAGGTGCAGCCTCTGGATTAGCTGGAGCCACAAAAACCAGCTGGTCCGGCATCTCTTGGACTCCTTTGTGCAATGTTCCCACGAAAGGATGAATGTCCAGACTTCCCTTGCATGCCTCTAGGGACAGGGGACTCGCTGCTTCTCTGCACAGTCCTCCGTGTCTTGAGATAGTTCTACTGATTAGAAATCACTTTCCAATATGCCCCCTGATAATTTCCCCCCACTGGCCCTTTTTGCTCCTCATTCGAGGTGATGTTTAGTCTCTGGTTTTCCGGAGGTTTATAGCGCATATCTCATCTTTTTAGCCAGGCCATGTGGCTCTCGAGGTCACATACTGGCTTCCACTTTTCTGAATTATTTGGACTCATTTCACAGGAGGCACTAAGACACGTGCAGGCTGATGCTTCAGCGTTTACGCGGATTCACTGCCAAAGTGAATAGGACGGTGGGACCAGGCAGGGTCAGGACCCAGCCTCACAGAGCGGGGCCCGGATTAGCCCTGGACAGAATAGCTCCGGAAGGACGACGAGATGCACTGAGGCCTCTCTCTGCCGTCGTCTCTCGCTTTTGGAGGTTTACGGTACTCCTCTTTCTGCTGCCTATGAGCTCATTCACACCTAAACACCATCCTCAGCACATGCTGATTGGCACATTCAAGCAACAGGCTGGCCATTAGCCACGGTTTTTATCTATTTTGGCCTCTTTTTTTTTAAATTATTATCAAAATGGTCTTTTAATGTTTAGCAGGTGATAGTAACTGGGCTTAAACTGTATGTAGACGCCACGCCTTGGTGGGTGAGGAGGACAGGCCTGGTCCCTGGCTCCAGGGGGCTTCCTTTGTTTTGCTTAAAATAGAGGCTGAGTCAAGATGTGTCATTCCCCATACTGTGTGTCACCCAGCCCTGCAGGGACAGAGGGGGTTAAAAAGATAATAATAAGATGGTTATCAAGCATTTAGCACGCCCAGGCACTGTTCTTTACCTGGATTAACCTACTGGGGAAGTAGAGGTTATTAGCATCCCCTACTGCAGAGGGGGGAGCCGAGGAAGGGTTACCAGATTAAACATGGGGCGCCCAATTAAATCCAAATCTCAGATAAAAATACTTATTATTTTTTTTAAGTATTAGTACGTCCCAAATATTGCAAATATTATCTTAATATTTCTTTTCACTGTTTCTGTGAAGTTTAAATATGACTGGGCATCCTTTATTTTTATTTACTCAATCTGTTAACTCTAAACTGAGGTTCAGAGGAGTTTGGCCACTTGCCCAAAGTCTTACAGCTAATAAATGGTTTCAGCGTCTGTGCTTTTGAACCACTCTGCTGTGTGTGCTGCTTCTGTGAATTCACTGCGTACGTGAATCGAACAAACAAGGTATGAAAAATGCTTCTCCCCACGGCTAGGCCGCGGTAGGCATCCCACAAACGCTGGTTTCCTCCCCTTCTCCACCTGCCTTACCCTTGTGGGGCTCTGTTTGATTAACTCATTTTCCAGAATTCCGTCATCGCTGTACTAAAGTCACCATTCTGAGCTACAGTCAAGTGCCGCCGAGACTTTTATTTATTCAATATTTTCCTTTAACTAATTTTGCGCTTACATATATTTACTTAGAAAACGACTTTTAAATGAGAAAATCGTGATTCTGAGCCCTAAGTGGAAGGTAACTGTAAAGTGTACAATGAAAACACATTGCATACTTTCACCTCCTGTTGGAGTCGGGCTCAGAACCTGCTCTTTATTAAACAGGGAGATTTGCAAACATTAAAAAGACACTGAAGCCGTCCTAGCCCTTACCAGAGGCCTTCTTTCTGCTGGATTCATCAGAAAGGCTAAGAGATAATCAGTACGTGAGTTAATGGTTTTTTTTCTTTGCTTGTCTGTAAACCACCTAAAATCATCTCATGCTCCATCTCCCCTACTTTTGGGAAAATGATGAATTCATGGCTGGGACTGGAATTTTTTGATTAGCGAGCACCAGAGCAGTGCGTTTGGGGCCACTTTCTTGTTGAGAAAGTCGGTGACCCCAAAAGGCTGGAGTAAGTGCATTCTCAGGGTGGCCGTCACCTTCCAGATCTGACAGGACACAGCCGGCAGACTCTCCCAGGACCCGGGCCAGCTGAAGGCCCCAAATGAGTGACCACGCCTCACCCTTTGGGAGTTGTGCCTCCTTTCAACTCTGAGATTCTAATGACCAGGTGATATGTTCCCAACCACTCACCCAGCTTGACTGGCCGACCTAAAGCTGTCCTCAGATGCCAATTTAAGTACTTGGAAGGAATTAGGAGGCTGACAAAGGCAATTTCACATCCACATCATTTCTGGTCCCAATAGTAGTAGGTCGTGGTTAACCAGGAGTCCCCAAAGCCTCACCTGGTATGTCGCCACGCCTTTAACTCTTCTTTCCCCTACCTACCCCCTCAACATGACTTATGAGGATTTCCAGCGGGGCATTTCCTTGCCATGCTCTGGGGATGCATGAGTTAACAACGAGTCCCCCCCCTCTTGGCCTTGTCCCCAAATTTCAAGGCTTGAGGACAACGGAAATTAACTCCTCTCAGCAAACACTAAGGACAGGCCCAACCTTCACAACAGCTAGACTTCTGCCAGGATAGACGGCTGAAAATCTCACACAGAGACGTTCTTGTCACTGTTTACTGACTTCTTGTGGGTAGGTCA
Organism: Cynopterus sphinx; assembly: GCA_030015415.1. NCBI lineage: Eukaryota > Metazoa > Chordata > Mammalia > Chiroptera > Pteropodidae > Cynopterus > Cynopterus sphinx. Next base: position 139,860,532 of record CM057384.1, read on the forward strand.
TGGCAGGGATCACTGCATAATTGCTTCACACAAGGAAACCAAGGCCTGGAGAAATGACATGGGTTTTCCAAGGCGACTTGGCAAATGCACAGCAGAGCTGATCTGTAGCCTGTGTTTTTTGACTTGAAATATACTGTTATTTTGTATACATTGCGCTTTCCGGCGTCCCTGGATCAGGGCCAGATGATCAGGCTCTCGGCTTCAGCACCACGGTTACTGAGATTTACTTATCTGACCTTTAGAGGAATACGTGTGTGATCACTGTGAATCCAGCCTCCCCTTTTTATAACTCTTATCAGCGCCAAATCAGATCATGGAGCCAGTGGTCCCCCTTCTCGGCTTCCACGAAGAGTCGTTTTCGCTTCATTCCAGAAACTGTGAGCCATCGGACCCTAGATGACATGGGGGATGATCAGCATTGGCTACAATCTGTGTTGTCCCCTAAATAGACCGTAAACTCCTCTCTTTCCAGAGGAGAAGAACATATCTGACTTTCACTTGGTTCCTTTCAATGGTTCCCCTCCTTGCAGGAAACTCAGGATTTGCATTTGGATCCTGTTTGACTTCGAACGTATTATTAAACCATGAAACTGCAAAGAATAAGTGATGACAGGAAACACCTCGGGACAGTGCAGTCTTGTCTGTGGTTGCATGGATTTTACAGCTCATTAATCATTAATGTCCTGATATGGATGGATCTGTTCAGCTGAGATTGCGTCAGAAGTTCTGCATTAAGCAAAATATATCCCAAAGAAGGTTTGCTTTCCCTCTTACTCATCTTCGCAGTCATCGATACACCCAGCAGACCTTTATTGAACAAATGAAGGAATTAATATATTGCCTGATTCGTCCTCTCTGCAATCCCGGGAAGCAAGCGTGACCATTATTTCCATTTTGCAGATGAGGAAACCGAGGCTCAGACTTGTACGTTGTATCATAAAAGCCCAGAATCTTAACTGTGATTTTTTCTTAGGAAAGCCTTTGATTTTCAGGATCCTTGGTGACCTTGATTTCTCTCTTTCCAGCTTGTTTTCTTTAGTTTATTTATTTATTCATTCAGCGACTATTCAGCAGTCGCTTATTGCGTGCACTGTGTTGGATGCTAGGAACGTAGAAATGATTCAGACGAGAATCGTGCCTTCTAGGACCACTTGCTCTTCTTTCACTTAATCTTTGATCGTGTGCAGACCTTGCTAGTCTTAGCAAAATTCTCTGCTGACCTCATTTTCCAGTTTTGCTTTTAAGCCTATTCTGCTTTCTTTTCTGTGGCTGAGTTTTCCTGACTTGGTGACCGTTTTACTTATTATTTCCCATCCGTGACCTTTCTCAGTCCCCTGCAAGCTGCTGCTGGTTCTCATCCTTGAGGAGCTTGTGAATCGGAAAAGCTGAGCCTAAAAGTCATTTCCAGAGACCTGTATGATGCAGAGTCACAGCCAAAGCATCGAGAATTTGAAGGACCCTAGACTCCTAATGTAAGACCAGTCTTAGGGTTGGGCAGGGGGAGGTCTGCGATAAAATATCCATGAAACTAACTGGCATAGAGGGCCTCATGGAGAAACTTCGGTGCAATGTGAGCTCTTAAACAAAAATTCAAAAACACATGAAGAAATTCACTGCACTAAGAGGCAGCCAGCCTACCCTTCACGGGAGAGAACGCAAACCCGAGGGAATAGAAATAATGATGACGGCTTACATGGAGCTTAGATATTGAAGGCTGAGGGTCTGCTAGGCGCTGTTCCAAATGGTTTATACGTATCAACGCATTTATTCTCCACAGAAACTCTGTGGAGTGTGCATTTTAATTATCACCGTTCTTAAGCAGGAGGAAATGGAGGTGGGGTCAGGTGAAACTGGGATTTCATGACTAGTAAGCGACAGGGCTGGAATTGATCTAGACAGCCTGGCTCTGAACCCCTCACGCTTAGCTGTTATGCGATGTCACTTATGCTCCCGCAGAACAATCTGAAAGAATTTAAAACAAGCATGTTCGCAATTCTCAAACGAGATTAAGGTCAAAATATTATGCTTAAAGTAAAAGAAAAACGAAAAAGCTTGCTAAATACAAGAAATAACCTAAAGGAGATATTGAAAATAAAAGATAGAGTTTTGTTTTTAAAAAGTCACATGAAGTGAAAAAGAGATTAGAGGCAGCTGGAGAGAGAATTTGTGAATTGGAAGCTGCAAGGGGGTAGTATTCCCCTTCACCCCTGAAGGTGGCTGGAGCAATGCAAATAGAGAACACGAAGAGATGCGGAGCCATGGGGAATAGACTGAGAAGTTCCAGTGTAAAAGGTTCACATCTAGACATACGATAGTTAAATTACAGAATGGGGAAGATTAAAAAAAAAAAAAAAGCAAAGAGAGAAAGTTGGTTCTGTCAGTTTGGGGCAGTTACAAGGGCTTTTAGGTGCCAAGTGCTGTGCTGAGAGATTTTCGTTTGCTTCTTTAGTTCATTTCTGAGCCACCTGTATCAGTTTTTCCATCTTAAAGTTGAGAAAACTGAGTTTCAGAGGATTTACGTGGTGTGTTCAGGGATGAATAAATCTTCGCTGTGAAGGCGTGGCCCTCCCTCTAGCCAGTTATGGGGTCATGTGCGGCCATTTATTTTCTGCGAGCGTCTTTTATTTTTTTTCCTCAGGCTTTAAATGAGAATGATAAAGCCAGTCCTTTCTGCGTCACAGGACTGTTTATACTGGTGCCTTCATAAGTAAGAAAAAAAGTTAAAAAAAAAAAGAAAAAATACCCTGGTCACTTTTACCTCTTTACATGCATTGAATCTGTGACCATTAGCTTTCTAACACCACGACTTCTTCCTCTTTCATCATTTTTTAGTTAAAATGTATTACTGTGCCACAAAATAGCAGGCAATGCTTCGATTTAAGCAGTGTAAAGACTACATTTAAGAAATTAGAATCCCCTTTTGCCTCCTCCAGTGCCCCTGGAAGCTCGTCCTAGCTCAGAAGCAATCACGGCTGCATTTCTTCTAGATACGTCTGTGTTTACTTACACACTCACATTTCCATAGCTCTTTACGTAGAGTAAAACCCATTATCCGTAATACATTCCCACTGTTCTCACTTAGTATGTTTAAGGAGTCTTTCTATAACAGGACATATACGTCTGTCTCATTCTTTGTGACCACTGCACAGCATGTCATGGCACGAAGATGACTCAGTTCATTTAGTTAATATATATTAAAGGATATTTAGGTGGATCTAGGTTTTCTATTATGAATACTACTAATGTGCACATCCTTGTAAATGTCCCTAGAGACATATATTTTAGTCTTTCTGCAGGATATTGTTTAAGAAAGGGAATCGTGGACTCAAAATATTTTTAAATCTACAATTCAGGTAGATATCCCTGAATTTCCTCCCCTCAAAATAAAATAAAATAAAATAAAATAAAATAAAACTACACTGAGTGTTTCCTTAGCACGCTCTCAGCATCCTCATTCCCCTCCCCTCATGAATAATGGAGTTTATTTACCTTTTGATTGTTTGTCCTTATCACTCTCTGGAAGAGTGAATATATTAGGTTGTGAGGTCAGAATACGGATGGACTCTAAGGGGCAACAACAACAACAACAAAAGGAAAACCCATGAAAGTCAGAGTAAATGAGGAAGGATCACGTGTGTGTCAGCCATCCATCCACTCGTCATGATGCGAGCCATGCAGGGGGAAGGTCGCCTGCTCCGTCCTGCCTCAGAGACGGGGTCAGGAAGGGGAGTCAGGGCATCAGAAGTGACCGCCGTGGGATGTATGGCGAGAGCAGGGAAGCCGTGGGCGCTGTGGGCGCTCATAGCATGGCACCCCTGGGCTTGGGGGGAGTCAAGGCCTTCTCGGAGGGAGTAACGTGCAAGCTGAGAGCCCCCGAGATGGGGAGGAGTTAGCTGGGTGAAAGGGCGTGAAAGGAGAGTTTTGCTGAAATGAAGTGAAAATCCAAGACTTAGAAGTCTCCTTATTTTCTTAAAAAATCATAGTTAAATAGTTATTGATCTCTGCTTTGTGATGTTTCTGGATTAATTTTATTTGGAAATTCGCAGTCTCCCATGGGAAAAAGAAAAGTAGGAAACTAAGAATGGTGTGTCATTAGGAATTCCAAGCAATAGAGGCCGGACCTTGGTGATTTCAAGAAACGAGGTTTTATTTTTGTCATCTAGTGGGGAATTTTAGAAGGAGGCATCTGCTACCTGGGCTCAGCAGCTTACGGATGTCAGAGTCAGGGTGTTTGCTTTTTGGGGTTGTTTGCTTTTTCTCATAGTGCCAAGACGGCTGCTGCCTCTCCAGCTATGAGGTCCGCGTCACCAGAGACGAGGTTTGAGGACACCCCTCCCAGCTGAGTCAGCTCCCTCGACTTTCCAGAAAACCCCACTCAACGTTTCCCACCTGCACGTCCTGGGCCCCTTCATTGCCAGGGAAAACGCCAAGTGTGCTTTTTTTGTAAGTTGGAAAATTGCCACCTGCCAAAAAATAAGGGTTTTGTTAGAGGGAGGGAAGGAGAAATAGATTTTGAATATTTATTAGCAGTCCCTGCTACAGACCTCCACGACCCGTCCTTTCTCTTTGTTCCAGGGATGCAGAATAAATGGCAAATTGGGCCCCTCGACCGTTTCCTGCTAATTGTCATAAAATGCCCTTTTCCCTCTGAGCCCAAGGCAGCCTATCTCAGAATGTCCAGACAAAGGGGGAAAAAATAAGAAACCTGGACAATTCTGAGTCATGGAATATTTCCTACATCACAGCAGAAGAACGGGCTTTTCTAAAATAGCTGGGAGGACTTTTGTGTCTTCCCCCGTTTGCGATGGTTTTGACTTGGTAAAAGTCACTTTTCATCCTTAAAATGCTAGAAGGCTTTCCGTCAGGCCATTTTCAGTCACCTCATTCATGAAAGAGGTTATTTCTAGTCTGTATTGTCTTTTTCTTTTCGTAAATCCCGCAGAACTCGAGTGTTTGCTTTTTCATTTGCTAGTTTATTTATTTATTCTTGGGTTCCCATTCAACAGCCAGACAGCTGCGTTATGGAAATGCCAATTATGAAGTCCCCGCAGATCCGAACGCTGAATTTTCCGCAAAACCGGTTTGATATATTTTCTTTTTCTAAGCAAGGCAAGCTAACATAATTTTAAGCCAACTTCAGACAAAGAACTCGATAATGTCTTTTGCCACGACGTGTTGTGAAAAGCAGGAGGGAATTTTGGTGCCATAAGAAATCCTGTGTTTGAATCAAAAAGTTACAAGATGCAGGAGGCAAGAGAAGTTTAATCCACACACTCAGGGGACCTAACCACGCTCAGCTGAAGCCTGGGGTAGCACTAGGCGAAGGACATTCGTGTGCGTCACCGCACGTTCGATGCCATTGCAGAGAGGTCTTTAGAGCGACGGCTAACCCTGACATTTATTCTCATCTTCTTGATGGCCCCCCAGGCCCTACCCTAAGGCCAATAATTTGACAAATCTGACAGCCATTTTGGCATCACGTAGATAGTCCGAGCTTTCTTGATATGGGCCCTGAGATTTCCTTGACCAGCTCTTCCTCGCCAGGAGAGATTGGCAAACACTTATGGATCCCCCCGAGAAACACTTGCAGAGGGCTTACTGCACGTGCTTAATACTTTAATGTGTGCTCTCATGTGGCCACTGGACCACCCAATGCTCCGTCTCGTCTCCAAACGACCCTGCGAGTAGAGACTATTGACAGGTTTTACAGATGGAGAGCGTGAGGACCAGAGTGCTGAAGGCTAACAAGATGACAAGGGCCTAACCCCTAATCTTCGGTGCCCCCAGTAGTGAAGAGGGATGCCTACGTCGGTGCCAACGAGGTTTTGGGGGCTGAATACTTCCCTCCGCTTCGATCCAGAATCATGGGTGTTCTTGACGTGGGGCCTGCCCTGAGCTACGAACTCCAGGGGGACAAGATGAGGTGTCATTCCCTATGGGCACCCCGGTAGGATGGAGTGCTGAGCTCGACAAACAAGAACCACGGAATGCACGTCCGTTTAGTTGATAACGAAACGAATCAATTAGCTGTGGACGCGACCATAACCGAAAGCGTGGCTGCTCGGGGAGGAAGGTTCAGAAAAGGTCCTGAGTAGCACGCGGAGAATTCTTGAAAGAAAAGCCACGCGTGTGGAACGGAGGGGGACAACACACGTTTGTGCTGGTGCCCGCGCCACTTTCACTGTGACGTCAGACATTCTAAGTCAAGGGAAATTCCGAGATGACGTCGCTGGGCGTTGAGTTGAATGGAAAGCGGTGGTGACGTCTCACGACGGTTGGCTTTGTTCAGCTACAAAGGAGCCGAGTGCATGTTTGTGAGTAACGACACCTGACGTGGATGGCAGGTGCTCAGAAAGGATCATTGATCGTTGAAGGACAGCACGGAGCTATTTAAGGGCCCAAAAAATCATAAAATGGGGGAAAATAAACTGTAATGGCTCCCCAATACTACTAAGTCAAAAACAAAGTCATCCCTTGCTTTAATTTGGAAATATTTTATCTCTGTCAGATGTGAAAAGCCCCAGATGTGGAGTTTCATTCATGTGGAATTAGCCGTGCAATCGCATATTTTAAAAAATAGTCATTTTGTGGCGGTTCAGATGAGAAATTTTGAAGAAAGCAGTTTCGAGGCGCCGAGCACCTCATGTAGAGTTTTCTCGATCTGATTATAAACAGGCCCATTCTCTTCTTCTGGAGATTTCCGTGTTCTTTGGTTTGAAAAAAAATTCACCAATTGATTTTTCATTTTGTCGTTGCCTGAGATCGGGTAACGGTGCGACGTGACAGCTGGGGGTGTGGACTCGGCTCCCGTTTTGGGCGAATCCGGTAAAGGTGAGGTGTCGTGGCTGGGACACTCGTGTCTCATTACAGGACTGTTCCCGGCCCGGGTCTGGAATTGAACAACAGAGCCAGGCCAAGGGGACCCTGAGAACAGGAGAAGTCCCTTTGTCCTGCGTCATTGTTTTACCAACAGGAGGGAAGCTTGGCGACCTTGTATGACCTGCCTAGGCCCTCCAACTGGTCCTAGGAAGGTGCGGCAGAGCCCACACTCTCAGTGCGCCTGGCTGACAAAGTGGCCCTTCCCAGCTGGCCTCCAGGAATAGGTATAACGGACAGAGGCGATGACCTCTAGGCCAGTTTCATTCGGGCAGAAACCCACGGCCTCCGTGGGAACTGGTCCCTCTCTGGCCTCCCGCTGGGCGTGACCCACGGGTGAGTACGTGAAGTTAGGCCCACCTGTCCTGAACCCTAATCAGGTCAGGGCTCCATTCACGGCGCATCGCTTCGTTTCTCCATCTCCCTCGTGCACACGATATGGACCAACTGTGAAAGTCTCTGATGTCCCAGGCACCAACCATCTAAGCCCAGGGCCTCGGAGCCAGAGTCGTCGCTCTCTTTATCCTCCCTCCACGGCCTGGTTCGCCCACAGGAAGTAAACCCGGGCCGCGCATCTGTCGGCCTCAAATTCGCGGAGCTGTTTGGAAGCAACCCCAAGAAAAACAAACCTGATTAGGGAAAGATCTGCTTTCAGAAAACCTATTTCTGTCACAAGGGGGACGGATAAATGAGATAATGTTTCAATAATTGATGCAGCCTGCATGCAAAAAGAAAAAAAAAACAATAAGGGGAAAAGCGGAATGAGGACAACGCGCGCACGCACCACCCGACGTCGCGGGCTGCTTCACCAGCTCGGCTAACGGTGCTACCGTCAATGGGAAACGTCAGTCTTGCTCTCAGCTTCGGAATGATGAGGGGATGGTAGGGAGATGCGTGGTCTTTCTTCCAGAAAATGCCTGCCCCCGTTTGGTTCCTCTCAGGACACAACTCTCAGTCCCCCAGACCCCACGCCTGCTCAGCCCTTCTCCCGCCGTCCCTCCTCCGGGCACTGTTTGCGTATTCAGCCCCCGGACCTGCCTCTCGGAGCTCGCGTTCCCCGGACAGCTCATGGCTGGCCTGTGGATGAGGGCGACCGGCTGTCGGGGGAGGGAGTCGGGAGGCCTCTGTGTTTAAGATCGCGCCCCCCTCCCACGTCAGCACCGCGGGGCCCTGAAGCGAAGCGGGAAAGACATCGCATCCTATTTCCATTCTGATCAGCAAACACCTTACGCGTCCGGCCCGTCGGCGGCCCAGGTAGGTGCCGCAGGAGACTTCAGAGAAACGGAAAAAGAACGACGGAGGTGGGTGTAATCTGAGGTCCCTTTAGGAAGATAAGACCTCCAAAGCGACCATGTTGGCCACGCGCCATTCCCCAGACCAGATCCTGTGGGTCTTCTCCCCAGAACAGGAAAGCACCTGCGCCTCCCTGGAGGGGGCGGAGACAGATACCAGCGTGATGACCCTGGTCTGGCTCCAAAGCACACACGTGGGCGATGTCTTGGACGAGGTGAGACCCCACTCGTCTGCTGTCATTTCGTCCCGGGGCGCTTCACCCTGCCATCCTCCTCCCGTGGCTGTCAGGGCCAGCATCCCGTGACAAGGGAGGGAGATGGAAGCAAGACCTGGAGGTACGACCTCGGCCTCGAGTCCAGCGGAGCTTGTCTGCGTCTGGGCTGCGGGGTCCCATGTGAGCCATGCAGGGTACCGCATGCGCGCTGATGAGTTTCTGGGTCGATGGGAGCTTGCCTGCCACCCTGACCTCAAGGCTGACACTCGTGTTCATGCATGAGCACCCCCGTGGCCGGCGGCATCGAGAGATCGGCCAAATACCAGCGATCTCCGGTGTCCCGGGTGCTTCTGTGTCCTCAGAGCCTAGGTGAGCGCCTGCCGTGTCGGGAGCCGGCGTCGTTGAGTCAGGTCTCCCATTTGAAACATCTCTCAGCATCAGCCGGTCACCACCTCTCCCCTTCCCACCCGGGAATATTCCCTACGACCTTCTCACCCGGTGGTTGACCCATCTCTCGTCCTACCGACAGGGACAGGGAGCTCATTACCACAAGAGGGGGCTTAGGTGACTGTCGGATTCGCCTCTCTTACGATGCACAGACATCTGTCGTGGCCACTTCACCCGTGAGGGTGACGTCCGAAACCCTCTAGGAGCTTAATTCACTCGGCCCCAACTGCCACCGCCCTTCCAGTGCTCGGGAATGACATCACGCCCCTCATGCGTCTCAGGAGAGACGGTCCCAGCTCTTTCCTCAGTCTCTTGTGTAACGTCATCTTGAAACCCGTCGTCTCCTGGCCGTGTCCTGTTTGCCCTGAAGCAGGACGTCCCACGCGGGGCAGCCTCGGAGCAGAGTGGGGCTACCTCGTCCCTTCCCTGTGTCCTTTGACCCAGATGGTGGTAGGAGGGGATGCAAGAGCCGATTGTGCATTTGCTCCCTGGGGAAGGACCTTGCAGGTGTGAAGGCCTCAGTGTCACCAGAGGAGCATCTCTGGGCTTCCCCCATCTCCGTCCCCGTCCCCATCCCCCTCCCCGTGGGCGATCTCCAAGCTGCCTGGGGTCCATCTTACTTCACCCCCATTGTTTGGCATTTACCGTCCCTAGCGGGTGCTTCAGACGTGTGTGGAGAACGACTATAGTCGCCCCACCCTCCCGTACCCAGTTTCTGAGGTTTCAGGTACCAGCCGTCGGCCTCTGTCTGAAATATTAAATGGAAAACCCCAGGAAGAAGCGACTCATGTGTTTTTACCTCGTGCGCCGTCCCGAGCAGTGTGATGGAGCCTAGCGCCGCCTTGCTCTGTCCCGCCGGGGGGTGTGAGCCGTCCCTTTGTCCCCCGTCTCCGCGCTGCAGACGCTCCCGACCCCTTAGTCACTACTGGGCAGTCTCCGAGCTCAGAGCGATGACGACTGTCGGGCGGTGGCGAGGTGCTCGTGTGGACGTCACTCTTATTTCACTGTTCACGGCCCCAGAGCACCCGAGCAGGGATGCTGGCAGTCCGGACGTGCCAAACAGGAGCGGTGAAGGGCTTCGTTCCAGTGGGAAAGTGTCTGCACAGAGGGGAAAGCACGCTTATGCGGGGGCGGGTGCTCCCTGTGCTTTCAGGCGACAACTGGGCTCATCCCCTATAGGTAAGGGGTGTTGGGGCGGGGAAGGACTGTGTGCGAATTTGGCTGCTAAATCTTGATGCTCTCAAGACTGGCCCCAGGGTGAGGACTGAAAAACAAAAACATTCCTGGGCTCCCGGAGCTTGGCGATTCAGCTCCACGAGGAGGAGCTGGAGGAGGCTGCTCTCGCCTCTCGCTCTTCCCGCCCGGCCGTCGGCCGGTCTCTCGCCGTCCATCCGTCGGGGGTTCCGCCCTCTCCTCTTCCCCGCGCCCTCCCTCTTCCGGCCCCTTTGTCGACACTTGATCATTTACATCGAGTTGACATTCGCAGAGTTTACTCCGGGGTCTGTAATTGTATTCTTCCCCTGGTTCTGCATTGCCGACCGTGAAAATGGAATCTTATCATCCCTGACCAATTTTTAATGTACGGAATGATTTGGCTGAGGTTCAAAGGGAGGCACAATTGAAATCAGGTGAATGATACATGTAGCTTTTTCAGCTCCTCCGTGCTCCGGTTTGGCTTGATTTTTTTCTCTCCCCCGGTATGGCCTAGGAGAAGGCGATGAGTTCTGCAGGTCTTAGCGGGGCATCGGGGTGCCGCCTGGGCTGGGTCTCTCCATATGCGGGTTGGCGCGCGCCAGCGTCCCCCGTTTCAGGTGTGCACCTACTGAGACATGAGCAAACAAATGTAATTATATTGTTTGCAGCTTTATTGATGGCAATCAGATTTGCAATGATCCTTAAAATGTATTCAAAACACCCAAAGGGTTGGAGCAGCCTTGCCGCTAGGATCCAGGATTAATGGCTGGAATATGCAAATGCTGCCCCACTGCCCCTTTGTCACTGCAGGAGGGGACCCCTAGGGAGAAAGCGGGGACTCTGGCCCGGGCCAGAATCATCCCTGATACCGGGTGTACTAATAAGGGTGGGAGGTGATATCCTGATGTCCTTCTGCAGATGTCGTCCTAACCGGAGTAGAAGAAAGCAGGGATATTTGGCCAGAAAGGATAGGTGCTTTGGTAAGGGGCACGTTGAAGAGTCTCTGGGGCTAGTGCCCATTTGCTCACCTTCTGAGATGTACCGGGGGGCGGAGGGGTCGGTCCCCTTCCCAGGGCATGGCTGGAGCCACGTGTGGGGAACAAAGGGCTCCCCTCTGACAGGGCCAGTCCTGGGGCTGATTGTGGGAGTTGTTTCTCCTTCAGTCTCCTCTGTGGACCCCAAAATAGGGCCTGTTCCCATTTTCTTAAAGAGGACATCGGGGGCCGAGAGAGCTCCAGTCGCTTTGCCGAGGTCATTCTGTGTGGTAAATGGCGGGGTCAGGACTCGAATCTCTGAGCCGCCGGTTTCCAGCGCGGCCTGTCGTGGTAACAAACGTGGCCTTCTTGAGCGAAGACCCCTCTTCTTCTCAGTGGCCTGGGTCATCGGGGAATGTCGTGGGCAAATCCAGACTGGGAGTCCTCGAGGAACGAAACCAACGCTTTCAGGATACCCCGGCAGGGACGCTGAGGACGCCGGTGTCAGGGCTTCGTGTGGACTTGACGACTGTGCCCAGCGGGAGTCTGTGGTCAGGCCACTGTCACGGCCCTGGAAGGGGTGCGGGATGGGGTGCCGGGTTGTGTCTCAAGCTCAGGCCTGTTGACCGTTTTTCTTGGCAACTCAGAGAAGGGCACAGACGGTTTCTTATGGTATTTGCAGCTCGTCCAAAGCGGGGAGGCCATGCGGATGTATGGGGTGCCAGTTCTGGACTTGACACGATCCCGATCCTTAGTCTGGGTCCAAAGAATCAAGGCAGGTCACACACGGCTCAGAAGTGTCTGGCTCCCTGCGGGGTTCGCCAAAACCCCGCTGTCTCAGCGATGATGCCACTTACACACACACTCGTCGCTAAGGAGAGGCACTGTGGCTGCGAAGAGCCATTACTGACCGAGCTTCTTCCACGTACCGGGCAGATTACAAACGGTCGGCCCTCTTTCATCCTCCCGACAGTCTCCAGCGTTCAGAGAGACTAAGTCACCTTGTGGAGGGACTGAGCTTTGGAGGAGCCAAGCCAAGATTCGAGCCGGGACACCTGGGTCCGGAGCGTGTCTCCTTTGGCCATGTCATAAACCTTCACGAACACGACCGCGGTCCCATCTCTCCGCCCGGGGGCTGCACTGGGCAGAGGGGCCGGGAGGGTGGAGACTGGGTCCCGGGGATTTGTGGCTGTCTGAGACACGTCCACCACCCGAGGGTTAGGCTGATAACGCCGCCGGGCCCCAGAGCAGGGTCGGCCGCAGCCGGGGTCGCCCTGTTGCAGCCGTCCGCAGGCCATCGCAGCTTCTCCTCCGAACTCACACACGATTGTGCTCCGTTAGGCCTTCTGTGTGCTGCCGGGACCCTGTAACTCCGCTACTCAGAACGGTTTACGACTGTGACTCCCAATTCCTTCACTTATTATTATTATTATTATTATTATTATTATTATTATTATTATTTTGGTGGCATCCTAGATCCTGTATGATTTAAACCCGCACTTTGTCTGAGGCTTGTGCCTCCTCAGCTCCTGTTGCCCCCCACGCTCTGGACAAACCGGGCTCGCGTCCCCCCTCTTCTCCCTACCCCTCCCCCCTGTCCCCCACCTGGGTCCCACACTTTTCCAGCTCCGTCCATGGACTCGGGTGTCTTCGCTGGACGATGTGCGCTGATCACTTTAATCCGTTCAGTTCTGCCCACCTTTCGCAGACCATCCCGAAGGCCCCCTCCTCCTGCAGCATTGAGGGACCTTTCTGAGCAATTGCGAGCTGTTTTTACTGTGATGGCCCGGGGTACCTTTTCTCTGTCTCCTCCTTGGCACCCGTCATGATCCTTTTTCGAGATCCCTTAGCTCTGGAGTCAGACAGTCCTGCCTCTAACCCTGCCTCCGTTACTACGAGCCTCACAAAGGGCAGGTTATTTAACCTCCCAGAGCCGCAGTGTTTTTAAACGATAAATGGAAGAAGATAGCCAGCCTCCCTGAAGGCTGGCCGGATGATGGCATGCGATGGCATGCGGAAAGCATCTAAAGGGGTGCCTGGCACCTAGTGAGTGCTCAGCACAGATTATTTACCTCCCTGAGTGTGTCATTGAGGGACACAGGAGTAGCTGCCACAGATAAACTCCAAAACCTAGTGGCTCACCGGAGTGTGAGGCTATTTCTGACGCAGGGAAGTCCCGAGGAGCGTGTTGGCAGCCCTTCTTGCCGTGAGTCAGAGGTCTGGGCTCTTCCCCACTCAGCCCTGCTTCCTGTAGGGGCTCAGCATCCTCTCCGCTCGGCCAGCAGATGGCAAAAGAGCGAGTGGGGGATTATTTGGGACCGTAGGCCTTGCCCTGACCGGCGTCTGTAACGTTTCTTGCTCTGGCCGGATCTCAGGCACCTGGCCACACCTTTTATAGGGAAACCTGAGGACTGCCGCGTAGCGACCTGCCTGGGAGACAGAAATGGGGCTCCGTGGTTGCAGAGCGGGCTCTTCCCTGCCCGCCTCCACCCTAATGCATCCTTGTTTGTGTTCGTGTCCTTGAACTGTGTAACGTGTTATTACAAACTGGACACCTTTGGCCAGCTCACGTCCCTCCCCACGTGCTTTCTGTGGGGCAGGAGTCCAGGAAGGGCTCAGCCAGGCGGGTCCTCTGCTCAGGGCATCTCAGGCTACGGTCGAGGTGCGGCCTGCACTATCCCCGCATGCGGGGAATCTGGCTGTTGGCAGAAGTCATCTGCTTGCATCTGTGGGACTGAGGGCCTTGGCTTCTTTTTGGCTGTCAGCTGGAGACTGCTCAGCTCCAAAAGGCTGTCCTCAGCTTCTAGAAGCTTCCTCCAGTCCCTTGCCATGCGGACTTCTTCACCCTAGCTGCTTCAGCCAGCAAGGAGCCTCTGAATCTGCTAGAGCCTGATCTAGTGGGATGTGATCACAGGAGTGACCTCCCATCCCTTGGCCACGTTCTACTGGTTCCAACCACACTCAAGTGCTGGGTTTCCCAAGGGGGTGACTACCAGAGGATGGGGATTCTCTGTCTGTCCCCTTCTGCACTGTAGGAGGTGCCAACTCCCGGGCCACTTGCCTTCTGCATTCCAGATAGGTTTGGCCCATGGGAGGCAGTGGGATAAGACAGAGAGGTGAGGAGGAGGGAGAATTCAGAGAGAAACCTCTGCGTTTCTCGTTCCATCACTTTCTACAGAGAGGGGAGGCGATCAGCCCCGGGTCACCCAGCTTGCCGGCACCTACATCTATTGACCTCCCAGCTGAGACCCCTTCACGCTGTGCAATCTGCTCCCAGAGGAGGCAACATGGTAAAGGAAAAAACCAAACAAACAACTAAGTGTAAACTTCGCAGCAGATAAACATAGGTTCGAACCCCAACTGTGTCGGGCTGGGCGGTGGGATGGAGGCTGCAACGGCTGCTCAGCCCCATGCTGGAGGGTCTCAAATGTGGCATGGGGTGCGGCCTTTACTCTGTAAGCCGACAGATAGCACCCCAAATCCTGAGACGACGTCAAAGGGAGCCCTTTCTCGGCACCGGAGCTCCCGGCCGAGGTAGAACTGCTCGCCAGGTGTGTAACCAGGTGGCTCGCCAGGCGGATCACCTAACTTTCTGGGCCTCAGTTTCCTCAACACTGACATGGGGAGGGCAGAACCCCCACCTGACGGGGGTGCGGTGAGATCTACGTGAACCAGTGGGTGCGAAGCTGCTTTGCGACGCTAAGCCCTGTGCTCACGCAGTTACTCATGAGGACCACCGCTGGTGCCCGGGACGGAGGGGTGGCCCCCGGGGACCTGTGGGGTCCCTGCTGGCCCTGAAGTCCTGTGCTCAGAAGGAGAGGGCAAGGCCCGGCCGACTATGAGTTCTAGTCATGCCGAGTGCGTGTGGGAGAGCGGGGTTCCGTGAGCAGGACTGGGCATTGGGGCCACTTGTCTTCTTGACACATAACAGAGGAAGGGGGAAGACGGTGGCTAGGAGTTTCGAGGGAAAAGAAGTCTGAGAAGCTTTAATAAACTTCGCTTCGTTTTATTCGTGTAGTTAACCAACTTTTTCCCCTCGTCGTTGATGATGGGGTCCCGCCTGGCAAACCTCAGAAGGTAAACGACCGTCACCGAGGCTTGGCAGGGAGTGAGACGAGGGCCAGATGTGAGGCTCCCGGGGCTGCTTCTCCTGGGGGGCTCCTCGGCGTCCACTGAACCTGATGCATTTCTCAGAACAGTTTTCTGAGCAACGGCGGGCCCGCAGCGTACGCGTTCCTCACCGATCCAACCTTTTGAACAGAAAAACCGGTTTTAGATCTCTTTTGGCTGGGAGAGTGTGAATCTAGCTGGCCTTTAAAATCTGAGTTTATTCATTTTATTTTATTATTTTTTGGATTTGGGCTTGTTCTTGCCTTTAATTGGCAGGCGTCCTCATACCCCGAATACCAAAGAGAAGGGATTTGGTGAGGTTTTAAAAAAAAAAAATCTGCCGCTTTCTTCCCTCCCACGAAAGCCCAGGGACAGAGTCTGCTAACTTTCAAATGCTCCGTGTGATTGCCCACAGACGACAGGCAGCCCTTGAACCATGATGGTTAATGGAAAATAGCAAATAAACATTGCCCAGCCAGAGCTCCCGTGCCCGGCGGCTACTGGACTCATTAAAAGGAAAAATGACCAGCTTCCCAACAACCGTCCACACAGTCCTTTCCGTACGTGACGTGGGATGTTGCCTTCGGAGTCGCATTAATTTTTGATCCTTCCTCAGTAATTAACATTGTATTTCTGCTGATAAACCCCATCAATATGGTGATTTGATTAGCAAAACATAAAACTACTCATTAAACTCCAATTATGTTGCTCAGGTATAATTTGATTTTGATTGGTTGGAAAAATGCTGTTGTGTTGACTTTGTGTTTTTTCCCTCCTCCTCGCTGCTTCTCTTTGGAAATATCCAGTTAAGTGCTACATTTACAGCGCTGGTGCTGCTGCGGGGCTGGCTTAGCAGAGGCCCTTCCCTCTCGTGTGTACGGAGAGCTCAGTGGCATTTCGGTGCCAACAGTGGGGATGACATTTATGGAATCTAATAATCAGAAACCTCGAGATAATCCATCCTTTCCGTTCCTGGTGGTGGTGGTGGGGGGTCTGGGGGGAGTGATCATCTGTAAGAAAATAAGGGGTCCACGGGGCAATAAATAGTGCCGACTTCGTCTGTGCTAAATGTGTATAGAAGGGAGGAGTCTTTGAAGACGACTGAACGGGCTGCTGGTGCCAGAGCTTCATTTTAAATCTTGATTTTGCGTTTATCCCTTTGGGGGGGAGACCGGGCACATCCCCTTCCCCTGTTCGCACGAAGAATCCGACCCGGCGAAAAGGGGCGATGGCTCCTGCTCCCTGCGGCTTGCGAAGACATCGGTATCACGGATGTCAGTCGGGTCGGCCGCCAGGAAAGGAGGATTTTGTCTGAGAAGTCGACGTGTAATCAGAGTTTTCAAATTGCAGTGTCAACATTCGGCTCAGTAAGCGTTGCTGGGTCAGGGAAAGAGGCTGCGTGGATCCACTGACTCGCTCCGTGGAGATTTCTGTGATGTTTGTTACGGGTCGGACACTGAGTTGGGCTGAGGACACGGGGTGGGCGAGACTGCGCTCACATAGAGCTTGAATTCTGGCGGAATAGAGGTCTCTGGCGGAACCCTGGAAGGCTTCTCATCGCACTTGGAATTCAACCCGAGGCTGTCACGAGGCCCCCACCCCCTCTCCTTCTTCTGGTCTCCCCCTCACCGCTTCACCCCTCCTGGCCCTTGCTGTTCTTTGGTCCCGCTGGCCGCAGGGCCTTTGCACTGGCAACAGCAGCCTCCATCAGCCCTGATGTCCTCACTCGGAGTCATCTCCTCATAGCGTTTGGCACTACTAGCTCTATTAGTTTACTTACATTTGTTCATTTGTCTTCACCAGCGGAATGAAAGCTCTCTGAAGGCAGCGGCTCTGTCAGGCTCCTTGTCACAGCCACGGCAGGAGAAGGGTGCCTGGCCTTAGTGAGTGCTCGGTTAGCATTGCTAAGCGAATCAGTGATGTGCACAGGTGAGGCCATTTCAGGCCAAGAGACAAATCAGAACCGTGCGAGAGTGACCATAGCGGGGCTCAGGGGCTCAGGAGGTACAAGTTTCCAGCTGTAAAGTCCGTAAGTCACGGGACCGTCACGTACAGCACAGGGAACATAGTCAACAATATCCTAACGACTTTGTACCGCGGCAGGTGGTCACGAGACTTGCTCTGGGACCGCTCGTTGGGCATGTGAGTGTCTGGTCCCGATGCTGTACACCGGAAGCTAACACGATGTTGCATGTTAACTATATTTTAATTTAACGAAAGAAGTGGCCACGGGTGGAAAAAGCCCTTTATATAGGGCCGCAGGGAAACAGTCCCACTGAAACTAGCTGGATGGTGTGGGTTCACCAGCAGGGGAGCTCTGAGCTGGCCAGTGTCCAGGGGCCTCCTCCCAGCCTGGTGGCGTTGCCGGACCCTTCGAAGCCTGAGCACCTGGCACCTCGGAGCCCCCTCTGCCAGTGAGTCAGGGGTCCTGGTGGCGTCACGATGGCCCTTTCGTGGAAAGGTCCCGATGGACGGTCATCGCCAGCATCTCTGAGCCTCTCCTGGGTGTTCATCCCGTATTTGACAGAATCAGAGATAACTTGCTCCCCCCCAAACACAGTGCGCAGCTCCGCCGTCTGGCCTTGAACTTCTGCTTGAGTCCTTGCTGTCTGAAATTCCCCTTCTCCTGCAGCCTGGAGAATGCCGACTTCTGCTGGAGATCCGGCTCGAATGCCGCCTCTTCTGGGAAGTTCGGCATGGACCTGTCCTCCCGAGCAGAACCAAGTCCTCCCCCTTACAGCGAGGGGGCCATTGCCTCCTTACAAAGAAAGGAGCTCGCTGAGGGCAGCAGCCGCGTCTCGAGCACCCGTCGCAGAGTCAGCACGCGGCAAAGGGCCAGTGACTCCATAGATGAACCATAAGACGACCCTGGGAGGAATGCAGTGGCCCATGAAGGAAGGGGGTGAGGGGTGGGAGGTGCACCTGGTGCCGGCGATAAAGGTGCGTTCTCCGTGAGGAATCGAGGAACGACCAAGGACACCCAGCTCGAAGCCATCGCCATGCCCCCCGCCCCCGCACTTCTGAACCCCGCCGATGACGAAGCACTTCTCCCCCCTGCGATGGACCTGCCACCTCTCCGTTCTGCTTGTCACTGGTGTAGCAACTGCTGGCAGGCTTTATTTAGTTAGTTTTGGTCCAGGCAGTACCTTCCCCTTCCCCCTTCTTTTTCTTTTCTGGAGAATTCCATCCTAACTCTTTGTAGACTTTCCAGGCCTGACGATTCCCAGCTCCCATTCCCCTCACTCTACGGGGTGATGGAACCCGATCTTTGTGGCGGTTCAAGGTGTCCACACGGACACAGCGGTCGGTTTAGGGATCTGCCCGGAAAATTAGAGCCCTGCTCTGCCTTTTTCCGCTGAATCCAATGGCAAACCTTTTCTCTTTCCCTGGAGCATGAGCTTTAATGCTGTTGGGACTGGCAGCGGCTGTCTTTCCGGGAAGAAAGGGCAAGACTGGCATTGGGGGGGGGCAGTGAGGAGAGCAGGAGTGGGCGTGAAAGACCCAAGGGCATCTTGTGGATCGACCAATTCTTTTTCTTGAGCTCATGTGACTGAGATCGTGCCACTTGCGACTGGGAGAGGGCCACGTAATGCACGTGGAGAAAATAATCCCATATTCCGAGAGCTCTTCCGATGACCTGTCACCTCAAAATCTTCGTGGGGTCAGATCTCTCAAGCAAGTGCCGTGGCAGAAGTCTGGTGCCTCATGGCGAGGCCTTGCTGAAGTGTGTTCTCCTCTGCGGAGGGGATGCCGGCATCCACGTCGCGGCCCATCAGGCCCCATCCAGAGCGGTGATGTCTGGGCTCTAGAGGTCACTCGTCAGGACCCCCAGGGGGGGGAGCCACGAGGATGACCTCTCTTCAAAGGGAAATCGAACCTTTATAGGTACATGTAGTTGACAGAAGGACATTTTACAGTGTCAGTTCGGACCTGGAAGAGGCGGTGGATGAAGGTCTCTTTTGTCCCCTGCCCAGACGGCTACGGCTGCAGGATTCTGTCGGCCCTTCTGACTTTCGGCCACCGCCTCCTCAGAAAGGCACGGTTGGGTCTCCCCTTGTCTGACCACAGGCAGCTCCCTGTTCTCCGGCTGCTGCAAGACCCCGGAGCCTGGAGGCACTCTAGGCATCACCTCGGACAACCCTGCACGCGTCAGGGACCGGGATGCTGAAGGGATGACTCTGGGGAGGTGTTAGACTCGTCCTCGAAAAGGCTCGAGCAAGGTTTGAGGGCTGGACTCTCGAGGCGGCACGGCTGGGCTCACCGACCCGGAGAAGGCGTCGTTCTCATTCGCTCACTCACCCCTTGTCGCCCGTCCATCCTCCTCCATCCGCATCCCAGGTGCCACGGTGACGTCGCGCGTCATCCATTGCGGAGGCTCCCCTTTCTGAGAGGCAAATTTCGGGAGACTCCTGCTCGCGGCCTGGTTGCTCGCCGGGCTTGGTCCTAAGATGTGAGATCTGCGCTCCGACGCGCCACGAATGTCTGGAGAAACAACATCCCGTTGGAACTCAGCTCTGGCGCGTGAACGGGGAGTGAGAATAGGAAGCTGGATGTGACTTAGAGGTCGTGTGAGATGCCGTTTTCACCCGTCAGGCGACACACCCACTCAGGGTCGGCGGGGCTATAGGATAACCGTCCCGCATCGTCGGTGGGGAGATCAGCCGCTGCAGACCTTTCCGAGGGTGATTTTGTTAGATTTGTCCAAACTCCGAACGGACGCGTTCATTGACCCGGCTCTTCTTTTCTTAGGAATTTTCCCTAAAGATGTGATCTCGGAAGCGCATCAAGGAATGGATCTAAAACTACTCCTCGGGACACTGTTCATGGGAATAAAATCCTTAAAAAAACCCGAATGACTCAGTAGCGCACTGGCTAAATCCACGGCGGTGCATACACTCCGTACAAGTCTGTCCAGAAATCATTTTAATAAAAAATAAGGTCGATGGACATGATAACAAGTGTCTTTTAAGAATTATTTTCTTTGCAATTGTAAAAAAAAAATGCAAAAGTGAAAACCAAGTGAGAAACGTCCGAAGTGTCAACCAGCACCAAGGGAAGACTAATGAACTAACAACTGCGGCTTAGTCGTACGGTGGATGCCGTGGAGCAATCGAAGTGAATGTCCATCTGTCCGGATCAACACGGACAAACGATTACACACATGCTGACTGAGAAAAGTAAATTTTAGGAAGATAAGTATTTTTGTGGATGGAAAACCATGAAGTAAACTTACAAAAACGTGCGTGAGAATCCTGTACACCTAACTTCAGGATGGCGGCTCCTTCTGTAAAGGGGGCAGGAGGATGTTCTCTACTCCCCCCTCCTGCCCTTCCTTCCCCCTTCCTTCCTTCCTTCCTTCCTTCCTTCCTTCCTTCCTTCCTTCCTTCCTTCCTTCCTTCCTTCCTTCCTTCATCTCCTTCCCTCCCTCCCTCCCTCCCTCCCCTCTCCCTCCTTTCTTTCTTTCCTTTCTTGGATCCGAAGCAAAGAAAACAAGGCAAACACATCTTAAATCTGGATGTACATACATGATGTCTGTGATATTATTTTCTGTATGTTTGAAAATTTTGCAGAAAGCCAAATATATTATGTTTCCCTTTTGAGTAAGCATATGTTAGGGGCGGCGCTGGTATCAGTGTAAAAAATTTTGTTTTCCGAGTGAGATACACAGGGAACTGCGAGCGAAGTTTTGCTTTAGGCGGAGATAAAGGATCAGCTGGGGAGGGGGCTAGAGAGAGGTGTTTGCATTTTACTTCATTCCTTTCTGTACTATTTCAAAATTCTAAGACACGTGGGCCATGTCTCTCATCTGCCCATTCGTTTGTCCGGCTGTCCATCCGTCCATCCCATCCATGCATCCATCCATCCATCCATCCATCCAGACATCCATCCACCCATCCATCCTCCATCCATCCATCCATCCTCCATCCATGCATCCATCCATCCATCCATCCATCCATCCATCCATCCATATATCCATCCTCCATCCATCCATCCATCCTCCATCCATGCATCCATCCATCCATCCATCCATCCATCCATCCATCCATCCATCCATCATCCATCCACCCTTCCTTATATCTCTAACTGGTTGTCTGGATATTGAGCTGATAAATCATTTTCATTCTATTCTTTAATTGAAAACCCAGTCGGTGTCATTTAAACGCAGCCGTCATTTGGGTTTGCTCTTTTAGGAGACATTTGTAACTCTTCTCTGACAGCGTGGCACTCTCAGTTTTGGCGAAGCCTGGTCCTGCCGAGAGAAGAGTTTGCTCGTCTGTGGGTTAACTGCACTGTAAGGGCCTGACGGACCCTTGAGATGACGGCTGTGGTCCTCGTTGCAGGTGGGGAGAGAGGGTGGGGTCAGCCATGTGACGCTTGGCCCTGGGGGAGGCCAGAGTGATACGGGGACAGTGCCTCTGCCTGGTGGTCTCCCCCGACTTGAGGGACGGGCCAGAGAGATGGGAAGCAGGATGAGCCATTGTCTCGAGCCCCCGGGTGATGGCTCAGGGGACTGTCCGTCCGTGTGTCTGGGGCAGGCTGTGCCGGGGATGCGGCCCTCGTGGGACAGGCAGCACCCCGTCCGACTGTGTGTGTTCATGCATCCCTTGTACCGGGGAGCCCATGTGGAAAGACAGCGAGCAGATAGCTACAGCTGTTGTCACTTATGCTCCAGAGAACAATTCTAGGAATTAATGGCTTCTAATCCTGCAAAGAAGGGAGAGACAGGGCCGTGCCGATTCCAGGCTGCCAGGCGCGAGCCTCTGCTCTCGTTTCATAAATATGCTTATAAGGATCCTGTCGGATCATCCGGCGGGGCCTGGGGGGTGGGAAGGGCCCCCCGCCCCCGCCCTGCAGCTAAGGCCCGTGGTCTTGGGTGCCATCCCGGCCCAGGGAATAAACGAGGTTAGTAAAACCTTCACAACCGCTCCTTGTGAGACGATGTCAATAGGTAATCAGAAGGACATACGAGGCGCCTGGTACCGATTGCTTGGCTTAGCTTAAAGGAAGAAACAGGAGGATAGGACACTTGAGTGTGGCGATGTTCGTTTTAATCCCAGCCTTTCTGTGCTCCCGTAAGAAGTCTCAAAGTCCATTAGGGGGAATGGGCTGATCCTTCCAGGGACAGAGAAGCAGAGGAGCCTGTGGGGGGAGAGGTGGGCACACGCAGGCCGCTGGCTCCCCTCGGGCCTTCTGTGGGGTCGGCCTGGTGAGGGGGCTTCCCCGGGAGGAGAGCCCCGGGTCTGACGGCAGGTGGGTAGCGGGGGGGTGGAAAATGAGCCTCACCAGAGAGAGAGAGAGGTCAAGGCCGAGAGTGGGGACACTGTTTTCATGGCTGAGCGGAAAGGAGAAGGTTGAGACTGGAACCTGGAGAAGCGGGTGACAAATGGGCATCTGGAAGGGGGGCGTGTGGTGGGGGGGAGTGAGGGGACCCAGCGAGGGTCGTGGGGAGGCAGGCAGTGCAGGGGCAGGAACGGCCCCGCCACGTGTGCCGAGCAGAGGGAGGAGTACCCGGCGACCCAGGCAGGAGCTTAGGCAGAGGCGGCAGCTTGGCTTTGGGGCCGGGTCACCTTTCCTGACTCCAGGACCCCCTTCCCAAGGACACATAATCCCCCCCGTCCTAACGGCTCCCTTAGGACTTAGAATCGCTGCCTAGTAATTTACCCAGGGCCTGCCCTGCCCCGAGGGGGACATGTGTCCCCGTCAGTGGAGAGCGCCCCGTACCTAGAGGCCCCCCCGCCCTAAGTCTGCATCCCAGAAATCACGTCCCACTCCCCAGTCTAGGTTAAGCATCAGCTCTTCCTCAATCCTGTCCATCTCAGCCACCCCTCAGGCCTGTCACCGTCAGCTTCCCTGCGCCCCACTGGGAGCCCACCCCCACCCCAGCCCTCGCTCCTCCATGGCTCCTTCACAGCTCACGGCCCTGGTGGCCCCCAGGCCCAGAGTGGCCGCGGGGGAACCTATCCCCTCCCCTCCCACCAGCCTCTGCGGCCAGAGCTGGGGCAGGGACCCTGGGCTCAGGGGCCGGCCATGGTCCTTCCTTCTGAGCCTCTTCCCTGCTCCCGCGAGTCCCTTCGCCTCTTGGATTTAGAGCCCCCGGGGGGTTGGATCCTGTTGAATAGCCAGGAGCCCCTGGAGAGGGCAGGCGGGACGTGTGGAGATGTGTGGGTCCTGGCAGGACGAGATGCTGCCATCACATGGGAGAGTCTGCTAAAGCGACTCTTCACAGAGGGGAGGGGAGCAGGGGATGGAGAAGACGCGTGGCGACCAGCAGCGAGCCCTCATCCCTCACAAGCCTGGGGGGACAAGGAGGGCCGATGGGCAGAGCTGGAGCAGAGAGCTGGTCCCCCAGGCCAGAGGCAGGAGACAGCCACTGCCGACTGCAGCCTGCTGGTGCCTCCGATGGCCCAGCTCCACCTGGAGCCATCGAGCAGGCAGGTGGTCACCTGGGGGAGCCTCAGGCTCAGAGCTGGGGGGCGGGATGCAAGCTGGGACAGGGCAAGACCCCCCAAGTCACTTCCCCAAGGCAACAGTGGATCTCGGAGCGTCCTCCAAGGCAGGAGCGTGTCCCTGCCGTGGGTCTCGGGTGGCTCCAAAGCCCACTCAGGCACCGCAGGCGGGAGCGTGGGAGTTGTTTAGGGGCCCCCTTTCTCCCTCACCCCCTATCCAATCGGCCACCTGCCTTTGTGCCAGGCGCTGTCCCATCCCCTTTACTGCATTTCTGCCTCCCGACAGCTTTATGAGATGGGGAGGGCGAGGCAGGACCTGCCCGGGTCCCCCGTCTAGCTAGCCGAGGAGCTGGGATTCGAGCCCAGCGTCTGCACGCTGACCACTGGCCTGTGCTGCCTCAGGGGTGCCCTTCCACCCGGTCTGCCTCCAGCTGCCTTCCCTTCCCTCCGCTAACATCACAGCTCCCCGGTGCCCCCCGCCAAGACGTCCTGAATCTTTCAATTGCTTCTTCGCCTCCTTTTTATGACGTGACAGTTGTCGGATCGGATAAAAGCGTTAGAGGCCTTCAGCATCCAGAAGATGCTGGTGGCTCCTCCCCACCCTCCCACGTGGAATTAGAAACAAAGGATGAGGATACGAAGTGTCAGGAAGTCCCGACGCATCGTCAGAGGTTGACTTTGGTGATTTTGGAGATAAATAAGTATAAAATTCTTCCTAAACAGTTTTCCCTCATTTTGGGGGTGCTCCCCTTTAGCGGAAGCCCCAGTGTCTGTCTAGCCGGCCATGTGGGGAGCCCAGTTCCAGAAAGAGGCGTGCAGGGCCTCCTCACCCCTAGCACCCCCGGCTCCCGCCCGAGAAATCACAGCAGGGAGCAGGACAGGTGCACCTGCCAAGGCTCAGTTTGAGCCCTTCTTTGCATCCCTGGGTGTGACTTGGGGGACAGGAACAAGGAGAGGAGGGCGGGAGCCACAAACTGAGCCCTGGCCTAGGGAGGCTGAGTTACCCCCCTGAGCACTCACTCATCATTGTGCAGGGCTGCCCTGTGCTCTGGGCAAGGCAAATCCGGAAAAAGCACAAATGGACGAATGAATGAATGAATGAATGAATGAACGAACGAAGGAACGTAGGAAGGGCAGTGCTATCTGCGTATCTGGGTGGGAGCACTTCACTGATTGACAGGGAGACGGCCCGCCCACTGGGGCATAGGCTGTGTTGGAACAGGGCTCTCTCCTGCTGCTGCGGCAAGTGCACCTGCCCCAGGGCCGGGTCGTGACGACGGAATGAGGGAGCATCTGTGACAGAGGGAGAGCCGGCCACGTCCCACCCGCACGTTCCTTTCCTTTTTGGGGAATCCCAGCCCACCTGAAGCTGCCCCCACTTCTTCTGCAAAGGCTTCTGCGCGTCACCAAATGCACCTTTTTCCGGATTTGCCTTGTGTGTGCGTGCGTGTGCATGCGTGTGCTTCCCGTTCTTTGTGTGGCATCGACACCTCTTTTATTTCCTTCCTTTAGTGTTCAGGGCAGTCACTGTTCCTAGCTTTCTCAGAAAATTATGGACGTTTTCACTGAAACCTCGATTACCCAGGAAGGGAGGGCGTGTGGTCGGGGCATGGCCCGTGGGGCAGGCACGCAGTGGGCACCGCAGCCGTCTGAAGTGTGCGGCCCACGGTCGTCTTTAAGTAACAGCCGGCTGAATGGATGAGTGGACGGATGGATGGATGGATGGAAGGATGGATGGATGAGTGGATGGATGGATGGATGAGTGGACGGATGGATGAGTGGATGGATAAATGGATGGATGGATGGATGGATGGATGGATGGATGGATGGATGGATGGACGGACGGATGGATGAGTGGATGGATGAGTGGACGGATGGATGGATGGATGGATGGATGGATGGATGGATGGATGGATGGATGGATGGATGGATGGATGGATGGATGGATGGATGGATGGATGGATGAGTGGACGGATGGATGGATGGATGGATGGATGGATGGATGGATGGATGAGTGGATGGATGGATGGAAGAAAATCGAGCGCAAAATCCAAGCTCGAAATTCCGTATCCTTGCCGTTTCCAGTTTTGGATGTCGCCTTCTCGTCCGTGGTGTGGGATTTTGTGTCCCGTTTTCCTTTAGGCCTGACATCGTGGAAGGTTGCCCCCGTTCTCACGTCGTAGAAACCTTTACGTAGACCTCGGCAGCAAGGTAACTATTGTTGTTAGTGACAGTCTCGTATCCTGTGAGGAGGTAAGGACGTATTTAGGCAAATAATTCTGCATTTGGCGAGATCTAGAGTCTTCTCCGTTCTCAGCGATAGGCAGTTCTGGAACGAACAACTGAGTGGGTGCGACTTTATATCTCCGCGGAACTTTTCCTTTCGAAAATGGTCCCTTTTCTCAAGAGTAGGAATTAAGCTGTGCTACCAAGGCCCTCCCGAGGTCAGCTGGTGTCAGCTGACCTTGACACCAGCCACGAGCCCCGCATCTTCCCAGCTGCGTCTTTTCCATGTTCTGTCATTGGACTGTGATGACGACCACGCAGCTCCGTAGACACACTAAAAACTGCATTGTAGCCTTAAAATCGTGTCCTTCAAACGGGTGGATTTTAGGGTACGTACATTACACCTTTTTTTGGATAAAAAAAAGCTGTAGGGAAAAAGGGAAGCGTCTGAGACGGGCTGAGAAGGAAGGACCTCACTGTTTATTGTTGATTTGCTTTTCTTTCGTGGCCGGTGACACAGGGCCCCCCGGAGCAAAGGCCTGGACAGGGGGGCCCAGCGTGTGGAGAGTCCCAGAGCCTGGCCCCTTCCACTCAGCCCCTCCGACGGTCCTCAGCGTCTGCCAGTTGGGATCCACGCAGACGGGGGAGGACGGTCAGCCTCCTGCTGCCACCTCCGAATTTGCAAACCCCCAGTTCTGACCGCGGCCTGGGCTTCTGTGGCCGGAAGGAAGGTGGGCCTCGGGGGCGGGGTGGGCCCTGGAGGTTCGGCGTCCGGGTCGGCACCTGTCTCGGGTGCAGACGGCACCCCCCGCCCCGCCTTCTGCACGGCCGAGCGCGAGCTGGCCTCCGGCAGAAGAGCCCGTGGACATCAGTGCCCGCTGCTCGGATGTGGCCCGGACCCTCCTTTCGAGCAGACAGGAGCCGAGCGAAGCCGTACATATGTTAAACTCACATCAGTAATAAAGATTAAGGAGAAGTTAATAGCATCCCAGTCATGCTTGCGGAGGTAATCTCCTCTCTGAAAATTCAAAATTAGATTTGGAGGATCGAAGCAAACAGGGGGTGCGACTTCGGCGTAATATTTTAATCAAATTGTCATGAATGAGTGGATACAATTAAGAATTCTGTCAGTCACAGCGCCGGGGCCCCTTTGTTCGCCCGCGAGGGGGGCGGGGAGGGCCTGGGCCCTATGGGGGGAGGTTAAACTTGACCTTTCTCAGGCTCTTCGATTTGGACCCTCTGGCTGGGTGTTGCCCGTCAGTCAGTCAGATGGCCGGTTTGTAAACAGGCAAGTGCGCGTGCCTGTGTGTTTATGCATGTTCAGATGTGTGCACACATGTGACACGCGCATTTATGTGCACACGTTCGTGTGGGCGTATGAGCAAGATTGTGTGCATGTGCGTGTGCATGTGTGTGTGCGTGTGTGCGTGTGCATGTGCGTGTGTATGCGTGTGCGTGTGTGTGCGTGTGCGTGTGTGAGTGTGAGTGTGTGTGTATGTGAATGTGTGCGTGTGTGTGTGCGTGTGCGTGTGTGTGAGTGTGCGAGTGTGCGTGTGCGTGTGCACGCTGGGCAGCGAGGAAGCAGGAACTGGGGTCAAACAAAGGATTTGCGCCGCCGAGCCCTTGACGAGCCTGGCCACGAGCACTTCCTTCCCTCTCCTTCTCCTTTCCTTTGCAGTTAACCGCGAGCCTCTCGCGTGCGATTATCCGCGGGTACAGCCCGCGCCCACGTGAGCACTCGGGGGGGAGCTCAGGGCGGGTTTGCACGTGCGCATGAGCACCTTCCCCCGGCCACCACCGCGAAGGGTAGTGTAGCGGGCGTCAGGGAAGGGGCGGGCGACCACGTGTGAACTCGCCGACTTTTGCTTGAACATCTTTCTGGGCGACGAGTTCGACTCCTGAACCAGGTCGCACACTCCTAGGGGGTGTCTCTTCTCCTGGGGGTCTGTGGCTTTCCATGCAGCTGGCGACATTTACTCTGCGTCCCTCCCGCCACCTCCCCTGCCCTGCCCCGCAGGACATCTATTTATTTTTAATTTTGATCCACGGGTGGGTGGTGGGTGGGGCGGTAGGGGGGAATGTCTGCAAAAGCATCTCTCTTTCCCCCTCCGCACCAGCAGCCTGCCACGGAGGTGTCGCTGATGCATCGGGGATTGTAAATCAATAAGGAGAAAGCAGAAAAGCAGGACCCGTCAGGCTTCGCAGGCCTCTGGGGCCACAGTCCTCGACGTGCACGGATGCGTCTGCTGTGGAATGTATCATTTCACATGGATTTGAGTTTAAAAAAAAATTTTTTTTTAAATTTCCTCCAAAGCTGCTACAGCTTGTTCCATCTTTCCTTGTCAAACCCCGAGTTTGGGAAAGAGACAAACGCTTTTGACCCGGGAGGACAGTATGGAACCAGCGTTCCGGGGGTTATTTTACCTTTTGTCGTAGAGAGAACCGAGTCGGAGTAACTTAACGCTGCTCCCTCCACCTGGGTGAGCATTTTGTGAGGCCGAAGCAGCACCTCATTATTTTTTTAGCGCTGCCTTTGCCTGGGGAATTATTTCAAATCACCTGACAGACCTATTGTGCTGGTGACATCACAGCCACTGGCTTTTTACACCCCAAACAAGCCTTCTGTTAATTCAGCAGCAACACACCCCACACGCAACAATCGCATTCGCCACGTCTGCCCCGCGCGTTGAACACATATTCAGAAGTAAACACTCTTGCACTACGGGGCTCGAGAAGGGAATATGCATCAAAATGCCTGGCATTTAATTTCTCCCCCTTCTTCGGGAATTTCGCCAGTGAAATATAGCTGCCAGTGTCCCCGGCCTGCCTGCCTGCGTGCACTCTCCTGCAATATGCTGGCGATCAATCAGATTTGCATAACTAAACTGTCTGCGAGCCCGCTCGGCTGCCCAGGTGCAAGGCCATTTGCATATAGAACAGTGAGGAGGTCCCAGGAGTCACTTCAGACCGAGCGACTGCTGAGCCCGCAGTCCACGCGGCCCGGGAAATGAAATTGGAATGACAAAAAAAAATGGGAGCGCTCGCCTGCAAGGGTGAAAGATGCAGGCGCCTCGCAAAGGTTATGTAGAGATTGCCAGGCGGAGGGAGACCCTCTCGCTCCACGCAGGTGGGCGGTGGGGGCTGCCAGGGCCTCCCTTCTCCCTGCTCCTGTCGCCTTGAACCCGGGGAGCTATCGTGGGACTCTCCGGAGCTTTCCTGACTGATGTGGAAAGAATTCCCAGTTCTGATCCCCTGGCAGGATGGTTTTTCCAAGTGCTAAGCACGAGCTCTGGCCCTGTGTCCTGCCCGGAGCAGGGGCCCCGTGGATTAACTGCTTTGAGAGGTGCCACGTCCCTGGCTAAGTGCCGTGGGTCGCCCTTGCCTAGCCGTACACTAACCCTGTAAGGGGCAGCCGTCGTCATCCGTGTTTTCTCTTTGCCCAGAGAGAGAGATCAGGCGTCACCCTGCCAGGACCCCGGTGGGGCAGGCACAAGTCATAGAAGCCCGGAGAGGATGCCGGTTCTTCCAAGTCGCCCGGTGAACAGAGATGGACGACGCCTTGGTTTCTGTGTCCCAGCGGAGGCCCGGGGCCGCTCTGCAGGCGTCTCCTGTGGTCCGCTGCACGACGCCCTGTGCTCTGGGCACTTTCGTCTCCCTGGGTCTCCTCCTCCATAGAAAATATCAAAAACGGCACTTAATAACCGTGGGGGGGGGGCACAGAGATGGCTACAGCCCGGGCCGGCTGCCTTCTGCTCGGGGAAGAGTGTCTGCTCCAGAGCGGGGCTCCTCGACTCCGCCTGCGGGCCCGAGTCCCCGAGGGAGCATCTCACCGTGATCCACGCCCGGGAGCCGTCGCAGACCGCGTGAGTGAGCATCTCTGGGGGAAGGTCCCGGCTCCGATGGAAGCAGCAGAAGGCAAAGCGCCCGTCAAAAGGGAGGCCAGACGACAGGGCAGAGGCTTGGCGGCCCCAGCCCCGGTGGAACTCAGGGCTCTTTCTCCCTCCGGTGGCCACGGGGCTCCCCTTGGCACCCAGGAGAACCGGAGCGCGTGGAGCCAGATGCTCGAGGCCCTTCCCTTCCCTTGCAAGACAATTATACTGAGAAGTTGGTTGAGGGGCCAGGGGAGGCAATGGGAGGCAGGAATACCTTTTTACGTGTGTTTGGGGCTTCACCCTCCCTGAATGTTAATGCTCAAAGCCGGGCCACCCTGGGAGAATTATTGTGCCCATGGATGCGGACGGGGCCCCGAAGCGCAAGTCCTTCTGTGGAGGCTCTGACGTCCTCGAGTGTGAAGTGGCAGAGTCGGGGCGCACACCCGGAGCTGCTGCTTCCACGTCCAGGGTCCCTTACACTTGATTCCAGGTGCACAGCTCCCTTAAGGCGAGGGGGAAGGAGGCCAGACTCAGCACCAATCCATAGGACCCCAAAGCCTGTTCAAGCAAATGAGAGAGAAGACGCTGCGTGGCCCTCCCGGAGTTTAAAGCAGTTGCTCGTCCATCACCTCCACGCACAAACGGAGACCGTCTGGGAGCGGGTGTTCAGCAGGGCACTCTGCACCGAGTGCCGTGGGAGTTGAGAAAAGCACAGTGTGGGCTGGAGAAGTCAGGGAGGGCTGCCTGGAGGAGGGGGACTGAATGGGATGTTGACAAATGAGCAGGATTCAGAGGAGACAGAGGATGGGGAGGCCTCACACGGGAGGGGCTGTAGGAACACAGAGACGCGTTTTAAGGCACTTTTTGTGTGTATTGTCTGTTAGTGTGTAACAGACCACCCTAAGCCTCGTGGCTTAAATAAAACTCATCTATTAGGGGTCACGGGTCCACGGGCCAGTGGGGGCGGTTCTGCTGCCCTGGGCAGTCTCTGTCGACCTCACGGGCTGGGCTGCGGTCAGCTGGTGAGTCGGCAGGGGCCTGGCTGGCGAGGACGGCCTCGCGCTTGCCTGGCCATCAGCTGGGGCGAGGGGGCTGAGTGGGCCGTGTGTCTCCCACCATCGGCGAGGCTAGCTCTGGCCTGTCCACTGTGAAGCCTGGATGGGCGTCCTGTCACCTCTAGGTCACCCTGTCTGTATCCGCAGCTTTGCCAAGTTCAAGAGGCTGGAAGTGAGGCTGAGTGCTTTGTGGTCCCCACACCCCAGAGAGCACAGCAGACGCTGTATTCGTGACCAGGCTACCGGGGACACCCTGGCCTGGGAGAAGCGGAGGCCGCTGGCTGTCCGCACGTGGCCTCCTTGGCACAGACCCCCTCTGTGCCTGAGACTTCGCAGCTGCTGGTGGTCATCTCCACCGGGGACCACTGGCCCTGGGCTGACGGGGAGGAGGGTGCGTGTAGGCTCCATCGAAGGTGCTGATTCCTATATAAATACACGTTCACGTGCAGATGCGAGACTGTGGGCGCCCCAGGCCCGGCCCCTGAAACGAATGGGGACAGAAGCTACTCCTGTCTCGGCCGCCAGGGCACAGGACGCAGTTTTTCCAGGGAACGTTGCAGCCTGAGGAGGGGCGGCCCCCCTCCCAGCAGCCTGGAGACCCTCAGCCTTTAAAGAGCAGTTCCCTTTCCAGACAGGCGTGTTGGAGAGGTTTTATGTCTCAGAGTACACTGTCACGGTGTGGACTCTCAGCGAGAGGTCAGGAGTGCCGGGCAGAGGGGCCTGTGGCCCCCCGGACCCCCCAACACCGAGGTGGGCTGTGCGTGCGGGGCGGGGGTCAGTGTGTGGGGGGCGCAGGGAAGGAAACAGCCTGGGACCGGGCGTCTGGGATGCTCCAGCCCCTGCGCCTCCCCTCACGGTTCCTTCAACGTGAACATAACAGGTCTTTTGTCTTGTACAACAAAAACAGGTGCGCGGGCCCCGAGAAGTGAGGAGAAGCTGTAGGAGTCACAGGCTTATCCCCCGAATAAAGGTTTCTATTTGCCCATCATGACTCCAAAGGAGACTCTGACTCTCCAAACAGGAACGCTTTGCAGGACCATTCCAATGAGCGGACGGGAGAAGAGGAGCATCCGTGGACCTCCCGGCCTTCGGGACTCTCTGCACGGAGCGCTGCAGGCCCGGATGGAGCAGCCTCACCTGCCTGGCAGGTAGGCAGGGCTGTGCAGCTGTGAGTCTTGCTTGTTCTTCACGAGAACCATTTAGAGTGGAGGAAACTGGTGCCCAGGAGGGGAAATGATAACCCGTAAATGGCGGGGCCAGGCTTCCTGGTCCAGGGAGGTCTGGCTCCCAAGCCTTCGTCTCCCTCATCATGTTAGAGGCTCTAAGGACCTATGTCTGGGGTTTCGTGGGGGCGGTCACCTGCAGAAGCGACTTTAGCCAAGACTTCTCGTCACTGACTTATTTCCTCTCCCTGTTGTGTGAAACATGCACATTCGCATCCAGGGGCAAGGTGACGAGGGCTTTGGGAAAATGGGTAAAGGCCATTCAAGGAGTAACGGGCATGCGAGAGTCCTAAAGCGGAGGGAGAGGGAAATCTAACCGAGGACCCTGAGAAAGCCGTTTGTCATTATGCATGAGGAAGGGGGCTGGGATGTCCTATTCCAGTCGCAGATGAAGTGACCTGAGGGGTTCAGAGGAAACACAAAAGCAGCCGGAAGCCAAGGAGAAAGGGGCCCGGCGTCTCTCCCCGGCAGTCTGTCCCTCCCATGCGCCTGGGTTTTTGTCTTGCCCATTTTCGGGGGGGCATTTGTCTTGGTCCCTCCTTTGTGCCCCAATCCAGGCATGGTTGGCATATGTCATCGTCTGCCAAGAATGCACCCAGTACATATCTGAGTCGTGCAATTAAGCGATGCTATTGACGACAACAAACTTAACATGTGCACGTGGCATTGGCTTTTCCAGTTCTTTCACGCACAAAAACGTCCCCCTGCCTTTATGGCAGACCATGAAGGCGCTGAGGACAGGCGTGGCCGTCCGTCTCCACCTCGCTGCTGAAGAAGGAGTCTCGGCGAGGCTGGAGAGATGAAAGGTTGCGTTGACACGGAATCGAGTGACACTCTCTATCGGCAGGTGCGTCGGCTGCTCGAGGCCACGCGTTCGCCACCCGCCGGGCTCCCCTCGGGGCTCGCGTGGGCCCGACGCTCTTACCGAGGTGATGTCGCTTCACCCTCTCGACAGCCCCGTGTGCTAGATCCTGCTCGGGGCTGTCTGTTCCACAGACGTAGGGACGTGACACACAGACAGAGGACGTGACTGGCTCGGGGTTCCGTGATGGAAGCGGGGGGCTCGGATTCGCATCTGCGGGTACGAAGCCTGTTGCCTCCTCTACTAGGACACACATGCGAGTGCCTTTAGGAGGCGGTGCAAGGGGGGAAGGGCTTCGCCTCCGGAGCAGAATGACAGGGAAGAGTTCCTGGGCCGCTCGCCGTCCCAGCCTTGATGGTTACGCTGAGATTATGGCTCCGGGGATGAGAGTCCATTTATCTGGTTCGTTCCCACACTCTAATTGGAAAAGTGGAATTGCCACTTAAGACTGATGGTAAAAGAACGTCTTGAAGCCATGAAGCTAAAATGAACTGTGAAGTTACATTCGGGAGCGGGTCGCTCCGACTGCGACAAGCGGTTTTATTTGAAATTAGAAAATGAAAATTACCGATCAATGCGGCAGGAATCGAATGAATGGGGTTTCAGTCGTGCTGCGGGAAAATGTAACTCAGAATCAAGATGTCCTATTTACCTCCTTCCCCATTCCAGCTCCTTCCACATAATGACGACATAAATAAGCAAGCCACGCGTCGGGGGGTGGCGAAGACGCCGCCCGAGGCCCTCACCTCAGACAAACCCCCGCGACGGTGATGCGGGTCACGGGGACCTCTGCGAGCTTGCCTTTGCTGATGTCACCAGTTCCTGGGGCTGTGGCCCTTCTGCACACCGAGAATGCTGTGGGGTTCTGCTTTGTTAGTGGGAAAAGTCGGGTCATGGTTGGCGTAGGCCACCAAGACAGGTCTGTCCCCACGGATGCTCAGACGAGGACTGGTCGTGGCGAAGGAAATCGTTCCAAACAGGACCCTGGGGCAGTGGAGAGGAGATTTAGGGGGTGCATTTTAGATTCGTATTGTTGGTGTTGTCAAACGATTCGGAGCTTTCACCTCTTGAGCAATGAACACAGCCAGCGTGATTTTTGAATGTGATTTATTTATTTATTCATACGGTGCCTGCTCTGCACCGTGCGCTGCGGGTGCAGCGACCAGAGCAGGTAAAAACTCCTGCATTCATGGGGCTTTTATTTTGGTGGGAGATAAACAAATAAATCGATTATTATTATTATTTTTACGCCTATCACACTCGGTCTTCCTAGGGGGTCTCCCATCCAAGGACTAACCAGGCCCGACCCTGCTTAGCTTCCGAGGTCAGACGGGATCGGGCCTATTCAGGGTGGCGTGGCCGGAGAGAAAAATAAATAGATTTTATAGAATGTGATGAACGCAGCAGGAAAATGGGGATGGGAAGGGGTAGGCTGCACGTTGCTGGAGGACTGTCGAAGCAGGTGGGCAGGTGAGACCTATCGGGGAAGAGCCACTGGAGTGGCACGTGCCAAGGGCCAGAGGCGAGCAGGTGCTTGGTGTGTGGGGAGAACGGGAAGGTCACACGGGCATGCGTGTTCTGTGGCAGCCCACGGGGCGGTGGGGTCCTGGAGAAAACCGAGGCCCGGGGTGAGGCTGAGGAACTCGACCGAGAGTCTACGCTCTTAACCGCTGTGCTTGCCACTTCCATCACGCCAGGGAGGCCTTTGGCGTCACCTGGGTGAACGTGAGGCCACCTGAGCATTCCTGCGGAGGCGGTGAAATGCGTACTCAGAGCCTGGTTTTCTGCTTTCCGGCGACCTCTTCTTACATCTGTCCAGTTGTCTCGATCTGCAGCCCCTCCGCCCTGATTCGAGCTGCCTCGTGTCGCCCTGGATTACCAAAAGAACCTTCTATTAGTTCTGCTGCTCCCCCCCCCCCGACCCGTTCCCCCAGAATCTGATTTCAGCTTAAAGCCGTCTGGCAGCAGCTGCCCAAGGCTCCTAGAATCCAGTCCTGACCCTGTCATGGGGGACCACGACCCTGCCCGGTCCGTCCCCTGTCCATCTCCACCCTCACAGCCTGGGCTCCAGCCCCAATGGTCCTTTCTGCAACTCAGACACAGCACGTGCCGTCCAAGTTCACGTCCTTCAAATGTGCACCTGTCCCTCATCTTCTCTGCCTGGCCAGTCTCCTCTCCCTACTCCTCAAAGCTCAGTTCAATGCCACTTTCTGCCTTCCCCAGTGTCCAGCCCTCCTCCTTCAAGGGCTGGTCAGGTCCTGATTCCACGTCACAGTCCCTTAATTTTTCTGCGTCGTTCCCTCATGACACGTGTGACATGTATTTGCGTGATTACTGGTTCTTCGCTGCAGCTCAGCATCCGGAGCGGTATCTAGATGCCCAGCAAGAAGAGATAAACGCATGCCTCGCTGCCAGACTCTAAGGTGTGCGAGGGGCAGGGAGCTCTTACGTCGTTCACCACTGTTCTCCTGTGCCCGGCACCTAGAACATTCTTCACAACGACGTCTCAAAAGCAAACACGCCGTTTGCACAACACCGGCCTCTGCTGCTTCTCTCTGATCTTGTCCGGGGGAGGGTTTGTACAGCGGAGTTCGTAGCTGCCCCCCATCTATCGTCTCCATTCTGTTTGACTTATGAGCTGGTCCAGCTATGTCCCCAACCCACCGCTCAGAGGGACCTGCCGTGCCTCTGCGTTTGCCTTGGCTCTGTGGAGTCGTAGAAGCAATTTTTTTGGCTTACTTGTGAAAACTCTGTGAGTCTATTTCATAGTCAGACCCTCCCCCCCCCAAATTTTACTATTTTTTTTCCTACATCGACCAATTTTCTGGTAAAACTATTCAGTAAAATTTTCCATTGAGATATTTTATATTTCCGTTCAAGGATTTCCATTTTCTTCCTTTTAAAATTTCTCTACAGATATTTCCCATCTATCTTCTCATTAGGTCTATTTTCTCATTTAAATCCTTTAGTGTGTTTATGTGTTTCTTATTATTTACTGCTAACTCTAAGTCTCTGTCACACCTGTGTCCGTGTGACTTTTTTCTCTTGATGAGTGGTTATATTTTCCTGCTTCTCCCCAGCAGTAAGTTTGGATAACATATATGCTAGATGTTTAGATCTCACGTTGGAGAAAGTCTGGATTTTGTGGTCTTCCTTTAAAGATTGTTGGGGTTTGTTCTGGCTGTCGGTGAAATTATTGGCGGATTAGCTCGATCCCTTTACAGATTGTTCTTAAGCTTGGTTTTCGTGAGTCTCGTGTAGACTTTACCTAAGGGCTAGTTTAACCTGGTTTGTACGGTACGGCCTTTCTGTAGATTCAGCTGAGTGCCTGGGCAGTGTTTCGAGGTCCCTCTGCCTTGGCTGTTCAGAATGTCAGTGTCTGCCAGCTCTGCGTGATCTTCAACATCTCCACTCGGCTTACTGCTTCGCCGTAGGTGAAACCTGCCACCACAGTGCAGTTTTTATCCCCCCCACACACGGCCTTGTAGGTGGTCGAAGACTCAGAAGGGCCTGTATGCAGATTCTTGAATTTCCTTTTCTATGCACCTCCCTCCTCTCTGGTACCCCAACCCACAAATTCCAGTGCGACGCTGGCCCCAAACCTTGATCTCTGCCTCATCAACTCAACGACTCCAGCACGTTTTCTTGGGCTTCACCTTCCTGTGCTGCAGATCATAAAGCACCTTCAGGCAGAAAGCCGGAGAAATTGTAGCACTTATCTCATGAGCTTATTTTTATAATCCTGTGACGACTCTTGTACAATATCTGGAAATGTCATATATATTATAATCTATGTATGTTATATTATATATTAATAATAATACATTTCCCCTAATATGCACAAACCAGCCCTATAGTTGCTTTCAGCAAGAGGGATAATCTAGCACCATTAATTGCATCACGGTCCGGAGTTCTGTCATATCCTCTCTTAACTGTGCCTGGATGTTGTAAACCACCTTGAATCCCATTTTCTTTATTCAGAAGTGAGTGGCGATTATGCGTCCTTATAAACAAGTGGCCCAATGCCCTTTTCCTGATTATATTTGGGCAGAGGATGGAGGGGCAGTGTGAGGCGAGATGAACCCTTAGGGAGATCTACGGCGGGTACTACGGAAGGTTTCACGATAGAAATTGGTAGCGGAAATGGGTTTATCCGTGTTAGTGCTTACCCTTGCTCTTGACATTTCCTTCAACGTGGACAGACACCTACTAGTGGAACACTCCCGACCTCTTTCCTCACCCCAAGTCTTCTTGAGAGGGTAGGATGCGTTACTGGATTGATGAATTTAGGCGTAGAAAGGGGATGTTTGGCTTGATGCCATCCCCCTGCCCTTCTCTGGGTGACCTGGCTACCTCGGTTCCTCCCTCATGGCTTGATTTAAACCGTAACTCGCAGGAAGAGAATAGGAGCTCAGCAATGGTTAGAATTAGAAGTTGTTATTAATGTTATTATTTTTTCTTTGTTTTAGTCTCACTTCCATCTTCTTTTTTTTCACTCTCAGAGGTCCCTAGAAAATAAAACCTTAGAAATTATCTTAGGTCTGCCTTTCCTCGTTTAAGTATATAATGAGGAGATTTAGGGAACGCCAGTGGGAATAGGGAGACACTGATGAAATCCCTTGACTTATCCAGAAATCGTAGAGACTGAGTCTTGTTCAGTTTTATGTGGCTTCTGTCCGGGGACACTCAGAGTCACGGGATTGTCCATTCGCATGGCACAGAGAACCCGGAATGGCAGACGACGTGACTATAACCAACGGGTGGCCTGGGTGCCACCAATATCAAGCCATCTAGGAAGCAAAGAGTGTTTGAGGTATCCGAGAGGTGAGGAAAGCCAGGCCAAGGTGACAAATTCAGTCTGGGAAACTGCCCCCCACAGATCAGTAATAGAGGCTTGGATTAGAACGACCTCAGAACTCATCCCTCTACATGGACAACTCTTATCTACATTTGAAGAGTTACGGAGAAAAAAACCCAAAAAGCAGTATAATGTGAGCTTACGGGCAGGGACACTGGGGACAGATTAACTGGTTGGTTCCGAGTTTCATCACTTACTGACCGTATGGCGTCTGGCAAAGCTTTGACCTTCCGGTGCCTCAGTTTATTCATCTGCGAAAGGCTAGTGACCTGTTCATCAGGTTGTTGAGAAAATGAGCTGAGCTCAGCGATACGAGGCGGAATGAGATGACGCGGAGTACTTTACGTGTTGTTAGTCGTGCCAGGTGACATTCTCTGGTTCTTACGTGCAGACTGTTCTAGCAGCTCGAGCCTCGTGGCCCCTTAACCTCTGCACATGGAACCCTACGAGGCAGGTCACTACCACTGTCTCCATTCGACCGACGAGGAAACGGTTTCCTAATCTGTGCTGGGCTGAGTGAGGTCTGCCTGTCCGAAGCCCTTTCTCTGCTCTCTGGACCTTCCTCCAGACCCCGCCGGGGGTTGTGTTAGATCAAAGGCTGAGAACCAACATCTCGGATGAATCTTCCTTCAGCAGAAATGGGAACACAGAAGCCCTGTCTGGGGGAAGCGGCTTTATCTTGGGTTCTTTTATGGGATGGTCAGCCTGGAGACACCGAAAAGGCTCGGGACAAAACAGAGATTATCACACTCACAGGTCCTAAAGGTGGGAGGCCGGGCACGCAGGACCACGTGGAAAAGCACCAGGGCAGTCAGGGGCAGGAGACAGGCGGGAGGTGTGCTTAGGCCCTGGCCTTTACTGGGATGTTCCCGGTGAAGCGAATGGTTTAGGGTTGGTTTGTTTATTTAGAACAATGTCTATGGGCTCAGCTACAAGGGTCATCTCTAGTTGCCGGACACCTGGCCCAGAGGAGGACTGAGGAGGTGGTAGGGGTCTGGATTGGCTAGTTCACATACCAAAGGCATGCTCTAGGCTGGGTCCTTTGCCTCCTCTAAGGAGTGGCTAGCCCAGGGAGGAGAAGTCTTTTTACATCCAGGAAAGGTTTTGTTTTTCTAAGATGTCAAAACGTCATAATATACAGAAAATCATCCAATCGATTCATAAAAACAATACGAACTTTTTCAAGAGTTCTCCATTGGCATGGGAGACAGTATTGGGACCAGGTTTCCAGCCTCCTCGCCTGACATTCCTTGATACCTCACTCAGGGCTTGTTAATTGCTGGGTGAGGATGCTGTGTGGCAGCTTTCTGGGCAAGCAGCAAAGGACAAGGGGCGAGGGGAGGAAGAGTCACGCCGTTGTTACCGACGTCCGTTTGTCTCACTTGCTTGTGATGACGAGAGAGCCGCTAGGTCCCTGGCAGGAGGCTGGGGAGAAGGAGCAGAAGAAGCCAGGAGGAGGCTTGTGGGAGGGCCGCTGAGGGGGACCACAGCCCCAGTGGCACAGAATCGGTTTGCCCTGGTCGCAGAGCTCAACCCAGTTAAAGGCGGCTCGTCGGAGAACAGCTGACCCTGCAGAGTCAGCTTCGCGTCCGCCTTCCCTCGTACCGTCCCTCTTTGATGCCGCAGGAAGTCTGGGCAACAGGGGCAACAGGGGCAGCCGGGGCCGTCACAATCGTTTCCACTGAAGATGCAAGGAGAACGAGTGCAGTGCTGAGAGCGTCGTGTTGGCCGTCTTGTCCTCGTGATGAGTCGAGAGGTAAGCGCCCCATTGTTACCCATTTAACTGATAATGGAAGGAGGATCCGGTAGCCTGAGCGATTTGTCGGAGGCCACACAGCTCACCCGAGTGGCAGACCCGGGGCTGGAGGCCACGCAGGTTGACTCCCCCAGCTCCCTCTGCCTTCGGGGTCGATGCCTTGTGAGGAGGACATCGTCATCTAAACCCTGTTTGCCTCTTCCTAGTCTATGGGCCTCCACAGCCAAGTTGGAATGGCCACTCTCGGGACAGATCTTAATTTTAAAAAGTCGCAGGAAAAATGTCAAGAGCACATCTCACACAACGTGCGAATTAGAAATGTATCCGAGTTCGGAGGCGACGATGACATTTGCGGGAGATCTACAACCTTCACCCCTCTTTTCACAGGCCTTCTAGATTGGAACGAGGTGGTGGCGCCCTTGACACATGTCCCTAGCAAGATTTGGAAGCCCAGGACTTCCCTGGAATCTGAAAGTGACCACCACTCCCCACCTCTGACGTGTGAGCCCTGTCCTTCCCATCCTTCCCTAGACCGGAAGACCACTTGTCTTCCCTCGGCACACACGCGCACGAAACCCGAGGAAGGTGATGATGGTGGCCTTGCACCTGCCACCCGGCCCTGCCGATTTGCCAGGTGACGGCAGAGCCCGAAGTTGTTCACGGCCTTCAGTGAGGTGCTTTGAAATCCCAAAATGTTGTGTTAAGGGGGCTCACACCCTCCCGTTTCCTTGTGTCTGGACAGACCTTTCCCGGAGCCAGGCCCAAGCTGCCTTCTGCACGGAGGGTGATGGGGAGTCTTACGCGCCAGCTCGCCTGGACCCCTTGCTCCATCAAACCCAAGTGGAGGGGCTGCTGCGAAGGTCCTTAGCAGACGGGGTGATCGTCTACCGTCGCTCGACTTCCAGTAGAGGACATCGCCCTCCATCACGTGAGCCGGCCTCATCCACGCAGGGGGGAGCCTTAAGGACAGAATCGGAGGTTTCTGGAGAGAAAGGGATCCTGCCTCAAGGCGGCAGCATCCGCTCCTACCTACCTGATGTCCATTCGGCTGGCCAGTCCTACAGATTTCGAACTCGTGTCCTCGCTGTCAACGCCGGATGCCTTTCCAGCCTGCGTCGCGGGTGTCGGGCCCGCCGGTGCCCACTGTCCTATGAGTCAGCTCCTTAAAATAAGTCTCCTCGCATGTCACGCTGGTTCTGTTGCTCTGGAGAACTCTGGCTGACACACGAGGTCAGGAGGGGTGCTGCACCCGCCATCACTCCTCCTGCTGGATCCGGTTCGGCGGCTTCGTTCTTTAGAGGCTGATTCTGGAACTTTCTCTCCCTCTAAGAGAGACGGACCTTTTTCTGGTTTCTGCCCCTCCCTCCCTGTGTGGCAGCCAGTCTGGGAGCTCCACGGAGAGAAGGCCCTCTCTCTCCCACCTCCTCCCCTACTCGGGAGAAGCCACCTGAGTTGGCCTGGGGGTGAGACTGGGCCCTCTCTCTGAGAGACCTGGTGGGTTTGACCGTCGCTTTGACGGTTGACCACGACACTGGAGAGTTCCCGGGTCCTTCTCACCCAGTGCTCCACGGCATCAATATTTTCCTTGTTAATTGATCAGCAGAGGCCTGTGCACGTGGTCTCGTGGGCCTCTGCGTACATCTGATGAAGAACACGCTCGTCTGAGCCGCGGGTTTATTTGTTTTTCATTTCCTGGGACCTGGAAAGGAAGCCAGTGCTATCCACACACCGATAGGTGTTTCACCTCCGAAGGATCCCGGGTGTGGAGTTAGGAGAGTCACCTCACGTTCGACATGCTCTCCCCGAGTTCAGCGCTCAGACAAATAGACATATGGAAGATGCTAAAGTTAGGAGGCGCGGAGGGAGGAGAAAGATGTTCGCAGCTCCCGCGCCCCGCAGCCCTCTCTCCGCACAGAAGCCCATCCTGCTCCACGCGGTCTATTTTTATGGAACTCTTTTGCTTACATTGAGATATAAAATTATTAGTCTGAGGTTGGCTCACATCATCAGAGCCTCGGATTCTTGGCAGAGCTGCCTGCAGTCTGTTCCAGTCCCTCGGTGCCAGGGACAGAGCCCGCCCAGGAGCAGAAAATAGGTCTTCCTGCCGAAACCTGCTGAGCTACCGGGGAAGCGATGTGCGAGGAGAATTGAAGGCCCCGGCCTCCAGAAAGTTCTGGCGTCCTCACACAGGCTTGCCCTTGCTAGGTGACTGGTATAATAGGAAATCAGAGAGTTTCGGCGGGGATCGCCGAGGGGCGAAGGGAGACTTGGCAGCGGGGCCCGTCACAGGGGAGTTTTGCATCTAAATCACACACGCGTGTGACATTTTAGCTCCGACTTTACATGTGTTTTGGAGGCTGGAGGCAGGCTTGTTCCTGTCTGTCTGCTTGCTTGTTCCCCTTGCTGCATCAATATTAATCCTGCTGTTTTTAGTTCGCTTTGAAGGAGAGCATGGATTTTCTCTTTCTTGATCTGAAACGGCAAGTGGGACACCGGTTTTGAGGCTGCGATCGATACCCTTTATTTTTACTTTTTATTTTATTTTTTTTGGTGAGCGCTTGCATCTCCCATGCAGCAATGCACCCCATCCCTCAGCCTGTCTCATCCCCAGCACCACGACCGTTTCTGAGGTTTTAGGTGAGTGTTTTTCATCATAAAGTTCTATTATTGGTTATTTCTTCCTTCTTAGAAACGTGAGGGCCCTAATACGAGGGAAAAGTGGGGCCTGAGAACCAAGTGTTGCAAGCCTTCACTTCTCTGATGGAGAAGGTAGGGCTCTGGACGGGAGTGGCTCTGAGTGAGTTCGAAGCTGAATGGAGACTAGAACCCGTGTCATCAACATTATTCTCCTGAGATTGTCTGTTTGGACCCCACGGCGGGGATGGGGGGTCAGTGGGGTCTTCTACTTATAGTCTAGGGGTCCATCTGACCTGTCCACTCTACAGCCTGAAAGCTAAACAGAGTTTTAAAATTTTAAATGGTTATAAAGGAATCGAAAGCACATGAAAATCACCTGGAATTCAAATTTCAGTGCCCATAAAAAAGGCAGTGGGGGGCATAGCCCGACCCTTGTTTGCGTGTTACCTGCGGCTGCTTTTGTGCTATGAGGACGAGCGTTGTGGTGTCATGAGGACCTTGTGGCCTGCGGAGCCTGAAAACATGTGCTGCCCCTCCACCCCCTCCCAGCACGCCAGGACCCCCCATCCCCAGGCAGCTGACGATGTCGCGCTTCCTCCTAATTCAGCCAAGTCTGTCCTCTGGTTGCTAGGTTTGGTTTTTGCCATTTAGGTTAAGAATCGATGTCTTTATGGTCGCATTCAGGCTAAGTGTTTTTTGGGGCATTTCATGTCCAAATTCACACACCGGAAGGAGGTTCTGAGTTGACCTCTGGGGCCCCCGTTTCTGGGTCGACTAGTGGCATCGGAGTGGCATGAATAGCTGAGTGTCAGCCACAACGAGAGGACGGTGGACGTCCCCTTCTTCACCTGCAGCGTGGCCCGCGCTGGGGTTGGGGGCGTTTAATTAATTCCTAAACAGGGATAGTGTCAAGGCACGTGTGGGCTGGTCTGAGCGGATGATCAAGAAAACTCTGAGCTCCCTCTTAAGAGAGACAACTAAGGGAGACGGACGGGAGATCTCTTGGAGGAAGTGGTGATGGAGGGGACACGAGCCGGAGGGGACGCAAGCGTTAGCCTCAAAGACCCGGAATGCGGTGGGCAAAACCAGGGTCAAGCCTGCGTCGTAGACGATGAAGGCCAGAGGTGGAAGCCACACACAGGCACATTCGG
Source organism: Cynopterus sphinx (assembly GCA_030015415.1). Taxonomy (NCBI): domain Eukaryota; kingdom Metazoa; phylum Chordata; class Mammalia; order Chiroptera; family Pteropodidae; genus Cynopterus; species Cynopterus sphinx. The sequence continues at coordinate 139,903,727 of CM057384.1, forward strand.
GCCCACTGGGACCAAGAAGCTTCCAGACAGAACTAGTTAACCATGGAAGGGGCCGCAAGGCCCAGAAGTGCCCTTCCCGGGAGATGGCCGACAGCCCCGAATGCAGGCTTTTCTAGAAGAGCTTCGAGCATCCGTCCTTGGGTCCAAAAACGGCCGGCACATCGCATCCTCAGGTGAGTTGATTTGAGTCCCTTTCTCCCCCAGGGTCCCCAGGCTGGGTTCTAGGGTGAGAGTTTTAATTCTGACGACAGAACTTCCGTTTGGAGGAAGCAGCACGTTAAACATTAAAACAAATAAACAGAAAATGGAGTTTGACTAATTTAATAAGAGGAATTCCGGAAGATTTATTTAGCAAGACACACAGCTACCACATATTAAGATGCAGAATAATGAAAGCATTTCGTTGTCCAAGAACCGTTTTCCAAAACCCGAGCCGGGCGCTGGGCTCCCCGGAGCGGTGGGTGTTTGGGCTCTCTGGAGCGTCTTCCATGGGGTAACGTGGAGGAGCACCGAGACTCGTGGGTCCTGCTAGAGCATCCCGAAGAGCTAGCAGTTGGCCAGGCAGACCGGTTCCCTGCGATTTGCTTGTTCTCAGGAAGCCTCTGGCCCGCCGACGTCCTCCATCCGAGCTCCGGCTCCGACGGCGGGACGTTTCCGACGGCACAGCTCTCGCTAATACGGAGACAGAGGATGCGCTCTGAGCGGATCCCTCGCCCACACAGCCGGCTGCGCGCTAGGCCTGGCAACCTCGACGTTTCTTTCCATCGCGTCGGGACTTGGGCGGCTTCTGCGCTGCGTTTTTCCTTCTTGGACGAGGACTTGCAGGGCAGCGGCTCCGTGGAAGATGCTGGGCCAGGCGTAGCCTCGTGGAAGAGGCTGTGTAGGTCACAGACAAGAGCACGGACTCTGGAGCCGGACGTCCTGGGTTTTAGCTCTTTGCGGGAATGTTCCTCAACCTCTCTGGGTCTCAGTTTATTCATCCCTAAAATGGGGATGGCTGGACTCCCCGAAGGAGGACAGTTGTGAGGGTGAAGCGAGTCCATGTGGGTGAAGCTCGCACACCTGAGCCTGGCACACGGTCGTGTAAGCGTACGTGACTCTCCTTTTGCTGAAGCGATGGAAAGGGCGGCGCCGGCCCTTTCGTGTTTTATCTGTCTGGCCTTCGACACCCTACCTTCGCAAGCATCCTTGCCATCCTTCTGCCAAGCAGACACATCTTCTTACCTCCGCTTTATAGTTGAAGAAGTGACATGCCCCGTGGGTAAATGGCTTGTCAAGGCCACCCAGAACTGAGGACCTTGACCCTAGGTACCGTCACCCTTCCCGCCCAGCCTGCACCTTTTAGAACAGGGGCCACAGGAGTCAGTTCAGCCTGGAAGGGGAAGGGCTTAGGGGGTCCAGGAACTGGGTTCAGAACTCCTCTGTCCAGGGATGGAGTTGAGCATCAACACGCCCCCTTGGGTGGCTTTACGGAGCAGTTTGCCCTGGAGGACGAGGGATAGAGGATTTGCTCATCCGTCAAGAAACTGGAAGCTGGGGTGTGTGCTTGTCTGTTTCTTAGGATAATCCTTCTGTTGATCTGGGGATCTTTGAGCAAAGTTAAGAGAAACCAACAGACACAGCAGATGCAGAGTGGAATGGACTCACCATACTTGCCACTTTGTTCCTTTATGAAGTGCATCGGGCACCCTCTCCTGCGTGAGAATTATTTTAAGTGTAACAGAGTTACAGCTCCAGGCTTTGGCTGCAGGGACGTTAGAAGATTCATGGGACCCACTGAGACGTCACGAGAATAGCTGAGGCTCCTCTGGACAAATCAAGGGAAGCGAAAGCGAAAACCTGAAAACAGGACGGTCCCCAGACACGAGAGGGCATGAGACGGCCTCCCGCGACTCTAAAAGGTGAGGCTTCCCACAGCTCCCCACCTCCCGGGCCCTGCAGGCTGGGAGGGGACCGCAGGCGCGGTGAGGGGCCCCTGACGCTGACCGGGGGTGGGGTGTCTCTGCGTCCTGGGAAGAAACAGCCCAGAGCTGGATGTGACCGAGAAAGCAAGACTGACTTTCGTGGAGAGGAGGTCAGCGGGCAGCTCGGCCGCCGCAGAGCTGGGAGGCAAAGCTTTCCAAGACCCGGCGTGGGCAGTGGGGTTCTCGCACCCCGAGAGCAGAACACCACGTCAGGAGCCTCGGCGCCTCACATGGCATCAGGGAGGGACGGCACGAGGGAATGGGACCCCAGACCGAGAACGTGGGAACCCTGATATTTGATGGAAACCTCCCGAATGTTTTCTCTGTTCGCCCCTTTAACCTCTGTGTGATGTTCAGTTTTCGGTGTCCACTTGGCTAGGCTACGGGCCTCGGCTGTTTGGTCAAACGCTCATCTAGAGGTCGCTGTGAAGGTGCTTTTTAGATGAGACTGACATTTAAATGGGTAGACCGAGAGAAGTAGATGACCCTCCGTAGTGCAGGCGGGCCTCGTCTAGTCCGCTGAAAGGCCTTAAGAGCCCAAACTGAGATGTTTCTGAAAAAGAAGCAATTCTGCCTGAAGACTGCAGCATAGAAACCTGTTTGCATTTTCTTTTTCTTTCTTCCTTCCCTTTCTTCCTCCCTCCCTCCCTCCCTCCCTTCCTTCCTTCCTTCCTTCCTCCCTCCCTCCCTCCCTTCCTTCCTGCTGTAGACCGTTAGCCCAGTCGTGGGTCCGGACCCCGGCGGGGAGCATCAGTCACCATGAAATCCCCGTTGCCGGAGTCGCCAAGTCTCCCTTCCAGTCTGACATGTAGACCAGGGACGGATCTCTCCTTGTCCTGCGTTGAATCTGAACTTGCACGGGGAGGATGTAGGTTTAGGGGAAGGGAAGGGAGGGGTTGGTCCGCCAGGAGATCAGGGAGTGAGTGGAAGGGGCAGCGAGAAAGGAAAAAAAAAAGAGCGAAGCCCAGGAGTCAGGCTGTGGGCTCAGCCTTCGAAACCCCGTTGCCTCTCTGATTGATACTTTTCAATTATTCCTTCCCATTTCACTGACATTTGAAATGCTATTTTTTTCCTTTTTTTTTCTTTTTTTTCCCGAGCGATAACTTCAAATGCCTAAGTTCCCTCCGTCCTGGTAGCCCTGTTTAGCTGTCGTGGGAAATTGCTTCCTTGTACGACATAATGGCACTGACGGCCTTTTGCTAGGGAAATGAGTCCTCCAGTGGGACACGCCGATGATAAGGCGTCCGGTTTTGAAATTGTATTTCCCTGTATCAGAATTAAATCTGGACTTTATATTTCTGGGCTGCCACGCTCGGGAGCGGGCCCCTCTACCGTACACCCCGAGACTGACAAGCAAGGCTTACACGGGACTCTCGCGCGTCAATTGGATCCGGCTTTTCTGTGCTCGCCTGGACGATTAGCTCTCAGAGTCTCTCCGGCCGCTGCCCCTCGCAGCGCCCCTCTTTCTCCTCCTCCTTCGTCTCCTTCGTCGTTGTCTTTTTATTTTATTTTATTTTATTTTATTTTATTTTATTTTATTTTATTTTATTTTATTTTATTTTATTTTATTTTATTTTATTTTATTTTATTTTATTTTATTTTATTTTATTTTATTTTATTTTATTTTATTTTATTTTATTATTTTATTTTATTTTAAAGGAGCGATCGGTTTCCCAAACCTGAAACCCAGACAACGGCAGAGCGGGAAAGCAGAGGCATTCTCACCTCTGCGGTCATAATTCCCACCCGGGGGGCTGAAACGTGTCAAAATTAACGCAAACTTAGTAAAATGCGGTATTGATTTTCTGTGATTCGTAGAGGGATCTGCTTTTTATGACCATAGCGGGTCAGGCCTGGGCACAGGATACGGGGAGGCTGAAAGGCTTGGTGTGGGGGACTCTTGGGAGCTGGACTAGGGGGGCTGACCCTCCTCGGATGCTGTCTGTGACCCCGACTCCCGAGCTTGCCCTTCCTCTGTGATTGTCACTTGCGTGTCTGTCCCTCCAGGATGGGGAGAATTCGAAAGCGAAGCCAAGTGCTCCCCACCCCAAACACTGCCCTTGACCGTGTCCTCCTTGGTGGACGCTCTTGTGAACTCACCAGCACGCAGCGGAGTGGGGGAGACAGCCTGGAGGTGTCTGCGGACGTGATTGCATTTCAACCCGAGCATTACTTTCTCTCTTAAAATAATAATCATAACAAACAAGCATGACACGATCAGCTACGTCCGGGCGAGGCTCCTCCCCTCTGTCTGTGTTCCGTTAAGGTCCACGAGGCTTCTCCTGATCCCTCGGCCCCGGTTGGAAGGTATTGGGGCCCCCGGCTGTCTCTTCCTCCCGGAAAATCTCATTATTGGCGTTTGAGTGGGGCGAGTCTTGAGAAGTCTAAATCTCCCCGGCGCATTTGGCTTACGATGGCCAAGACCCTGTCACCCGGCAGCACGGGGCGGTCACGGAAATGCCGGTCAAGGTCACGGCGCATGGAAAGGCAGCGAACAAAGCAGGCGCTGACCTTGAGCTGGCTTCCTGCGGGGGTGGGGGCGGGGAGCGGGCAGCGCAGCCTCGGAGAGCCCCCCTTTGCCCAGGTTCCCTTGGATGAGGGCTTCCCCCGTTCAGAGGCCTGTGCGGGGGCCAGGCTGCCGGGCCCCAGGATGCAGCTTTCTCGCTCGCGTCTCCTAAATGTCATCAATAATCAGGAGCGTTGAATCCAGAAGGGCAAGCTTAACCCTGTCATTGAAACAGCAAACAGCTTTAGTCAAATGTATTGGCAGAGGATTAAAAATGCATCCAGCACGTGTTTGTCTTCTCGACGGGAGCTCCTTATTACCAGTCTGAGGAGTGCAGAGCGTTGCCCTCGGACCGTCGGCGCCGGCGTCGGTGCTTTAGAAATGCGTTTTGACGTGTGAAGCCGCAGGATGCCAGCGCTGCCACTGCCACCCCCTCCAGTTCCGGTCGCGTCTCCGCTCCCGTGCCTCCCCCGGCCCCCTCCCTCCCTCTTTTATTTTATTTCATTTTTTAAAATTCTCCTTCTGCTTCCAAAGCCTGTTTCAAAGTGGTCGGAGCAGGAAAGTGGGGTCAGCGAGAAGACCAACATGCGCACCTCCTGCCTCTCGCTCTGCAGGCCCCGCGGCAGCCCATGTGCCCCGTGCACCGACCGGCCAGGGCGAGGAAACGCCGATGTCTGTGGCAGAAAGAGCGCGGTCCCGTCCCAGCTCCGTTCTGCCGATACCCGGGCACCGACGGCGTGCCAGAACGTGCCCATGTGATGGTCCTGCTGGTTTCCCGCAACTCTGGAGAGGTCAGGCGACGTGCCCAAGGTCAAGAGCAAATCTGGTTCAGTGCCCAGGTCAGGTCTGCAGGGTGTCTCAGCTGCTTTTCTTCCCGTCCCTTCCCTTCTCCTCGTTTTCCTTGTCTCCTTGTCTTTTCCTCCTTCCTCTCTCTCTCCCTCCTTCCCTTCCTCCTTTTCTCTCTCAATCCCTCTCCCACCCCACCCTCCTCCCTCTCTCTCTCTCTCTTCCTCCCCTTTTCTCTCCCTTCTTCTCTCTCTCTCTCTCTCTCTCTCTCTCTCTCTCTCTCTCTCTCTCTCTTCCTTCCTGTTTTAGCTCAGTCTAGTTATTCCATAGACATCTTCTGAGCACCTACTATGTGCCAGGGTCCAAGATGAGTGAGGTGCAGCCTCTACCTTTAGGGACCCAACTTCTTTCCCGGGAGCCCCATGGAAGGCCTGGGTCTCCACCTCCCCCGTCCCCCCCCGCACACACGAGGAAGGCAGGCCTGGCTCATTTCTAGTCTTTTCCAGACTTACATCCTCCAAAACTATGACCTGGGGGAGAAGTGGGAAACATGTGGAAAAACAAACAAACAAACAAACGAACCATCCCAGGCTCCTGTTTCTATCGAATTCCTCTCATCCCCAGAGCAGTGGGTCCCAGCCACAGCTACTCAGCGATCCTCCGCTTGGCTCCTCTGCCTGGTGTTTTAGATTCAGGGCTCACGTGCCACGTTGTCATCGCGCTTGCTTATTGTACGTGCACACACACTCACGCACACACACACGCACACGCACACACACACACACATGCACACACACACGCACATACACACACACACACGCACACGCACACACACACACATGCACACACACACACACACACGCACACACACGCTTGCAGGGGGGAAAAGAAATCGATGCGACCTGAAGTCCGCTTCCCCAGTTGGGTCTTCGGGAAACGGCTGTGGAGCGCGATTGATTTCTCGTTGCGATGTGATTTTTAAACAGCATTAAGGGAAACACGGCCTTCTTGTGTTCCTCTTCCTGGATAACACTTATCGAGACAAAAGCAGACACGCCGGAGCTCCTCAGCTTACCCCAGGAAAGACGCGGCGACTCCCTCCAACAAAACAGCAGAACAGAAAGCCCCCCGCCCCGCGCCGCACGCAACGCGACGATTGCTCTCTTGTCGCTAATTTTGACTGAAGTGAGTCGGCAATCTCTGAACTGGTTCACTGATACCACAATGGGAACCTTTTAACTATTTCTTGCGCTTTCACACCTAGAAAGTGGGTTTTCTGGAAGGCCCAGGGCTCAGACGCCTGTGGACGACAGGTGGCGACTGGGATTCGGGGACCTGGTGAAGCGAGATGCCCTCCAGGAGAGCACTCGGCGGCCGCTGGACGTGCACGGGCTTGGTCCCTGTCCAGCGGGAGAGTCCGGGGCCCAGAGCTGGTGGGGTCAGTGACTGCGTCCAGAGGGCTCTCTGTGCGTCGGACTCGGATCTGAGCGCTGTGTGCGCATCATCTCGTGAAATCCTCATGACATCACCGTGACTGCGCGGCTTTTTAGACCCGACCCCCTGTTTTACAGACTCCGCAGGTGCTGGCCCTGGTTAGGGACCAGTCTGGGGCCAGAGAGCTCTAGGACGCCCAGATAGACCTCTACGTACAGGACCGTGTGCGGACATAGAGAACGTGTACGTATTGATGGGGGAGAGAAAGAGAGAGAGATTGATTTTGTTCTAAGGACCCGTTCATGTGCTTGTGAGGGCTCGCAAGTCCAAAACCTGCAGGGCAGGCAGGAGGCTGGATCCTCAGGAAAGAGTTATTATGGCAGCTCAAGTCCGAAGGCGTCTGCTGGCAGCATTTCTTCTCGCTTAGGGGGCCGGTCTTCGTTCTAGCAATACCTTCCACTGGTTGGACGAGGCCCACCCGCGGCAGGGAGGGTCATCTGCTTTGCTGGACGTTCAGTGCTTTAAACGTCCGTCTCTACTGAAGAGCACCTTCGCAACAGTGTCAGGGATAGTGTCTGGCCACATACCTAGGTGGTGCCGTGGGCCAGCCACGTCGAAACCTAAAATTATCCATCCCCTTGGCCTCCGTAAGCCACACTTATTGCCACATAAAGACGATAACGAGGTCGTGCTTCTACCGCACACGGCACACCACGCTGCGTGCAGCAGGAAACAGGTCAACACCTCCCCCGGCAGAGGACGCAAGTCCCTGGGCGATGTTCCGCGTCCCCGACATTCGTAACGTGGCTCCTGTGACGTGGAGTGAGCAGTACTTTGGGCCAGTTGCTCACTTTCCTAAGCTTTGGTCGCAAAGTGGGGGACAGTAGCCCCAGCCTGGCTGCCTGGTGGCGACGGCGACACAGCCCGGCGCCTGGAAGGGAAGCTTGGGCCGCCTTCCACCTCCCTCTCGGAATCGCAGTTTTTCCCAGACTGGGCGTTGACAAGCTTTGTCTGCCAAGGGCCAGACAGTAAATATTTTAGGTTTGGCGAGCCGCACGGCCTCTGCCTCAAACGCTCAGCTGCGCTGGGGTGTGAAAGTTGTCGCAGACGGGCCCTAAACAAACGGGCGAGGCCACGTGCCAAGGGAGCTCCGTCGTGGGCGCTGAGACGTGGACTTCGTATAATGTTCACGAGTCGCAGGAGCGCGTTCTTCTTCGGATATTTTCTCCCGTTTGGAAATGTGACACCGGAGCTGGTGGCCGACTGGCCCCCGCCCACGGGCCGCAGGGGCACTAGGCACCCCGGGGTGGGGGGTGGCCAGGAGGCGTGTGCGTCCCGCTCTGCGCAGTCCAGTCCGGCACATTTTTTATGCGGAGCAGGCGATGCGACAAACGTCTGTGCGGTGACAAAGCGCAGGCCGCTTGGTGGAGATTAGGACCCCTGATCGGCCTTGTCCTCAGGGTGGAAGGGAGGCCAGAGCGAAGACCTTTTGGGCTGTGTCACGACGGGGCGTCAGCCCTGTCTGCTGGAAGACCTCGAGTCACCGCTCGACTGTTTTAGGGGGCGACGTTGAAGTCCACAGCGCTGACTTTGATGACAGGGCCAGGGAAATGGGAGGAAACCGATGTTCCAAGATCCATTCTTCTGAGTTATCCATTCACTGATTGATCGACAACGGTGTTGCTTCCTCTGCGGCGCGCGCGCACACACACACACACACACACACACACACACACACACACACACGCACACACACACACACACACGCGCCAAGGCAAGACTTTGCTTTCCCGGTTCCCCGGGGAGCCTTCATTCTGGGGTGGCCTAAGGAGAGATCAGTGGCGTGCGCCGCGAAGTCTATTAAAGCGCAGCTGTTCACCCATCAGGACCGAGGAAACGGCCCCGCTGTTTGCGCGCGGCGTGATGTGCTTCGTGGGGCCCGCGCCGGCACGATGAGGCACGGTCGCAGCGCCCCTGCCCCTCATCTGTCTCCCGCAGATGCTCGTCGGGGAGGTTCCCCGGTTTCTGCTTCTTCGCTGTCCGCAGCCCTGCTCCAACCAGCCCCGACCGCAGAGAGGGCACCGACCGCCCCGTTTTAGTCCCAAAGCTGAGCTGCGCCCCGTGAGAACCCTGGATCACCCCGTGGACCCAGATCTAAGAGGGCAGTGTCTTTGGTTTAACCCAAACCAGGCTTCTTGGGATCTCTTGGGTTCCAAGAAGCCTCCTTGTGCCCCCTGCAAAGGGGAACTTGACGTGAACTCGGAACGCCTCGGTTTTAACTACCCTTTAATCCAAAAATCACCGTTTCAGTCTACTCCCCTTTGCTGCAGCAGTTCAAGGGCTTATCAGAGAGAATATTGAATATCATCAAATTAGCAGTTCTCATCCTCCTAGTTCAAGTTCAGGTTATTGTCTTCCCCATCCTATTGAGAATGAAAGTTCCCAGCGTCAGGCGTGACGTGGCCCCCGCCTGCCTCTCGACATCGGCCTGTGCCAGGGTAGCTGGTGGCCTTTGCCCGGTCTCCGTGGCTGCCTTTTGGTCTTCGCTTCGATGTCACCTCCTCAGAGAGACCTCCCAGGTCGCGTCGTATAAAGTCATTCTCCCTTTTATAATCCATTGCATCGTCTTCTCATCCCCCCACCCCCTGCTTTCGCGTAAGCTCCACAAGCGCTCGGCACACCATCGGGGCTTAATAAATGCTCCTTGACCAGAGGACCGAGATGCGTGGCTGGAGGCAGCGCCTCCCAGCGTGGAGCGGGGACCAGAGCTCTCGGAATCGAGACTCGGCTTTAACTCGCGGGCGCCGTGGCCTAAGGCCAATCCCTTAGCCTCTGAGCGCCAGTCCCTACAGCTGAAGAACAAGGACGGTGCTGGGGACGGCCCCCGACAAGCATCGTGAGACGTCAACGTCTTGAAGGCTGTGAGGAGTAACGCGGGAGCTGTAAGTCACGCCGCACGTCTTCGTCACCGGGGACACAGCCAGCTTCCGGAGGGCAGGGACGCGGAGTGGCTTTGTCACCGGACCACCCGGCGGAACCCCGTCCGCTTCCCAGAGTCACTGTCGAGTCAACGGACGGCGTGGGCTGGCCTATGCCGACATGAAGGGACTGAGAATAAAGACGTCGCACGCTGGAAGGGAGATCGCCTGGCTCCCCGGTGTCGTGGGCCGCACTGTGTCCCCTCTGAACTTCCTCTGTCGAAGCCTTCACGCTCGGTGACTCAGAATGCGACAGTATCAGAGACAGGGTCTCAGAGGCAGGGTCTCAGAGGCAGGGTCTCAGAGGCAGGGTCCTTAAAGGGGTGGTGAAGTTCAGTGAGGTCACCTTAATCCAACATGACTGGTGTCCCTATAAGAGGAGATGAGGACACAGACACATGCAGAGGGAAGACCATGTGAAGACAGAGAGGAGGAGAAGGAGGAGAAGGAGGAGGAGGAGGAGGAGGAGGAGGAGGAGGAGGAGGAGGAGGAGGAGGAGGAGGAGAAGGAGGCCATCTCCGAGGCAAGGACAGAGGCCTCAGAAGAAACCAGCTGTCGGCCCCCCGATCTCAGACTTCTGGCCTCCCGGGCTGCGAGGAAACACATTTCTGCTGTGAAAGCCCCCCGGGTCTGGGGCACTGTGTGATGGTGGCCCCGGCAGCCTGAGACCCCCAGGGCCCCCTTTCCTGCCGTCAACACAGCTCCTGTGTGAGCAGCACCGACCTCGTGCGTTTAAGAAGAGACCTCGGGGTGGGTTCCAGCAACCTGGCCAGGCAGGGACATACTGTGAGGACACGGAGGCGGAGAGGGGGACAGTGGCCTGGCCACAGGTGCGCAGCCGGGATGCGGCCAGGCCTGGGCAGCCAGGTGGCTAAGCGAGGAGGCTCTGCCATGTGCTGGCCACAGGGTCTCAGCAAATTACTTGACCCACGGAGTTGCACTGTCTCCATCGTTCGGCGGGGCTGACCCCAGCGGTACCCGCCTGTTGGAGCTGTTGGGGGGCCTCGGTGGGGTCACACACATGGAAGGCTTTCTCCGCAGCACACAGTGCGTGGCACAGGATAAGCTCCAAACTCACGGGTGCCATTCATAGCTCGGGCAGGGTTTAGGGGCCCCCCTCGGACTGTGGCCCCAGGTGGCCTCGTGGTCCCCACGATGGAACCTCTGGGTGGGAATGAGCCGCCGACCCTGCAGCCTGACGCCTGCCCCGCTGAAGGGGAGCTGGCCTGGCCTTCTCCGGCAGCAAAGAGGTGGTTTGAACCTCTCCCTGAGCCCATGTGCCCGCCATTTGGGCCTTTGGGGGACCTCCTCCCGCTGCCGTAGCACCACCAAGAAGCCTGCTGCGGCGGCCAGGTGCCTCCTTCATTAAGCAGCGTAAATGTCAAAGAAGGTGTGAAAGCCAGACACCTCGCGGGTAATCTAGCTCAGGAGATGAAGAGCAAACCCCAGCCTGCCGTGCGACTTTTTTTTTTTTCTTTGGGGCTGTGATAAAATTATTAAGCTCGCCGGGAATCGGGATGACGTTAACGGGGCAGATAACGAAGTTTCCAGAAGTTTGCAGAGGGCACGAGGGTCCGGAAGGGTTTTCAGATCCCGTCACCCACGCCCCGGTCCTGGCTCCCAGTGGGTGTGCCGGCTCCTGGCTCAGCAGCTGTAGGTGACGTTGCTTCGTCTCTCTGTGCCCTGGTTTCTGCATCTCTGCGAGGGGATTCGTAAGAGTCGTGGGTGATGATTGGGATCAAGAGGCGATGCACAGAGAGCCCCTGCCAGGGGGTCTGCTCGGGAAAGGACAGCCCTGGTCGGGTGCTTCTTACTGTTATCGTCGTTAATTCCCATCCTTCCCGCCCATCCCCACCCCCTGTCCTTGGACCACGCTGGACCAGCAGCAGCTCCCTGTCCGCCTGTCCTCGGTCCTTCTGTGTCCTCTCTGCCCGGCTAGTGCTCAGCCGTCAAGGTCCATAATGTTACCTCCTCTGAGGAGCCTCTCCCGAGGCCCCGAGTGTCTGCGGCTCCCGTCGTCTGTCCCGTGTCATTCTCCCAAACCCTTGCAAAGCGAGTCCCCTCTCCCCATTTTATGAACCGAGGCTCGCAGAGGTCGGTTTGTCCAAGGCCACGAAGCTTTCAGTGAGTGTTTCCTCCTCTTCCCTTTGCAGTTGACGGGATAAAGTGTGGCTTCCTCATCCTGACAGGTGAGGCAGATCGTCCATCTTTTCACCTAAACGTCTTTGTCTGCTCTGTCGCCACCTGGGTCAGCACCAGCAGGCAGCGTGGCTGGCATTTGCCGGGCCCGGTGCACCAGGCGACAGCCCCTGGTCAGTGCTAGAGAATTGGTGCAGATGACAGAGGCTCTTAGAGGTCACGGGATGGCGCCATCCCTTCCAAACGATCCTTTCCGGGTGCAGGTTTGCCTCAGCTGTGGGTGCTGGGGACTTCGGAGGGAAGGGAAGAATGAGTCAGTTACAGGGATGGGAGACAGATGGCACTTGTGAGTCCAGAGGAACAAAATGCAGGCACGCGTGGGGGTCACCGGTAGGCGGCGTGGGGGTCTGGGGGGTTTGGGCATAAGAAGAGAAGGCAGAGGGGACTGGAATCAGGCCGAGGGGTCAGGTAAGGGTGGGGGGGGCAGCCTGCTAAGCAGTGTGAAGCCAGCGACGTCTTTCTGGCCTCCTCGTCGTCCGTCCTTCCTTCCTTCTGTCCTCCCTCTGCCCGCCACCGAGTTCAGAAAGATGGAGTTCAAAGCAAAGCTGAAGTGGGAGGAGAGAAAAGACAGATCTTAGCGGGGTTCTGAATGGGTGTGGGAAGGAGAAGAGATCAAATTAGCAAAGGATTAAAATATCAGCACAGTTTCTCAATCCCGAAACAGTGTGATCTACAAAGGGGGAAAGACAGGATACTGTATCCTCTTCACCACCGTCTCCTGCCTCGTTTCTGCTTCTGCCTTTGAGTGGCCAGGGCACAAACGGTTAAGGACAGGGGCCCGTAGGTGCCCCACCATCCTAACCGGCTCTGTAAACCCAGAATCTCAGTTGGTGAGCATTTGATTTCCCCCAGTTTTCATTTAAAGGGAACAAGAGCACCCTATCATCTCTCTCTCTCTCTCTCTCTCTCTCTCTCTCTCTCTCTCTCTCTCTCTCTCTCTCTCTCTCTCTCATCTATCTACCTATCTTTCCTTCCACTTTCTGTCCCATCCATCCATCCATCCATCCATCCATCCATCCATCCATCCATCCATCCGGGACTGGCCCTCTCCGAGCCGCCCTGCCTCTCTGCCCGCTGGCCTGGACGAGGCTGCCTCGGAAGTGCCACTGTGAGGCCTGGAGAGTGATGGAGGGGGAAGGACCAGTGCAGGGCCTGGCTCACAAAGGGAGCCTGACCAGTGGGGCTGGGCTTCGTCTACTCACTCCTGCACGTGACGAAGTCTGTGGGCCACCTGTGAGGGCCAGCCCTGGCGTGGCGTGCTGGGGACACACCGTCCCAGCCTCCAGTTTCTCATTCTAGCAGGTTCCCCTGCCCCAAGCAATAAGCGGCCGGTCTGCTCGCTGTGTGCACGAGGAGGGGGGCTTCTCGGGAGGGGGGTCTCCGTGCTGTTGCAGGAACACGTGGAGCTGCAGCTGGGGGAGGACCATCTCCCCAGCCGGGGGTCGGGGTGCTGGGGGGTGGGGCTGAGAGGGAAGGCCGGGCTCTAAGTGGGACTTGCTCAGAGGCCAGAGGCGCAGATCCCCAGGGAGCCCAGAAAGGCCAGTGCCACAGAACATGCAAACGCGTGATGTCCTGAGCAGACCATCGGTGCTGATCCGGGGAGCAGCCCGCCTCGAGGCACCGTAATAGGACCCCGCGTTGCGAGGCCCGACCCTGCTGAGGGGCCTCTTCCTCAGACTCGGTGTCATTTGGTCTGCACGACAGGTCCGCGAGGTGGATGCTGCTACCATCTCCATTCCGTGGGAAGACACGGAGGCTTGGGCAGATGAGGGGACCTGCTCAAGACCATGTGGCCGGGCAGCCGCGATGGGCTCAGGACCTGGGATGGCCTCCTCCTGCTCTCCAACATCAGCCACGTCCTTCCAAACCCTCTGGACCCGGCCCTTACTGCGAGCACGGCTGCCTTTCTTGTTCTCGCTCTCGGACATCAAGTGGCTTTGGAAAGGCCACGGGGGACCTGAAGGTCCGGGGGCCCTGACGGAGACACAGAGCTCTGGCTGGGCAGTGGCCCCGGGGCCTCCCTGCGTGCTGGGGCGCCACCTCGTGAAACCCCATTTTACAAGGGGCTTCAGGAGAAACGGGACACGGCGACTCGGTGTTCGAAACCCCAGCCTCTGGGAACAGTTCATCCCTCACATTCCGTTGGGGAAGAGTCTCTGGTTATGTTTTCCTCAAGTGACACCATTTGATAAAAACAACAACAAAAAAAAATCGGAAAGAAGGAACTTAACTTTGATAAAAGGAGAAAATGAAATTCGGCCTCCGGAGTGGGAGGCTGATTAATATTCCGGGGTAAACCTCTCCGAGGGGGACGGGTCAGTCGCCCCTCACGGCCCTCCGGTGTTGACTCAAATTTAAATGAACGTTGCCCTGTGTTCGTTTTGTCGTCGGGTGTTCGGGGTCTTTTTCTTTCTTTCTTTCTTTCTTTTTTTTTTTAAAAGGATATAAATTCCAGCCATGTTTTGTGTGAAGGGTCTCAGCGCAGACTGACATTGTGAGTGTCAGCCCCAGATCACTTTAATCAGAGAGTGGATATGCATGATAAAACGGATAAGGGACTTTAATCAAAAAATCCGCTGGCCTGGAAACGTGACGCACTCCGCCAAACACACTTCATCCCACTTTTCCTGTGCCTCTGCCAAGATCCTGTGTCATGAATATGCATCGGGCATGATATTACATTAAAATGCGACATGGGAGGATTTCGAGTTCCCTCCGTCCCAGTCTGTGTGTGTGTCTGTGTCCACACACACGTGGGCCTCTACACACGACACACACAGGTGCACGTACGTATCTATACATGTGCGAAGTTTTCGTCAGTGGAACACGAATGTCCCCATACGATTTTGTTTTCCTTCCCAGAGCTCATTCGGGAGCTGGATCTTGGATTTGTCCCCTGTACCGTCCCCGTAAGAAATTAACAACAACCATGGGCAGGAGTTTTATTTAGACTCAATCCAGGAGGCTCCATGGATCCAGCTCCCAGCCAGGGTTCCAGCTTTCCATTCAAAAAAAGGCTCTCACTTGCGAGAGGGGGCACAGGCGGGCGAGTTGGTGGTTTGTTCCTATTTCAAGAAATCCGTTCTGGGCACAGGGAATGAGGGAGTGGGGTGCTCTCCCCGTTTCGCTTGCCTCGCACGCCTTCCAGAAGCCGGGGCAGGACACGCGCGTGCAAATGCACACGGCCTCCTCCCCGAGCAGGACGCTGGGGTTCACGTCTGCTGGCTTCTGAGGGCCACGGACCCCGGCTGACGCGCAGCCTCTGGCCCCCACCTGTCCTCTCTGCCCGCCGTGTTCTTCCCTCCATCCAGACAGAGGCCGCACATTTTGAGAAGTTATCGGAATCGCCTCATGCCATGCAAAGCGAATGCCTTGCAAAGGAGAGGTGCACGGCTCAGATTAAAGGTGAAGGTATTGTCACATCTCGTTTGATATTTCCACAGTCTCTCCCGCGAAAAAGCATTCCGGGGGGCGCTGGGCGAGCACCGATTCAGCTCGAGGACTCAGGGGCAGGTGGGCTCCGCCATGCCATTTGCATGGAAATGGGCTGGGGGTTCCTTGGCCTCTCCGGGCCTCGGTGGCACAGGGCTATGCATTTTGCCTGCAAATGCAATCGCCTACAGGGTGACGCTTTTCCTGGGCTTTAGTCAGGGCCCTCAGCTGGGTTGTTAAGCTCTTTCCCATGGAAACCTCTTTTGCAAAACAAGAAAAAAAAACTGAATGTGGGGGTTGTGCAGTGGGTGGAGGTGTCTTCCCCTGCAAATTCGTGCCCTCCTGGAAGCGCAGAATGTGACCCAAATTGGAAATGGGGTCTTTACAGGACCCGGTAAGAACGGGAGAGAACACAGAGAGACAGAGAAAAGGTGGCCACGTGAAGACAGAGGCGGAGACGAGCGATGCGGCCACCACAAGCCCAGGAGCACCTGGTGCCACCAGGAGCTGGGGGACGCCCGGATGGAACCTCCCTCAGGGCCTTCAGAGGAGGCGTGGCCCGCTGACACCGTCATTGTGGACTTCTGGCCCCCAGAAGTGCGAGACAATAAATTTCCGTTGTTTGAAGCCACCCAGTCTGTGGGCCTTCGTCAAGATGGCCCCTGGACACCCCTACAGGTCAGAGGAGTCGCTGGAGGCCCCTGGAGAAAACCTGAAAAGTGGAGCACAAACCCCACCATGGGACTTCGTGCTCATGGGGGAGGAGGAGGCCCGGCCATGCCGCCCACACAGGGTGACAGCAGGTCCCTCCCACCGCACAGCTGTGACGCGGGAGGAGCCCCCGGGGCAGACGTCCCTGACAGTGTCTGGTTACACCTGTCCTGTTGGGTCACTCTGCTCAGAAGCCTCTGGAACCCATCGGTCGTTCAGTGCATTCTGTTTTCTTTCTAGATTGGCAGCTTTCAAAGGCAAAGTTTGTATTTAATGCTAATCCCAGGGAAGGACTGTGCCGTCCCCACTAAAAACGGTGTGAGGTCCAGAGTCACCGACGTGAAAGGGCCCTTTCGGGGTTCCACGAGGGGGTCCCGTTGTGAGCACAGGGTGTGGGGGGGCATCTGTGGGCGGGTGTAACCCTTCATGTCGCTGAGCCTTCTGTCGTTTGAAAAATGCGGGTCAAACTCGCAGCCAGCGCACGAGGCCGGTGGGAGACCCCGGTAACCGTGGGAGCAGTTTACCACCTATAAGCTTTAGGTCAAACCACTATTGTCATTCTCTACATGCAGCTTCCGACCCCCGCCTCCGTGCTGCTGTGGGAGTCTGCCCCGAGCCACAGGAGCAGGCCCGGGCCGGAGGGAGGCGCCTTGCACGGCTGTGAGCTTTGCAGAAACTCCTTTGACAATTAACAGACGGGTATTGATTTCCAAGCGCTGCGCCCGCTGACAGCGTCTCCGAATTGCTTCTCTCTAAAAACTAAAATTCAGCAATCTCGAACCCTCTGTGGTCACCGACGGCTCCTGGCGACACCGGAATGACTGGCAGATCAGTGGAGCCTGCATCCACGGACCCCTGCGCGCGGAGCCTTGGGGTCACCTTGGAATCCCGAGCGTGGCAGGCTGCACTGCGGGACGGGATGGAAGGAGAGACAGGGAGCGCTGGGGCGGGGGCTGAACTCGGAAGGGATTCTCTCCTAGTTGGGCCCCAAATCGCTGTTTCCCATGGCCTTCGATGACATCCGGAGATCCAGCAAGAGGCGTGCTGTGATATTTCAAAAGCCGCATTGCCGAGGGAGGAATGGAGTCTGGGCTATCGACAGGGATGACAGCCTCCTTGGGGGGACACTCAGGTGCCGTGGGCCGAGCCCTGGACACGTGAGTGGACATCCATGTGTCCCAGGCTCTGCGGCACACCGGGCACGAGACCTTGCCATGCCACATCCCACTCCGGGCCTCGGTTTCCCCAGCTCTGAGATGGGCCTGTAGGGATCCACAGGAACTCTTCATAAGCAAAATGCTCTTTGGACAACTACGGGGCGGGGGCAGCGTTGAATGACTCTCTTACCATTCCCTATGCCCTGGACGCTTACTGTTGACTGTGAAAATGGTGGTGCTTTCAGGGAAAGCCCTGTAATCTTCAATAATTCCCCTGGAAAAATTCCACATGTAATAATTTCAGCTCAAGGGGTGAAGCTGACCGTGCGGGTTGGGAGGCGACAGCTGGCAAACACGGATGCATGGCGTGTGTCCACCTGTGGTCCGCAGCAGGCAAACGACCCTGTGTCCAGGGTGTGACTGTCTCCTTCTCCCTTTCCGAACTGTCCCGAGTGTCGTCTGAAGAGGAAGGTGCCCAAGAAAGGCATCCAGTCCTTCTCGTTTCCATCCGTAATGATCATACCGACCCAAGTCGCCAAACTTTGTGACCCGGGGAGGAGGGAATAGGAGAGACAGGAAGATCCTTTTGCATTTGCTTATGTCATGTCGATGCCTCGCGTTGGGTTATGTCGTGTCATGTCTCATATTCTGGAATTCCCGAGCATGGCAGACGACGGGCAGAGCACAACTTGGGAATTAGGAGGAAAAAAAAAATCACCCGCATCCCCACCCCCACCACCACGGCTGTGGTTTTGCGTAGAAAGTGCCCCCTGTGACTCCGTTATTAGTCAGGGGGGTTGGTTATCTGCGAGGAGCAGATATTTCCAAGAAACAGGCACGCAGTGTGCGGCCGGGGGTAGCTGGGGACCCCCTCTCCTTGGGGAAAGAGCCCCGGGCTTGAACGCTGCATTGTGTGGGGGGGACCAATGCGTCCTAAAATAACTCGTGATTTTTCTCTCGCTTTCCCGTACAGCGGTTACATCTTTCGGCGTCAGGCTTTCAGGGTGTCGGGGTCCTCCGGACGTACGTGCGATTTCGCCCTTCTCCTTCTCTGCCTGGGCTGGTGGCGAGTTGTTTCTCACCTTACTTTACCGCGGTGGGAGCACTCCACGTGAGATCTGGCCTCTTCACGGACGTTTAAAAGTGCACGATGCCGCCTTGTCACAGGCACAGTCGCACGGAGGCTCTCCGGGACCGGTCCACCCGACAGACGTTGCCACGTTATACCTGTCGGTGGGCGCATCCCCGGTCCCCTCCTCGGCCCCTGGCAACCACCTTTCTAGTCTTTGCTTCTGTGAATTTGGCTGCTTTAGAAACGCGTATAAGAGGAAACATGTGGCATTTGTCCTTCTGTGACCGGCTCTTCCCACCCCGCGTGTCCTCCGGGGTCATCCACGCTGTTGCTCGTTGCAGAAAGCGATGCACACGGGAGTCACCTGTCGCGGAGGTCTGGGCTGCGTCCGTGTGCTGGCTGTTGTGATCAGTGCTGCAGCGAACCTGGGAGGGCACGTAGGTCCTGATTTCCTTTTCTTTGTGGGATGGGGTGAGGGGGGGATAAATACCTATAAGTGGGATTGCTGATGACATTGCTGATAGACGGGGACGTATCTACCGGGTTCATCCTACAGCGTTCAAGGTCACGCCTTCCCCCTGAGAAGAGGGCTGCAACCTCGTTCCGGCCAGTGTACCTAGAGGAGATGACGACGGGGTCTTTTAGGGACGGTTTCTCCCACTTTTTTCTCTCGGAGAAATTGCTAGAACTGCTGCAGCCTGGCTTGTACCTGTCCACAGAGGAAGCGCACACGTGGGAAAAACCCCAACAGAGGGAAGGTTGGAGCGGCAAAGCGGCTCTTCCAGCGGACAGTGCCTGCCCCTCCCCTGCCGGCAGGTGAGCCATCGGAGCCGGCGGAGTCTGGCCTTGCTGTCACTTGGGGTTGAGATCGTCCTCACTGACCGATAGCAGCTACGGTGGGAGTCCTTTGCCACAGGGTCCAAAAGAGAGCAAAGGATGTCCAGGTCATTCAATCAACCATCGTCGCGGATAGCCGGCGTCGGACAGGCGGGCTGGGCTCTAAGGCCCTGAGGCAAATTGGCACGCGGGTGAGCGAGGGGTCCAGGTTCAGAACGACCCGGGTTCGAGGTCTTCACTCAACTGCTCAGCAGCCCTGGGACCACGGGCAGGTCCTGCACCCGCCTGAGCCCCTGGTCCTTCATCCCCAGGGCCTAACCCGCCAAGACGCCGAAACTCTGCGTCCAGCGCTGGCTCACAGAGGCCATTTCATGGTTGAAACTGCTTTAGAAAGTATTTTATATTAGTTTCTGGTACACAGGACAGTGGTTAGGCATTTACACAACCTACGACGTGACCCCCCGACGCCCCCAAGGCCCATCTGACACTGGACACGGCGACCGCAGGAATATGGGCTGTACGGGCCTGTGCTCTCCTTCCCCACGACCGCTCCGGACTGCGAACTGGTACTTCTTCGTCCCTTCCCCTTTATGCTCAGCCCCCCCTGCCCAACTCCCCGCCCCTCTGGCTGTCACCAGTCTGTCCCCTGTATCTGTGAGTCTGTGAAAGCGACTTCTCGGCTCGCTCAGGAAAGGGGACGTCAGTGTCTCCCACGTGTCACGTCCTCGGGCCCCAGTGAACCAGGAGGTCGTTCCCACCCCCCGTGTTTGCGTCTGGGGTCCCCCTCTCACACGGCAGCGGCGCTGCCCTCTCCCTTATTCCCTTTCCACGGTAAGGGGCTCATTACACCTGGCCATGCGACTCGGAGCCTTCTGGAACGAAACCAAAGACCACTTCTCCGCAGGCTGTTGTCCTCCTCACGCTTTTTGGAGGGAATGCCAAGACAGCCAGCCATCCAGCGAGGCGCTCTGATCCTGTTTTTGGAAGGAGACGGGAGATACATTATTAGCGAGCAAATAAATAAATAACCATTCGATTCTGTCAGTTTAGGGGGAAACGACACCAGTCAACCTGGAGTCTGCTGCCGGGTAGACCGCCTGACTGACTGAACGGTGAATGTTTCAGGGGGAGGCAGGGAGGCTCTCTGTCAAGGAACCTTTGGGAACCAAACTTAGAAAACAAGAAGAAGTCATTGCAAGGGATGGCCTCCTTTCCACCCCAGCGATGAACCGAGCAGTGTGTGGGCACAGCGTGGGTGCCAAGGCACTATGCAGACCGCTCTCCCTTATCCAAAATTAAAATTCGACACTATACTGATGTGTTTTTTTAATCTCAATACAAATGGTTGTTTCCCCACAGTATTCATTCTAATATTAAAATCGAAAGACCATATTTTCCAAGAATTCCCTTTTTCGAAAGGGGCTCATTCATCGAAGGAATGATTCTGCTTCCTCCTAGGAATTAAAAAGAGAATTAATACCTTCATCACCTCCCCACCCCCAACTTTTAACGTTGATGTGTAATTCTGGGAGTGGAGTGGGTTCTTCTTGGCCTCCAGTGCTGTGGGTTTTGACGAAGGCAGACAGCTGTGTCGCACCGCCGCGAAAATTAGAGCTCAGCTTCTGCCACGTGACAGGTTTGCCTGGGTCCCCAGCCTCTGATCATCTGGGATCTGTCCCTGTCCCTGTCATTTTGACTTTGCTAGGATTCCGCGTAAATGGAATCATTCAGAATTTTCTCTTTCGAGTCTGGCTTATTCGACGTGGCTTGCCGACTCTGCGGTCCGTCCAGGGCTTTGCGCGTGTGGGTAGCGCGTCGGTTCCTTTTTTACGGATGGCTGGTGTTCCCGCGTGCGCATGTGAGGCCGTTGGTTTATTCATCCTCCGGGCGGGAGGCGTTTCGGAGTGTGTCCAAGTTCTGGTGATGCTGAGGAAAGCTGCGGTACGCGTTTTCCTGCAGGTTTTCCTGTGGCCGTCGGTTTTCGCTTCGTTCGGACGGATGCGCAGACATCGGATCGTTGGGTGAGTGTGTCGAAGTGTTTTCCAGAACGACTGCACCGGTTCGTCTTCCAACCAGCGATGGGGGGAGTGCCAGTTCCTCCCCACCCTTGCCAGCACTAGGGGTTATCACTTCCCCCTTTAATTTTAACCATTCGGATAGGTGCGTAGTCGCATCTCGTCATGGTTTTGATTGGCCGTTTCTTACTGACCAATGACACTGAGCATCTTTTCTTGCATTTATGTGTCATCTTCATGTTTCCGTCGGGAAAATGTCTGTTCAAATCTCGTGCTCATTTTCCTATAAGTTGGGTTGTTGGTTTTCTTATCAGAGTTTTGAGGGTTTTTCATATTTTGCGAATATGTCTTTAATCCTCTACGTGCTTTGCCGATACGTTCTCCTGCTCTGCGGTTTGTCCTTTCACTCTCTTAGCAGTGTCTTTTGAAGAACAGAAGTTCTTAACTTTGATGAAGTCTACTTTATTTCTTCTTTTATGGATCATACTTTTGGTGTTGTATCTAAGAAGCCTTTGCCAAACCCAAGATCGCAAAGATTTTGTTTTCTTCTGAAAGTTTTATAGTTTAAGTTTTGCCTTTTGATATTTTGAGTTGATTTTGCGTATGGGGCAAGGGCCGTGGGTTATTAGTACATCCTTGCACCAACTGCCAGGTCACTGTGGAGAAACCACGTCTTCAGACCGCGCCTCCAGGCTGGGCACGTGCCCCCACTGTCCTCACCCAAATTCACTTCTAGATCTCACGTCTGTAGTTTTAATTTCCAAAGAAACACTATGATCAGAAGTGCAAACAGCAGAAAGGAGAGAGCAGCAGAGTGAAGCAGAGAGAGCCTCTTGTTCGGAGGCAGGAGCCTGGATTTGAGTCCTTCCTTGAGTCACGTACAACCTGGGGGACGCCGGACCAGCAAGTCACTTCTGAGGGCCTCAGTCTGCTCACTACACGGAAGAGATAAGTCTTTCATGCGGATCTTACTGCACGGCCTAAGGCTCCAATGTCACAACACTCATGGAAGAGCTCTACCCGTGTATGACCCAGGAAAGGTGTTTCCAAGGCCATGTTCCCCCCGGAGCCTTGGAGAGATGCCTCGACACACTCCAGCTCTCTCTGTCTCCAGCCCGCCCACAAACACTGGCCCAGGACCCACCAGCCCCAGTTGTTTTGTAGAGACGTTACTGGTCCCAGCTCTTCCCACCTCTCTGCAGCCATGTCCTTTGATATGTCCTTTCAGGTGTTTCCTGCCAAAGGCAGGGCATTACCCCTGCCCGTGACCTTTAGTTTTGGCTCAGCCGTTTGACTTCATTTGTCCAATGGAATGAGGTGAGCGTGCCCCTTCCGAGCCCAGGCCACCATAGACCTCACGGGTTTCTACTGGGCCATCATGCTCCTCCTGCCATTCTCGCGAGAGGACTGTGCCCAAGCTGGCTCTGGTCTCAGGGGGCCACACGTGTGGCAGAGGGGCTGCAGTCTAGACCAGCCAGGATCAGCTGCGCGAACAAGAGTAAAGGCGGTGGCTTGATACGCAGCGACAGTTGACTGATACCCCCAGCACGTGGAGCAGCTAGACAGACGCATGGGCGGTCAGAGCTTTCGTGCCCGCTTGCTGCCCTCCTACTTTAGTTCTTTAAAGGGCTGAGTGATGTCTTAGGGGAAAAAGGACCAGATTCGTGGGGTTAGTTGCTTAGGAACTGACCAATGATCTCCGTGTCCAGCCTCCAGATCCGCCACCTCCGGGCCTCTTCGCTTTATGTGAGGTTGGATTTCTCCTGCCTCCAACACTGGCTCTGTACCTCCTCCCCCGCCTCCTCTTCCCCTTCCCCATTGAGAAATAACTCACACACCAAAAAATTCAGCCATGGAAAGTGCACGATTCCACGGTTTTAGTAAATTGGCAAAGTTGCATCATCATCACCACGATTGAAGTTAAGACCATTTTCGTATTCTCAGGAATAAAGCCCCGACCCACTAGCATCTTACCCTCTTAGTCCCAGACAACCACCAGAGTGCCTTCTGTCTCTAGAGGTTTACCCGTTCTGGACATTTCATACAAAAGGAATCACAGAGCACGAGGCCTTTGTGACTGGCTTCTATCACTGAGAATGATGTTGGCAAGGCCCCTCGTGTCGTCGCCGCTGTCGACACTTCATTCCCTTTTCATGGGTGAATAGTATTCCAGTGTATGGCACGCCTCACCTTGTTTATCCGGTCACCAGGCAACAACCACTTGGGTTGTTTTTCTCCTTTTTGGTGATTATGACGCGTGATGCTATGAAAATTCCTGGACGAGGTTTTGTGCGGACGTATGTTCTCATTCCTTCGGGCGTAGAGCTAGCCCCATCTTGACTTTGGCCTTCACTTGTCCTCCATTATTTGCTAATGGACCGATATAATAATGATCACATAGTGACAATGATGATAACGATGACACGATTCACCTACCCACGTGCCAGACACTCTGCAAAGCATCTTACGTGTGTTAATCAGGTCATCAGAACGACGCAGCGGTAACAGCGGGGTTGTTATCCCTACTTTGCAGATGAGGAAACTGAGGCACGGAGATGTTAAGTCACCAGCCCAAGGTCACACGGTGCTAGGAAGTGTCAGACTCTGGCTGACTCTGGCTCCGCTCCAGATTTCACCTCCCTCTGAGCCAACACCTCTCGTTTAGTCTGGCCCCGACCTTGACCTACCTTGCACCTGCCCCTGTGGGCAGCTCCCCACAGGTTCTGTCCCAGCCTCACGTGACATCTCCCTGCACAAAGTGAGCTCTCGAAGGCAGAATCTGGCTTCCTTTCATTTCTGTGTTCCTGCTACATTTTTCACACTACCTGTCACACAGCAGAGATTTGAAAAACACGCATTTAATTGAAAATAATTCAATTAAACATACAAAATGTTCTTTCCCCAGCATTGGCCATGTGTTTTCTGACTCAGGGGAGACAAGGTATAAATGACAGAGAGGAGATATTTGCAGGTGGGGGAAGAGAGATCCTGGGTGTCGATTCTCCGGGTTGCTCAGATGGAAATTGTCTCCTCTTTTTCATTTTTTATGGTTTTCGACAACTCTGAGTTGCTGCTGTATTTCCTTGCAATAAACCCCAGATACTAGTCACAAAATAGAAGCTATCTGATTTCCCATACAAAGGAATGCATGGATGAATGAGGCAACGCCTGTCGGTCCTGCACACGGAATGAATGGACTAGGTAGGAACTTGGAAAAAGAAATGTTGACATCCTTTGTCGGTGACGTTGAAAAGTTCTCATTCTGTGTCCAAATTCGATCGCTGTCCCCTACCCCCTGTGTCCAGAGTGGCAATAATGTCGGATAAGAACTGACATTGTTCAGGGCCTAAGGACCCCAGAGTTAACAAAATCCTCTTACTGAAATAATCATCTCGTGGACCCGCTAAAGCTTATCTTCATCACCTCCCCATTCCTGATGCTGAATTCCCCCAGCAGGGCCGAACTGCTCACAGGGCCTGGCACAGGCTTCGTCCTCTTTGGCCCCCAAATCAGTGCCCATGCTGCTACCTCCAGCCCCACAACCTTATTCCACTTTGTGCCTCTCCATCCTTTGCATTTCTGCTCAGGCATCACCTCCTCCAGGAAGCCTCCCCTGACTCCTCGCTCTGGGTTCTGTGCTCCTCTGTGCTCGCCGAGCTTCTCAAAGCCTCTGTTCCACCGTCCACACTCTTCTCTGTCCATCCTTTTATCCTGGACTGTGTGCTTCTGGACCCGGAGACTGTGGCATGTGGTGCAGGCCGAGTGTCCAAAAGAGGGCATTCGGTGAGTGACCGTGTGACAAAGCCCCGTGGGGCGAGCATGGTACGCCTCACGGGATGGGTCAAGAAAGGAGGACCCCCCAAAAGGAAGGGAACGTGGAGATGCTCTGCACAGGCATCTCCTGGATGGCTTTAGATAAAAAATAATTGAGCCTTTCCGTTGCTACCTCCTCGGGCCACTGGGCTGACCACAAGGCCACGGACGCCGCCGAGATGGGGTCTTCCCAAAGCATCTGAGCCCTTTGAGCTTCCGCAGGCGTGGAGAGCAAGTGCCAAACCGAAACATGCACTCAAAGGGCTTTGTGGGTTGAGCAGATCATGGGAACAACGACTGTACAAATACTGTCAAAGGGGGCATGTGTTTGAAAGGTTAGACAAAATATCTCCTCGCCTTTTTTCCTCGGCTCCCTTTTTAGAGTCCACTGCAAAACAACAATGGATCAAAGGCTGCAGAGAATGCATGTATATTTTCTTTTCCTTCCCTTTTCTTTTTTTTTTCACCTTTCCCTAAGGAGCTTCTGTGCTACCCACACTAATTGTAGGTTTTTCTGAAAATGCAGCATGAATCATTTATAAATAAAGAGACTTTAAAATCCCTAAAAGACTCCCCGAGGTATTCAGTATTTCAGCATAAAATAACTGTTAAAAGGAGTTATTCTGAATTAGCTTTTACTGAAAAGTGGTGAAAATAAAGTTTTCTTTTCACTCTGGCTGTGGCAATAATTCTTTTACACAGCCACCCGGGGTCATTGACAAGCTCTTTCCATAATTCAGATTTTCGCAAAATCTTCCCCTGAAACGGCTCGGCCTGGAGAAATGGGGCTGTCCAAGGGAGAGAGAGAGCTCACGCTGGCCAGGAAGGCAGCCACCCAGGGTTGCTGCGTGGAGACCTAAGATGACTGTCAAAGTCCAACACAAACACAGACGTTGACCCCCGAGGGAGGGGAAAAGGCAACCGCTCGAATTCAGACTCACCCGAGTTCCAGCCCCAGCGCTGCCTCTCATCAGCTGTGTGACCTTGGGGAGTTGCCTGACCTCTGACCCTCAGGGATAATAATAATTCTTACTTTGTAGAGTTCTTATGAAAATTGGAAATAATATTTATAAATAACCCAGAACGAAATGAAGGTAAAACGTCCTTAGTGAATTTAACGACAACAACGATGCTGCTGCCACTTAGACGTCAGGCGGACCTCGAGCACACGTGCAGGAAGGTCGTCTCAGGGGCCCGGCCTCCTCTCTGCCTCCCTGGCCATTCGAATATCCTCCCTCCTCTACCCTTCCATTCTCCCACCAGGGGTTGCCTGGCCCATTCAGTCTGCAAACATTTTCAGAGTTTGGGGTATGCCATGGGCTCTGGGCAAGGGCCTTGAAGGCGACTAAGACTGCAGAGACTTAGTCTGATGGGGAAAAGAAGGCAAACGGTGGACAGCGACACAGGGGTGACAGTGGCAGGGCTTTACTGCACACAGTGAAGGTGGGCAGGAGGCCGTGGCTGGTTCCCCTGGGGGCACGTGCAGGGTGGGCACCTGAACCCAGCCTCGGTGGTGAGGGTTTTCCAGGCGAGCAGGAGGTGGAGGAGGGGCGGCCACCGTTCCTCCCACAGGATGCGTGTTCTCCGAGGTCAGGGGCTGGGGCTGTCTTAGAGTCCAGCCCGTCCTGTCCTCCCATGCTTGCTACGATGCCTGATCCATCGCGGGCTCTCTGGACGTGTTTTGTTGAATGAATGATGAGCTCGGGGTGGCAGGCACAGAGGAAGCCCGACGGCTGGTGTGTTGGGGAGAGTCAGGAGCCAAGTCTGGCTGGAGAGAGTCCTGATGGAGATGGGACAGGTCCGGGTGAGAAAGAACCTTTGTCATCTGGCTGAGGGCAGTGGGGGGAGGCACGGCAGAATTTTACAGAGCGAAACCTGCCTCTTAGCAAATCCTCTTTAGCAGGTGCAGAGGTCCGCTTGGAAGCAGGAGACCCTGGAAGCTGGACCTAGGTGTGGATCTGACGGGCCCCGTTGCAGTCACCCCCTGTGCCATCCCAGTCTGAGGTCACCGTCGATCCGGGGTGTGAAATTACGCAGAAGAGATTCCCCTCTGCACTGCCGTCGCTGGACAAATTATTCTGTCACTCAAACGCCTTCTCAACGTATCATAGAGTCAAAGACAATGATCTGCTCCGGGCACATGGGGAAGAAAGCGCGTTCGTTCCCCTCTCGACCGCGGAGCCCCGAAACCTCTGGAGCTTCCAGGGACGGAGAAGCCTAAAGGAACCCACGGGGAGGAGGCCCGGGAGCAGGTGTGCACACATCGCTTCTTTATTTACGCACACACGCGGCCCACACATCTGGTCTCCGCGATCCGCTTCGGAAACACCACCCCCCCAGACGCGCACACCCACACCCTCACAGGAGCACCCACATCTCGCGAAGTGTGTCGCTGCTGCATCCGTTGGCGCCTTCGCTGCGTGTGTACACAGAGAGACAGATGCTCGCGGCCCGGGGTTTTGCAATGGGAACCGGCTGCCAGCGGTGGGGACCGGCTGGGGCCCCGTCTGAAAACACTGCGCTTTGGGGAGCTTTCTGAAGCACCCGTCTGTGCCCCAGCTCCTCCGGGACGCAGCTCAGAGGAGGCCGTGGTCAGGAAGGAAACGGCAAGACGGCGGCGGTCGTCAGGGACAGCGACGGATGTCCTCCCGCATCCCTCTCATCGTATGAGTCGGGGTTCTCCAGGGAAACCAAACCAATCAGGGGTAAGTATGTCCTTCTCTCTGGAAGAAAATGGATGATAACATATTGGCTCATGCGATCATGGAAGCCGAGAGGTCCCACCATCTGCCATCTGCAAACCGGAGACCCGGGAGAGCTGGCGTCGCAGGTCCAAAGGCCCGAGACCCAGGGGCGGAAGGGCAGGGAGGGAGGCAGAGTGAAGGCAGCCCTCGTGCACCTGTCACTCCACTCAGGCGCCGATGGACGGGACGGATGAGGCTGCTCACACGGGGCGGGCCCTCCGCTTCCCTCCAGTTACCAACTCAAATGCGAGTCTGTTCTGGAAACACCGTCACGGACACACCTGGAAGCAACCAGCTACCTGGGCCTCCCGGGGGACACATAAAATTCGTCATCACAAGCGTGAAATCCCACGACCACGCCTCCGTGTCTGACTGTGCTGGGCGCGGCCCTTTCCGTGCCTCCTCCGGCACCCTCACGATGACTCCACGACAGGTGGGAAACTGAGGCTCCGGAAGGCAGCTCGGAGAGAGTGTGGCTGGGGTCCGACCCGGGCTTCTTCCACCCTGAATCTGTCTGCGATGCCGTTTTCTTTCCGCGTGCGGCTCCGCCTGGCTTTATTAAGCCCTTGCCCATCTGTGACCACATTTCGTCCTCGCACAAGGGACGGGAGGTGATGGGCTTTACTAGGTTTTTCATTCAAATATTGGCCAAGCTGGGGAAACGGCCAGGGAACGAAGCGGACCGAAGATGGGCCTCCCTCGGGAGAGGAGGGCAGAGCGTGAACAAGTTCGCAGGACACACTGCAGGTGGCGACATGGGGGACGAAGAATAGGGACCCACGAGAGGGAAGAAAGTGTTGGGATGGGGTTCTCCAGACGGGGCGGTCAGAGCCGGCCTGCTCGTGAGGTGATATTTAAGCAGAAATCTGGAGGAAGGGAAGAGCTAGTGAGGAAAAGAATATTCGAGGAGGTGAAGCCACCCAGCCCAGGTCACGGGGCCCCTTAGTGGCGGGGCTGGGCTCAGAGCAAAGCCCTAACTGTCGCTGCAGCCACCTCCTCCGAGCGTCCGTGCCCTCTGCTGGCTCTGCGCTTTAGGGGCAGACAGAAGGGGGGCTGGCTCCCCTGAGATGGGCCTTGCATCCCCAGTTCCTGATGACAGACCCAAGGGGTTTGTCTTGGGGTGTCACACCCTCACCTTTTCTTCCCAACTGACCTTGGTCTGCCACGGGCCACCTCTGGCTGCATAAATTAAGGAATTTAAGGCCACCCTGGGGGCCCGAACGATGGGTCCCTCCAATGTCACTTCCACTCCCCAAACCCAGCTTTTGCTCCGTTCATTTAAAACGCGTCTCTCTACCAGCGGCTGAGCAGGTCGACGTCTTTGAAACACTGAGAGTTCGAGAAAATCCAAATAATTCCCTGTAAATCAAAGTACTTGGCATGCTGGCTGCAAAGCCTGGAGCTCTCTCTCTTTTTTTTTTTTCCGAAGGTAATCTCTAGAAAGTAGTTTGTACTCATGTTTCCACAGTGATTAAATATGCAAAGTAATTTCCGTGATCTTTACCGCGTTCTGAACCAAATCAGATTCGGTTCTGCTGCTCTTTGTACAAAGCCACTTATTGGATCAGATTCCAAAACAAATCCCCCGCATTTGGCGGATCATCATTTTAAAAGGGGGCTTGTTAAGGTAATCATTAAATTAAACCGCCCCTGAAAGAATATTTAGATCTGGTCCGCCAAGCGGAACGGTCTAATGGTTTTTAAATTAGAAGCTTCTGTAATGCTGGCGCGTTTTCTTTTGTGGGTCAAGTGGGTATTAAGAAATGCGAAGACGGTTCTCTCTTTTGTCATCACCTTGAAATCTGCGAAGAAAAGCGAAGAGTGGGAAGAACCCACGGAGAGAGGCGGGGTGGGGTCGGAATATCCGCCCGTGGCCCCAGGTTGGTGTCGCAGAAGGAGGCAGGTGGGAGCACGCGTGAGATGCTGCTCCTGCTGGCCACCTCCTGACAGTCGGCCTCGAGGGAGACCAAAGGCTGCATCTTCTGGGAGGGGGAGATGCCCAGGGGAGCCCCGATTTCTGCAGGCTTGAGCCACTCATGGGGTCAGGGCAGAAGTTGTCATTTATTTTAACTTTCCAGGTTATTCCAACGTGCAGCCAGGGTTGAAAACTATTAGATTTTTTTTTTTAAAGAGAAATTTAAAAGGATAAGGGGTCTTGCATGGAAGGGCCTTCAGTTCGATCAGGGGGTCGGCAAAATAAGGCCCGTGGGCCAAACGTGCCCCGTGCACGAGGCCTGCTTTTGCACGCCCCTGAGCCGAGAATGGCTTCTGTGTTTCCACATTTCCTGATGGTTGGAAAGAAATGCAAAAGGAGCATCATACCTCATGATACGTGAAAGCGACACGCAATTCCGTTTTCAGCGTCCATAAATAAAGTGTCGTTGGCACGCTGCTGTGCGGGTCCCTCCGCACGCGGTCGTCAGTGGCGGCTGTGGCGTCGCGGTGGCCCCCGAGTCATCGCAGTGGAGACCGGACGGCCCCCACAGCCTAAAATGCTTACTCTGTGGTCCTTAAAGAGTTTGCCGACCCTTGAATTAAATCATAGGAGATGAGAACCATCGCAAAGGAGGTTCTGCTCAACAAGACGAATGTGAAACGGGACCAGGTTAGAAACGATACGAGGCAAAGGCTAAAAAGTAAATAAAATGCAGTTACTGTGGGTGCAGGGGGAAGAGCACTTTTAAGCACAGCCCTGGGGGCGGGGAGGTGGGGGTGGGCGGTGCTGCTACAACCTTCTGGAAGCCTTTGTTAGAACACATCAGGGACCTGGATAACGTTCACAGTCTTTCTCAGCCCATTCTATTTCTAGAAGTGGCTTCTATGGAAACTCTCAATTGTATGTGCGGTTTCATCTGCCAGGGTTTTGCTGCAAAGTCACACGTGAAAAACAATAACGACGACCACGACGGAGGCAACGTCTAAGTGTCGGGCGATAGGAGGTGTCTGGGTAAACGGGAAAGTGACGTGTTTGAAGACTCCGCAGTGACGCACGAAAAGGTCTGTGCTCTGTACAGTGAAGAATGAGCCACGAAACAGAACTTATCACCGACAGGAGAATTGCAATTCATCGAAAAGCAATACGTACATTGCTGAATATTGACACCGTGATTGGAAATAAGAGCCGGGCACATACTTTCTCCTTCCTCCTCTGGACCTGGGTCCCCATGGCTGGGCGGGACCGCAGGAATCTTGCAAAATGGAGTGATGGGGGGACTCAGTGGACAACGCCTGTGTGCCTTGTCCCACAGGGATCGCTGGCTTTCGAAATCAGTTCCTTGGGAAGAAAAGAGACAGTTTGATAATATTTGCTAGGGTTTGGGTTTTGCAGTCCTTAAACTCCCCATAAAATGCCCCAAATTTAAGGCCTGTTTTCTCCATGTGGCATTTCCAGGTGGACTTTTGTATCTCTCATCACACTGAGTGAGTGACATTTACTGACAGGACTGGAAAACTCATAAATAATAGTAATAGTGATAGTAATAATAATAATAACGATAAAATAATTGAATACTAATAATTTAATAATAAAAATAAAATAATAATTAAATAATATAATAATAATTAAATATAATAATTAAATAATAATATAATAATAAATATAATAATATAATAATAACATAATAATAAATAAAATAATAATTAAATAATAATATAATAATAATTAAATAATAATATAATAATAATAAAATAATAATTAAATAATATAATAATAAATATAATAATATAATAATAACATAATAATAAATAAAATAATAATTAAATAATAATATAATAATAATAATTTAATAATAATAATAATAATAATAATAATAGTTTTTATTTATTGAGGGCCTGCTGCATGCAGGGTTACAAAGACGCTTCCTAGGATTTATTTAGTTATTCGAGACGGCTAGGAGGAAACTGCAACGATCCCTGTTTTGCATCAGGAAACTGAGACTGGACTTTGCCGGAATCACACGTTTGTAGGTGGCGGAACTCTAACTTGCATTCCAGCGTCCCTCCTTTTCTCCTGCAGCCTTGCCACGTGCTTCTCACCTGCAGGACGGCCCTCTGACCATCTCGGCTCTTCAAACCACCCTCCTGGCCTCAGCACAGATGAAGGTCTTTCCGGGGCTGACCGTGACCATCAAGACCGGCTCCGAGGCTCACGTACCTTTCCTCGTTGCTGATGTTTCTGGTCTTCACTTAGGGCCTTTTGCTGCCATCCTGCGCAGGGGCTCGTGTTGTCCTCTGGTAAGATACATTCCAGTCTTAAACTCCGGTACCCCAGACGGGGACTTTCTATGGAATTATGGTCTCCGCAGAAGTAATTAGTTCATTTTAAAATGAGATTATCCTGGATTAGGGTGGGCTCCAAATCCAATGATTGATGTCCCTATAAGAAGAAGGGAGGACTCAGACACACAGGGAAAGGCCATGTGACGACGGAGAGGGCCATGAGACAGAGACTACAAGCCAGGGAACTCCCAGCATTGCCCGAAGCCACCAGAAGCTAGGAAGGCACGATGTGGGTTCATTCCCTAGAGCCTTCCGAGGGAGCGTGGCCTTGCAATGCCTGGCTCCCTGGACGAGAAGAGAGTGAATTTCTGTTTTAAGCCACCAAGTATGCGGTGATCTGTTGTGGAAGCTCTCGGAAAAGAATCGGCCCTGATTCCGGTTCTCGGTTTCCCAGATGAAGACAGGGAGTAAAGGCACAGGGAGGGGCCTCCGCGCTGCTGGAGGTAGGCGCCCCCAGCCCCCAGGAGGGTGCTCACACCCAGTCTGACCGCAAGGCTGTGCAGAGCACCCCAGAAAGCACAGGCCCGGCACCCAGAAGCATCGCTGCCTGGAGACGTTCTGCAAACTGGAGGGTTCCCGGAGGACTCGTGATGAAAGGCGACGACCGCTCACTGTGGGGTGCTTTCGAGTTGACATGCAGCTTTTCAGATCAGGAGTCTCATCTAATCCCGCAGCTATGAGTATGATTTTTATTCCCCAAGAATCTGAGGATTAAAACGCTTAAGAGCTTTCCCCAGGGCAGGTGTACTAGAGGAGCGAGCACGCAAGCCCTGAGCGGTGACGCTGTAGCCATCCAGTGAAGTGGGACAGGTGCTCGTCCCTTACCTGGCGTCCCAGGATGGGCAACGTGCGCCAATCCCTTCCCTCCAGGAGACTAGAGGTCCAGACAGATGTGAAAATTAACCCGGTCCTGGGCAGCAGGTGTCTGTCGCAGTCTGGGGGTTTCGCCGGGAGGAGGCCGTTCCCGAGCTCGGCTTTGGGAGAGGGTTAAGAGTTAGGCAGGTGGAGGAGGACGCATGGGTGGTCTAGCCAGCGGTTCTCAAACCCGGTGGTCCTAGGAACCCTTTCCATCCTTATCCGTTAGTGTAGAGCCCGAGGAGCTTTTGTTACGTCGGTTACAGCCCTGTTAACTCCATTAGACGTTAAAACTCAGAAATTGTGAAAATACTGACTAGTTCGTTGAAAGTAACAATGATCAACCTACAGCAAGTGCATCTAAATGACAGATGTGTGTGTGCGTGTGTGTGTGTGTGTGTGTGTGTGTGTGTGTGTTGTGTGGGACCAAGCGGGGGTCCAGGGCTGCAGAACACACACCTTCTCTTTTTCCGAGGGGGGCGAAGCCGGCCGGGGGTCCGTGCAGGAGCATCGGGACGTTTCAGACACACGACCCAGTCCCCGCTGCCGCGCTGCCACCTTCCCCTTCTGCCCCGGAGTCCGAAGGAAAACTTCTCCCGTCCTCACCCATCCAGCTGTTGCATTGGGTCTTGCGTTTCTCTCGGTCTAAACGCTGGCTCTTGCCGAAGGCAGGGCCTCTCCTCATGCCTTGGGTGCAGAGATGCCTGTGGACACTGTGATGGATGACAGCGGACTCGGGCTGAGGCACGGAGCCGGTGACGGGCCTCTTCGACCTGTGGGGAGCAGAGCGAGGATGAAATAACCAATTCCAGACGGATATTTACCCGATCGATGATTAGGCTGGTGACTCTAGAGCAGCCGTGCCCTATTAGGTAAATGATCTATGCTCCGCCGAGGTCTATAAATATGCATTTCACTAAAAGACTCGAGTCTTTGGCGACAATTAAAATGCATTTCCTCGCATCCCATTAAAAGCCGAGCCCTCCTCTGGACTTTTCAGAAGCAAACGAGTTTAAAAGAGGCTGCCTCCGGTCTTCTGAGCAGCGTTGGGACGCGCCCCTGTCAGGCCGACTTGCTCCAAACTGCGGTCTCACCTCCCGTGTCCTCCTGGGCCCTGCCCATCACCGCTCAGTGCAGCGTCTCTCCGGCGACAAAGTCGGAACCACGCATCCTCGCCGATCCGCATTCAATACCTGAAACTGGTTGCAAACTCTTATCCTCCCCCGACCCCCATTTCAATATCTATAGTTTGTGTCATCAGCATTAGGTTTTTGTCCAAAAAATCGACATATGCTGTATCTCCCTAAAAAAAAAAAAAATTCTCTCCGTGGTGCTGTGCTGCCTTCTCATCATTCCCAATCTATATTCTCGGGAATACCCATCCCACGAGATATCGCTCTAAAGATAAAAAAAAAAGATGTTAGGATTAGCATATTTGAGAAACGGCACAGCTTTGCATCCCCTCTCACCAGTTCCAGGCTGTATGAAGGTTGTAAAGGCTCTGAGAAGTCCTGCAGGCTTTGCCACGCTCGGTTTGGTAACGTCCCACGAAGCCGTTGCTTCACGGGGCACAGGTCGGTTAACCCAGGTCCATAAGACTAGACCCCAGTCCCCTTTCCTGGCCAGTGGAGCCCTTCCCAGCTCGCCTCCGGGCCACCTTTCCAAATCCACTTTCGGCTGCTCCCTCTACGTCCTAGCCCCGTCACAGATCATCCTTCAGTCTCAGAATGTGCCGAATCCACGGAGAGTCCTCCTTCGCTTCCCCGTCTCCTGTGCTTTGAAAACACTCGGTCGTGCTACGAAAACCAACTCAGATGTTTGCACCAGACGGGCTATTCCACGCTCCTCAGTCTTCGTCACGGTAGCATCCTTCTTATGAACCTCTGCCATCCCACTGCTTTATCTTAGCTCTCTCTCTATTGGAGTTGCTCTTGTCTATTTCTGTTTCTCCAGAAAGACTAGGGGAGAGAAGCTTTATCTTCCTTCCCTTTCCTTCCCTTTCCTTCCCTTCCCTTTCCTTTCCTTTCCTTTCCTTCCCTTCCCTTCCCTTCCCTTCCCTTCCCTTCCCTTTCCTTTCCTTTCCTTTCCTTTCCTTTCCTTTCCTTTCCTTTCCTTTCCTTTCCTTTCCTTTCCTTTCCTTTCCTTTCCTTTCCCTTCCCTTCCTTCCCTTCCCTTCCCTTCCCTTCCTTCCCTCCCCTCCCCTCCCTTCCCCTCCCCTCCCCTCCCCTCCCCTCCCCTTCCCTTCCCTTCCCTACCTCTGCAGCTGAGGCTGTTTCCAGCACATAGTTCACCCACAATGAGTATTTGCCGAAGGAATTCAGGGCTCCAGTTACCAAAAGCAAGTTCTTATGGCTCTTTTTTGGGTGAAGAGGGGGGAATTTGGAGCTTTCTCCTCATGACCTTGTGAATTATTTAAGCACCAGAACCTGAGGGGAACCTGGGATACTTGGTCGGTCCAGCCTCGTGCTGCAAAGAGCACTTGGGGGAAACGGGGGATGCAGCCTTCACCCCCTGCCCGCCCACCCTGATCCCTGACGGATGCGGCTGGTTGACTCCTGGCTCCGGAAGCACCGATGTGATGCTCTGCCTGGGAAGAGCCACTGGTTATTATTTTAATGGCAAAATGGACACCACTCGCCTGTTGTAGGTTTTCTGACTCCTCCCGTCTGAGGAAACGCTTTCAGCCCCGGCTCGACGGCAGCGACACTGGAACGAACGCGCTGCCCACGGCACTGGCCCCTGCGTGTACGATGCTTTGTCTCTGGGGACCCTCGGGACAAGCCGCACTTTAAATAAGTACGATGGATGCTCTCGTCGCACGGGACGCCTACGGGCCAGACTCCTCAGCGTTCTGCTGTGGTTCCGAAGCCCGATGACGGAGAGAGGCGACGGGGAGGGTGATGCAGCAGAGGAGAGAGGCGACGGGGAGGGTGATGCAGCAGAGGCGGGAGCCGCGGCTCCGCCTCGGAGCGACAGAGCTTCTGAGGGAAGCCGGGACAGGCTGGGTGACGACTCGACTCTGCAGGCCCATCGGTTTTATCGTCCAGACACCGTTTGTCCATTCATGGAGGAGGAGCCGCTCTCCCTGGAGGGAAATACCAACCTCAGCTTGGAAGTGTTCCCGGAGCGCCTGGCTTCCCTCGGCTCCCCCTGTGCCTAGACAGGGCCCCACATAAATCTGACATGTTTGCGTTTCCACCCAGTGACTTTGAAAGCATCGGGAATGGGGACAGGGTGGTCTCCAGCGGGGCTGGGCATTTGGTCCTGAATTGGACACACCGGACCCCAAATCAAAGGCCGTAGAGAAGTCCACTGCCTTCCCGATGTCTCTTCTGCTGCTGTCCAGTGAAGAGGCCCTGCCGCCTCCCCTCTTACTCTCAGGTCCGACCCTCAGGCTGGCCACCCAGAGCCGGGGATGCGTATGTGACATGGGGGACCCACGACTCCTTTAGTGAGCACGTACTAGGCGCTGGCCCCCTTGTGCACGACAGCCCAACCGAGCGGTAGTTCTGTGGCCTTTTCACAATCAGGCTGCGACGTCCATAGCACTAAACGACCTGGTGCTTTGAGACATGCTTGGCAAGAAGGGGGTCAGCGTGGAGCAGGTGGGAGGAGCAGGGGAAAGCTTTGAGCGGGAGGAACAAGGCCAGCGTCTCCGGGGAGAGGAAGGAGGTACCTTTGGGTGTCATGCTCCAAAACCAGGGTGTGGCAGGGCCCTGCTCCCTGCAGAGGCTCCAGGGCCGGTCAGTCCCTCCCCGCCTCTCTCAGCTCCTGGTGGCTCCAGGTGGCCCATGACACCAGGCGTTACCGTTTTCAATCTGTCTTCTTCAGATGAAGTTTTGCGTGGTTGTCTCCGTTCTGTACATACCTTTACCTTGTTTTTTTTTTTTTTTTTTGTATACCTTGAAAAGATAACATTCACCTACTTAAGGAAGCTTTAAAAACCTTGGGGGAAAATACGGTGTTTTTCTGATACCAAAAGCCCAGGGCATACGGAGCTTTCTCAACCGTAAGGACAAAAATCCTTCTCGTAGTTCGACCCAGATTCGTTGATGAGAGTATCTCGTGGTATTAGTAATCAATAGCAATCTGCCTGATGACATATGAATTTAATAACACGCTCGTAGTATTGTATAGATAAAACACAGGACCCCCAGTCAAATCGAATTTCAGATAAACAATGGGTAAGGTTTTGATACAAGTGTGTCTTATTTCTACTAAAATAAACTCAACAAATAAATAAATAAATAAATAAATAAATACACAAACTGGGCATCTTGTCGTTTTACTTGCTGGATCTGGCATCCTTATACCCTGACCCTTCTCTGCAATAGGCCCTGCTTGAAGTTTCCACCGTCGCCACCTGGAAAATCAAAGCCATCAGCCCAGGCCTAGTGCAAGTGCCCTGGGAGGCTGCGTGCGGTTTGCACGTCTCGCACACGTCTGGTTCTAGTGCTGGTTGTCGCGTACGCGACGCCGGT
Organism: Cynopterus sphinx; assembly: GCA_030015415.1. Taxonomy (NCBI): domain Eukaryota; kingdom Metazoa; phylum Chordata; class Mammalia; order Chiroptera; family Pteropodidae; genus Cynopterus; species Cynopterus sphinx. The sequence continues at coordinate 139,940,989 of CM057384.1, forward strand.
CACCGCTGGGTTTCCACGACCTGTGGGCCTTTGAGGGATTTCGGCAGAAACCGTCTCTCTAGGTTCCCCGCTTCCTTTCCTGACAGTCTCCGCCTTCACTAACGTTCGGCTAATTTGCGGTTGATCCCTTTGCCTCCCTCTGGCCTCACGACCTGGAGCGGGGTCAGCACCCAGGCCTGAGTCTCAGCCAACTCTTCAATTAGAAGGTGGAGGTAAGTGCGCTGCTTCCAGACACGCTCCTCTCTCCCTCTCCCTCTCTCTCTCTCTCTCTCTCTCTCCTTCTCCCTCTCTCTGGTCACTTATCTCATCTCTCAAGAGTATGACATTTGGCATTGATGAAGAGAGCCTCCCTGTGCTCTGCCATCCTTTTCTTTTGTCCAGGTCCATTTTAACCCACAAAGTTACTTCCAGAAAGTTCCCCGAAGTTCACTGTCATTTTCCACGGCTCAGCGGGGAAGGGATGCGACGTGGAAAACGATCACATCGGTAAGCATCCCCGTCATCTCAAGAAGGAGGCAGACCAGGGTAGCAGCTACACTACGATGATCCAAACCGTGTTATGAGTGATTTTCCCCTCGTTACCCGAAGACAAAAAAAATGTTCAGTGCCATTTAAACTCCAGCGTCGCACCAATTAGATTTCAGGAATCGGAGCTTCTGCTCTACGTTCCATTAACGACGGCGGTCTTTCCGAGGCTCCCTAAAGACCCGTAGGAACGACTTCTTCTTCTTCCGAATCGCTTTTATTTTTGGCAATTAAGGAGGGAGAGGAGAAGAGTCAGCGCAGATGCCAGCTCATGTGTTCCCGACGTGGCGGCGAGCTCATCCTAAACAACACTATTTTCTCACCGAAAGGAGTAGCGACAGCAAACCGGAGGTTTTTTTTTTCCCCTTGTCGCATTTACCTTTTCTACCCCACAGCCCAGATAGCTTTTTTTAATCAAAGCAGGTAATGGAAGAACAGTCTGTACCCTCAAATGCAATCATATTTAATCACATTCAATATCCTTATTTCTCAGCTGATCAAACTTTAAAATTTTGAGCGCTCCGGCTTGATTTAGAGCCCTGCCGAGTCTGGCAAACAAAGAGGCGCGTCCCCCACCCCCCGCCCCCGCTGCGACTTGGAGAGCAGAGGCCCCGGGGAGAGGCCTGGGCTGCGGGGCTGGGACCCGGGGACCGGGCAGGGCTCGCAGGTCACTCACCTCCGTGCCTCTGCTTTCTCATCCGCGGAAGGGGCGGGTCAGCGCGCGTGGCCTCGCATCCCTGATGCTCTGAATCTGTGGATGTCAGTGTGCATCTCCCAGGGCCAGGGGACAGGACGCCAACCACAGGTCCCTGTGGGCTCCCCGGGCCTGCCTGCCTCGGGACCTGCCTGCAGCGGACGATCCGTAAACGTGTGCGGCGTGGGGCTGGCTTGAATGTCACACGGCCACTGAGAATGGTCAATGTGATTTTTATTCCCTGCCGAAGAACACACAGTGAGAGACAGAATGCTGAGAAAAACTGGTCACGAAAATACGTTTCCAGGGAATTGAAGTGTTTTTCCTCCCGGGGGTGGAGTGTGCTTGGGACTGTGCTTGGCGGAGGAGGAGGAGGTCCAGGGATGCGCGTGGCCCCCGTCTCCATGCAGCCCCTAGAGACGGAGGAGGCAGGACAGGATGGCAAGAGGCTGGGGAGCCCCAGAGGACCCCGGAACCAGGAGGGGTGAGGGGAGAGGCTGATAACGTGCAGGGTGCAGAAAGGGCAGAGTTTCATCCCGTGAAATGGGGAGCGGGACCTGAATGTAGACGAGAGGGAAGGGAAGGGAAGCGATGAAGATGGCTCTCGGGACGGGGAGGAATTCAGGGTGAAATGTAAACGTCTAATTTATCAATATCGGTTTAAGATAAATTTGCAACTAGAAAAGCCAATAAATATTAAAACAATGAAAAAGAGTTTCCTAAGGAAAGGTAGTGGGCTGAGGGGGGAGCCCAGAAAGTTCTATCCTGGTAGCGGGGGTGGGGCGCAGGGTCCTGACTGTCGGCTTCCAGTGGGAGATTGGGGGTCTCGGGTGCTTCCTCGTCGTCCCTCGCGGGGCGTCCGGTCCTCCTTGTCCGGCTGTCCCTCTCCTGCCCTTTCTGGATCTGAGTTCTCAGGCCTCTTGGTCCTTGCCCTGCCCGCCTGCTGTCCACCTCCACAGCTCAGCCTCAGGAAGGGCTGTGGGACAGGTGTCCGCCTCTGGGGACCGAAGTTTCTTCTCATGACCTTCGCCACCTCCTCGCCCCGTGGGACCATCACTTTCCACTCTGCAAAGTGCCCCGGGCCCAGCCGTGTTCTTACAGGGACGGGGTGCAGGTCAGGAACGGCGTGGGGACATCCGCCGAGTGGTGCCCCCCCCCCCGAGCTGACTGTAGATGTCACAGCAGAGCAGGGGACGGTCAGGGCGCTGCGGGCTCCCAGGACTCACTGCCACCTAGCAGGAGCCTCTAGCCTGGACACAAGGTTGGATTCCAGGGATCCGGACCTAGGGTCTGTCTAGGATGACCCTAATGGCAGGTCAGAAACGAGGGCCTGTGCTGCCCTTTGGGCTCTGAAAATCGTACACTGAGAAAAGCTTTGTTTTTCTAATTATAGCAACAACGTACACTACAGAAAACTCTGAAATGAGGCACTTATGTACGCATGTACGGACAACACACACCACGTACATGTAAGAATCTCGTATGAAGAGTCCTGCACCTCGCTTTTATCCCTCGGTTTATGGCCTTGGGCCGCTCCTGGAGCCACGAAGCGTCCTTTGAAAATGGGATTTAGAAGACGAGGCTGCGGGGGATTGCGTTTTGCGGGGGAACCATTTCCCGCCCCGCGCTTGGATCTGTAGGTAGGCGTCTGGCCCCACTGACCCAGGCACTAGGGACAGGGGGTGCCGCTCAGATAACTGGGCTCCGGCCTGGTTTGGACCCTGGAGCGGACCTTCCCCCTCGGCTCCTCTGACAGGACTGGCCTTGTTTGGACTCGTCCTCACCCCAGGACTGGAATCTGAGATGGGGCCAGGGCCGCCTCCAGCCCAGTCAGCACCAGCGTGGGAAATGCCCCGCCCGCAACATGCTTGACTTCGGTCTGTCCGAAGCTGTTTGGGGTGGGGTGGACACTCCCGTAGCCGGGGTCCCTGGGCAGCGCACACCCGGAACAGTCCGAAGTGGCGGCCTGGGTGGGGCTGGTCCCTCCCTGTCGCTGCTGCATCTTCTTCCCCTGGGTCTTCTGTTTCCTTTCCTGATCAGTTGCAGCGACCTGTCTTTCTGTCTCGCAGCTTCACACCCTCCGACTATTGCCCTTTGTTTGTTGTCTTTTAAGACTTCTTTGCACTCTTCCCCTAAAGAGAAAGCCCTCTGAAATGGGCTCAGGAGTCAGACGGTCCTTGGTTCCAACAGGGCCTTCCACCGCTCATCAGCTTTATGACCTTGGGCAACCGCCTTTGCCTGAATAATCCCTTTTTTTTTTTTTTTTTTTCTCATTGGCGAAATGGAATGAGATTACCCAACACGGGAAGCCCTTGCGAGGGTTAAACGAGAAAGCCCAGGCTTCCTATCCGGCAGTTTCTTTCCTTGCCCCATCCTTGGTGTAAACTGTTTTATCCCCAGGGACAGTACAGCGCTGGGGCACGTCAGGGACCCGTAAAGTGTGGGTGAATAAGAAAATCGGGGCTGAGGAGGACAAAGAGGGCACCAGTATTTACTGAGTAATGGGGTATTCACTGAGCATCTGTTACGTACCAGGGAGCGGAAGAGTCACACAGACCCTCTCTGCAGAGGACTCACCACCTTGTGTCCACCACACGCTTCCCAGGAGGGAGGGGGTCAAAGGCCTGAGAACAAGGACAGTGCAGACTGGACCCCATAAACCCAGACGCTTGCCCCGGCCCTGCCTTCGGAGGCCGTCTGGAGTCTGCCTCTCCTAAGCGTCGGAGTTCACGTCGGAGTTCACCCCTTGGCTGATCGGCACGCACCTTCTGGTGCACCTGCAGCTCGCCAAGCTTTCCTCGCTGGCTTGTGACATCCAAAGGCTCCTGTCCTCAGAAAGCTTCCAGGGGAGACGACATAAGCACCCGGCCAAAGCACCGCTTGTCCCGGAGGAGGTCAGTGTGAGGTGCTGAGGGGAGCGCGGGCTGCAAGGGAGACTGGCTGGGCTGGAATAGACAGGGGGGGCTTCCTGGAGGAGGTGACGTATGAGGGGGAAGGAGCGAAAGTGGCCCAGACATGAGAGTCGTCTAGCTAGTTTGGTCAGAGAAAGGATGATGGGGGATCTGGAGGGTGGCGTCATGCACACGTCCCCGACTGGTCTCATCTAGCAGATGCAGAGGGTGATGGCAAAACCACGTCACCCTGTCCCCCTGGGAGCTGCCTCGTTTCCTGTGGCTCGATGACCATCCCCGCTCACCCCTGTCTTCTTCGATGACCACGTCCGCGTGGAGGATTTGCCTCTGAAACTCCAAGACTGCACAGGAGGGGGAGGCACAGAGCTGACGGGAGTGAGAGGAAGGCTTTGTGGGTGAATCGATTATTTACCAAGGAAACACTCAGGTCCCAGTGACAAACGGCTGTGTGACACGAGCTAAGGCGAGCGATGACCTGGCCCTCATTTGTCCCTCCTGCCGCCCCAGGAAGCCCACTGTCATGAGTTCAGCCTGAGCCCGCTGTGAGGGGAACCTAGAGAAAGGCAGAAACACAGGGCCCGGCTGCGAACGTCATCCCAGCTGGTGTTCCTGGGGGTCCCTTAGGGATCTTGGCAGGGAGGAGTGAGGAACCGTTGGCCTCGGAGCTGGAGTTCGAGGCCCAACAGTGCGGCCCAGGAAGGGGGACGTGGCTACTGTTTTACCTGTCTCTTTGTCCATCGTTCCTGCCCCAGAGCGGGAGAACCTCCAGGGTCAGCTGTTCTCCTGCTCGGTACCCCTGGGGCCGGTGCACAGAGGTGCTCTGCCGGGGTGTCCGGTGACCGAATCAGACACTGGGTGCGGACGCAGGTTCTCACGGGTCTGGGTGGCCGAGAAGAATGGAGGCATGCTAGTTTCCTGCAGTGGAGAGGAAAGTGCCAGAAGCCACCGAACCTGGGCCCTCATGGCTGGCAGCCTTGGTTTGCCAGAGGCGACCGTGTGCGTCTCTCGTGTTGGGTTCTGACTGTGCCAGGTACCAGGCCTGTCCCTTGGACAAACCATGCATCTTAGCTTGGGTGTCCCTAGAGAAGGGTTGGGGGCTTCAGGAGCACAAGCGGGTTGGTGAGAAGGTGACACAGGGTAAGGGAGGGTGCGTGGGATCACGCCAGCTACCCCTGGTGTCGGGAGCAACGTGGAATGATCCACCTTCGAGAGAGGGAGTGGTGGGTGTGGGTGGGATGGTCACTGGTCGGGCCTGCTTGAAGGGGAAGGCCAATCCCGGCCCTTGTGCCCTGGACGGTCAGCCCTCTGGGCTGTGGGGCAGGCCCCAAGCACAGCACTGGCCCTTTCTGCTGGAAACCTGCTCCAGATCTCCTCCCGAAGTAGAGCGATGAGGGTTGCGCAGCTGCTGATGGACCGAATCCGCTGACCAGGGGTCCCGTCCGGCCTCAGCTTCCTCTGCAAACTCCCTCTGAGCACCTGCCGAGGGGGAGAGGGAAATGAAGCAGGAGAATCACATCTGCTCTGAAGGAGACTGGGGAGATGCTGCGCTCACGGAGCAGACAAAGATCCTCCGAGTGGGGGAGAGGAGGGAGGCGACGCAGGGGACTTAGACGCTGGGGCATCGTGGAGAAGGGGCCTGTACCTGCTCCTTCCCTCAGGCCACAGCTGCGGTGGGTGGGGACTGATGGACCCTTGATCAGCGTGGGGATCTGAGACAAGGGGGTGCCAGCACCTCACTTTCGGGCTGGCATCCTGGGGGTGGCACCTGGGAGCCTTGCTGTGAGCACCCACAGGTGGGCTTTTAAGTCCTGCGTCTCTGAATATGGCCCGGTGGCTGCAGAGAGGGCCCGAGCCCGTTCTCTGAGTTTGCTGTGGCCACAGAGAGGTACAGGAGGGAGGGAGGGACGTGGCCGACAAGTCGGAGACTGCACTTTCCAGCTTCCCTTGCAGCTAGGTGGGGTCACGGGACTGGGGTATTAGCATCCCGCTGCCCCTGCAACACATCACTACAGACTTCGTGGCTGAAAACAAGAGAATTTTCTTCTCTTATCGTTCCAACGGTCAGGACTCTGATACAGCTTTCGCTGGGCTAAAGTCAGGGGCCCAGCAAGCTCGTGTCCCTTCTGGACACTCCAGGGGAGAATCCATGTTTTCGTTCCTTCCAGCATCCCGCGGCGCCTTGCGTTCCCTGGCTTGTGGCCTTCTTCTTTCATCCTCACGGCCAGCCTCTCTCTGACCTTTTCTCTCCCGTGACTGACTGGCGACAGCCAGGAAAGTGACTCCATGTTTAAGGATTCACTCGATCCCTCTGAGCCCTCCCGGATGATCCAGGATGCTCGCTCCTCAACCTCAATCGCATCTTCGAAAACTTTTAGCCCCGTAAGAGAGCCTATCCGCGGGTTTCGGGGATGAGGACATGTGTGTCCATGGGGGTCCTTGCTCTGCCTTTTGCCATGGTTCATGGGGTACGAGGTTGCGTGCTGCGTGCAGCTTGTTAATTGTGCTTAGAATGAGGCCTCGTGCCCTCCATCTGCCTCCCACCCTCCAAGATCTGCAGTTTCAGATCTAAGGCTGAGAACAGTGGGGGCACCCAGTCTGGACCCGGAGATGCAAGCCATGTGTTGAGCGTGGTAGGGACACCCTGCCAGCTCGGGGACCCCCATGCAGGGACCCAGAGGTCCCCTTACTGCTCTGGACTGTCACATGGGAGAGAAATAAACTTCCCTCTTATTTAAGGGAATATCTGGGGGGGTCTATGTCATAGCCCTGAGCCTAATATAGATCCACCCCAGAGATCAGGTGGGTTTTGGAAATATGATGAAATGGACGGTTTCTTGCTCTCGAGTATGTACAGACAGTGGTGACACCGGGCATGACTGCTCCATCAGACGACAGGCGAGAACACGGAGACACAGCCTGGCGATGCAATGACAGGGAGGACAGGGGCTTCCCAGGGGAGGCTGTTCTGCGGACCAGGTAGCCAGCCAGACAGGCCCAGGAGGGCCCGGAGTCTCTCCCCAACGAGCTGGCCCAGGCCCCACGCTAGGGCTGCCCCGAAGCCTGGGTTTTCTCTTCCCCCTGGATGGTTCCAGCTTCGCCTTCAGGCCCATTTTTCTCACGCCCCAGGCAGGATCGATTTGGCACTGAAACCGGATGCGCCTTGGGCCGGCAGGCACAGGTTCGTTTCCAGGGCTGGAGTCACATGTACATGCAGGGAGGCAGCTGGAAAGGGTCCACATTAGGCACCGAGCCTCTTCAGGGGTTCCAGGTTCTGGCTGCAGGATCTCTGCGTGGGGTAGCCCTCTCACCCACGGACCCGCAAGGCCCACTTCCCGGGGTGTCTGGCATCGCATATTCTGCTAGTGACCCTCTGGCTTTTGCCTGCACACCGCCGCTGATGGAGAGAGCTTGCCGTGTCCTTCTCATTTCCATCTCATGCATCCTTAACATCTGAGGGGAGCAGGTGGGTACCGAGAGGTCACAGAGGCCAAGAACCAAGGTCAAGATCAGCTCAAGCAGGGATCAGAAAGAGCTACGGACATCCCGTATCAGAGACGCTCGGATCAGATGCACCGAAGCGACCCCTACTATGAGGCCTTCCCTTATTTTCGCAATGAAAAGCGTCTCCCAAAGCAGTTCTGACTGCTTGGAAAATAAACTCGGGATAGTTGATTTATTCATCGAATTACTAACATGTACTTAAGATCACTCACACCATGAAATAGCCGCTTCAACCATTTCCGTTTGCTGCCCTGCATTCCAGGATGTTTGCCTCTCATTGATGTCTGGCAATTACCTGTTGCTTAAAGTTTCCGTGTGCTCCTGGGGCACCGTAGGCCTGGCCATCCGAGCTGTCTGAGATGCAGCATGCTTTAGATGTGTCTTTTTCGGGAAATTGTATTCCAAGCCACAGGTGTGGATTCATGTAACAACCCAATCGTTTACAAAAATCACCCCGCCAGCGTCCACTCATGATCCGGGCTGCTCTTCCCACGAGGCCTCTAAAGAGCTTCTTTAGAATAACACTCAGCGCTTAGAGTTGTGAGCTCGTGCCCTCAGCAGGGGTGACGACACCCCTGTGACGTTGCCTGCTCACAGGTGACCTTGCTCTGCACCCCAACTTGGCCTTGGCTGAGCCATCCCAGTCTCTACGGCACCTGCTCCAGACATAACTTCCCCTTGTATCTGAGCTTGCCCAGAATAAAAGGCCAATAAACACAGCTCATTTGTGTGTGTGCGTGTTTATATTTGCATAAGGCTTTTCAGCAGTTCTTTTAGGGACCTAATTCATTCATTCATATTTATTCATTGATCCAGTCAGGTTATATGTCCCTTCTGAAACCACTGGATAGATTCCCACTGCCCTGGAAATAAAGTCCAAGCGCCTCTCCATAGCCTGCAGGGCCCCCACATCGCCCAGACCCTATGTCCGTTCTCTCTCTCCTCTTCCCTCTCTGCTTGCTGCTCCTCCTGTGCCCGCTTAGCCTGCCTGGAGCACCACCTTGGGTGCTCGTCCTCACTCCTGGGCCTGGAGGCTCCTCTCTTCCCCTGGCCTGTGCTCAGAGGCCACCTCTGCACACCTTTTCTAAAGAAGCGAATCCCCATCGCCATCACTCTCTGCTGGGCCCTCCAATCTGGTTTTCTCCGTGGCATTTCGCACTCTCTGATGGTGTCTGGTTCAGGTATCTGCTCGCTGGGCCTCAGCGGGAGAAAATGCTCTTCCTGGAGCATCTCGAGGACACGAGCCAGCTGTCTTCATGACACCAGCCCTGGTGTGGGGCTTCTCATCGCTTGTGTGCTATCACCCTGCAAGGCCTAAGTTTATACCAGTGGCAAAGGAAGCTCAGGGAGGTCAAGCAACATGTCCAAGGCCACAGAGAGGATCAGCCGTGAGTTGCAACGCAGCCGCGGCTTGCACTGAGATGCGCTGTCATCTCCCCTCCCCACTGCACCAACACGCTTTACACCTGAAAAAAATGACTTGCATTAGGAAAATTGAAGATTTAAGAGTCTAATCTTTTCCAATCACCCCCACCCCCCCAAAGACATTAGCCTGGGAGAATCTCACGGGGCCTCATGTAACTTGATGGAAATAGGTAATGTGACAGGACAGGTTCCCTCGTCAAGGGAAGGGGCAAAGAGACTTCATTTGCTCTGAGTCCTGGGTGTAATGATCGGGCTCCAGAATCCATTTCAGCCCGGGAGGGTGGGTGCTGATGAAGTTACGCGGCCGCCTCACCTTTTAAAATGAAATATTTAAACAAGGAGAGCCTCGTGTGGGTTGATGTATTAAGCTCTCCAGAGATGTAAATCACACAGTCTCTAAACGTCCTTTAACAAAGTCAATTACATTACATAAGCTTAGCAGAGACGTGGGTCCCTAATCCTCAGAATCGCCCATTTCTCCCCAGTCTTTTTGCCAAGACAAAGACTCAGCACAGAAGCAGAATATTCTTTAAAATCCCCTCAACGTGGTTCTAAAAATTGGGTGAAAAGAAAAATATTAAGCAAAAACGCAGGCCTCGTGGCAGGTGTTGGTGCTGAGTGGCCCCTTGGCAAGTGCTCGCAGGAGAATCTCCTGCATCCCTGAAATCGCCTCTATTAGATTATGTAGATACGATCTATGACAACACCCAAACCTAATCTGCCCAGACTTCAGAGAGCGCATAAGCAAATGCTTGGATTTGCATTAGGTTCTTGACTTTGAAATCCATTACTGTACGTTACTGCTGACTTTGAGGGCCAGCCTTTACCATAGGACGGGGCGGGGGGCACACGCGTGTTCACAGGCGGAGGGACCTTTCCTAAGCCCGTTCGGATCGCTTCTGAAGGTCAAGCCCATCTCTTTCACTAGAGAACCAGTACCAGCCAGGGAGCAAGGGGAGCCTGGGTCATGATTCACTTCATTCAAATGGCTCCCTGGGATAATTTTAGCAACTGTCAGAATGTTTTATTTATTTATTTTATTATGTTTTTGTTTTCCTTTGCTTGTAAAAAAGCAAAATTTGTTGCGTTTTTATGGCCACTCCCTCTTTCTGAACCACTCTGCTTGCAATTTCTGGCACACATGTATTCTATTTATCTGTCTATCTACCTATTTATTTATTTATTTAATATTTTATTTTATTTTATATTTTATATTTTATTTTTTATTTTACTTTATTATTTTATTATTTAATTTTATTTTTAAATTTAATTTTATTATTTTTTATTTTATTTTATTTTATTTTATTTATTTATTTTTTTTTTAGGTGAGGCAACCCTTGGTTGACCTCACAGATTGCTACGACCTTGTGAGCTTACAATCTCTTATTTTTTTATTTTTTATGCTTAGAGCCCCTGGTCTTCCTAGATGGTCTCCTGTCGAAGTATTAACCAGGCCCAACTCTGCTTAGCTTCTGAGATCAGACAGGATCGGGCACATTCAGGGTAGCATAGATGTAGACGGCACACATATATTTTAAAAAAGTCAAATGTAGAGCAAAAAATCAAGAACAAAATGTATAACTTCTTAAAGATACAGAACTCTCTCTCTCTTTCTCTCTCTCTCTCTCTCTCTCTCTCTCTCTCTCTCTCTCTCTCTCACTTTTCCTCTCTCTCTCATGCTCTGTTTGTGTTTTACTTTACTTTATTTAACTATCAGATACTTTAAACAAGACGAATTCTCTATACCAGGGGTCGGCCAACTGTTTCTGTGAAAGGCCAGACAGTAAATTCTTTAGACTTTGCTCGCAGTTTGGTCTTTGCTGCAACTATTTAATTTTGCCTTTGTGCAGTGCCAGCAGCCATAGACGAGATGAGAATGAGTGGGTGTGGTTGTGTGCCAATCGAATTTTATTTTATGAACATGGAAATTTGAATTTCATATAATTTTCGGGTATCACAAAATATTATTATTCTTTTGATTATTTTTCACCCATTTAAAAATGTAAAGGTCATTCAAATGGGCTGTGGGTGGGCTGGACTTGACCCTTAGGTCGCAGTTTGCCCATTTCTGCTCTATACAGTATCTGAAGATACTGTCTTTCTTTAAAAACTTAAGGTGAATAGGGAGCTCTCAAGTAATCCTGTTTCAAAATAAAAATAGAGGAGGATTTTTGCAAGGAACGACTGAGTATTAGGAAACTATCCCGACTCAGATGCGAACCGATTATTCCATCACCTGTTTACCCAGCACCTGCTCCGCGTCTGGTGCTGTCTTTGGAGAATACTGTGATGCTGCAGAATTACCCGGGATCTTAATAACTGTCAAAGGCAGGGAGGCGCATGCAAACACTTGGTCATTCTGAAGACAGTTTGTCACTGATGCTGGTGGTAGTGATGAGGCCGTGTCTTTGGTCATTGTTGTTAATGTATCCACTTTCCTTTCCATATTCTGGATACTAAAAAGGGAAGTGGAAATCCCCCCTGAGAAGCTCAGGCTTCCCTCTGTTAGTTTTGGGTCTGGGCACAGACTCGGCCATTCCCAGTTCACGCTGGCAAAGGGTCATCTCTCAGGCCTGCACACTCGCTCCTGGCAAATAACGCAGTCGACCTGGCAGTGTAAATTCACTTTGGTGGACATGTGTCAGTGACGCTTTAAAGAGAAAGTACTAGTTATACCAGTAACTACCATCAGTCAAGACAGGCTGTTCCTAGAACTAAACATTGGACAAAACCCCATGAAGGTCCCGTTATATAGAATTTTAAAAACAAGACACCACCCCATGTGGACCCATACGGGCTACCTGAAGCGTGCCTATCTGTGACTTTTGGGCCATTCAGAATGCAAATCTTTGTGTTCGTGAGATGTTCCTATCCTTCGACTGTGATTAAATTCCTAAGTATCTTTCCTACCTAGAAAAGTTTGATTGACAGTAATATATGCATTTATTTTATGTAATATTATTTAAAATATAAAATTTGTGAAGGCCACACACATTTCTAATAATAACCAAATATGGCAAATTATCACGTACCCATATTTTAGTGCCTAGTAACTTTTTTTTTTTTGGTAATAGGAAGAGGTTTTCAAAAAAATATTTATTGATAAAATCAAACCATCTTATTTAATTTTTCCAACCATAAAGACACAAAGGACAAAAAGAAAGCTTTTTCAACATCAGCAGTGACTTCCCCCGACAGGTGAGACTGTGCACTTTGTGTTGAGTGAGGTGTGTCCCTTTAGGAAAATGGGACACGAGAACAAAGCGTTCCTTGGTGCCTGTGTTTTCTTGCAGTGAAATGGTCCCGGTTAGCCCAGCACAGTGCCCGGCTGACGTGCAGGAGGCACTCAGTTATTTTAAGTGAATAAATGACCCCATGACCCAGGCCTTGGAGAATTCCATCATGGTGGCCTGGTGGTTCGACCAGCCAGCCCTGAAGCTGGTATCTCATTGCCTGGGTGTCTTAGGAAAGTCAGGGAACTTTCCCACAGTTCGCTTTATAAGCACATTCATAAATGGGGGCAGTTTTTAATTCATAAATGGAATTCCCGGGCCTGTGAGGGTTAAACGAGGTGATGCCGGTGATGTACCCAGCCTGGGTCTGCGCCTCGTCAGCTCCCAATAAATGTCGCTTTCAGTCCCTATGCCATTAGGAAAGGCATCTGCCTAAAAACCAGCTAGAACGTGCGGCTGACCGGAATGGCTTCTTGGTAACTGTGTTGAATTATTTATATTTTGTACTTTAACATTTCAACAGTTTATAGGTTCTTTGGTGTTACCTACCATTCAGTATTTTTAAAAAATAATTAAATAAATGTGATTTAAAAGTTGCTGCTTACATTCACAAATTCCACAATAGATACGCTGGTTTCCATTTGGTCTGTTTCTGAGTTTTAAATGGTGTCTGTGTGTGGTGTTTCCTTTAAGGCCCAAGATTTCCTTTTACGTCTAATGTGGCCAGTTTGTGCGGCAGAAAAACAGGATTTAAAATGCTATTAATGAAGCAGTTAGATGCTTTCAGATGTTTCAGCAGCGTGCATAGCCAACGCCGCATCTGTTACATATTTTATCATTCATTTCTGGTGACCTGTCAACACCGAGGCCTCGTACCTTCCATCTGAGCAGCTGAAGAGGGGACACTGGTGGCCGCCCCCAGATCCAGTCCATCCCAGCCAGTTTGGTAATGGGCTTGGGCTTGAGGGAATCTGGGTCAGGGAAATCGAAAGGCCATATACCCAGGCCTTTTGGGAGATAAGGCTGCTTGTCCTTAGAGAGTCCAGGAATCTGCCCCCACGGCTGCTGGGGCTGTCTTGCCTCAATGGATAGCGAAGCACGTGGAGAAAGGCGGGGTCGAGAAAGCATAAGAGAAGAGGAGATGGAGCTCAGCGACCAAAAATGTCCCTTCTCGGTTAAGCCAGGTGCAGGCCTGTTTCTGTTCCTGGCAGCCCAAAGCGCCCTCACTGGTGTGCTCAGCCTTGGCACATCACCTGGGGGACAGGTCTGCGGTGAGCGCTGACCGTTACGACACAGCAAGGCCCAGCGCGGGCCTCAGAGCTCAGGGGCTTCTCGTCCCACTCGAAATTCTCCTTGGTCCCGTGACCCATGAGGGAACAACCAGGCTTGATTTTCCTTACAAAAGGTCTACGGAAGGCTGCCTGGGCTCCTCGTAAAATTAAACCATCAACCTTCGCTGTGTCTCGGGGTAATCAATCTATGGCTATCTTTTGCGTAAACATTAAATATGATCGACTGGCTCACCATGCAGTTATGATGATCGTCTCGTTCTGATTCCTTTGATTGCCGCTGAGCCAAACGGAAATTTAACAGAAGCGAATACTGCGCAAAAATTTCAAATCTGATTTAGTTGTTTTAAAATGTGGTGTTACAAAGTCACTGGCATTTATGTATTGACCTCCATCCGGGGCGGGGGGTGTGTATTTGAAAAAAGAGAGGGGGAGAGGGGGAGAAAAGGGGGAGAAAAGGAAGATGGGAGACGATCAGTATCCGAGGTTATCCAAGAAAGAGCAAGTCTCCCTCCAGCCTCCCACTCCAAGTCCCTCAGATTCTGGTCTCTTCGAATACCTCCGTGACTGTCCCACTTAATGAATTAGAAAGTTCTTTACCGAGAACTTATACTGAGCCTTAGAGTCTGGCTTTTCCAGATGCCGGCTGTAACGAAGCCCTACCAACCTGACCCGACCCGTCTCTCCAATTCTGTCCCCATCTCTACCCTCTGAACCCCCTAATCGGGATGGTCCTGCCCCATCCCCACCCCGGCCTGGCTCATTCTCCTGGTTGCCAAGCTCTCACCTGTCCACAAGGCGCTCACCTTTCGAAAAGTCACCACTGAGGGGGCACATGGCTTCACCGTTATAGGGTCTCTCACGCGTCTGTCATTAGCCCATTGGGATGTGTCTTTTTTCTCCCTTTGACACGTGTCCAGAACGTATGGCCAACCAGGGCAGGCGGCTCGTCCGAAGCAAAGAGCTGAGGCCCCAGAAGGGACGGAACTTGCGACTGCTTCCAGCTCCTCCATGTCCGGCCGGGGTGACCCCGGGCCAGTCATTATCACAACATCTGCTGACACCTCCTTAGGGAAAGCACCTCGTTTTTCTGGGGCTCAGCCCCCTGCTCCACCGTGTGGCTGCCAGAGTCCATGCTGTGAGCTGCCCTTAGATCTAAGGTGCCGGCCAGAGGGTCGCCCCGCCCCATAACTTCAAGGTCTGAGTCTACACGGAAAGAATCACAAAGACGCCGGCAATCTGAACAACTAACGTAACAAAAATAGCTCCAGTCTTGAACTTGGTGTCTGTCGAAAAATATCAAAAAGAATCCAATTCACCTTTCCCCCCGCAGCTCTCGCGGTCCCTTTTCTCTCCTTCCTGACCCCACCACCCCGCGCTCCCTGAGAACATGTGTCCTGTCCAGGCGGCTCTGCGCGAGAGGACGCGGACCCTCGTCTCTCGGGCCACAGGCTTGTTTGCCTGTCTCTCCCCTCCTCGCCCCCTCCACTGTCCTGAGGCCGTCGCATCTGCTGCTCAGCATCTCTCGGGCCTTCTTGGTCCGCTCCCTGATTCTCCACCACTGGGGTCTGGAACTCGTCTTCTAGAAACAGACGCCGTGGAGAGTGGGAGAGGGGGGCCCGTTAACCGGGAGGAGCGGTCCCCCTCCTGACTGGCCAGGGGGTGGGGAGGGCATGGAAGGTGCACACGAGTCACCTTCCATTGCCTCAGGTGAATGATGCTTCAGCCACGAGTGTCCCCCTCCTTCTGCACGGCACATGTTGAGAGGGACGGCCCCCCTGCTGTGGGGTGTGGGTGCTGCTGGATTCAGGGGCCGCCGATGTCTGGAACGTGAAAAGGCGCCAGCGAGTGTGAGGTTCACAGTTGGGTGAGTTGGCCTCGTTACCTGAAGGGACGCGGGCCCTCGGTGGCACGAGCCCCGAGGGCAGGTGCAGACCCCTCTCACCTGCACGAAATCCTGCACCCCACGTGTTAAAAGTGGCGAGGGAGGAAGGCCGGTGGCTTCTGGGACATCGCCCAGCTGAGCGTCAGCCTCGCAGTCGTTCCCACTTACCTGGCACCTGGCTCAGAGGATGTGCTTCCAAAACACTCCTTGCAGGCCGGGCCGGATGCTGAATTCGTGTCCTGAAAGCCATCCTATGGCCTAACAGGGATCGTAAAGACACCACCTTCGCGGCTGTAGTGCTCAGACAGGATCTCCACATCAGTTCAACCCGAGGTATCCTTCCCCCGGACCCCCGCCCCGTGGTTACGGGGTCCACTTTCCCCTCCCCCCGGACGTGACAGCAGTAATCCATTCCCCGTCGGACCAGACAACTAGGAAACGCCATTCATAATCGTCCCCTCTATTGATCCGGCCAGTGGGTATTGGCAGCTTAAAAAGATTATGTTTTAATTGGGGACCAGATAGATGGCGTTTTAAGGTTTTGCGTTTCCCTTCGTGCCGGCAATGGATGATCTGAGAGGTCGCTCGGCACCAGGAGGACAAAGATTAATGTGTTGTCCTTTTCTTTGGGGGACCCTGGGTGCAGATGGAGCCCGGCGAAGGTGACTGAAAATCTTTTGCTATCGCGGGGCTGAAAAGGTTGACTGTGAATTCATTAGTGTTATCTTTGTTTCGGGGGTAAAATCCGCGCGTTAAGTGGCTCGCAGGGAACAGACGTCTTCTCCAGGCTCTGCAGGCCTCGAGTGGGGGTCTCCGGGCTGGGTGGGGGTGCCCCCAGGTACGAGGCCTCGAGCCTGGCTTCTCAGAGGCTGCGGTGCCCACGTTTTCGGGAGGGAAGGACAGTAGTGACAGTGGTCAGCTGGGGGCAAGACGGATTGATGTGTTGGGAAAGGGTTTTGTAAACTGGGAACCCTGGGGTGGGAACGTAGTAGCAGTGGCAGATTCACTAGGGGCCTGGGCAGCAGGTAAGTGAGTTACTTCTCATAGTTTTTGTGGCGAGTGGCCACCCTCTGCCCCGGGCAGAGATGAGAAAAGCGAGCAGAGAGGCTTGGCCACTTGCTAAGGTGGCGAACGTGACGTGGATAGTGGCGATGGAGTCACCCCGAGGTGACGTGGATAATAATGGTGAAGTCACCCCCGAGGCGGTCTCTCCCCGAAGCTTTGGGTCTCGTCCTCATTCACCTCGAGGCCCTCGGAGCACCGGAGTCGTGGGCCGTGTGGGCATCCGCGCTGGGGTGGCCGTCCTTCTCGTCACCACTGAATGAGTTTCCAGGGCCGACGTCACAGAGAGCCACAGACTGAGGCATAAACAGCAGAAACTGTTCCAATCACAGGCCGGCGACGGGAGGTCTGAGATCACGGTGTCATCAGGGAGCTGGTCCCTTCTGAACGCTGTGAGGGACGACCTGTTCCAGGCCTCTCCCTCGGCTCGCAGATGTGACATCCCGATCTCCACCTCCATCTTTACGCGACGCTCTCCCTGGGTCTCTGTGTCCGAATCTTCCTCTTGTATTAAGGCTCCACCCTAACGAGCCCATCGTAGCTGGATAATCTGCAAAGACCTTCTTTCCAAATAAGCTTAAATCTGAGGTATTGGAGGTTAGGGCTCCGGCCTATCTTTTCGGGGAGACACAGTTGAACCTGTCATCATCACCGTCGCCGTTGAGTGGATGAGAAGTAACCTGGTAAGCCATGGCATCGTGTCAGTCCACGTGGGCTGCTACCGGAAAATAGCTTAGCCTGGGGGGCTCATAAACAGACAGAGTCTGGGCAGGCCCAGAGCAAGCCGTGGCCGGGATCTGTGCCGGGCGACGGCCTCTTTCTAGTTTGCAGACATCTGCCTGCCCCCTACCTGTTCCCTTACCTGGTGGAAACCTCTCCCTCTTGTTCCAAGGACACGAATTCCATCGTGGGGACCCACCCTCACGACCTCACCTGAACCTGATTCCCTGCCGAAGAGCCGGCCTCTGAACGCAAACGTTCAGTTCATGTCTCCCACGACTGACCTGGACCTCCCCAGGGGACCGGTCACGTCCGTGCGACGAGGTCGGGTGTTCTGCATGGAGTGTCCGGGAAAGCAGGTAACTGCTCCCCTCGGCTGGTTCGTCTTCAACCAGGACGCCCGGTGCAGGGCCACAGTTGGCATCCGCCCCTGCTCGGCCGCCCTCCCTCGGGCCTTTCCCTGCAGAACGAACCATCGCCTTCCCGCACTGTCATGGGGAGCAGCTACACAACCAGCAAGTGCCCTGGGACTCTCTCCAAAGCCAGCATTGACTCTGAGGGTCAGTGGTGGCCTCAGCCCGCAAGGCCATCCTCCTGGCTCGCGACCACCGGCTTTCTACTCCTTCCCCTAAAGAGTCTGGCGAGACCTAGAGATGCACCTGCTTGGTTCTGCTTCCCCAGGTCCCCCGACGCTCTTCGCCTCCTCTGATTCTTGCAAGAACCGAGGGAATTCTTCTCTCTGGATTATCTCAGTCAGCGCATCTCCTCCAAGCTCCCCCCACATCCCTGCCCTCGCCATTCATCCCTTGGTACAATCCTGGAACCGCGGCATGCTACCCGGATACTCACGCAAACTCAAAAGATCCGGCATTTTGGCTCTTCTGAAATATTCCATTGCGATGACCGCTGCTTTGCCGCTGTGACATTCCTGCGGGGGCCAAGACCTACGGGAACATCCACAAAGAAGAGGCGGGCGATAGAAGCCTTTCTCCGTCTTGCAAACCTGGTGCTTCGAGAAACAGCTCGGCAGAACGAGTTATTTATTCACGATGCTCTGTAGCCGTGGTTTGTTTCGACCCGCTCAGAGTTTATGTGACATTTATATAATGTGCATAATGTAATTATGTATTTACATGAATGCCCCTTGTTTGTATTCATATTTTTATTGCGAGCGCTGCGATCGGCACCCGATTAATGTAAAAATCACGGTCACGGAAATCCTTTTGCAGCAGGAGGCTGTTAGCTAGCCGGCCTGGAATGGTTTCCATCCTTTTTTCATCACTTCGTAGGGGCTGATGAGCTCTGTCCATTTGCAAACTCCCCGCTAGAGCGGAAAGGTTTCTCAGTGCAGACTTTTCACGTCTCAGGTGGGGAAAGTGAAGCTCCCAGAAGGGAAACGATTCGCTCTTGGCGTGTTGAAAATCAGGTTTCGTGGTCTCCAGGCCAACCTAGACGCACACAGGTGCGCCTCCGGCCCTGGAGGTCACGGCCAGGCTCTAGGTGCCTGAAGTCAGCGGAAGCACACGACGTTTGTCTTTCTTTCTGTGTCTCTTGGAGTCTGTGCAGACGTTTCATCCTCCCTCATGACTCAGCACCGACCTTAGGTCATAGAGTTAGCTCTCTCCTGTCTAGTTAATCCATCGCTGCCCGGTGCGACTGTGTCGCCATCGTCATCACCATCATCGTCAGCCAAAGGACCTTGCTACGGGCCTGTCGGCACGAAAGGAGCTCAGCATCCTTCTGGGTCAGAAACCGTCGACACCCCCGACCCTAGGGATTTTGTCCATCTCATTCAGAAATATTTGTCTTTTTGTTCCTTTTCCCTGATGGATATTCCTTTGGCATTTTTTATTTCATTGTTGTCGCTGTTGTTAAGAATTCGCATATACGGTGGAATATTTCTCAGCCGTTAAAAAAAATCTTATTATTTGCAATGACATGGATGGACCTAGAGGTTACTATGCTGCGTGAAATAAGGATAAATGTCATATGATTTCACTTATATGCAGAATATAAGGAACAAAAAGAACAAACTAACCAAAAACAGACTCACAAATATAGTGGACAATGTGGTGACGGACAGGGGGAGAGGGGTTGGGAGGCTGGGAGACTGGGGCAAAGGGTTCAAGAAATGCAAATTCTAGTTGATAGATGGTCACGGGGATGGGGAGCACAGCATAGGGAATGCGATTAGCATTAGTGTGATGGCCAGGTGTGGGGCTAGGGGAGGGAGGGAGCAATTGGGGGGATCATTTTATGAACCATATTGATGTCCAACCAAGGTACTGTATACCTGAAACCAATTTAAATACATAAATTAAAAAAAGAATTTCAGAAGGAAAAATTAACTAAATGTTGAGAAAATAAAGTGGTTACAATCCCTCTCCCCGCAGTGCAGCGGCTTCGCTCTCGCTCCTTCCTGTCCACGTGCGTGTGTGCTTTCACGGTCCGTGCCATTTCGCATTCTGCCGTTTGCACTTAACATATTGCATTTCCCCGTTTCTACAAAACTTCCAATGATTGTTTTCCCACAACATAAAACACATAAAACCCACCATCTTACCCACTTTTAAGTGCGCAGTTCAGTGGCACTGAGCACGCGCACACACCGCGCCACTGTCGCCACCGTCTATCCCTGGAACTCTTCATCCTGCAAAACTGAGACTCTGTCCCAACAAATGCTAACACCCCAGTGTCTCCTCCCCCCAGCCCCTGGCAACGCCCATTCTCCTTTCTTTCTCTATGAATTTGCTCCTCTGGGTCCCTCGTATAAGTAGAATCATTCAGTATTTGTCCTTTGGGGACCGGCTTTCTTCACTTAGCAAATGTCATCGAGCTTCGTCCGCGTTGTAGCGTGTGACAGAATCTCCTTCCTTATAAGGCTGAAGAATACCCATTGTATGGTTAGGCCAAATTTTATTTACCTAGTCATCTGTTGACGGACCCGCCATTATTTTGAATAAATCCATGATCTGCGTCATGCTATTGAGTTCTAATGTGCTAAGGCTGTTTTGTTCACTCTTTTCCCACTTAAAGCTCTGTATATGTCTAGTTTTCATCTTTCTAAGATTAGAATCGCGAACTTTGTGAGCATTTCCCAATTTTCTGAGTATCTACTACGCACTAGCGGCTGCACTAAGATTAGGAAACCAGAAACGAATAAGATGTGGTCCTCACTGTTGAAGGGTCCACAGCCTTACGAGAAGGAGAAAAATGCATGGATCAGTATAACTTGGTGCTGAAATACAGCTGGTGGTGTCCCCACGCCCCGTCATTGTCATTTTTCTACTTCCTTTTAGGCTCCTAGCAGTGCTCGTAATCGCAAGATTGCGTGCTTTTCCGTGGCAAACCAAACCCATCGCATTTCACACGAGTCGAACTCAGCCATCACTTACCAGAAGGAATAGCATTGAATGCTAATTGGGGCCCACGGACCCTTGGAGTGGCTTGCTGCATGATGGGCCTTCCTCTCGGGGATGGGCCTTCTTCTCGGGGATGGGATTCTACTCACATCCAGACAGGGCGTTCCTGGACTCTTGCCTTGAGGTTCCGAGGTTCCAGGGGACACTCTGTCTGCAGGAGGCTGGGTTGGACTTTGGTCTACAAGCCCTTTCTTCCAGAGGGAGTTCGAGGTCTCTTCCTTTTCTCCACTACAATGTCAAGGGCAGAACAGAGAGGCCTGTGAGGCCCTTCAGCAGAGTACGAAACTTTCGGTGGAAGGAGGCCTCTCCGAGCCTCAACTTGATCATCTGTGAAATGGGGAGAACTGATTCTCTTTTGTGGGTCATTGTAAGGCTTGAATGAAGCACCCAATACCTCGTCGTATAGTAAACGCTCCGTAAAAGTTAGCAGATGAGAATGCAGACTAAGATTAGAAAACAGAGTTTATAAGGCAGAACTTGCAGACTGATTGGTGTGTGACTGCATCAGACAGAAAAATAAATAAATAAAATAAAATAAAATAAAATAAAATAACACACTTAATTGTGGAGATGAAAAGGGGCAGTGTTGTCAGAAAACATTTCACAGATGGAGGGGCATTTGAGCTAGGGTTTGAAGGGATGAATAGGAGTTCGCCAAGCAGAGACCGGGGCAGAAGGGATACCTGTAAAGTTGGAAGAACGGCTTGAGCTGATGCTGCAGTGCATTCTTTTATGCACTAAGATCCTACATTATTGTATTCCTCTCTCTTTTCTTTTTAATCAAATATTCTTATAAAACAGCCTGTAGAAGTTAGGACGAGTACGCTGAAAATCTAAATGATTTCTTTCCTTATGTTTCCTACTTGGTTCTTGACACAGAATCTCTGTTTAGGAACACAGAGAAGCCAGTTCTGATTGATTTAGAATTTCTCAACTGCAGCTGGGGAATAGTGAGGAAAAAGTGGAAATGGACATTGGCACAAGTTAGGCAGCTTCAGCATTGCATTTCCCCCAAACGCATGGCACACGAGGTTGATTCCCCAGCCCGAGGCCACGTCACATGTGAGTATTTGAAGCTCCATAATAAGCGTGCTGGGGTCAAAGGCTTGCGCATGGCTGCCAGGCAGGTGAGCTGGCTTGAACCAGGGCAGCCTTGGCGAGAGTTTCGGAGGCTTTGGACCCTCGGCCCTGCTCACTGGGGTCCCCATCATGTGCTGGGAAGAGTCGCAAAGGGAATGAACTCTAAACTTAATACCACTAGTGTAGATGCTCATTTTCAGGCTTGCCTGTAGCACTTTCCAGAACATTCCTCAGGCCCAGATGAGAGGAAGCCCTGTTTTTTTCTATCGGCATCTGCGAGTGGCATTTCCCGCCACCACCGCTCAGCATAAGGCACAGTCTGAATCCAGCTGCTGGGCCAGATTCTTCTCCGAATTACCTCTGCATCTCCCCGGCAGAGTGGAGGGCCCTTGACGGCCTGGGGAGAGAGGGTGGCAGACACCTGCCCGGGTATGAGGGGAGGGACTGTGGATAGCAGGGAGGCCCAACCTGAGCTCCCACCTGGACAGCCACTTCTGCCTAGAAAACGGCACCTTCCAGAAAACTATGGAACCTGAGGTCTAGGCTCTGGCTGCCCCTGGGCACTTGGCTGGTCTCCAGGCCAGCCTGATAGGTGGTTTGTGCCAAATGATTTTGGCATCACTCGTGTTTGCTTTAGGACGGCCAAGTCCCTTTGGTGCCTGATTATCGTGTCAACCCCTGGGCGGCCCACGGCCTCCGGTTCTCTGGGAGATGGTGGGTGAGCACGAGAGGCCCATCCCAGCGTGGACAGCTCGCTAGGCTGGCTCCGATGCTGCGTCCTCGGGATCACAGGAGGGCCCTAGACCTGCTCTCCCCAAAGTGCGGCCTGGTGAGTGCGGGTCTAGGTGGGCTTGGGATGCCTGCGGGACACCCAGGAGATGGGGCTGCAGAAACCTCACTAACACTCTCCTGTCCCTTGTGCACAGCCTCCTGCCTGCTCATCCACAGCTTCGTTCCCCATCTGTCTCCTCAGCGGATGGAGGTGCCCTGGACCCCTGCCCCAGCTGGGGCTGAGACTAGGGAATTACCGCCCATTCACAAAAAGCAATCCCCCCAGCTCATACCCCTGAGACCAGACCACTAGAGGTGGTGCTTCTGGTAGAGAAGGCTGTGGGCGTTGCAAACATCCAACCTGCCTTTTAAGCCAGGTCCCCGGGTCCCCGGAAATCGGAACGGCTGATCCTTCTATGGAATCACTCACTGGAGTCTTTGCTGCTCGCTCACCCTCGAATGGCTGGTCCCCAGCCTGGACCTACCTATTCCCATCTCTGTTCTCTGCTCCGCATTCTTGTCACGGCCACACACGGGCCTTCCTCCCGGAATCTGGGGTGGCTTCAGGAGAGGCTCCACCACCTGGGGAATAGAATATTTCATAACTCTCTGTGATTCTTCTTTTTCTTATCAGGAAATGGGCATGATAATAATAATAATAATAATAATAATAATAATAATAATAATAATAATATGCCTACACTCCATTTATGGTCAAGGTTAGTAAAGTTAACATACACAAAGCCCTCGGAAATGGGCTTCCGGCTAAAGCATGTTGAGCACACCTTTGTACCTGGAATCCACTCAGAGACAATCGATGGATACAGGAATGGACGATGCTCAGAGGATGCGTGGGAGGGAGGAGAGCGGGCAGCGTGTGTGGGAGCTGGATTGGACAACTCTGGAAGCATAGTGCTCAGTTATCTCAGCCTGCATAGGCTGCAGAGTCCCCAAGTCCCCAGGGATTAGGGACACCATCTCTGGAAAGTGATGGGGACGAGAGACTGGAAACAGGAAGTCGGTTTGAGGATGAAAGAACCGTTTCAGAGGTAGGGAGGGGCCCTCTATGCAGTTTCTGAGAAAGACTGGAGCAGAGTGTCCATTAATTGGGGGACCAAGAGGACCCTTTATGAAAAAGAGGCAGGAAGTGAGATTTTAGGTATGAAACGTGACAGGCCTGGCCTTCTCCTCAGCAGGGCCCCAGGACTCAGACTTACCCTCCGGGGTTAGTTTGAAAGACTTTTCTGGGGCATCTGACCAGCCCCCAAGAGACCTGAGGCTGCTGACGCTGGGGATTCCAGTGACAGCCCTGGGGTGGAGGGGACGCTGCGAGCACACGGCCACTGGCTCTGGACCTTTGAGGAAAGGATGTGACTGGAAGAGTGAGCAGCTGCGGAAGTGCCTGATGAGAAAGGCAGACGCCACCAGCATCAGAATTTGTGCCCTATGTCCCTGTCACCTCGGTGCCTCCCGAGCTAGTGCACCTGGTTCCTGCGGGGTCATGAGCTCGTAGCTACGACGAGCAGCTGGTCCCTTCCAGACCTTCATCCAGGAGCCCGGCCTTGGGGGCTTTTCCAAACATCGACCATAACAGAAGTTCTCCACTTGCTTCTAATTACAAAAAATACATATATAGACAATAAAAGTCTCATAATCCCGCCACCGTTGATGTTTTACTGTGTTTCCTGTCGATCTTCTTTCTGTGCTTATGTAGTTTCCCTTTAACCCAAATATGAATCACGATGTGCTTGCTGTCATAGAGATGGTCTCAACTGGTTTCCAGTGCCGTCCGGTGTTCTCCTGCAATTTGAAGTTTTTCAATGTCAACAGGTTACTTCATTATGTAAAGCCTCTCTGATGCACTTTCACAGAATTTTTTCAAAATCGTGTTGGGTAATACGGGCTTAATAACGGATACGTTAAAAAATAGACGATCCCGCTCACCCAAAAATGAAGTTATTTATAGGATTAACATCCAGGAATCGATGTCGTAATAACTATCTACAGTGTCAGGTGGGGACCACGCTTGTTGGGGGGTGACCACTGCAGAAAGTATATGAATGTCTAATCACTATTTTTTATTTTATTTTTTAAAAACAATATTTAAATCTCATTTTTTAAATAATATATAAATACAGTGATATATGCCAATATATCACTAACATTTTCTCATTAGCTAAAATTGTCTTTCACAAAATAATTTTCCTGGCTGCATAGTATTCCACGTTACAGATGTGCCTAGTTCATCTGTCGCTGCATTTCACGTGCTAGGAAACTGATTCTAAACTTTCACCATTCTGAATTATGCTGTGATAGCATGATCGAATGACACACCTTTGACTATTTTTCTAAATATTTTAAATAAGACAGCTCCCTAGGAGATAAAAGTATTTTGGGGAAAGGGTATTCTTGCATTCGTTTTCTACGGCTGCTGCAACAAGCGACCACAAATTTAGTTCCTTAAAACAGCAGCACAAGTTTGTGACCTTACATTTCAGGAGACCGGATGTCTGGAACGGGTGACATGGGGTTACTCCGCGTGTGGCTGTGCTTGCTCCTCCTGAAGATCCTGGGGGAGCAGCCATGTCTCGCCTTTTCCAGCCTCTAGAGGCTGCCTGCGTTTTGGGCTCTGGCCCAGTCCTTCCCACACCAGGTTATGCTGACCCTGACCCTTCTGTCCCCTTATTCCACATTTAAGGACCCGGCGACCACGCTGTGCCCACCAGATGGGCTAATTCAGGAATATTTCCTTATGTTAAAGCCAGCTGATCAGCAACCTTAATCCCACCTGCTACCTTAGTTCCCCTTTGCCTGTAATGGGACACGTTCCCGGGCTCCGGGAATCAGAATACGGGCACCTTTGGGGGGCTGTTATTTTTTCTACCATAGGCATGAATTTAAAAAGAAGGTTCTAGTAAAAATTGGCCTCCCAAACTGCGTGAGTACTTGAAGTCGTCCCAGCAGTACGTGTGAACGTCTGTCTTTTCTCCCCCAAATACCCCAACCTTGAGTGTTGTCGTAACAACAACAAAAATAATTCCAATTTGATATCTCGTTGTTTTGTTAATTTTTCTTATATTACATAATATGTAGGTTTTTAAAAAAATTGTTAGTGATTTAGATTTCTCCTTCTATAAATTGCCTGTCGACATCATCTGCTCATTTCTCTGTGTGTGTGTGTGGGAAGACACATCTTTATCTTTACCTATAAAAGCTCTTTTTATATTAAAGCTATTAACTCTTTATTTATATTTTTGATTAAGCACATTTCATCCTGGTTTGAGACTTACTCTTTAATCTGGTTTTTATATCCAGAATCTTGCATTTTTTCTGCGGCGATTTTATCAGTCTTTTCTCTATGGCTTCACCGTTGGTTTTAGGGCTAAAATAAGATTTTCCTCACTCCTAGTTACATAAATATTTGCTAATGTTTTTCTGGTTTTCATTTGTATATTTGTAGCCTTGTGATTTTTTTTTTATTGTGTGTTTTTTAAAATCACAAAGGGGAGGCTTCTGAGGCCAAGATCTTGTTGTCATTTAACACAGGTGTTGCCATTCTCCCAACTCTGGGGCCAAGCAGTGTAATTCACACAATAGGAATCGGGCAGAACCTTCCAGATACCAGCAGGTGTAAAGGAGGATGAACGCTCTGGCCCAGTGTGGGGACCAATAAGCGCCTTTTGGAAGCTGTGTTTGTTTGTTCCCAGTCTCCACCCTTGAGGGGACAGTCGTGGGCCAGGTGTGGTCCTGGAGGAGTGCTTCTGCCTGGAGGGAAGAATGCAGACACAACCTGGAGACGCGGCTTTCTCCCACCACTGCCGCTGGAACTCACTGCGTCCACACCGCTCCCATTCCGGGTACCCCAGAGCAAAGGGGGGACGGGCAGGGACCACCGGGGGTCCATCTGAAGCCCGACACTCCTGACCCAGCCCTGAGAGGACTCGCTTCACCCTGGGCCACCACCCCTGGCTCTGTAGCCCACCCACCAGGCAAGATGCTTTTCCAAAGGCTCGGCATTTCTCTCCATCATTCCCTCACTCACCCATTTGGGGTGATTTTTTTTTCAGTGTGATGTAACGGGGAGCAAGATCGAAGAGACCCCTGGTGTCATGGAACTGAGAAGAATTGCGAGAAAGAAACAGACCCCAAAAAAGAAATGAGGTGGGAAGGGACATGCACGGTGAAGCAGGAACCAGAGGATTCCAGCGGCAGCTGAGAGGAGGGGACACTCCTACGGGCCCAGCGTCCAGGACAGTTTCTTTTCTTCATGTATCTGGTGTCCCTTGAGTCCCACAAACACGGCCTCTGCTCAGGTGTTAATTCCCATGGGAAACCTTTCTGGTCTCCCTGCAGCCAGTTTCGGTGCCTTTCAACACAGCGTCTGTTTGTGGGTGACAGTCTGTCCTCCATGAGTGGATCTCCGTGTGGGCAGGGACTCTGCCTTGTCTTGCTTACCGCTGTCACCCCAGCAGCTAGCACAGTGCCTGGACCACAGTAGATGCTCAGCAGGTATTTATTCAGCGAATGAAGCAGTAGCAGGGCCACGGAGGGAGCGAAATGAGTGGCAGGTGGCCTAGCCGTTTGGAGCTGTCTGGGGCTGTAAGAATCACCCCCTATTCCCATCTTTTTCTGGAAGAGTCTGCTCCCACCCAGAGGCCTGCTGCGCAGGTGGGCCCAGGAGGCCGTCCTGGTCCCAGGTGAGGTCACTCCCTTGGGCCGACCGGGGCCTGTCTGCTGGGTGTTTGGGATGGCGAAGTGGAGATGCTGCCTCTGTTAGCTATGGGGAGCCTCAGTGGAAACTGGGCTGGAGCTGAGCACTAAGCGGATCCAGCCAGGTGTCGGCCGAAGGTACGAGAAGCAGGACCAAAAGGCGAGGAGAGGAAGCTAGGAAGGCATGTCAGAGAAAGCAGGGTGAGAGGGCATGGGCTCAGGTGCCAGTGAGACAGGGAGGGAGGGAGGAGGGGAGGGGAGAGAATGGAAAGGGAGGGAGGGGGTGAGAAGGGACGAGGGAGGAAGGGGGGACAGAGGGGAAGACTGAGGGGATGGGAGGATGCCTGACTTCTGTCGGCCGGTCCGTGTGGCTCTGAGGGCCACGGCTGGTTTTGGATCTGGATCCACCCCTTATTAGCTGCACGACTTTGGGACAGTTCCTCGACCTCTCTGAGAGTCAGTTTTCTCATCTGTGAAATGGGGATACGTGTCTCTTGCCAGGATGCTGGATGGGCTGCCCCTCACAGTTTCATGGGACTGGGGTCAGCTCCCACCCCCAGTCCCACCTCCTGTTGGTAGCGCACAGTGGGGAATGCGCAGCAAGGGGAGCAGAAGATGCCGCTAGGAGCCAGGGTACCAACGTTGGGAGGCCCAGGACTCTGTTTGAAGGGAGGGCCCACCCTGCCCTGAAGTGGGGGCCACTTACAGACTGTGAAGGGTCAAGGTTCTCCTGCCGGGACTGCTGGCCCCTTTTTTATTTTTTATTTTATTTTATTTTATTTTATTTATTTTATTTTATTTTATTATTTTATTTTATTATTTTATTTTATTATTTTATTTTATTATTTTATTTTATTATTTTATTTTATTATTTTATTTTATTATTTTATTTTATTATTTTATTTTATTATTTTATTTTATTATTTTATTTTATTATTTTATTTTATTATTTTATTTTATTATTTTATTTTATTATTTTATTTTATTATTTTATTTTATTATTTTATTTTATTTTATTATGTAAGGCAAAGGGTGGTTGACCTCAGAGATTACAAGGACCTCATCAGTTTACGGTCCCTTATTTTCTAATTTTTTAACGCCTACAGCACCTGGTCTCCCTAAGTGGCCTCCCATCCATGTACTAACCAGGCCCGACCCTGCTTAGCTTCCGAGGTCAGACGAGATCGGGCACATTCAGGGTGGCCTGGCCATAGACCATGAACCTCACTTCTAGGCACTTTGTCAAGTTCAGTCTCAGGGCGGATCTTGGCCTCCGAAGTGCTCACTGGGGATCCACGAGTACATGCCCAGCCTCTCAGACACCTGCCGCGTGAGGCTGGGGGGACCCGGGTCGGAACCTGGCTGCAGGGCTCCCCTGGCCCGTCCATCTGCCCCTGGAGACCACCTCGCACTGGAATATTCGGCCCGGCAGTTCGACGTCCCAGTGAGGGGTGTGGCCCCATCCGGCTCCTCATTGCGGAGAACTCAGCCTTCTGAAAACTAACAGCGGGAGGAGGAGGGAAAGGCGGGTGAGGGGGTCAGGACGGAAGGTAGTAGAGACGCTGGGCTCAGGCAGCTGGCAGATTGCGTATTTTAAGGCATTTCAGGTCATTCTGTCTGGCTCGAAACAGAGTGTTCATTGAATCGCGTTGGCCCAGACTGAACCAAATTCAATCCAACAGCCTGGTCCCTGGGGCTCCGTCCTTTGCTCGGTGGAGGTCTGCAGGGTGGGTGACTCTTGGCTTCCTACATGGAATCAGACAATTATCGAATCTTGAGGTTTCTAGAGACCTCAGAAGCCACCAAATGAAGAATATCTCTCCCTGTCACCTGGTACTTAAATCTGATCTGCCCAATCTGCTTTTGATCTCCTCTGGGGACGGGGAGCTCACTACCCCTTAAGACAGCTCATTTGACAAAAACTATTTGTCAGTCTACATGGAAGGGTCTTGTCTACGTGGAAACAGAATCTTTCTCCCTAAAACATCGACTGTTAGGATGCTTTCTCCTCCAGGCCCCACATTCCTTGTTCCTTTAGCTATTGGATTCGAACAAGACACCAGGAATAGCCACCTGACCCCTTCCCCATGGCATGCCCAGGTGGCTTCAGCATCCATCAGGACGGGCTTCATCGGGCTGCACCCCAGCTAACCCCAAACCCTTTTACAGAAACAAAGGCTGATTGCATGCCCAGATGGGGGGCTGCACGTCCGGGTGGGGGCCGGTAGCTTTTCTCGGTGCCGTCCTCACCCGGGGGTTCAGGCCGAGGAAAGGCCCTTGACCTGAGACTAGGCCAGTCCCGATGACAGAGGGAAAGAGAATGTAGCGGAGCGTTGTGATGGCTCTCGAAAGTTTCGTTCAAAAGTAGCCAGGGCAATTTTGCTCACATTTTATGGATGAAAGCGAGTCACGTGACTACACCCGGCTGCAGCAGGTGGGGGTTCTACCACCCCCTCTCATCCCCCACGTCTCCAGTCCGTTAGCTGAGGGACTCCAGAGCCGAGGTCCTCCCTCCCCTTGATGTTCTCGCAGCCTTGGGTTGAAGCATTTCTGTCCTCCCCCCAGCCCTGGCCGTGGACGCGTCTGTTTGTGTTCTGGGGACCCTCGCGCCCTGCAGTGCTCACGGCTGCACCCGAAGCTTCCGACACGCCATCGCCTCTGGGCGATGGGCCTGGAACTCTTCCCGCATTCTCACCCCTTGTCGTTCACCACGCCCCAGCTTCCCGCCTCACCGTAAGTGCCGCTTCCTCCGAGAAGCCCTCCCGGCTTCCCAGACAGTTAAGTCCTCCTGACATTTAGCTCCCTGTAACCCCCCGCCAGCGCCCACTATTGTGTCCAGACAGACTGTCCTCCGAGGACGGGCCCGGGACCTGCCCTCCTCGGTTCCGGGCCCAGGTCCCCATAGGAGGCCTCACACACGCAGGGCCCTCGAAGGAGATTTCAGTTGGCTGATCGACTGGCTAAACCCTGCTCTTTCCCACAGGGTGTGATTTCCCTGCGAGATATTTTCTGCTGCTGTTTGTTTATTTTTTTAGACTTTTTTTTGTTTATTTATTTTTTTGACCAAAAGCAGATACTTCAAATGTCCGTCCTCAGACCCTGATATCGTCTTAGGTTCGCTTGTCGTTCTGTGTATTTCAACCCCCTGAACTAGAAATTACACAAGATGGAAAACACAGTGTGAACACGCACACTCACACTCTTTTTCTTCCTCTTTCTTTCTCCTTTCTTTCTTTCTTTCTTTCTTTCTTTCTTTCTTTCTTTCTTTCTTTCTTTCTTTCTTTCTTTCTTTCTTTCTTTCTTTCTTTCTTTCTTTCTTTCTTTCTTTCTTTCTTTCTTTCTTTATGTCTGTCCGTCCTTTCTTCCTTCCTTCCTTCCTTCCTTCCTTCCTTCCTTCCTCCCTCCCTCCCTCCTTCCCTCCCTACCCCTCCCTCCCTCTCTCTCTCCAATGTCTCTTCCAGTTTTTTCCCTTTTACTTGATGCTAAACTCCCCTGTGCATTTCTTCCATGAACCGGGTCTTTCTGTTTTACAACCTGGCACCGTTCGCACTTACCGCAAACCCGAATTACGGCCACAGAATTGTGTCTGTGTCTGTTTGTCCTGGAACACGGGCCTCCGGAGAAAGTCGCCTCCCAGCACGACGGCCAGCAAGCTGCGCTCCCACGTCGGCGACGCGGCCCTCACCGACGGGCACCCACGGCCGTCCTCGTGCGATTTCATCCTCACCTTAACGAGCTCACGCAGAGAAAGGCCTCCGGTTTCCACGGCTTGTTAGGCCGATCATCTTTCTAATTAATAGTGTTTTCCCGAAGCCGTCTGAACTGTGTCATTTCCATTATCGGGAACGCATTGCTATTAATGAATCATTTTCATTTCTGATCCCCGCTATCATGCTAGTTGATCTCCTGTTTCCATGCCTTCCGATGATAGCATCGTTTTTCTGCCCACGATCAAATTTAATTTGGACTCTGATTATATTATGCTGTTGCGACTGAAGTGTCAATTTTTGTCAGGCAATTAGGAGCTATAACCTGTGAAGTTAAGTTTGATAGGCATTGTAATTGGATTGTTACAGTAATAGCCTGGAACGTTCCTTTTCCTCCTGCTTCTTTGATTCTTGATGCACACTCCTGTCGGGAGAACAAAGGCGTTGGTTACTGCACAACCTCGGGAAGTTTGAGACAACAAGATTGCAAGTTGGAGGGTTTTTTTTTTTTTTTCTTGCCGTGGAGCGCGTTTCCGTCCCTCTCAAAGTGTGGAGCGTTGAAAGTTTGCGGGATTTAGAAATAAAAAATAATAGAACAAAGAGAGAGTATCCCAGAGAGCACGTAACCGGTCTTGGAAGCGAGCTTCGAGTCGGCTGATAAAGGGCAAACAAAGAAAACCCAGAGAGCTTAGAGTTGCCTGCCCCTCCCTCCCTCCCTCCTCTCCCTTTCCCTCCTTTCCTCCCTTCCTTCCTTCTCTTTCTCCCCGGGACTCTTCCTCCCTCACTCCTTCCCTCCATCCCACTTTCCTCCCTTCCCTCCTTATTCGTCTTCTCCCTCCCATCCTCCCTGTTGGCTCCTTCCTTCTCTCTCTCCCGTTCTGTCCCTTCTCCCGCTGCTCTCCCTCCCTCTCTCACTTCCTATCTCTCCTCCCCTCCTTCCTGTCTCCATCTTCCCTTCCTTCCTCTCCCTCGTTCCCACAGCCTTTCATCCAGGCCCTGACCCGAATCCGCTTCATATTGGAGTGAAAAGACACACCGTCCACGCCCATGCAGTTCCCGTAGTGAGAGCGGATCCATGGAGACAGGTAGGATGCCAGGCGGTCCTCAGGGAGAAGGCCTGGGGGCGTCCGACAGCCCTGGGCCTCGCTAGGAGAGGGGGACTGGGCTACGAGGGAGGGGAGGGGGGCCGTCCTGCCCGGGGGTCAGCACATGCGGACTCCTGGGTGCCTCAGAGCATCCGGCCCCGTCAGACAGGGGCGAGAAGCACATGTGCCAGGTGCCCACGACGCCCGGCCGCCGCAGGAAGGGGGCGGGTGGGCCAGGTAACAAAGGAGAGGCGTCTGGACTTTATCTGGGGGGGGCCCACGGGTGCTTAAGGCGGGGGTGGCGATCATACTTAATTTGGAGGGTGCCCTGGATGACTTCGGTAGCATCTTTATCAGTCCCGATGCCGTGGCCCCTAAGACCCTTCAGCCTCATGCGCTCCGAGAGCTCTTCACAGACGCACGTCTGGGCAACGAGTGAGCGCGCCGCTCACAGCCACTGTGTCCCTGCTGCTCTCAAGGGAAGATAAAACGCACCAGGGCGCCCAGCAAGGCCAGCTGAGTCCGCGTTCAAGCACAGCGAAGAAGCCAGACTGGCCGGAGCCGGGAGGTCAAGGGCAGGGCGGAGGGAAGGATGTAGGCAAGGCTGAGGGGCCGGATGCGTTTGGTCCTGAAGGCTGCTCCGATGCTTTGGCACCTAGTGGGACGGGAGGCTGGGGACAGTTGGTAGAAGAGGAAGGATGTCGCCTGGCAGGGTGGGGCTGCCACGATCCAGGTGGCCGAGGCTGGTCACCTGGCTGGAAGCAAGGCCGTAGCGGAGGAGCTGGCGACATTGGTCAGATTCTGACCTAGGACGAAGGGAGAACCCAGGTTTTCCCGAGTGACCCAACGTGGAGCCGAGGCGGAGAAGGAGCTTCGCGGAGCGCGGCACCGAGGTCTCTCTCCCCGGAGCTGACGTGTGTTGGGGTGGGAAAGCAGAACACGTCTCTGTTTCCTTTTACTAGTTTTGGGGTGTTTGGGGATCGGGAGTTCTGTTTTACTTGTTTTCAACGTGAGCCGCCTCTTAGGTATCCGAGTGATGATGATGATGATGAGGAGGAGGAGGAGGAGGCAGCTGGATCTAAAGATGTGAACCCACGGGAGCTACGAACTTGGGAGCCCGTCCCTGCGGAGGTGGTGTCGGAGGCCACAGGCCTGGAGGGGATCACCCGTCTGCGACCGAGAACAGGCGGGTTCGGAGGCCGTGCAAGGTAGTTCGAGTGCAGTTTGGCTGGGGGGACGGCCCACAAGGGCACGTCCGTCCTCTGGCCGCGGATCGCACCGTTGACTGGGGCCCTTATAAGAAACGGCGTCATTTGTCTTCTGTGTCCTGGCATCATCCTGCATCCCCAGCCCAGAGCCCCGCACCGAGTAAAAGCTCGATTACTGAATGAATGAATGAATGAATGATTGGATGAATGAGTGAGACACGTCTCGGCTTCCCATCGTCGTTGCCGTGAGCAGCTGAAGGGCGGTGGGAAAGGCACGTTCTCGGAGTTTGGAGCCCGGGTGGGAGGCATCGTGTAGCCAGAAGACAGACCTTCTCTCGAGCCAGGGGCCTGTGACCGCGGACAGGACCTGTCACTTGTCTGAGCGTCGGTCAAACGAGGGCCGTTTTGAAGGATGGAGTGAGGCAGCGGGCGCAGTCGTGTGCTGAGCGCTCAGTCGGGCTCCCCGTCGTTTCTTCTACTCCCCGTCTCTGTCCTCCAGTGTCAGATGGGACTGGGCACAGAGCGAGAGGGCATTTCGTAATAATTAATTATGCACTAATAACAAGTTCTCACGTTTCCTCTGGGCCCCGGGAGTGAGGCATTCATCCCCACTTCCAGGCGTTCATGGGTTGAAGCTCCTCTGGGTGGGGCGGGGGGGGGGGTCAGCAGCAGGGGAGACCGGTGGAGAGCCTCTTGGTGGGGCCAGTTTGCAGATCCGTAAAATGGGTCCTTCCCAGTCTACTTTGCTCGTGGTTGTGCCTTTGGCCCGCCAGGCCCTTCCCTCCACACCCACATCTCGAAGCCCACTCTGCTCGTCTTCCCAGCCTGGCTTAGGTGCCACCTCCCCCTCCCTCCAGGAAGCCCGGCCTCATGCCCTCCCACCTTTCTCCAATGTGGAAAGGACTCGCCCTCTGAGCCTGCCTCCCTCTGCGTTGCGTGTCACCGTCCCCACATCAGACCTCTTTGTGTGGGTGTGTGACATCCCCTCGGCAGATGGCGCTCCCTCGAGGGCAGGGACTGTGCCTGGTCCACCCCTCAATCCCAGACCAGTGCGGGAGACCCACGCCCCCTCCTTCACCCCAAGGAGGGGACAAAGGAGATGCAGGGCTGTCATGGGGGCTGGGGGCGGGACGCTGGGAGATGGAGAGGGACCACCGGGACAGCCCCGGTCTGAACACAAACTTGGGGGCCAGCAAGGCAGCCGCCGGGAAGGGAGCGGGCCTCGGGGTTGCAGTGGCCTTGCCGTGGGCACAGGGCCAGGCGGGGGCAAAGCCAGAACCGACGATTACGTCTCCGCTTCTGCTTGTCCCACTCGGTGGGCAGCCCCGTGCACACACCCGCCTGCCCCAGGAGCCTGCAGCTAGGGCTGGGCAGGGGGCTGGTGGCTAAGCATCTCCTCCCCCAGCAGGTGACCCAGGCCCATTTCTGGAGGACGTTCTGGTGGTCCCCAGGGCTCTGACTTCGGGCGGGGCGTGATGTCGCCAGCCCACGTCAAGTCTCCTGTGCACGGCTGCCTGGCCATGGTTGGTGCCCAGTAAAGGTGGTGCATCGTGGCGCCTGCACCTCCTGTGGCTCTTCCAGGCCCCCTTCCGCCGTGCAGAGCTTCCGCTGTGCCACCCTGGGCCGCCCCCATCCCTCTGGGCCTCAGTTTCCCTACCTGATTGCAAAGGCCACCTCCAAGACCGCCATCCTGGGTGTCCTCCACCTAGCTGTACCTCTTCCAGCCGGGCCACGGCCTAAAAGGCGGAACAGCAGTGTCACGACAGTCTGCAGCGCTCGATGGCGGATTCTTGGGGGTCCAGCTCTGAGCTTGTAGCATCGGAGGATTTTAACGGAAATGGTGGTGAAATGGGCATCTTTGGGGAGTTGGCCAAGTCGGATGCCAGGCGAGGAGCCGCCTGTGAACAAGGAGTGGCTGGGGTGATGAAAGGCACAGGCTTGATGGGGGGCGAGGTGGCCAGAGGGTTGAATCCTGCTCGACCACACTGGCCGTGGGAACTCGCACAAACCATTTCACCTGGACTTTTCTTATCTGTCAAATGGAGCTACCAGTGTCCCTGCATAGGATGTGCGAGGACTAAATGAGAAAGTACAGCAAAGGGCCTGCCTCGCGGTGCCCAGGGGGCCGCGCTAGCTCTCGTCATTGGTACTGAGCACCGCAGCTGGGAGGAGCCAGGATTCTCGCCCCGGGCCTGGTCCAGACCTAGTGCCCCATTCCTCCCATTCCCTGTGACACGAACCCAGCTTGGCCGGTGCTGCGGGGATAAGCCTACTGACTGAGCCGAACCAGAAACCGCAGGCCTGTCCTCCTGAGCCGTCTTCATGCGTGTCCCCACAGGACGTCGTGTTTAGTCAGGGGCAACATTTAGTCTACGGACCACCGTGGGCAAGGTGGAATCATGGAGGGCTTCCCAGAGGAGGTGGCACAGGAGCAGAGTTTTGCCTGATTCATGAGCCGAAGGTGGCGGAGATGAGCGAGAGAGGGGTGTGGCTGTCTGAGTTGGCCCCCTTGCTGTCAAGTCGGGGTCGGCAAATGCGGCTCAAGGTCAAACCCAGGCCGTCGGATGCCTCCTAGCAGTCTGCAGCCTAAGAAGGGTTTTCACAAGGACGATTTGCAGTTGGTTTGAGGGTAGGAGACTCGAATTTTGAACATCAGTCAAATAAAATGCTACCTCAAAAAAAAAAAATTTAATTCTTCTCCAGTGCACGTCTCCATCACAAACAAGTGTACTCGAGTATTCTATTTTTATTTCTTCAATGAAGATGTGAAGAAAATATTTTTCCTCTCTTGTTACTTTATAGGATACCTTCGATCTCGCCTCTGAGCCCGCAAAGCCGATCGTATTTACTCTCTGGCCCTTTACAGAAAACACTAGTTGACCCTCATCTAAAACCCTGGGAAGAGAAAGCGCATTCCTGTTCGCCCAGTGCCCGCCGCGTGCCGGGGAATGTCAGCACTGGCAGACCCGCTGTCGTCTTTCACCAAGAAGGGAGGTGAAATCCCACGAAATCGGTGGCCTCCAAGGGCGCCCCACCTTCACCTGGACACCCTGTTCCGTCACCTCCCAGCCAGGTTGTTTCTAAGACGTGCAGGTGAGGAACACATGATCTTAACGAGGATCCACTAATATTTTTTTTAAAAAATTTAATTTATTTTTTCAATTACAGTTTACATTTTATGGATTCTGTTACTAAAATTTTAAAACAGCCATTCCCTCTTACAAAGGTCTGGGAGCTCCTTAGGTCTCCGGTCTCCGTGAGCTGGGGCATTGCCAACTCAGCCTTGAGGTCACTCTTGGGGTTCTTCCATAGGCCCCGTCAGAATGGGCGGTGTAGGATGCCCTCTCTCTCTCTCTCCCTCCATCCCTCCCTCCACCGTGAAGATGCAGCTGATGACCCTGAAAGGTCAAAGACGAAGGCTTTATAAACATCAGCGTTGGCCAGGGAGACCCAGCGAGGCCTCGGCCACGCCTGAATCTGGCCCTTGGCAGCTGGTCCGGGGGCGACAGATGCCTCCCTGGCTGAGAGGGGGACTCTGTGCCCAACTAGAAATCCCAGTCATGCAGATTGCCCAGCAACAAGACCGAGGCAGAATAGATTTTAGAAAACTTAATGGAAAAGGCAAAAATGCGCATGTCCAGAAAGCAGATCGGGGCTCCTGGCCGGTGCTGACGGTCATCCTTTCAAACTTTCCCGTCCTGAGTCATCTCTGGTGACAGTGATCACAGCCAGGCGATCGATACCTCGTTAATGGGACACTCCTGAGCGCGAACGGCAGATCCGGGCCTTTCTGTGCTACGTTCTCAGCTTTCTAGGTTTCCTCGCTCGTGCAAAGAGGAGTGCTGTGTACCCCCTCTGAACAGACAAACAAACAGCAAACAAACCCTCTGGAGCGGGGGAATCTGGTTCTGGAGTGCGACTTAGTAAGCGCCGCCGACCAAACGCCCCCATCCTCCTCCCCCGATGATGGTCCTGGTGGACAGAGACGCCTAGAAGGGCCTCGTTTCCCTCTGATGTCAGAGATGCTGCAACCAGCTGGGGGCAGAATTACATTCTGGAAATTACAGGGGCTGAAGGAAAAGAAAACAGCGAACATGGCAAAGGCAGTAGTCGTCTTGGGGAGTCCGCTCCTCGCTATTAATGCATTATCAAACGACTTAAAACATCCTATCAGGAGAGGTGATGTCTGAAGGCACGTTGTATTTTACACTTGTCAGGAGAGGGGCGAGTTTCCGTGCGACAAGCGATTTACATGTTTCAATATATTTTATATCTTTTTTTAAAAAAAAAAATTGCCGTGATCAAAACCTAGATGAAACTCTTTCATTTGGTACCGGGGTCGGAAAACACCGAGTCACAAATCTTTGTGACAATGTGGATTCTGGGTGTTACATAACCATTTTTTAATCTTCTGAAATATTTCATTGCCTGGGAGAGCACAGCCAGGCCCGGGGATTGTGTGCTTTTTAAATTCATTTGTCTCAACACCCTTTCCCTCTCTTGCTCTGCTTTGATGATCTGATTGCTTCTCTCCATAAATATAAGGCCAACTTCACTCGGATCCAGGCTTTATCTCTTTCCTCAGGGGGGAGATATGGGATGCTGAGGGCCTTTTCCCCCTCCCCCCCTCGCCACTGTGCTTAAAGTGA
The DNA here is from genome assembly GCA_030015415.1 of Cynopterus sphinx. Classification (NCBI taxonomy): domain Eukaryota; kingdom Metazoa; phylum Chordata; class Mammalia; order Chiroptera; family Pteropodidae; genus Cynopterus; species Cynopterus sphinx. The sequence goes on from CM057384.1 coordinate 139,978,867, forward strand.
ATTTAGGAGCAAATGGTGTCTGTTATTTCTAAAAAGCCCTCTTATTTACTCCTATAATCAGAATAGCAGACAATGGCGCCCAGCGCATCCTCGTTTTGGGCTCAGAAGGAGGGAAGATTTATTGAACAGCTACTATGAGTCAGGCTGCTGCTAAGCTCAGTCTTGCAAAGGAGGAAAAACCACACCCGCCCTCACAGCCTGTCTGCCTGAGGTCCTTTCACTCCCTGCTCGCCTGCCTGCACCGGCAAAGTCGATCGATTTGCCTCTGGGCAATCAAGGAGGAAGCGAAGAGTTGGGTTCCAGGGGGATCTGCACTTGGTCCCTCCCTGCTGGGGCCTGGTCAGCCGGGCGGGCGAGTGAAGGTGGGGAGAGCAGTCTTGTGGGGACAGGAGCCGGAGGCCTTGGAGCCGGGGAGAGAGTGAGCGCTTTTTCCTGTGTTTTCCATCACTTCTTGGCCCCGCCTGCAGAACTTGCTGTGTGGGCTTCTGGATCATTCTCCACGGGCGGAGAGAAGCTTCCCCTAGGGATAGAGTATCTCTTCCAAAATTTCTCTTGCAAATTCTCTTCCTCTCTCTCTCTTTTTTCTTGGCACTGTCACCAAAAGTGTCCTCCAGGCAAGGGAGGCGCCCTGCCCCTGCTCTCATCCGTCCAGAATCTGACCCATCTCGCCAACTCCTCTGCTACATGAGGAACGAGTGTCCTTAGGGCGAGAGGGAGAGACAGCAGAGCTTCTTCCCTCTGCCACGTGAGGACACAGTGAGGAGATGGCCATCTGCCAGCCAGAAAGCGGGTTCTCACCAGAAACCGCATCACCTGGCACCTTGAACTTGGACCTTCGACCTCCAGAACGGTGAGAACTGCACGTCTGTTGTTACGGCCAGTGGGTCTACGGTGTTTCTTTGTCGCCTCCTGAGCTACGCCACCCAGGTCTGACCTCCCCACCTATTTGATGCGGACACAGCTCTCGTCCTCGGTTCTGAGATCTAAACATCTGCGTCCATCAAAAACTCCATTTCCACCAGCCCGTCCCAGACTTCTCCTTGTGTCCTTACAACCTGCTTGGCCTGCGAGTCTGTCGAGGACCTGCCTTGGTCCTGTGGACCAGTGACAGGCTCCCAGTTGGAGCATGGGCCCTGCCATCTGCTGTTACATCTCCCAGGTCTCTCACTGCTTGTGCGTTCCCACCTCGTCACCCCGGACGCCTTGGTCTTGCTCCTTTTACTGCCCGTCTTGTGTATCTCATCTGGGGCTGTTCGTTACTGGCATGTTCTCTAGATGCCCCTTGTGCCTGCCAGACTGGACGTCCCCAGCAGCAGCGGGACGGTCTCCCCCAGGCCCACACCGCCAGTGCCCACCTCCCCCTGATGAGCTATGCCATCCCCACTCCCCCGTGCCCCCCAGTGCCCTGCTCCACCAGAAACATGACCTCATTGCTCCCTCTGCAGAGCCTGGTAAGGGGGATGCAGAGACCATGCGGACACCCCGAGAGCAGCCACATGCACGCTGGGGGTGGAGGCTGCAGTGCAGTGAGGTTGGCTCCAGAAGGCTGTGGTGGGCGACTTGAGCCGCCTGGATCACCCTTTCCCGGTTGTTATTCCTTCCAGTGTCACGAGCTCCAGGGCCCTAGGACCAAGGCCCAGATGCCACCCTGAGCCCGAGGCTGACGTCGGAGGCTGGGGACGTGCAGGAGGTCAGCACCTGCTGTCCGTCTGTGAGGAGGTGTCCCACATGGGAGGCCTGGGGAAGATGGGGAAGACCCTGAGCAACGACACGAGAGGCTTTTGTTGTCAGAGGCTGTGTGACCTTGAACATCTCTCATTGTTGTTTAAATTTTTCTTTTTCTTTTTTAAAAGGAGCTTAGACCAGAAGACAAACCTGGGACATTGAACAATAATCACAACACCGACAGGTAGAAAGCATCAGTCACCGAGAGCCTACTATGCGCCAGGAGTGCCATCTACAGCATCCCCTCTAATTCCACCTAAACATCGTCCTCTGAGAGTCTTCTTAATCCCATTTCACCAAAACGACAGCCTCTCTACCCAGCACGTGTACAGACGCCTCCACGACTACGTAAAACCAGAGTAAAGCTCCGACGGGCTGAGTCGTCAGGAGCCGGGGAACTGGCTGTGCTCCTCTGACTGCACTTCAGGTCACTTAGCCCCTAAATGGACAGCCGAAAAACTGCTAATTGGTACCTGATCACATTACCTTGTTAGGAAGATAGATGGCTGCCACCGCGGCGGGGGAGACAACCCCGGCGCCGAACAATGTAATTACACGTGGGCGAGATGCAATATTGTCACCCCGTGAGCACGTAGAATTGACATTTTGGTTCCTGGGCTATTTATCTCTGAGGATCGGGTTGATGAGTATTAACGTCTAATAGGGAAATAGAAAAAATAAAAACGAAAACACCCCATCCTGGGGTTATGAAGTTTGAGACTCAGCAGTGTGGATCCTTTGAAACACCCGGGATCCATTTCTTGATTGTTGGCGCACACACACCCAGAATGTCCTGGACTTCGGCCGGAGGAGGCAAACAGAAAATCGAAGTGTTCTTGCAGGTGGACATTTTAGGGTCAGCGCTGTCTTTTTTGTAGATGAAGAAAAGTTCACACCAAGATTGGTTCAGAGGCTCACGCGACGTCTCACAGCAGGTCGGGATCTCAGGAAGTTCCCATACGGGGACCACAGCCCCTTGCTCCTGCACGTTGCTCTACATGTCATGTCTCTCGACTTTTATCGAAGGTTCGAACCAGCCATATGATGGTATTTCTGCATTTCCTGCGAAGCCTCCAACTTGAGATGTTTCGTGCAGAGTTTAGAAGGAGGAATAAGTAAGTCTGTCCCTCCCGGGGAGCTGGTGTCGTCGTTGCTTTCGGACAATCTAAGTTATTTGACAGTGAGTTTCCCTTTTCGCTTTGGCCACTAGGAATCTCAGAGCCTGGTTGTAAAGCCAGTCCCGGCAACCGTGCTGACCCTTGTTGGTTAAAATCGCACGTTCTCATTTCCAGCTCCGTTTTATTGATCTTGTTTCATTTTGGCTGTGTAAGCTGCCTGAAATTCTTTTCTTTTTCTTTTTCTTTCTTTCTTTCTTTTTTAATCGAAAGGTGTAGGGTATGAAGACATCTGGCGAGTACATTTTAAAAATAACCTCGTGGAGGAACAACACGGTGCTATTTCGGGACTCGTGAGCTAGTTTCAGATGATCCGAGCATCCAGGGCTTCCTGATCATCGACAGTGGGGTGACTGGGTCTTTATATCTGAAATGATTTCACCCCCCTCTCTGCCCCACGTCCTCACAGCTCCCCCCAACCAGACGGTGGCTTCCGTGACTGCGTCCCCACTCCCCACGGTCCGCCGCGAAAGTTGCCTGCGTGGACCTGCCTAATCCCCCCAGCTTTCCCGAGTCCTTTCTTTAATGCTGCCAGGAGGCAGGAAAGGGAAGGAAATACGGTAAAACCCCAAACCCCGGTTGTTACCGTTCCTTGAGTTTGGTAGAAGAGTTTAACGTTTTAGGCAACATTCTGCTCAGTCCGATCACAGTGAGCTCTTCAGCATCTCTTCTTCTGCCCTTTTCTCTGCTCCTTTCATCTCCCCAAAACCAGCCCCCAAAATCTCTTCTCTGGTCCTCAGACATGAGACGATCTTTCCTCCCATTTCTTGTCCAGCCCACCTCCTATGCATGCTTCAAAACCCCAGTGAAAGGACTCCTCTTTCTGTGAAAATGCCCTTGTTCTCCCCACGCTTACGTACAGTGACTCCCTACTTTATTTTTATTTTTTTTAGTGCTCCTGTAGAATCAGCATTTACCTGTGCTTCTCTGGAGCGATTGATTACCCATCGTGTTGTGACGGGTGATTGTTTTTCCTCGAGGGAGTGGTGAAGAGTATGGCTTCTGGGATCCAAATCCCAGAATTGCCATTTAAGGGATCACGAAAGTGTCCCCACATGGGAAGATGACCAAGTAAATAAAGCCAAGTGCCAGGGCCGCACCTGGCACACGACACGTTCTGGGTTAAGATTCGCTCTGTTTTCAACCTTTTGGCTCTTTAGGATGGGGTGTTTGTATTTGTTCTGGGTTCTCTTGTCTTTTCCTAAGGACGCCTAGCAAGGCTTTAGCCAGCGATTGCGGAGCACCTACTTGAATGGGAGAGTTGGATTATGTGAAGTGTCGTTTCTTCCCCCAGGGGATTTCGTTAGTTTGAGGAAAAGGTCCTCTTTCTTTCCTTCTGATACCCAAACACAGCCCCACCCTGCACCAGGCCCAGGAGAGGCCTCCTGGGGGAGGAAGGAGCTGCATGATCGGTGTCTCCCCGCTTCAGTGTCCTCTTTCCATATCTTGGGGGGGGGGAAGGAGCGCTGAGGGCCTCCCACCGAGATCCAACTGGTGAGTTAGTTATAGGGGATTGCCCCTCAAACTAGCTCGGAGCTGAAAGTTCCCAGTAGAGGACAAGCAACTGGCTCCCTTGAGGCCTGTAGGAAGGACAAAGGGACATGGAAATGACCTGGGGGCTTTAGCAGCAGGGGAGGTGTCTCCCAAGCTTCCCCGCCCCCCTCCAGTGAGCTTGACCAGAGTTCCACGGGACTCGGGACCCTCAGGAACCAGGGTCCGAGGAGGAGTTACACCCCCATCCAGGACCCGAGCTGGGTGTCAGACTCACCTCCAGCGAGGCCCTGGGCCGGAGGTGACGGGGGAACGTGGGTGGCTCTATAGGTAGCTACAGCCCACCACGAGCAAACACCCACTCTGGAACATTCTCAGTGAGAGTGCTACCACCGGAGAGAAGGCTAGAAACCCAGAGCACGCAGGCTTGACCCAGCGGGCAGGTGTAGGCAAGGCTTCCTGGAGGAGGTGGCGTCCTCACAGCGACCTAAAGCGACGACTGGGAGTTGGCCTGCTCAGGTCACGAAGTTTGGAGCAGCGGAATCAAGAAAGTTGGAAAAAACTGTCCAGGCCTTTCTGAGCTTCCCACACGTGACCTTCCCAGTGTGGCCCCAGTCCGGCAGGCTTTCGACCGCGTCCAGGGAGTGAGTGGGTCAGAACTCTAGGCATCGGGAAAGGCTTTGCCACTTGATGCCCAGGCCAGGCCTCTCTGCAGACGTTATTTTTAATCCTAGATGATCTCAATTATAACATTAGGCTCGCTCAGTGATATGTAGGCCCTGAGGTCGCCTCCCATTCACAGCTCCCAGCAAAATAGCCTTAGTTCCTCTTAACCGGCTGGGAAAACACCGAGATAAAAAGATTTCTTTGAAACGCCTTCCTGCGATCACATGATCAACGCAGAACTTCCTTGGGCCGAAGAGTTGTTTTTTTCCTGTGTAATTCGGGATTATAAACTGGGATGTAAATCCGTTGTGATGAGACGCTGTAGCTGCTGCTAAAGTTACGGTGTTTTCAGGTTGTCCTAACTGCGTGCAGTTTGCAGCTGGAATCGGTCTCTCTGGGGAGGGCCCCATCGCACTGGTCGTAGCAGAGCACAACTGGGTGAGCCCACGTCTAATGAAGAACGGGGAAATGTCGAGATGGAAGGACCGAAAATAAAGTAAAGACAATTTCATCATTAAAGCTGGCGCTGGTTCCGAGGACACTCATTGCTATGGAGATGGTAGAGCCGATTCCGGCTTGCGTTTTAATGGTGAACTTAAGTAAATCTCAGTCCTGGGGAGAAACTGCTCCCAGAAGGGGGGCCGATCAGAGAAGCAGCTCGGACTTGGAGTCAGAGCCTCGTACTCATCTGCAGGGAAGAAGCCCCATAATCCAAGCCCTGCCTGTTGATTTATTTATTTTTTAAATTTATTTTCAAATTTTTTAATTTTTGGAGTCGAGTCCAAACTCTAAGCAGGCCCGTGGGGTGATTCACATTCGGGAACCCACTTCCTTTCCAAATCCCCTAGGCCTCGACCCTGTTGGCCCGCAGGGTCCCGAGCCTGGCATAGTTCGGGGTTCATCTTGACAGCACCCCTTCGCGTGGGAATGTCTGCGCTTCGTTGAAGCTCTGCCCAGAAAGTGGCACCGCACAGCACTCCTGAGTGTGGAAGGAAAAGGCAACGTGCTCATCTTGCGAGTAGTCGATGCTCAATAAATGTGCTTTTCAATGAATAAGTATCGGCCAACAGCATCAGCATCTTCATATCCGAGCCCAGTAGGAGGTTTCTGTCTGTATCACGGTGTGTGCCTCGAATTACTCTCTCTCCCGGCCACTTTCGAGGACAGGGAGAACAGTCGGGTTCCCCACGTGCCTGGCCCTGAGCTAAGGGACGTGCGCAGGATTCTGTGAGCTCAGGCCTGTTATCGCCGCCCCCTGGTTCATCCGTCAGAGTTAGAGTAGCTGCTGGACCCAAAAGACGCCAACGGCACGTTTCCTAACAGCTCGAGGTGGGTGCTCTGCGCAGGGACAGCTTGCTCTGGGCATCAGCTCGGGGACTCAGGCTTCTTGCATCTTGTGGCTGCGCTGTCACCTCACAGCCCTCCTCCAGGGAGGAAAGGTGAGGATGGGCGTGGAGCACGTGGCCCCGCTTCTTAAAAGCTTGCACAGGCAGCGACACTGACCCCGGAGAGACGATCACATGGCCACACCTAGATGTAAGACGGGGGTTGGCCGGGAGACGTGGCCTGGGGTCCACTGCTGTGCCGGGGTGGCCGAGAATGGGCTCAGTCTGTCTCCCTCCGACTCCAGGTCGGGGGGTGACATCATGTTAGCCGTGGTGGGTGGGGGTATCTGCAGCACCGTGGTTGGCGAGGGCTTTGGCTTGTTTTCGGCGAGCTGGTTGACCAGCACCCTGCTGGCCTCTCCCGGGGACAGTGGCACATGATGGACGGGAGAACACGCATTCGGGAGGGCAACCGGCCAGGCCGTCGCTGCTAACTATAATGGAATCCCACCCTGAGGACGAGGCCACGGAGGGGGAGGCATGCTAGCGAACTTTCCCCGGGCTTCTCAGCTCGTGAGAGTTGCCATGAAGCTCTTTCCGCCCTGCCATCTGGCCTCCCAAGCCCGGAATATTCTCTTTCAAGATTATTAGCAATTCTATTTTTAATGTACACACGTGTTTACCCTCCCCCCAATCTATTTTAGAAGGATAGGGGGAAAGAGACTTATTTCGTTTTCGGTAACTAGGTTTAATTAGAGCCGAAGCCAATTTATTTCCTCTTTTATCATTATTAAAAATAATTTCTCTTTCTTTGTCCAAGGAGTGCGGAAGGAAATGTTACTGAATAGGATCCCGCAGCCAGGAGCATTGTTCTGCAACTATTGAGGCCCGAACAGCCTTTTCTTGTTGCCCCCACTCTCGGAAAATGTGGTGGCTGACTATTTTTTCCTGAATATTTTCCTAGTAAATCGCCCTGCTAAATTGGCCACTTTATTCATGATGATTTCTTCAAATATATCATTCTTGCGGCACAATATGAATAATGAAGAGGAATATTTTCAAACATATACAGGGCTCTGAATAAAACTAATGGGCGAAGCATTAAGTGACAAGGACAGGGGCCTGGTCAGCCCTTACGTGCCTTGGAGAGAGACCGGGGGCTGCACACGCCCCGGTCCAGGGAGGACTCGGCCCATCTTTGGCCTTGACCTTAGCCTCCATGGCCGGCTGGAGCATCTCCACAGAGCCTCGGTGTCTCTTTCAGCGCTGCCTCGTGCGCCACCAGCACACCTGTACGCAGCCTATGTCTGGGCGGGAGGATGGGGCCTCTCTCTCATGATGACAACTGTAATTCCGTCAGGTCCCCTTGCCCCATCCAGGATCCTCTCCTCGTCTCGAGGCCCTGAATTCAATCACGTCTGCCAAGTCCCTTTTTCCATGCGAGGTGACATAGTCACGGGTTTGGGAGGTTGGGACATGGACATCTTTGGAAGAGGATCATCCCGCTGGCCACAGGGACAGCAGGGCTGGCACGCTGGTTAGGGCCGAGGTGGGAGTCCGGAGGTGGGGCACTTCGCTCGGTTTGAGAATCAGGGCATCGTCGTGTAGGAAGTGAGAATCTGAACCAGCTGACGCCCAAGGTCACAGCCTTGACCAGCACCCCGTTGTTTCCTGAAGCTGAGGGCTACCTGCGAAGTCAACAACTTGGCAAATCCCAAACAGCAGGGTCAAAGGGCCAGCACTAGGAAGATCAGGCTCCCTTCGTAGGCGAGCTCTTCCCCCGTCCCCGTTGGCTTCCTGCCCGTTCCCTGAAGTCCCCTGCCGCTGGGGTCACCAGCCCGTGAGCAGGGGCGGTTTCTCAACCAGCTCAGAGGAACTTCGACATGGCCTGGGGGGTCTTGACAAAGGGATAAGTGGGATGCAGCTAAAGAACAGCTCCCACTCACCCCAAGCTCCCTCTGCACCCCGCTTCCCCCGACCTGGCCACCCAGAGACCATCTCCCCTCCGACTGCTTTTCCCAAGGCCCGGCGTCCTGGGTTCGCAGGTGTGATTCATCACCAGGAGGAACATTATCACGTGGGGTGGCCCGGGGCAGCAGCTAAAACTGGAAAAATGCTCCCGAGTCACCCCGCAGCTGGTGGCGGGGCCTCTCCCTGCGCTGTGCGTGGCGCTGGCTTGAGCGGGGATCTTCTCCCATCCCTCATGGAGAAGACTGCAGCTTCCGAGGGAGAAATGCCTCCAGTCCCCCCACTCCCAGGCTTCTAAAGGGAGGGCACTGAAGACTTGGGTGTGGAGAGGTGAGCGTGTCCTGCGCCCTGGAGGGCGGGTGGCACTGGGGACACCTGCTTGTTTCCTCTGGCAGCTTCTCGCGGGTCACAGGTCACATCCCCGGGAGCCTCGGCCCCCGCACATCTGCCCATCACATGGTCGCTCGGTAGGTTTCGTTCCCAAACCTTGACTTCTAAGCACCCCGCGGTGCAGCTTGGGTGGCCGCCCGCCAGGCTCCCTGGGAAGTCGCCTGCTGCCGAGCGTCCCCGTGCCTGCTCCCGCGAGTCATCCGAGAGCGGATCGTCCTGAAGGGAGACAGGGTGCCGGCGCCCGGAGGAGTGGGTGGTGACGGAGCTGACAGCAGCCACCCAGGAGCCTAGCTCGGCCACCCGGGAGGAGGTCGGTGGTGTCCTCGTCTCAGCAAGTGCTTAGCTTCTTCACCTCTGTGCACACACACACACACACACACACGCACACACACACACGCGCACACACGCACACACACACACGCACGTGCACACCTCTCTACCAGGCCTTCTGCATCTGTGCGAAAGATGACACGGATGCTTCTCCGCGGTGGCTTAGGGCAACCAGGACAATTTTCTTCATTGTTTTCCAATTTTTAAAAAAAATGTTTACCATCCTTAATAGCTTAAGGAAGACAAAGTCGCTAGAGAAAGGGCAGAAAACTCAAGAACCAGACAAAGGGTAGGATGGCAAAGGGGCACAACCAGAGAGGTGCGATAAGACCTCCACGTAAGGACGTGAAGATGGAGTAGGATGATGATAACGTCTACATTGATTTTAGGGTAGAAAACGAAAAACGGACATTGAGGAATTCTGAATCGGTGATGTGCAAGACAAATTCGAGAATGCTCTTAGAACGAAGATGAGAAGAAAGAAAGAAAAAAGGGCGAGGGAGTACCCGACGAGTGTGAGGAATAGGGAAACATATTAATTATGGCATGTTTTCAGAAAGAAGCCAGAATAAATAGATGTTAACGTAAAGGTGGTTGGGGGAAGCTTTCTGAAACTGGAAATCAAGCCGAGGGTTCAGGAGAGACAGGTCCCAGTTTAAAGACACCGACTTTGAAAATCGAGACCGAGAGGACGAACGACTTAAGCCAACAGGCAAGGCCACTGCCACGTCTGCTCGTGTGTTTATCGACACGCATGTGTGTGCATGTGTGTGTGCGTGTGCGTGCACTAGCCCATGTGGATGTGGAGAGACGACGAGAGGATAGAATCAGACAGGAAGGAAAAAAAAGTTAGAGAAACAAAATACTTTCTAAGGCGGCATCAGGCCTCGTCCTGAAGAAGTCGCCTCTAGGCCTGGGTCGTTCCCCTCGGCTGTCCCAGCAGCTAGCCAGGTCACCCTGAGCAGGTGCCCTCCCTTCCCCGAGGCCCCGCTCTCAGTTCTCTCACACGCAGATCACAGGCCGGGAGCGCAAGGACCTTCCTGTCGGATGTTCCTGTGCGAGCTCGCTGGGATGGTGAGGCACACGCGCTCCCGGGACAGTGGCGGACACGGGGCGGGTTCTCCAGAGGGGCTGGCTGCTGTGGCCAATATTTAAACATCGAGGATAAGTGAGACGGCGAGGCTGGACGGGAATGGTCTGGGCTATCTCGGAGAACAAGACAGAGGCCAGCAGGGCCCTCGGAGCTTTAGGAGGTTCATGCACAGGGTTCCGTTTTGCAGGGAGGAGATGAGGTGAAGGCGTTGACTAGAGGATTCCAGGGACAGACAGACACGCATTATCAGGGGCCCAGTCGAGGCCCGTCCTCTCTTTAGCCTGGCATGGCCACCTGCAGGGTGGAAGGCCCATCAGAGCACGAACAGGTCTGCTCCTGGCCCTCCGTGGCCCATCGGAAGGTTCAGAGGCGTAGCAAGGGGGACAGCAACCACGAAGGTTACGTGATGTAATTAGGGAGGCCGAGGTCTTGCATTTACACCTCAGAATATACCGTGAGCAGTCACTCGTGGGACTTAGACATGTTTTGAGCTGGAAATAAGATTCAAAATCGGGGAGTCAACTCCCCACATCCCAGAGGACAGAAAGGGGCGAAAGCGGTGACAATGACTTTTTTAAGTTCCTGCATCTTCCTAAAGGCAGACGGCCAGGTCCCAGGCGGTAGAAGCCCAGAATGAACCAGGAGTTTGGGTCTCCAAGCCCAGGACTGGTGGCCCCGTGAGTGCGTCCAGGCCTTCTGGCAACTTTGGGGCAGATACAGCCGAATTGGTGATTTCTTTAATGCAGAGGGAGCTGATGGGGAGGGACCGGTTCTCCCAGCTGCTAAGCTGTCGTGTGGGGACTGGAATCCAGACCGAAATGCTTTCTACTTCGAATATGGGCTCCCTGGAACTTCAGCGAGAAAAGCCAGTATGCTTTTCATTAGTTTACATAATATCGTTCTCCTGTAAATTAACAACTCGTTCACCCCCGCCCCACCATAGTTCTTCCAGGAGAAATTTGTGGAGTCACTGGATTTGCTTTTGGAAGGAATCACAGGGAGCCTCCTTCTGAGGAGACGGCAAGAGAGGCGGCTGCCACGGTCCAAGGAGCGAGGACTTGGCAGTGTCTCTTGCGTGGTCTCAGGCAGAGCGGGAGGACCGAGAAGACGAGGGGCACCGTGTAGATGCCGCCCCCTCAGACGGCATGAGGTAGACACTGACCGTTGGGTGTCTGTCCTCCTGAGCAGTGAGAGCCAGAGCCCCGAGCTTCACCACGTCGGTCTGCGTTTTGCAAAAGGAACGAGTCTGACGTCCCCCTTGAGCACTCCTACTCTTCCTTTAATGATCTTTTGGGTGTCACCTCCTCCTGGAAGCCTTCTCTGATGGCTTCCACCTCCCTTGCTCACTTCCTACCCTTTCTTGATAACCAGAGTGTCCTTCGGAGGGATCCACGAGGGTACCACAGTGGCAAAGCACCGAAAGGACCGAAGGTGACTTCCGTGGAGAAGAGCTGATGGGAAGGGCCTGGTGGGGACCAAGAACCAGAGGAAGAGCTGAACAGCAGGTACGAAAGGTCAAGACCCCGGGCCATTCACATTCTCAGCAGCCACTGTTCGGATGCATCGGTTTTGACCATTGTCTCTCTCGTGTCCCTCGAGTCCACAGGTTGCTTCGGTTTGCTTGGATTTCCTGCCTTTTGCTTGCCCAGAAGTTGGCAGAGTTCCTCAGGCGACTTTCCCATCCGTCCCCCGTCCCAGGAAACAGATTTGCTGTTCCAGAGGCGTCTCCGGCTGCACCTGCAGCGTGAGCGTCCCCCTGCAGGTCGGTCTCTCTCCATGGCCCCCTTTCCCATGCAGGACGGGGCACATCTTGGAAGGAAGAACTGTGTCCTTTTCAGATGCTCAGAAAGTGTGATTCTCAGTCCGAACGGAGTCCTGGCTGGGGGAAGGGTGTGGCCCCAAAGACAGATGCTCAACCAGAAGCAAATGTCCTTGCCTTGGAGACAATCGTTGTTAGCACCGACCTGACACCCATAAAAGAATTTATAAAAACAGGAACAAGCCCATGTATCTTGTATCCCTTAGAGTCCTTTAGGGTGGGGATGCTGGGTGGCAATAACTCTATGTGAAACCTTTGGTTTCCAGAAGAACTTTGATGAGCAAGGAGGCATGTTACGGGTTTCCACAACCACCCTTTTTCTGTCTCCCCCCCAGTGCTGAACATTTATTTCCTCCAGGCATTAACATTCTGCTCCCACCATTTGTAGCAAACGAGAGGAAACCCTGGGTACCGTGTTTGTGACGACGAGGGACGCGTACCTTCCGACACTTGGGGATTTTATGAATGATTTACATCTGGTGCCAAAGTTCACAAACGAAACGTGGGGGAAGCAGATGCTTCATTTCGCGACGGCGTCGTGCCTGCTCATACTGATGCCGAATTGAAAACAGTGAGGCCTCATAAATCAACAAAATCTATTTTTGTGCCTCTTGATCCCCATTCTGAGCATCCATATAACACCCAAACGAATGAGGTAGAATTAATTCCTCAAGCAGCTCTTTATGTCTTGGAACAGTGTGGACGTGTTAATAAAAAGAAGAGAAGAATAAACGTGAACCGTTGGGGTTGGGGGGGAGGGGGGTGCAGCCAGGGGTGGGGTGTGGGTGAGAGAGACCAAATCTCAGAGTGGAAAACCTCGTTGCCCATGGGCAGAGACGGGTGAGTGGGACGGGACAGCACAGAGGAGGGAAGGCCCGTGCTGGCCAGCCTGGCACTGCAGTGCTTTGGGGAAAAGGGTCGCTCTCCGAAGAGGAGGGGGTGCCACGTTGCAGACTGAAAAGAATCGGCATCTGGAAATGGCCTCGAGTTGGTAATTGGAAAATCATGGGGAGATACTTGTCAAGAAAACAGGGGTTTGACGTGTCTGTACTTTTTTTTCCTCCCTCTTTTTCCCCCCTCCCTCCCCTTCTGATCTTCTTTCCTTTTTCCCCTCCGCGTGGAATATTTTACGCCGCGTGGGCACCGTCTGACTGTCGGGTGAGAAGGTGCAACCGTCCTCAGAAATGCACGTCGGGCCAGGCTCTCTGGAGTCCTATTCTCATCCTGAAGCGCCGTCCCCTCTGAGCCCCATCCCTTGAGCTTCCCCTCTCATGATTGCAGAAAGTCTAGCCTGTCACCCCACATTCGCACTTCATCATCTCCCGGCTCTCTGACGGGTTTATGACCTATCTAATCAGTAGAGTTTGAGCTTTCTGGAGAGTAGGGACAGTGTGCCGATGTCTTTGGGGTGAGGTTTCTAAGCCTAGCCCTGCCCCGCAGGTAGGGGACATGGCATCAGCATGATTCAGCTGCATGCTGCTGCTCCCGCATCCTTTTTAAACATCCCGCGTGAGAGGGAAAATGTGCACGTGATCTGACAAGGTCCTTTCCTGAAAAGGGAGGATTTTATTAGTGGAGGATCAAGGCCACCTCTAAAGGACTCAGAGCCAGCCTGTCTTGAGATTCAGAGCTGTGGGAGCCCAAAACAGGGCAGGAGCGATTATTTTCAAGAAAGCCCGGGGGGCTTCCCAGAGGAGGTGACATGAGCCGGGCCCGGAGGAAAGTACCTGGAAAGACAGGCCAGTCACTGACCAGGAACCAATGCCTCTTGCTTTTGCATTTTCCCCTTCCGGCCGGAAGAACCCCATTCATTGTAAGGAAGCCATGATTTTCTAAATTAATTGCTTTGGGGATGGGAAGAGTTAAGTTACCCTGCATCTCACTTCTGTCCTGCGAAGAGTTTATTCATTCACAGTTTCTAGCTGGTTGACTTTTATAAATGAAGCAATAAACACAACAATATTAAATATGCATCTATAATATTTCTTCGCATTTATTTTTATAGTCGTCACTCTCAAGCACCCGCTGCATCCTTTGTGGAGATTTTTTTTTTCCTCCCTTTGTATTTGAACTTCTATAGGCAACAGACTTTTTGATTTACGGATTCCTCTATACTCGGTGAAAAAATAAATACCGGGGGAGATGGGGGGGAAAAAAAAATAAACAAAACCCATTTTGAGCTCTGTTCCGAAGCCCTTGCTCGGTTTCTTTGAATGCAAGTGATTGGTTCATTTTGAAAACTCCACGGTGGAGAGATCACAGCCTTTTAGAAGGAGCCAGAGTGGCCACCGATTTGTGCCAAGTGCTACACGTATTATTCACTATCGGATGGGAAAAAGAAATAAATGTAGCTGCTACACGAACAGATGAAATACGATATTGTAATTTAACACTCGATTTTCCAACAATTCTCTCATATGTAGACCAGGTCCAATTTTTCCCAAAGAAAACCTCAGTTAAAAAAAAAAATATATATATATATATATCATTTGCATTTTACTATAATTAGACAACTCTTTTGTGGGGGAATTTTTTTTTTGATATACTGAACACCCCACACCCTTCTTCACTGAGGAAGTCACTAAAAGCAGAAAAAAGAGGTTCTGTAGTCTCCCTTAGTTACCATTCTGTTCCAAATGCATCCCCACCTAATATAACTTGGTATGTGTCATAAAATACAAAGGAAGGTACTTTTCATGCCAAATATCAGAGAAGTGCTCTCTTTTCTATACGGCACAAGGAGCAGGAATGACGTGTTCATTTTAAATTCCATTCATGTAGGTTCTAATAAAAGCTATTATAAAACACAATTGTGCAGAGACAAAAAGAGAGATAATATCACTATAGCTCAATATAAAATTTAAGTAATTAAGACATGAAAACTATTACACAATTTACTACAAATGCAGCAAGAATAATAAAGCGTTTAACCCTCTCCCTACGAATTCCTCTCTGCGTTGGGCTCTCTGGCTGGAAAACACGAGTACCTGAGAAGATGCACAGAAATACTGCAAGGCAGGGTGTTTGGGAAGGTATGAGGATGGTAAAAAACAAGAAAATGGCTTGTTTCTTTTTTTTTTTTAATCGGACAAGAGGGGTTCCGTGTTTCTAGAGCGATACGCAATCTCCTGTGTGGCAAATCGATTTTATCCGAAGAAAAGTGTGAAATTGCCTATCTAGCCCATCAGTCTAGCGATGGCATGATTAACCAATAAAAAGTTATGATGACAAATAGGATGACAAAAAAATGGGTCAGTGGATAGGGCCAGGCAGATCCGAGTTCAAATCCCGACCCTGATACCTGCCCGTGATGTGCCTTCGGGAGCCCTGGTTGAGAGTCACGCGGCAACCAGGCAGCGTGGACGAAGGCTCTGGCCTTAACCCATGGCTGTTAATGCTTCATAATTAGAATCGAAATAATAGGGAAAGTCATGACTCTCTATTTCGGGTTCCTCCGAAGCATTTCACCTGTCGGTCTGAGATCATTTCGGGGGCAGCAGAATGTGAACGCTGTCGGTCAGAGGGGTGGCCCCTCATTCCCTCATCAGCCCAGTCCCACTTTTCTGATTTTATTAGAGAGAGAGAGAGAGTTCCTGGATGGCGCCAGGAGATCCCTAGCATTTCTTTTGCATTTGCTAAACTTCACTTTTTTAATAAAAAGGGTGAGATCTTGGGCTCAGGGTTCGCTTTAGGCAGTGGCATCTCATAAAAAAATGAGAAATTTTTTTTAACTGTATTTGTTCTCCTGATTGCGTTCTGTTAATGGCGAGGATGTGGATGTGGCTTTTCCTCTGTAAAGTTTCCTTAAAAAATAAATTTATTTCATAGAAAATAGGAAGGGGAGGAGAGAGGAGGAGTTTGACGCTGTATCCCAAATGCAAGATCGCTGCCTGGCACAGGGGAGGTACTCAAGAGATATTTGTTAAATAAGAAAAATAATTAATAATATGCAGATAAAGCAAATATCCCAGGGGCTGGAACGACCACTGCTTTTTCTCTTATCCACAAAGGACTGAATGGACCGTTTCTGTGGAGGTTGGTGGCTCATGAGTGCCGGATTCTGCATGTCCTCACACGTTTATTCAAGAGGTCCCCGCCTTACCTATCCTGAAGCACTTAAAACCTTGTTCACGCTTCACCTTGCACCAGAAATGCCTTGACTGGCTTCTCTGTTAGTAATTCCTGCTTCTCCAAGTTCCAGCCCGAAGATCTCCGAGATGTTTGCATACAGAAGCCCAGTGTCTGGGCCATCCCCACGAGACACAGGTGTCTTCCCCGAATTCCCTGGAAGGGACGCCCCTCACTTCCACATGGTAATAGGCAGGCCCATCTGACACCACCCCCTGTACGTTCTCCCAAATCACAGGACCTCCATCCATATAAATTTATTTATTTATATATATATACACACATAAATATAAATATAAATATAAATATATAATAATATAATAATATATATAATATATATAATAATATATATACATAATAATATATATAATAATATATATAATTATATATAATAATATATATAATAAATATATATATAATTTATATATATATATATATAGGGATATATGTGGATATAATTCATGTGTATATATTCTGCTTTTTTCTACATATAATTGTACCATGTTTCTCCACGTCCTTATAAAATTTCTCTCCATGAAGTTTCTACGGGGGAAGCTAATATTTCATGTGTGAAAACTTATCATTGTCTCCTTAACCTTTGTGCCGCTTTGGTTGTTTTCAGTTTCCAACTGTCGCAAATCACGTCGGCGGGCCTTATTTAAGGTATTCCTGTACTTGGAAATTTTCAGTGGGCTAGAGTCCAGGGAGGGGTATTATTCTACCAGATGCTATCAACATTTTAAGATGCGGGATTAACATCTTTAAACAAAAACACGTTTGTTTTGAAGAATAAGAGAAGGATTAAATCACAGACGACTTGTCGGATCCTGGGAACTGTCAATGAATACCTCTAAGGGTTTCCTTCGATAAGTCCCAGTAGTGGGAGCTGATATTTTGTTTTGTCCTCACAAGGCCCTAGTGAGAGAGGTCTAAGGGATGGAACTTTCATCTGCCGGTTCCAGGTGCTATGTTAGGGACTTGCTAAGAATTTTCTAATTTAATGACCAAAACAATCCCATGTGGTCAACTTTAAAATCTTCGCTTTCACAGACTGAACACTGTGAAAGCTCCCGGGCACGGATTCGGATGACACCGAGGTGGGATTCCAGGACGGCAGACTCGCGTTTCTGCACTTGCCTATGCGATGATGCCAGACCGAGTGCCGACCTGCACGGCAGACGGAGACAGCCCACGACTGAGAAATACGGCGTGTCTCCTCGTGCAGTTACGCTTCAGGGGAGAGGAGCCCTGCGTGCGGGGATAACCAGGCAGGAACGGGCTGGAAGGGACCAGGACGGTGGGTCAGCTGTGGCTCGGCAGAGGGGAGAAGGCCTGATCCCCACACGCTTCGTTACCAGGATGGAAATATTTTAACTCTTCTTCCACTTTCTATAGACACCCACAGGACGTTTTGTTCCAAACAACACGCCATTAACCCCCTACCCAAATCCTGATGCCCTGCATTTCCTCCTCCCCTGTGACTTTCCATCCTCACGCCCTTTCGGCCCTTGTCCGATCCCCAGAGGTTGCAGCACTCTATGGGGACATCTTATGCTTGGTGTTAGCATCGTCTTGAGCCAGTATCTTCCCTCCCCCTGCCACTGGCCAGGCCAAGCAGTGAGTTAGGAGACCCACGGGGACATTCCCGATGGCTGTCTTACTAGCCTGGAGACCTGGAGCAAATACATTATTTAGGGTCTCTGACCGCCACTTGTCTCATTGGCAAGATGAGAGTAACGTGGCTCCCTTGCTTCGGTGAGACTACGTATGCACGCTGCAACTGTAATGTGCCATGTGAAAATGACGAGTTTGCAGGTGCGCATTTCTTTGTTTAAATTTGGTATTTAGTGGTAAGCGGGGCGGTACTGGTAGAACTGGGGTTCTGCGGGTTTTTGCTTTTTTGTTTTCCATGCCAGGCAAGTTAACTTCCTCCTTTTGGCAAACTCACGTGTTTGTTCCCAGATTCTTCTTTTTATCCTTCATCCAACGCTTGATCTTCCATTACCCAGGCTGTAGAACCACCCTCCGCTTTACATTTGTTCAAGTCCAGGTCCCCTGGCAGGCCACAGTGCTACTTAGCCAGGAGTTCTTCACCCAGGTTCAAGCCCTGGTTCCCCCACTGTAAGCTTCGGCCACACGGGACTGCAACCAGCACCCCCTGTCCCCCGACCTCTCAGCTCCCCCGTAACCTGCCCTTCTCAGCTCCTGGAAGCACTGAAACTAGAACAGGCCACGACTGACCGCCGTGGCTCTACCACGTAAGCAGCCAGGCCCCACCATTGGGCCGCAAGCGCCAGGCAACTTAGTGTGGACCCAGAATAGTCACGTTTCTTCTTGTTTCCTTTTTCTGGATTGGGGAGAAATGAAGGTGAAACTGCTTGAGGAGAAAGTCATCGCGACGAGGATGAGGAACTAGGATGAGAGCCCACACTCACACTCTCTCCTCATCGTCGTCAGGCAAGCCCCTGGTAACTGTGCTCAGCGGTGAGTAACCCAGAATCACAACGGCCCAGAGCGTTCAGGTGTTATTTTTCTGTTACATCACCCGAACGCCACAGAGCTAGCTGCTGCAGTGACCTCACACTGACTCTTTCCAATTTCCCCCAAAGTGACCCAGAATCTTCCTAACTTCCTGCTCTGCCATCCTAAGCTAGTTAGCTCCATTTCCAAGGTTGCCTCATGGTGGCCAGATGCTGTGTTTCTAGCCATCGTGCCCACGTCCTAGGCAGCAGAAAGGAAAACAGGACAAAAGAAAGAGGGCGAACCTCCTAGACCAGCTGCCACCTTTAAAAGTTTCCCTAGAATCCCCTTCGGGTGACGTCCACCCACATCTCTTTGGCCATCCTTGTCTGCAAGAGAGGCTGGGCGCATTGCCTTCAGGAATCCCAGGGCTCATTTAGGGAGGATGGAGAGGAGGGAGAGGACTGGATAGGTTGCCAGCAGTGTTTGCCCCAGTGGACCCAGCGTCCGCTCCTTGTCTCCCCACCTACGGCAGCTTCGGCACTGCCACAGGAGGGCGAAGACCACTGTACCTGCAAAGGCTCAATGACTGACTATCTGGCTCTTTAAAAACACAGGTTCGCTGCCCCTTGGGTTGATCCGATTTCAGAGCCACGAACGGGTTGCGACCTCAGGTTTGGAAAACGGCAGGTGGCTCATGCTATTCTGACAGCTGCCCCTTGAGGGGGCGTAGTGTCTTTCCTGTTTACAGGTGACAGACTGAGGCAGTGGGAGTCGGATACGCGCCCACAGACACGGGTTAGTGGGGGTGCTGAGTGGGTTTGACCTGAGACGACTGAGACCCGGAGTAGGCGACAGTGAGCTAATATGAAGGTTTGCTCTGCTTTGGGATGAGTTTGTTATCAAAGGGATGATGCACAAATTATATTTGTAACTTTCAAGAAAAATTCTTGCTGGTGGACTTTGGAGGAATTGTTGGCCTGTCCGTCACCGTATCCCTGAGTAAATGAATTAGGAAAAGAGACCAATGAGCATTTAGTGGGGGCACAGCTATTTTTTTAGATCAAGTAATGGGATATTTCATTTTAATTTCTTATTTTGAATAAACATAGGCTCAGCTAGCTGGTTGGACTGATTATTGATGCGACCTCTAGCACTGACATATACACACACGGCAGATGGGTGGACCCTGCCAGGGTTCCCGGTGACCCACACCCTGTGCGACCCCCTCCCCTTGAGTGTGGCCTGGACTTGGTGACTCTCTTCTCACCAGGAGGGTACAGCAGAGGGGGTGGGATGTTACGTCTGAGACAGGTTTGCAGGTGACCGTGACTTCCATCTCGCTTGCACTGTCTCTTGGCCTCTACTTGCTCTCCCAATTAAAGCCAGCTGACACACATGAGCTGCCCTACAGAAGGCCCAGGGGGCGAGGAATTGAGGCAGATGCTTGGTCCAGCAGTCTGGAGGCAGATCCTGCCCAGGCTGAGCCTAGAGATGACGCTGGCCCTGGCAGACACCTTGGTGGCCTTCGTAGAGACCTTGAGCTGGGGGACCCAGCTGAGTTAGGCCAGAAGTCCTGGCCCCACAGAAACTGTGGGGTGATGAATGTGCATTGTTTTCAGGCACTAAGCTGGCTGTCACTTGTTATGTGGCACAGATAACTAGTATACGACACCAGTCAATCAACGCACATCTTCAGCACCTGCTAGGTGCTCGGTCCCCTGAAAGATGGAGCAAAGGATCCATTCAGAACACGACTCCGGCCCTTAACGGCTCGTGACCTGCTGATGGTGCAAAATGTTGGCGTCCCGCTTTGCGTTCTTAGCACTTTGGTAACTGCTGGTCATTTGCCCTCCATCCAAGGTGGTGCCCAGTGGACTCTGTTTATTCTCGTCAGTCGAATGCAGCTTTCTCGGGTTCCCATAGATTTTCATGGCGTGGGTCCCATCCTCGCTGTCCAGCTTGGAAAGCCTGTGAGAAAGCGGGGAGCCAGGAGCCCCGAGCCCTTCCCAGATGGCCTTGGGCTTCCTGGGTCCAATGCCCTGAAGCCGCGAGTTGGTTCCAAGGAACCAATGGGCAAGGCCCGATATTACCGCAAATAATTTGGTTTATGAAAGTCGAAAATGAACCAGATGGCTTTTAAGGAAAACAGGACACACATCCGATTCCAATTATATTAAAATGATGACCCAATTTAGGAAAACACGAAGTGTAATAAAAGAAATGTTTAAATAAACAAAATCTGCATATTTATGAAACGAGAATATTCGCCGGGCTCCTCACTTTCGGATAATGAATTTCTAAATGAGACGGATTTTGCTTCATACACTTGCCACTGAATCCGGACTTGGAAAAGCCTGCGGGACTGTTTGGAACTGCAGACTATCTGAAAAAAGGGGGGAAAAAAAAGAAAAAGCAAAAAAGGAATTTAGCATGTGTGGCGGCAGCCAATTCAGGAGAAAGAAAGGTCACTCTCTACGACTGTGACACATTCTATCCTGATGCAACCAGGAATGCTGGGCGCCGGCCCCGCTTTGTTGGCTGAGCATCTCCGACACCGCTTGCTGGCGGCAGTCGCTGTCACCCACAAACCTCCACCGCCACTGGCAGACCCGGTGCCGGGGCCCGGTTGGCAGGGAGCGCTTCAGATTTATCTATTTATTTTTTTTTCCAGTTAAATTAAAAACTCAGGGGGCACTTAAAATAAATTAGCAACTGCTCCTGCCGGTGTCTTTCTTGCGGTGTCACACATGCGACATGTTGGCAAGGGCTCTGTTGCCTGCCACCCCATCTTTTGCCACCAATGCGCAAACTGCTAACGGAACAGTGCGTGTCGCTGCGGCAGTTTATTAATGCAGGGGAGGGCGAGCCAGGGCGTGGCCAGGTTCCCCCACATGCTTTCAGGGTGACACCGTCGCTGGGGCATCTTTGCGAGACTTGATGAGGCCGGGGAAGAAGGCCAGTTTGTTCTTCATTGTACCCAAACGCTGACATGGCTTTGGAAGGGAACTTTCTTTTGCTTCCCTCCTCGGGGGAGTGCGTTTCCTTCCGTTTGAGGCATGGCATGTTTTAGAGAATTATTTTTCCAGATAGGACGACGTCTATGTCATCGCTTTCTCTGCAGTGTATGTGTGTGTTTAATGGAGAATTCTTTCCCGAGCCTCCTGTGTGCCTGATGTAGAGAACGCAGCAGAGAGGAAGGATGACACAATCCCGGTCTTCATGGGGTGACGTGCCTGCAGTGTGCCACCACCTGTGGAGAGCTAGCACGTCAGCGATCGCCACGTAACACTGATGGTAAGTAAAATCAGGGCCTCTTAAAGAGCCAGGACGGCACAAAAAGAAAAAAAAAAAAAGAAAAAAAGAAAAAAAGAAAAAAAAGGAGCCTGTTTTGAGCATAGGTCAGTGGAGCCCACGTAGGGTTTGGTCCCATCCATCCAACTAAATGCCAACATGTGGAGGTCAGAAGGGGCGCTCCATCTAGGCCCCACCTGTCTACTTCTGCAGGGGCAGCAGGAGGCACCCAGGGGCTTTCTGCAAAATACCCTTTTTTTTTTTTTCTGTTTTTTTTCAGTCAAACGGCTTCTCTGAGCTTCTAGTTCTCACATCCAATGGTAATGGTAATTCTTCTTTTCTTCTTTTAGGAGAAAAAAAAATCTAGTTACGAAATCTCAATGATACTAAATGAGAAAAGGTGTTCTTTCTCTCATGATGTGGTATTTACATCCAGTCTCCGCCTCCCGAAATGCTTTCCACACGGATCATCGATGGGAACAAACAGCGAGAAAAATATACGTTTAAGAATTGAAATCGTATTTTAATTGCATCGTGTTACAGGAGTCATTCTATTATATTCCAGAACCGTTCTTTTTAAGTGAGCAGCTTTTATTGAAAGGGCCTTTTTATTTTTATTTTTAAATTAATAAACTTACTGTCAGAAAAGCCCTTTATTACGGGAACCTGTGTCCTTTCCTACCTGAGTATCCCTATAGAATAAAATCAGGAGCTCCTGAGTTTTAGGCCCATTTGTTAAAAGCATCCAGTTTTACCACAACATATCATTCTCAAGATTATTTTAAATGTGACTTCTCATAGTTTTTTCTTTAAAAGAAAAATTAAAAAATTTTTTTCTTTTTATTCTTTTATATTATTTGCTTTTTTCTTTCTTTTTTTTTTCTTTTTCTTTCTTTTTTCCTTTTTTTTTCTTTTTGAGTCTTGGCAGGGTTGGGGAAAGTACTAATTGTCTCTTTGCCAAAGTTTAAGTGCAACATTTTTCATTAGAATTTAACAAATGTTCATATTAAAATAGACTGACAATAGGTCATACCGCTTCAGCCTCTCCCCTGTGAACCCAAATGCATTAGAGTTGAGGCTTTTTATTCTCCGATCAATGTTGCTTCTTATTCTTGGACTTAATTTAGTACAAGACTAATATGACTGCCTCTCCATTTATCTCTCTCTCTCTTTTTGGCTTTAATAAAATTAGAATTAATTCAATATAATGCAATCTCTAGATTTTTTTTGTCAAGCATAAAAATGCTAAATACAACAATATGCTTTGATTTTTTTTTTTTTTTTTGCCAGTGGTAAACTATTGTGCAAAATAATTATATAAATACACAAGAACATCTGGTCTTTTGAACTGTAGTCACTGATGAATTTAAACAATGTACGCGTTTGACAAAATTAAAGGAGTTTATTCTTTGTTTTTCCTGTGCTTTAAATAGTAAGCCACAAATAGTACTTAGAATTATCGTTTCTAGTTCATTTCGAATATTATGTGGAGAAACTTATTCTGCATTCTCCAAGATGGTCCTGTACCTGGGGTCCGTGAAATTCAGGTACAAGGTCAAAATGTGTAACAAGGACCCGAGTCAAATGAAAAAGGAGAAGCCTAGGAAATACTTTTGTCCCGTTTTACCCACAACAATCTCTAAATGCCACCAGACAATTAGGGCAATTTTGATGTCTTTTGTAGAGTAAAGTAATTAAAATTATTACTGCCACTTTTGTAATAAACTCGTGTGACTTTAAAAGTCTGCTCCTGTTCTCTTTCATGGTACAGGCATCACACAATCTGTAATTGTGCTATTAAGGAAAAGAGAGCTAATCTTTTTGCATTTGAAGTAAGCCTTCATCATCAGCCCAACAAAGCCAGACAGATCAAAAAAGAACCAGAGAGAGCATTTAAGGAAATTAGTACAAGTGTCAGTTAAAAGGTAAAAATTAATGCACTTATTATTGAAATATGGTTGAAACCTACGTTCTTTTCATTTCTTTGATATCGTGAAGGCATAAAACATTCAATTAACTTTCCATTGTGTTTGGGGGAGAAAAGGCAGAGGATTGTCAGCGGAGTGTTAGGGGTGTAGGTGGTGCTCGGTGAAAAATAGACTCGGATGAGCAGAAGAGAGACCCAGACCACGTGTTCAAGGCCAGGCAGGGAGATGGAGCCGCTTCGGCCCTTCCGAGTCCACCCGGTTTAAGATTTCAGGCGGGCTTTGGACTCTGCCGCCCTGTGTAGCCTGGAAATTTAAAAATTGACACGTGAATATCTTTACTTAAAAATCACAGGCAATGGACAAGCACAGTTGTCTCGAGGCTTTGCGAGTGGACTCCTTCCTCCTGTAATGATGCAGTATGAGCCCGGTGACAACGATGCATGGAGGAAAGACTGGAAAGAGAAGCGACTGTGGGTTTTTGGCGATGGATGAACGATCCTCATATAGGGACGTGATTACCTGCTTGTTAAATGTGAAAATGCCACACCCAATTTTCAGCACCCAGGAGACAATCAATCGATTTAATAATAATAATAACAATAATAATAATTTATTATTATTTATTATTGTTATTATTATTATTATTATATTTACCTTGGCTCTATCCCTTCACAATCCCTTTATATAAAAAGGACACATCAATTAATATTATTTAATATCAGTGCCTAGAAAGATCCATACTTGCGGTAACTCTTTTATGCCGAGTTTATATTAACTCTCCTTCCTCAGCACTGCTTTTCAAGGCCACACGTTTTGTTTTGCTTTGAAATTCTTGCGAGTTTATTCAGTAAGGTAGATTTATAAGGCTACTCGCAGAACATCAAAACTCCTTCGCGGAACAATCAGTATTTGACAATTGCAATTCAAGAAAATTTTAAATTGTATAATGAATCAATCTTCCTAAATTGTATGCATGTCAAATTGTGATCAGCTTGCTGTGAAAATGTTCGGTAAGAGAAGGCCTAATGTTTAAAGTGAAAATTACCGGGATCACACACACTAATTTGTCTCTATCATTAATGAAACATTGTTTTATTGCCCTGAGAAAAAAAAAAAGACTCTTGCACATATTATCAAAAAAAAATTTTAATAGAGAAATACGCTGGGGATGGTTTTATACCGTAGCCCACCAGATGCAGGCTACGGTTTGCACCCCTCAGCCTTAGCCCAGTGCTGGGCACATCAGAGGCGACTAAATATTTTAAATGAAAGGAAATGGATACATTTCCTAAAAATCAGGATGTAGCTTATTATTTTTGGAGGAGGATTGGTTTCAAGCTGTGCAGGTCATCCTTGGATTCATAACGTCTACCAGGGGAGGGGGATGCAGCCTCCTTTTGTTACCAGGGATGATTTTGAGTTTAGAAAAGGCAAGTTCTATAAGGCAAGCCCCCTTTCTACTCCAAATGAAGTTTGGGAGGTTCCAGAATGCACCTCCGAGGAAGAATCCTTTGTAATTCCTGTGCTCCTTTCTAGCCAACTCTGCCCCAGCACTTAAGGAAAATAACTCAGTTATAAAATTTCGAATCGCTGCCGTTGTGATTATTATTCTTATTAATATGCATCTGACGGAAGTTGGTGCCAACATGACAGATTTATGCTTTTGCAAAGGTAATGCATCAAAGTAAGAAGGTAAAAACCGCTCTTACCCTAAAACTTAAAAGTGATAGACTGCTCAGGTTGCTTTTTGGGTTTTTTTCCCCCATGTGCAGATGGCTGTTAATGCTGTCTTTCACTGAAACACAGGAGGCAAGTCATCGGGAATACAAAACTAGCCGTGGAAAGAAAGCTTGCATGGCTCTCTTTGAAATTTTTCTGATTCAAGGTCTGTTCTGAAAGATGGGGCCATAAGGGTGAAGGGTCATAGGGGTGAAGGGGCAGAACTCTCATTAACAGAGTGAGAGGATGAAGAGACGCTAAAAATAGCACCCCTAGTCACACACCTGCCTTCTCTGCATATAGACTCTAAACAAAATCTAGGGAGAACCTAGATTCTGAGGACAGTGGGCGAATGAGGGAAGCCCACGGTAGGCCGAGAACAAATCCTGAACGTACGAATCTCTCAGGTGTTTCAGGAGCTGTCTGCTCTGGTGGGCCCTGTTCCACCTGCTATTTCACTGGGTCCTTAATCCAATCCGGTGAGGATGGCTCAATGGGCAATTTTCAATTCCCAATTTAGAGATGAAGGGCCTGGGGCTCAGGAGAGAGCATACCCAAGGTCATGGTCAGTGTGGGGCGATGCTGTTTCTCATTGGCATTCGACATCCTGAACATGCATAAGGCACTTCTGGAAGCTGCATCAGGGCATGGAGCACTCAATCTCTTAGTCAACCTGAGCATCAACTCCCTAAATTGTTCATTTATGGTCTGAAGGAGAAGTCCGGTTCCCTGAAGAACTTCCTCCTGCCCTACTCCCTGGGTGGGACCAACAGCAGCATTTTATTTTACAAGTAAGGCTCAGAATTTTGGCAGTGGAAGGAAATGAGATTTCTAGTTTTCGAGACCCTAGGTAGCAGCTAGCCTGAGATGGGACTGAAATCAGGTCTCTAGACCCCACTAAAGCATCACAAATTAATGCAACCACAAAAACGGGTAAAGTGCTTTATCATCCCTAGCACCAGGCTGCATTTTTTTCAACCTTGCAAAAGAGCCTTTTTGAAGGATTCACTTTGGAATTCGACCTACAAAGACTCAGAGTGAAACTAATCCAGGATCTAATCTAGGGCTTTGCCCTTTAGCAGCTCTGGGGCTTGGCAAAGTCACTTGACCTCTCTTTGCCTCAGTTTCCTCTTCTCTGAGCTGGGGGTTCACACAAGTTCTCCCTCACAGGGTTATGATGGGAATTAGATGTCAATGTGTAAAGATCGAGTGAACACAAAGCACGTGCCCAGTCGATGCTGGCCATCCTCTTCATCTTCATCATCGTCATGCCTCTGTGACTCTAGGCAGGGCAGATTTTTATTCCCCCACTTCACAGGTCAGGAAAATGAAGGTAAGTGTCCCACTCAGAGTAACTCAAGAGAGTAAGAGGCTAGGCTAGGCCTATATGTTTTAACTTATAGTCTAACTTAACTTATAATTCTTTCATCAAAAAAAGGGATTGACATGCTACGTGTCAGTGGGTGGGTGGGTCCAAACAGTCTCGAGTGTAGAAGAAAGTCACGGGCAAACCAATAGTGATGATAACAAAGTGCCTGGGCATTTCGGTTTCACTCAGCCCTTTCCTGTTAAAGAAGAATTAGGACTATTTCTTTCTCTCTTTAAAAATTCAAGGCTGCACATGTGACGAAGATCAGAAAAGCCAAGTCGTAAAGTCATGCACGTTTTTGTGGCCAGTGTGGGAGGCAAAAGCCAGACGAAGAACCACTGCTTGGAGTTGGTCTGTAATCATTCGGGCTGTGTGACAAGCTCCATGGCCACAAGAGAACTGCAGACAATGCACGATTGCTGTGGGACAGAGCGTACAGGGAGACAAGTGGACCCAGCGGCGCACTGCGAGCAGAGCAGACGGGTCTCTGTGGGTGATGCTGGCGTCCTAGGACTAGGAGGTGTGCATCCCCCCACTCACTAACCAGGGCATCAGAGCACGTGAGCCTATTTCCACTGCTTCACAAGGACCCCCAGGAAATCAAAAGTCAAGCAGCCGAGGGAGGCAGAATTTCTGTCTGCGAGGCAACTCAGGATACTAATCCAAGCAAGACTACCCTCTTCCACCCTTCCAGCCTCCACTTGTGCTCAGAAAAACGTGTTAACGCCGACTTCAGGCTTGAGGTCAGGACCCACGGGTCCACCTCTGGGCCTCTTACACCTGCCTGCTGTGTGACCCTGTCTGGGTCTCAGTTTCTCCTTCTGTCAAATGGAAGAGCAGGGCATCCTGCCTGGCACAACAGGTGAGTCTGCCGCACGCAGATGCTTTCAAGGCCTGTTGGGCACACAGGACCATTTTCCCTTTGACTGTGCTTATACATGTTCATAATTAGGATAAGGCGGTTGCTCGGGTGTCCTTGTCCCAAAGACCCTCCCTCTTTACATCTGTCAGTGAAATATCAGGCCTTTGCAAAGTCCAGGAATTGTTGGCGGGGTTTTGTCCCTGTCTGAAAAAAAGGCCAACCTGCAGACAAATCAAGCTGCCCAGTGTTTGATTGCTCGAAGGTCACGAAGGTCAAAGGCTGCTAAGGATTGAGCTTGCACCCAGATCCCCTCCTGACTCGCTGTGGACTCTATTGCTGCTTTCTGTGCCTCAGTTTCTTTACCAGAAAATGGAGTAAATAGCACCTAGCCTTTAAGCATGGGTGTGAGGCCACTCGTAACCTACAGTGTCTATCTAGGTAAGGCATGGAACCTAATGACTGCTAGGAACTGATCTGATCATTAGGAATTATACTTAGAAGCAGGTTGAGAAAAGCAGACTTTCTTTCCTACCTACCATGTGCTCGGTAAGTGGTCGTGCGGTGAGTAAACTCAGAGAGGAATGTTTGCAGGGGCGAAGTCCAATTACAGTGCTTCCCGGTCCAGACCCTCTAACTCACGTCACGTTCGGATTGTTAAATTCATTAAAAAAGCACTAGGCACCATTCAAGTGGAGGGGATGTGTATATTTGTCACACGTTCAGTTTACACAAATTAGTAGCTTGCATTCTTTCCTTGGGCTGCCATTGAGCCTGCGAGGCAGGCCAGGTGAACGTCACTAGTAGCGACACCACATTATCTTTGTCTATTATTTCCATGTCTCTATCTGTTCCCTATCCACATTCATCTCCTTTCCATATCGATGCCTGTGTCCATATCGACACCTTTTTCTGATATCTATAGTCACAGCCATACTTTATGTCTCTATTTCTATCTGTATCTATCTCTATCTTTATCTTTTTCCATATCCATATGAGGAAACCAAGTTTTCAGCGAGATTCAGCAACCAGACACAGGTCACCCAACTGAGAGTTGGCATAGGACTCCCCCAGTCTTTGGGCTCCAATCCCTGCTCTTTGCCACGTCTCCCAATGCCACTTCTCAAATAAATGAGATTTTTAAAAAGGAAATTGAAATACAAGAAAAAGAAAAAAAAAGAAGAAAGATTAAAAGGGAGAAAGGAAAGAAGAAAGGGAGGAAAGAAGAAAGGGAGGAAGGAAGGAAGGAAGGAAGGAAGAAAGGAAGGAAGGAAGGAAGGAGGGAAAGAAGGAAGGAAGAAAGGAAGAAAACCCATTGTAATTTCTTTATTTTTTTTCCATAAAGTACAACATGTGGCCTAAACCTCTGTAATCTCCATTTCCTTTCACTTCGTCTTTTTGGTGTGGGGTAGGCAGGGAAATGAACTTCGAAATGACTGGTCACTGTACAGTTACGTGTCACCTTCTGTGGTTCGTCTCATATATTGTACCGCTTAGCATTCTCAGAAAGATTTTTTAAAATGAGGAAATACAATAGGATTATGTTTTGAGGGTGGGATTGGGTAATTCATATTGTGAATAAACATTAATATGAAGATTATCCAGGAAATTTACTGTATTATGCGGAATTAACCAGATACATTTTAGAAGACGCTCCCGCTTAAATTTCTTTTATCTTCTTTTTTTCTTCACTCACAGCTTTTATAACAGGATATAGAAAAATAAAGGTTTAAATAGCCAGGATGATTAAGATTACATCCGTTTTGCATCTGTTTGAGAGACAGACAGCAAATCCCTAATTTTAAAATAAATTGTCAAATATTTTAAGAAGTTGGATTGAAGATTGAACTTTATTCTCCCAAAATTTTAAGAATTGACTTGCTATGAATAACTTGGCAGGATTTTTTTTTTTTTTTACTTTTGTAATGGATTAACCTGATTTAAACACAAGGTTTTGTTCTTTTGTTCATAAAAGCT
The DNA here is from genome assembly GCA_030015415.1 of Cynopterus sphinx. Taxonomy (NCBI): domain Eukaryota; kingdom Metazoa; phylum Chordata; class Mammalia; order Chiroptera; family Pteropodidae; genus Cynopterus; species Cynopterus sphinx. The sequence goes on from CM057384.1 coordinate 140,008,583, forward strand.
TACATATCAGCATCATTTTACAATGGTAATTTTTAGGTTCAGGTTCCAAGCTCTCTTACACCCTATTTTTACCTCCAAACCTCACATCTACAGAAGGAAGAAGATGTAAGTATTTGAATTTTAAGATCGAGAAATAATGTTCTAAGGAATATATTTTAAGAAGACCTTCTAGGCTGCAGGTTTGAAAAACATCAGCTGTTTCTCTGTGTGTGTTTTTTTAATTTTTTATGCCCATCTTCTAAATCTATTTTTGGTCTCCTGAATTTAGTACAGGTTGCTTAAAAAAAATCAAAAAGCAAATATAAAATTTACCTGGAATCTGCTTTTGAACTCGCATTATGTCATATTATAATTTTGTTTTCTGTTGTTGTTTTTAAATGTCTGAGGGATTTACGTGTCTCGTGTTTTTGGTTTCCAGCATGGCAAAGGAATGCCTTTCTCACACATTCATTTTACCCTTTTCTTGTTTCCTCGTCACTACCTTGTCTGCAGAATTATCCAAACCACACTGCTGTACAAGGAGAAAACTATGAACCCTTAAGCATGTTTTTATTTTTGGTAAGAAGTAAAACTTTACTGTTTCCAAAGTCCATTTTCCCCCCTTAGAAAGAAACAGCTGAGCCAGGATGTTATCTCCCTTGTTTTTTTTTTTTTTTTTTTTTTAATCATTTATTGAAAACTCCAGTTTCTTTGCTGCGGATTCTAATTTATTTTGCAATTCCCGCAGTGCACTGTAAACAGCATGTAAAGTTTGGAAGCATAATTAACAGCTACAGGATAATGGCAGGCCAAGTTTTTAAAGACGGTTAAGTTTGCCTCCAAGAAAATGCACGGGCTTCCTTGCAGGAAGCTGTGAACTTGTACCTCTTAAAGCAATAAAACGATACAGGACTGTGGCTCTGCTGTGGGCTCCAGGACCAATACACCTGCCGCTTAACCCTTGTCAGTCTAAGATGCTTCTTGCAGGAGCCCTGCTCTGGAGCAAGAAAAAAAATAATAAATAAAGGAAAAAAAAAAAAAGAAAATCTCCATGACATCTAATCAGAGGTTCATAAAATTCACTTTTAAATCCTACAACTAGGGGTAGTGGGGTCGGCTGTTTGGAATGAACCACAGGAAACTGGAACCAACCCAAGCCCAACTATGGGAGAACTGAGGGAATTTCTTTGACCCGAAGGGAAGGGCAGGAGGTGGGCAGCACTTCCCAGTTCTGCCACTTCCTAGCAGGAGAGCTGACTGTGGCTCCTTTCTCTCTCTTGGCTTCGGTGTTCTCACCTGTAGAATGGACTGAGAATAAGAGCATCCTGCAAGCACCGTGCTTTATGTCCTGTGCCCGCAACGCCCCGTGTGGCCTAGCCATCACCGCAGCTGACTTGGGCAAGACTGTCCTCCTTCTGTGCCTCGGTTTGCCTGTTTCAAGGAAAGAGTTGAATTCTGGCCAGAATGGGTAGAAAGGAGATCATTGAGACTGCCGGTTGTTCCAGGCCTCACATTCACCCAAGGTCTGAATTTAGACCTCTGGTCATCTCACCAAGCGGGGTTGCACCATGACCCCAAAGTGAAAGGGGCCAGCGCAGGGTGCCCTGTGCCTCACAGTACAGTCACCAACATTTCCTCACAGTGAAGCTTTTAATTATTTCATCGGCTGGACGATTTTATCCCATTGTGCTATGTGTGTTATTTACCGGTTGGCATTCTCTCATTTAAAATAAAGAAATCCAGAAACCCTCAAAAAAAGAGGGAGCTCTTACAGTGCTATGAATCTATTTGTGACGCACAGTGGGGTTTATAGGTCACTTCAGTCATCAGCTCACTCCAGCTCTGAACGAAATGCTCAGGAACAGCTGGAGGGGCCAGCCCGGCTGGGGAAGGGGACAGTGGCCCCTGGCCCCGGAAAGGGGACGGGAAAGGGGACCCGTGGCAGCCGGCTTTCGGCTTTGGGGGCCAGTGCCTGCAGCCCCCTGTTGCTGCGGTGCCGAGGGTGCTACAGGCCGGGGTGGCGACGAGGCCCCGTAAAGGAGGCAAAGCCTCTGGCTCGCTCGGAGTTCTGGTCTCACTTCGTGGGGGGTGCGGGACTGATCCGCGACAGTAACCACAGCAGCAAGAATAACAGTAACAATAGCAACAAGCAGCAGCCGAGGGCGGCGGGCCGGGGGCGCAGGGGGCCGGGGGGGGGGTGCTCCCCGGGGCACCCTGCAGCGTCCGCGTCGCCGGACGTCATCGTCGGGCGGGGGCGGGGGTGGCGCGCTCTCCCCGGGGTGCCAAACTGTCCCCGCGCCGCCGCCCTGCGCTGTCTCGGTTTCGGGGGGCCTTTCTGGGGCTCTGAAAGGGAAGCAGGGGGAGCGGTGACCCCCTTAGGCCTGGCCCCACGGACGCCAGGGCGTCCGCATCACCCCTCGCGGGGGGGTTTGGAAACGCAGACCTGAGCCGAGGCGCCCTGCGGGGTGGGGGTGGCACCCGAGGCGGGGGTGGCATCCGAGGCGGGGGTTGCATCCGAGGCGGGGGTGACGACCTCCGAGTGAGCACGCGGGGCGGCGTGGGGACAGAAGCCGGGGAAGCGCCCCGCGCGCGCTTCGAAATCTGCCCGGATTGTAAACTTTCCACGTAACGTTTTTCCCCTTTTCTCTCCTTTCCAAAGAGCAGCCTGATGGGAAAGACCCGGTTCCCTCTGCCGTGCCGGATCCTGGTCTGCAGACCCGGGCTGCGGCAGGTGGGGGTCGGGGTCCCTGCCACCCGGGGTCCCTGCGGGCGCGCAGCGGCGCCCAAGGGCGCGGGGTCCCTTGCCCCCTGCAGAGCGAGGCCTTGGATGCTCTCGCGGGTTCGGCCGAATCCGAATCCGGTGTCTGCTCGCACCCTCCTGGGTTTGCTCCCTGAACCTGCGCCTTGCGCTCCCCCCATCTCCCCCCATCTCACCCGATCTCCCCGGATCTCGGGCCCCCAGCCAAGCCAGCGCTCGCGGTCAAGATCGGGGACGCGGTTGGGGACGCGGCCGGGGACCGCAGGGGACCGGGGCCCCAGATAAGATCCGCGGAGCCTCCGCCTCTGCTCATCTGGATAGGGACAGGGTTCACTCCTCCGTGTGTCTAAACCCGGGGTGGGGGGGGGGCGTGGGTGGGGATGGGGGCGCATCCTTGCCCCTGCTGCCTTGCTCTGGAGAACATCCCTTGGGGAGGAAAGCCAGTGAGTGCCTTGGGTCCCACACCTCAGCATGTCTTTGTTGGCTTGTTTCTGTCTCGTGGGATATATACAGATACAGATATCTAGCCTCACAGGGTCCCAGCAGTCTCCTGTGATTCCAGTCCTTCCCACTGTCTGCGGCGTCCCCTTGTCCCCAAGACCAGGCATCACAGCCAAGCGGGCGGTGGGCCCTCCCCATCCTTATAGGATGCAGGGTGCTGGGAGCTTGAAGGGTCTCACTTCTCCTACAGCCCCCAGCACCACCGCCGCTGTCTCCGCAGGACCATCTCACCCCCACCTCCCACCCACCACCCCCAAAGCAGTAACTAGAAGCTGACCCTCCCCCAGTCAAAAATCCTGCAGCCGTAGTCTCTGCCATGTGACTTTTTTTAGGCAGAGTCTTTAGCTTTTCTTGTTCCAGTTTCCTTTTCTATGACATTGAGAAAAAACAATGATACACACTTGCCTTGGCTGTGGAGTTGTTGTCAGGGGGTGCCAGGCTGTCATGTCTTTATTTATAAGCACTTCCCTGACTCCAAGTCATCCTATTTTAGGTGGTGGAGGGAGAGGCTGCTGTGAAGAAGTTAGGTGCCCAATAAGGAGGGGAGGGTGAAAGAACCTCACGATGAGCCTAAATCAGATTAAAAAGGAAAAGCTGAAACCCGGGGTGCCTGCCTGGCAGAGGGGGGCTGTTTGCTGTTCAGTCTGTTCTCCGAAGCGTTTTAACTCTGCTCTGTTTTTGGCAGAAGCTACTTTCTGTGAGGAAGTCTGAGGCCTTGGCAGCTTCGTGGAGCCATTTAGTGGAGCGGGGGGCACTTCCTCAGACCTCGACTCCCTAAGAAGAGCAGAGTGGCAGGCCCACCTGCAGCTGTTGGCCAGCTCAGCCACCTCAAGAAGGTGACTGCTCCTCTTCTGTCTCCAAAGCAGGGTTGATGGCACCTGTATCCTGTGCTGGAAGCATCAGACCCAAGAATCACAGGGGATACTGATGGACCTAGGCACACTGCCACTTTGCAAGCACAGAGCCACAGGCATGGCTACGTGGATGATGTCCTAAAGGTAGGTATCATTGATACGGCCATTTGACCTAAGGGAAACTGAGGCAGAGGCTGGTGATGGAGCTGGGGTCCCACCCAGGCTTTCAGAACCCAGAGCCCACACCTGGAACCTCTTGGGCACGATGCCTGGCACGCAGCCCATGCCAGAGGAGGGGCATCCTGTCCTCAGGAAGCCCGCATGTGGCAGCCCCACGGCTGCCCATTTCCTTCCATGACTTGGATTTTGAGGTTGGTGGGGGTCGTCTGTGGTGCTCCTCACCAGGAGCACTTTCATTAGAGCTGAAGTCTTCCAAGCCTGCGTCTCTCACTTTAAAACTCTTTGGGGGTAATGAATATGGATGGATGGCCGTGTCCTATGAATATGGAGGAGCCGGCGGGGGCGGCTGGCGGATGGATCACTATTTAACATTAACCGCTGGTAACCTTTCCCCTGCCTGCCTTCCCCCGCACATTTATCTGGAGAGGGGTCAGCCCCGGCCGCTTTTCTGCACAATATGATTAGTCACTTCTTGCCATACGCGCTCACCCCTGGACCTTATTTGCCATCTTCTATAATTATTAGAAGAATCTTCTAATTTTATTTGAAATTCCGAGTTGACGCTTATGTCAAAGTGCCGTGACACGGCGTTGTGTTTCATTTCTCTTTTGTTAGCCTCGTGTGAGCTCCCGAAGAATGATCATACTCAACGGAGGCGTCGCCCTGTTCTCCTGCCACAGTTACCTGTTGGGGCCCTTTATCAGGGCCTGGAGCATTCATTGGCAAGTGTGCCACCTGTGCCAGGCGTGGCCTCCTCAGGTACGAGGGAGGGGGTGGCCAGGGGTTGTCACAGCTCTCTTTTTGCACTTGCCATTCCCTCTGTCTGGAAGTCTCAGCTCCAGGCCTTCTCTTTGGGGCCATCCCTGACCTCCAGGCCCTGGCTGCCTGTCCTATGCGCCTCGCCCCTCGTGCCTCTCTCTGTCTCCGCCTCTCCCCACCACCCTATTTTCCTGCCGCTGGTAAATACTGGTTGTCTGGCGTGTGTGGTTATAAATAGGATCTCTGCAGCCAGACTTCCCTCCCTCCCTCCCTAAGGCACGCGATCTCGTGTGTATAATGGGGTAATAGTATCGCCTGGCTCGAATTGATAGGATTAAATGAGATAGGTTACTCCAAAGGCCGGCTTGCAGCAGGCCTTGGGTACCTGGTCAACGTCGCTGCCACCCTGGCTCTTAGGAGCTGTGAGCTTCTCAGGGGCCGTGACAAAGGCCTTTGTATTTACTCCCGTTTCCTTGGCACATAGTGGGGCCTCTATGCCCCCTTCTCCCACAAGCTGAGGACAGCCCTCTCCATGTCCTCTGGCGCTCTGCTCAGCCTGCCTTGATGACCCCCTTCACCTGCGATTTTACTTTGATTCGGGGGGTTTGCCCCCTGACTGTGAGCCCTTTTTCGTTCCCGTTCACGTGGCTGAACTTGCAGACCTGTTGTCTGTTTCCTCCTTGTCTGGGGGAAAGAAGGGAGAGAAGGAGGGATGGGGATTGAGTAAGGAGGGAGGTAGAAAGGGAGAGAGGGTAAGAGACTTCTTCCCATTTCGTCAGGTGAGCTAGAAATGACAGGTTTTATAGTTCCAGAGAAGGAAAAGGTTATTTTAACTGGACAGCGGAGGGGCCTGAGCTTGACTCTGACTGCTAGAGAGAGGCAACGCGAGTTAAAAAAGACCCGGGGAACTGGAGGAGTCACGATTTTGTTTTCATAAAAAGACATCTGTGTGTTTTTCGGTTCTGTGCCCACCCCGATTTAAGCAGTGATTGTTAAAAAAAATAAAATAAAACTAAAAAAAAATAAAGAAGGAAATGCGTGTAGTTCACGCACAATATCCAAGTATTTACTTTTTAAGCAACTTCTTCCAGAAACAATGGCTCTTTGTTTTCACAAATCACATATTGCTAATATCAAATAGCATTCTGAAAGGAGCCTTCAGCATGGCGTGAAAAAGGAACGCATTGCCGTGGATTAGAAACGGGAAAAGAATTCTTTTACATTCTTTACGAGCGACGTGAGGCTGTAACCCTTTGATAGGGGAGCACGTAAGCTGAATTTGCTTTGATCCGGGCATGTGACATTGCAAAAACTCGAAGCATTGTTCCCTGACAAGGTCTGAGGCCCAGGATTTCGAAAGGCCCGGGGCACGGGGATGGCTGAATTACTGCCGTCGACACCGAGGTTACCCAGATGGATAAGGAGGGCTCATTCACTAACAACCCGAATGGCAGATGGAATGACGACGGCATTCATCACCCGTCAGGGCGTTTATTAGGCACCCACAGGTACTTGGCAGTGCGTGGCATGTCGCACGAAGTCAGACAGCGCAGCCCCATTCATCCACGAGCCTGCCATTGTGTGCCTCCTTTGTTGGGAGCGCAACTTCTCCGCGTGTCATGGGTGCCTGAAAGACACTTCTTGTCACTATGTATGCTGTCTGGGTCTCTGATTTTCGGGGGTGGAGGGGTGGGCAGGTCTTTTTTTTTTTTTTTTTTGGCTGATGCTTTTCATTGTAGTACACAGAGTGCGATCCCACCCTCCGGGCTGTTGTCTCGGCCGTGGGTGAGCTTGCAGGTGTCGGTGACCCTCGTCTGTGTCCACAGCATCCGCGGGATGGGTGGCTTCTCAGGGGAGGTCACTGGGCTATGCCTCCCAGTGCCCACAGGGCTGCGGCGGCCCCTGTGGTGTGACCCTGACTCTCCGGTGTATGCTGCTCATTCTGGTCTAGACTCCGAGCAGGTGAGGGTGGGGGAAAGGGCCCCCTGCTGGAGCACTCAGCACTGTCCCTGTCACGCCAGGACTCAGCAGTGTCCTGGCTGACCCAACGAGGCAACGGAGGAGGCCACACAGCGCTAGGAGGCCAGCCAGTGGCCGATCTGACCGACTATTTGTTAAACTCGACTCCTGTCGTGTTTTCTGCTGGACACGTGGACACTTTGCCGGGTGCCAAATCGCCTGTTGGTGCCATGTGAAATGCTGCTAACTCTGGAAGTTAAAAGTTGACTCCAGGGAAATTGAAAATGGGAGGGTGGGCGAAGCGCTCTGGCCTTTCTCCTTGGAGGGTGGTGTCAGCCGACATTCAGTGGCCCAGTGACCTTGGGGGGAGGGGCGGGGAGCTCCTACTACAGCCAGTGGCAGAAAGAAATGCATCCAGTCCATGATTTTTAAAAATATTATGATTGGAGGAACAAAAGTCCATGCTGAGCTTTCATTTCATCTCATACTCTTAAGTTTTGTAGAAGATTTTCATATAAAAATCAATTTATAGAACATTTTGTATGTTTTGAAACTGTTGTCGATATCTCGTCGTTTTCCCCAGATATACGTCAGGTGAGGAGCTGAATGATATGCACCTGTAGGTATTTTTGAGGTAACATTTGTTCTTCTAGGTCAGCTCGTGGGATCTTGGTGGGGCGGTGAGAACTGGTAACGGCAGGTTTCCTGTATCACCTTGGCCAGCAGGGAGCTCAGAAACACCCGTAGCCACTTAACAAGGGCGCATCCTGGCACATTGCTTTGTCCTAACAGCCGGATCTTGATACTCTCATTTAATTTTTTAATTTTTTTTTGGACGAGGCATCCCTTGGTCGACCTCACAGATTGCAAGGACCTTGTCCGCTTATAATCCCTTATTTTTTTTGTTTTTTACTCCTTCTGCACCTGGTCTTCCTAGGGGGTCTCCCATCCAAGGACTAACCTGGCCCGACCCTGTTTAGCTTGTGAGATCAGACGGGCTTGGGCTTGCTCAGGGTGGCCTGGCCACAGACTACTCTCACTGTTCCATGTGTGTATTTCTCTTATTAACAACTTCAAATCCTTTGGAAAATTATGTGTATTATGTATATCAGTGTGAACTGTGCGTAGGGTGTGGTTATGCGTGTGCGCACAGACATTATACACCTCTGCATACGTGCACGTATACGTACACACACACACGCACGTATAAACACACGTGCACATGCATATGCACGAATCGTTCGTAAATCCACGTTTATGGAGCATCTGCTGGTCGCCAGGCGCGACCTGGTGCACTGAGACGTCTGAACGTAATCCTGGGTTTGCTCTGCCTTTCCCGGGCTCCCCTTCTGAAGCAGCCGGACCCCGGTGGTGACGTAAGGCGCTTGTGGGCTCTCTGAACTGAGGGTGGGCAGGGCTCTTGGAACTGCTGTTTCTTAAACTCTGCCCTTTCCTTCGTCTCCAGCATCCAGTCTATCAGCCCCTTCCATGCCGGCCCCAGCCAGCATCATTAACTCACACCTCGGTGGTACCAACTGCTTTCCACCCGGAGTCCCTTCTTCAGTTCTTCTTTAGGTTTGTCTGGTTATTTCCCCTAGGACTTAGTTTGCATCCCTTAGGCTTCCTACCGTGGCCCCTCCGCCCGGACAGCCACAGTGGCGGTTAACCCCGTGGATGCTGACTCTAGTTAGGCCTTGCTCGGCAGGCGTTAGCTCATTTAAACCCCATGGCAGAGGCTATGGAGTTGCACGGTTACAATCCCCACGTCACGGTGAGAGAAGTGATGCTCAGGGGGCTGAACCGCTCCCCCGGGACTGTGTCGGCTGCTCTGGGGCCCTTGGACTCCACGTTTGTGGTGTCACTTCTGACGTTGGACCTCCTCGTCCGGCCACGTGGCTTTCGGTCTCCTGATCCTCAGTCCTGAGTGTGAGCTTGTTCCCGTGCCTCTGCTGTATTTTCCTCCCAGGAAAGGGTCTCACCCACCTCCCTCAGTCACTCTGGGCCCATCTTCTCGGTCCTTGCGGGCAGGACGTGAGGCCGTTGGCAGGGCGGCATTCATGGGCTCACGTCACGTAGTCCCATGGAAGCTGGGCCCCACTGGGAGTTCTGTGTTTCCATCCTGGGTACCAGATGTCTCTGAGGGGCAGGGACGTCCTGGGGCGGGTTCAGAGGAGGGGACTGAGTGGGCTGACCTAGTCCTCAGTGGTGGTGAAGAAGAGGAGCAGAGACGGACGCCTCCCCAGGCTGCTTCCTGTCCCTCCATGGGGTCTTGGCTCCAGGCTGCCCGGCGTCCTCCCCACCCCACTCCTGCAGCATTCCCTGGGAGCCAGCCCTGCCGTCTGGGTCTTAAATGTTAGGTGCTGTCTGGCTGCAAGCAGCAGCAGCCCACTCGAGCTGGTCGAAGCATCCTGGCACTTTGGTTCACGCGTTATTGTCTCAGACACAGAGGCGGGCACTAATGCGGGCTCCTTCCTGCCGCTGTGAGCATCACGCTGTGCGTGGGACACACCGGGGAGTAAAAGAGTCCCCTCTTGCCCAGAACCTACCTTCCTAAGCAGGAGGAGACAATAAATGGGAAACATAATAAAAATGAAATGCTGGAGTATGTTAAAAAAAGAAAACAAGGGAAATCAGAGCAGGGTGAGGGGTGGAGAAGGCTGAGGGATGGGGTTCTGGGAGGGCCAGACAGCAGGCGGGAGGGTGAATGATGCAGGATCACACCTTAGTGAGAAGGGAGCAGAGGTGTAAAGGGCTGTGGTCATGGGCGGGAGCCCAGGGACTGTGGGGAGAGGAACATTCTAGAAGGCGTCGGGAGAGTGCCTGGAGTGTCTGAGGAGCAGCAAGGAAGCCGGTAGAGCTGGAGCCGGACATTTCATTCTTCCTCAGTCGTGGAAGAAATCTTCTCAGCGAGCACTTCGGCTCCGTGCGGCCTTGTCCTGCAGTTCTGAGAGGTCAGGCCTAAAGCAAAAGCTGCATTTTTCACCTTGAACTCTTCTATTTTTCAAGGGGAGGGGGGCCCATCGAGGTTCTGGCCGTGTGTGTTCCGATGGATGATTTTTCTTCCTTTTTTCTTTTTCTTTCTTTTTTTCTTTTCTTTTCTTTCTTTTTTCCCCTTTTTTTCTTTTTTTCTGAAAAAGCCTAGCCCGGGGGAGCTGCTCCTGTTTGTAGATAAATTTCAAAAAACATCGTCTTCCAGATGCTGTGTCTCCACAGCCCGTTTTGGGTGGCTGACATTTAAAATCCTGGAAACGAAACCTCCAGTGTCTTGTATCTCTTCGGAAATGATGAATTTCAAATGAACCCGAGTTAATGTAGTGCTTGTGAAGGGCGCCAGACAAAGCGTGTTCAAAACTGTAGACTCTCGGCAAAACAGGTCCAGCAGGGCCACCCTCGGCAGATGGCTCTGGCCTGCCGGGCTCGCCGCGGACCAGACGCCACCTCCCAGCGGAGAAGGTGACTTCTCTTTGCTTCCCCTTCACCGTCTCGCCCGTGGGTGACCATGCTATTTCCAGCAAGTTGCCTTACCTCGTGCGAGTTAGTACTTGGACCTAATCAGATTTCTCTTTTAATTGTGATGTTTGGTGTCAGGCAGGTGCATCCAGGGACACTGAGAGGATACGGTCCGGCCTCTGGCCTCGGAGCCGCTTCTCGTCTGGCCACGCATGCCCTTGACTAAGAGTTTGCTGTCGTCTGGCAGTGACGTTGATCGATAGTGATTTTAAGTATTGACACACAGGGGGCTGGAGCGTGCTTTGGGGCGGAGACTGGCCTGCGAATCGTAGGGTGTTTAACCACATCCCTGGGCCTTTTCCTACTAGATGCCGGTGGCACCTCCTCTGCTTGCAACAACCGAAGCGTCTCCAGACTTTCCCAGGTGTCTCCTGGGTGAGGACATTGCCCTAGGCCATCAGGCACCAATATCTGCATGATCGTGATCAGCCCCTGTCTTTAAAAAGGGGTTTCACCAACACAGGACCTTTGATCAAATCAGACATGAGCCGGACAGGGCTGACGCTCGATAACGATGAAGACAGGAAACAAACAAACGAACAACAAACAAAAACAATGAAGACAGCAACGCACACCTCTTGTCTCCTTATGAAAGATTCAGTTTATGCTCATTTTAGAAAAGTTGGGAGCAGAACAAAATCATAAAATTACACTGAAATTCGTCTGTGTGCTCACCAAACTGCTGTTAATGTGGTCCTTTTCAGCTCACATCCGGGCGAGCAGCGACAGGTGTACCTTTGTGACGAAATTAAGACGGTGCTTTCGGGGCTGTGTCCTAATCTGGTTCTTCGCTGTGTGTATCGTGATCAAGGTTCCTGCCGTCGCGTATTCTTACCTGCGATCCTGCAAGCCGCGTGGTGTCGCCTCACGGAGGTGGAGTGGTCTCCTGTTATTGGCATTTAGGTTATTTCCAGTTTTTCTCTGTAAACACTGCTTTGATTATTCCTTTTTCGCACTTAAAAGCACTGACACAGACTGGGATGTAGGATGTGGATTCTGGTCAGGGGTGAAGGGGTGAGCGGGAGGCTTGACATGAGAGTGACCTCAGGGGTTCAAGCTTTGGTCACCTGTTAGGATGTAAATGGCTCCAGTGACCGAGGTGGGACGGAAGAAAGATGATGAGTGTTGTGGTGAGACGACTGGAGATATCCTGCGGCTAAGAAACGGGGGGTCCAGGCTTCCCAGGCCCATGATCTTCCATGAGGTGAGAGAGAAGCCTTTAGCATAGCACTGTCCAACGGAAGCCTCGTGTGTCAGTTTTAGATTTCTAGTCGCCACAGTGACAAGAAAAGTGAAAAGAAACTGGCAAGATTATTCTCACAATGTATTTTATTTATGCACTATATCCGGACTATTACTTCACGGTGTGACGCCGGCCACGTTTCACGCACTCGATAGCCATATGTAGCTTGTGGCTACCAACAAGCTAGCTTTGGGACCTGACATCATAGCGGTGTTCGCTTTGTCCCCTAGCGGGTATTTGGCAAGGCCTGGAGAAATTCAGATTGTCACGGTGGAGAAAGCGCTGCTGGAATCTACTGGAACGATGGGTTCAAACATCCTATAATGCATGGGGGAGCCCTCAGAGCAAGGAACAACCCAGCCCAGACCGTCTGTGGTGCTGAGGTTGCAGCTGTTGTGCCCATTTGTCGCCAAAGGAGCCGCGATGTTCGCAGGTGGCAGGCCCGTGTGAGGAGCTCTGCGAGGATGACCTCGAGGGAACCTCAGAGCAGCCCTACGAGCGGGGTGTTCTCACGGTCCCCATCTTACTGATGAATTAACCGAGGTCTAGAGAAGTTAGGTGCATTCGTCCAAGGTCGTGGAGCTAGGGTTCACGTTCAGGCTGTCTGACCCAGAAACAGAGCGGAGGCCAGACGGAAGCAAGCTTCGGCTTTACCGCAAAGAGCCAAAGTTCTCCGCAACATGCGGTGAAGTTCAACACCGCCTCTTCCAGTTGGTGGTGAAGGAACACACGCGCATGCTGTATATCCATCTTGTCTTTTTGATTGTTTTTATCATGCCTGTTTACTTTGTCACAGCGTTACGGTCAAGTAGAAGGCCATCTAGCCTCCAATGCTACTGATTGGCTCTGCAGCTTTGGGCAAGCCAGCTAACTCTCTGAGTTCCAGGCATTTCCATCTGTAAAATGGGCACAGGTGATGCCTGCCTCATAGGATCTGGATGCGTGAGAGTGTCTGAAAGCCGGTAGCACCTGTGCCCCGGCTACTTCACGAACCTGAGCCAGACTTGAGTTTAAAGCACGGCCTTCGTTTAAACTCTCTATTATCCGTAAAGGAAAAGGCCTGATGCCTGGTTCTAAAGGGCCAGAAGCACGTGCCCAGCGCATCCTCTGGTAGCTTACAGTCCCGGGAACGAGATGCGGGTTCACAGATCAGCTTCTCGGAAATTTGGAAGCGGAGGAATTGCCAGAACTTTCCCCCGAGTGCCTGGTGCCTTGAAACATTTCAGGAGCCGTGTCATTTCTGCGGCGGAATAAAGAGCGGTGGCATCCAACATAGCACATTAAAAAAAAAAAAAAAAAAAGAAAAGTCTGAGCAAGGGCATTTGCAGTGTGGGAGCGGAATGCTAATTGAAATCCGACTCTGCCAACGGGAGCCTTGGAGAGAGCCCAGTCAGGATTAGACTAATTAAGACATTTTTAAGATTGAACAGGTTGGACCGTCTGAAAGAAGAATCGAACCCAGTGGAAACTGTTCGCTAAGGAATGTGACTCCGGACGCCTGAAGAAGCAACACAAACACACACGGAAATAATTGCGGTAAAGTCAACGGGAGGAGGAAGAGATGCTGGCTCCGGGGGGTGGCATGAGCCAAGCCAAACCTAACCCTCCCGAGGCGAAGCATCCGACCGCGTCTCTGACCTTGGCTGGTTGAGTTGTCGGGCAGGGATGTCATTCAAACCCTCTTGGAAATCAACTGGTTTTCTTTTTTTCCTGGTTTACTTTTTATTTTGGACATTTTATTTATATATATATTTATTTATTTATTTATTATTTATTTATTTATCATTTATCATTATTTATTTATTTATTTATTTATTTATTTATTTATTTATTTATTTATTATTTTAGGAAACAACATCCCCAAATTTGCACCACGACACGCAAGGCCAAACTATTTAAACAGAGCTCATTTTTAACATACAGAATGGAGGGATTTAAAAAATATTTTCTGAATCTCCCGGCTTCCTTGCTTTTGTTTCGGGCCGAGCCAGTCAGAAAGTCTTTACTTTCATGCGTTGCTAACGAAAGTCATAGTTCTGCAAAAAGCACGGATAACATGCCTCATTTTAAGGGGGTGCTCAGTACCGAATTGCCCTGACAGCCTGTATTTAGTGTAATGATTTATTTGCTCTTCCGGAAAGCTAACAATTTACAGGAACATTTTGGATACAAAAGGTGAGGTGATACCGACTGCAGGATAAAATCAGCAGTGTGGCTCCGTACATCGGAAGATCCCAGGCCTCCCGAGAAATGTTTTGACAAGACTTAAGACGGTTACAACTCCATCGCAGTGCACGTGTGCCGCCTGCATCACAATAAATATTTTCGTGATTGGGAAACGTGTTCCAGTCCAACGGCAAGTTTGCTCAAGCCGTAAATTATTTTTCATGATCTGTAAATAACGTTGACATTACTTTGGCGTGACAATAAATAGTAAGGCTGTTTGGAAGCGAATCTGCTGGTTTCGGGGCCTGCTCCTCGCAGCAAACTTATCTGTGTTCGTTTTGGCACAGCAGACGAGGAAACGTCAGAGTCGTCTGCATTTGGCACGCCAGACGGACACGTTTCGTATTATCGTTGCATTTGTTTGGGGGGTTCAAAAGTCATATAATTAATCGACTAATAAACTATCCTGTAGGGCTGTTTTTCGGGAGCACGTTACCAACTGCTTTTTGCACGACGCGGGAACGGAAGGCTTGTTCACAGCCCGTAGCGACGGATGACAAAACCGTGAACCCAATGGGGCCACCAGTCTCATGAACAACAAGTCACGCGACTTTAGAGCAGGGGAGGAGCAAACAAGGGGGAAAATGCAAGTTTTCAGAGTGATTTTTGGGAGCAAATGGATTGTGATTTGTGGGGAAGATGTGGAAAATGAAATCTAGAGGCTGGGGGTTGCAGAAAGGGTGTTTATTGTGTGTGTGTGTGTGTGTGTGTGTGTGTGTGCGCGCGCACACACGCGTGTGCACAGGCTAAATAGGAAGAAGAAAGAAAAAAGTTGTGGAGAAAGGAATTTCTAAAGTTTCCTTCGAAATCTGGCTTTTAATATTAAAAGCGCAGCTTCTGTTTCTGTTGCATCACCACCTGTCTGTAAGCCCGTCCCTCTCCACCCTTGTTTGGGTGAAACCATGCAAATGACGACGGCCACGAGTCCCGCATTTGGAGAAGGGGTTAAATCCTGGTGATGCTTGGCCTTCGACGCTGGGCCTCCATCTCCTTTTCTATAAAACAGGGACAGGTTGCTTAGGTCTAAAATTCGGGGCCGATCATTTCCGTTGTTTCTCCTTTAATACACTGAACATAGGTTCCTGCACACAACAAAGTCAAATAAAATGAGAATTTCTAATACAAAAAAAATTTTTTTTTGAACCGTAGAAGAAAACGGGAGAAGCAAATGCTTATTTTTGAATGAACTCACGTGCAGAGTCGAGAGGCCCATTTCTGAGATGCTGCCGCGCAGGAAGGTCCCGGAGCTCTGGGAGAGCCTTCCGGAGGGGACCCCACCTGCCAGGTGGGTGTGAAACGAATGGGAACATGGAGGCCTGCGCAGAAGTGGGTGGGAGAGTCACCGTGCCACCGCTGTCATCATGTGTCACCTCACAAGTCAGACACTAGCGATTCGGGGGCACTGGTGGTCATTCGGGGAAACTTCAGCAAACAGTCACCGTCTACGAGGCTCTCGGCGTGCTGCTGACACCAGTGTTTACTACTTCACGGTCTGTAAACCGCTCTGCCCTTCTCCTCTTATTCGTCTTCACCCCAAACCTCATGATCCCTCTCTTGGCCTCCATATGCCTAATCCGGTTCCTGAGGAAGCCGTTCCTGTTCTCCCTGCCCAATGGAAATAGGTAGCAAATGTCGCACCTTCAAAGTGCTGCTGCTCCCCTCCTGGGGTCTCTGCTAGCATCTCTGCGGTGCCATGCTAGGAGGCGCTGCCCCCTCCTAGCGTCTCTCTCCATCCTTCCTCCGCTTCGCTTCGCTTGGTGGCTGATCACCACCTGCCAGTGCTGCCTGCACGGGTTTGTATCCGTACTCATTGTCACTTGCCTCCTGCTGGAGCACCAGCCCCAAGGGTGCAGGGAGCTTGCCTGCTGTATGCCCTGCACCTGCCGCACAGCAGGTGCTCCGAAATGCTTCTCGAGTACATCATCGGGCAGAGTAGGAAGATACTGGTCCTAGGTTACCTGCGAAGAAACCCAGGTCCGGAGAGCCCGGCGGCCTATTCAGGGCACCACAGCCACCGGCGACAGAGCTTGTCCATGCTACCCAAGAACGGCGCTCTGCTCAGCCCCTTCTCTCGCGCTCTGGTTTCTGGTGATCGGGAACACTCGGTGCACGCTCATCTGCTCACCTCACTGCCCCGAACACCCAGAGTCTGTCCCCTCTGCGGCCACCATCCAAACACGTATGTATATTTGGTGTGGGCCAACCTGAAGTCCCAGGGCCAATCGGTTCTCTTCTGTTTCTTGATCTTCACAGTTGGAAGGGACCTTGCATGCAGACCTGATAACGTGGATCTTGGCGGCTGTTGACGCATAGGTTGGAGTCATTGACGACTGGTGGAGGGAGGGGTCCACAGAGTCCTCCGTGTGCAGTGACGCTTGTCTCCCCTCGGCCACCATGCCTCCCTCTCCTAAGAGAGTTTCTGGATTCTCGGATCCCAGGTTCAGGCCTGGGTGCAGAAAAGAGGATGAGCAAGGAACAGAGGGGAGACGCAAGAAGAAAGGGCCGAAATTAGGGGACACAGGAAGGAGATAAAAGGATGAAGATGGAAAGAGACCGAAAAAGCACGACTGGATGGAACGTTCCCTCAGAACCTCACGACTCTGGGAAACACAGGCACCGGGAAGGTTCCGGGGGTCTGGCTCAGTTCTTTGCCTTGGATGACAAGAGGACTCTCTAACGCTTAGATTTTAAAATAACCCCTAATTTTTTACTGGAAACTAGAATAGAAGTTTATAGTGGAATTAAAAAAAATTATAAGACAATATATGGGAAAACTAAAGTTACCTATAAACTCACCACTCAGGGATAATTATTTGCATTCTGATGTGTTCCTTCTAAGTGGTTCTTTTTGCTGTGTTTGCAGATGATATAATTTTCTCATGTGTACAGGTGGTTTTCTGACCTGGTTTCGGCACTTAGTACGAAGCCATAGGTATCACCTTTCTCAGGACACAGTCATTAAAATGTAATTTTAATGATAGCGTGAGACCCCGGGGTTGGGACGTCCTAGGTGACCAAGCCACCCCGCAGTATTCAGATGGCTTCCCGTCTCTCATGATTCTGAACATGCTGAGGGGAGCGTTCTTGTGTGACACGCGCATCGTGCGCCCCCCTTGAGCTGCGGATTTCCAGAAGTGGAATTCCTGAGTCGAGAGGTGCGGCCAGCTCAAAACTCTTGGCACTACCGCTGAAGGGTCTGGACCCTCCCTTTCCCCCGCTGCCCGCTTGACAGGGCTGCTGTGAGGATGGGATGGAGCCCCCCGCGTGCCGCTTCTCCGCGACAGGCACACACACCTCTGTGACAGGCACCCTTCAGGGCAGGGGGTGTCGCCGCTATTCCCACGCACCTCAAAGGAGACCCTCCAGCTAGTGGAAATCTGGAAAACTTTTCTCCCCCGTTTTTAAGAAGATCTATGCTCTGCAGGAAACGGTGGCACCAGAGCCACTTTCAAAAGGATTTTCATCTGCTTTGGGAAATAAAACCTAGACACGTAGTTTAGAAACTGCTGTAAATTTCGCTAAGCCACAGTGTTTTTCCTTAGAAGTCTGGGACATATGGTCCGTTTCCCGGTGTTACTACTAACAAAGTCCCGAAAATATTAACTATTTCATTCTTCCGAGGCTAGTGTAAAATGATCCTTTATTTTCTGTCTTGCCGCCCGCACTTTGGTTTTAACAAAAAACGAGACATTCCTATTATAAGTAATTACAGCCCTTCTGCTCGAGTCTTTCAGAGCCATAAAATTAGCTATTGTACTAAATAATTAGCACATGCCATTCAGAATATCCTAAAAATTATACGCAACATCAAGCAGGAACTATACACTGACACTCGGCCACGTTCTCTACAGAACTGCTCAATGAAAATTAGGTGTTGGCAACAGGTGCCGTGAAAACAATTTATTAATCGTAAAAGGAAAAAAAAAAAAAGGAGGCATTTGAATGACGGCATGTAAAAGCCTTTGCAAGTTTGGAATTGTCTGAACTCTGACTTCTCAGACACAGTCTTGGCTGCTCGCACCCTAATTGTATCCTTGAAGATCATTCCACCAGTGACTTTCTCAGCAGCCGATGAAAAGCCCACGCTCAGCCCGCTGGGGCTCCCCCCAGCACGAGGAGGAGGTGGACCAATGAGGACCCGGGACCCCCAAAAGGTCGCTAGCCCCAGTGCAGAGAGGCCGCCACCGAAGACGCCTTCACATCAGGCTTTGTTCCTTCAGTCGCTGAGGATCAGATGTACGTTCATTTTTAACGCTTACTAAAATCTGCCTGTTTGAAGGGTTTAATGGCTTTGCAGTTGGGTAAGGACCTCGGAGATTTGACGGATTTGAGATGGAGAGTCCAACTTGTGTGATTTCATAACGTAGTGATTATTTCCAGGTCCTCCAAAGGGGGGGACGTGGCTTATTGAGACCATGTGCTTTGGAAGTCTGCTACCGACTCTCACTTCATAATTTTAGCGACTTGAAATAATTTAGCTCAAATCAGGGAAGCGTCTGACTTCTAGAATGATTTTTACAAATCAGGTTAGTATTGTTGTAGTGACCAGGTCGAAACAGATAGCAAACTGACGTTTAGGCTTACTACAGGTTTGTTGAGGGTCAGACAGTTAATATGTTAAAAATAGACCTGAGGATGCAGAAGATTAAAAATGAAAAAAAATTAACATTCACTCCCCCCCAAATAAGCTGATATGCTATATTATTACCAGACAAAATAGACTTAGTAGAGTTAAAAGATGGTCCTTTCATACCAAAAAAAAAAAACAACAACTTCAAGAATGAAATAATATTTTAGATGCTTTTTTTAAGATATAAAATATATAACATATCGAAGACTTAAAACATAAAGGAAAACTTTATAGCTCTACAAGAAGAAATCGACAAATCCACAGAACCCCCCCCACCCCGCCCTTAATTATTTATCGAAGAGGAAAATAGAAAATGCACGATAACCGACAAGTGGGATCTGATGGACGTATTCAGAACCGGGTACCGCTTGGTGCCCAAGTGAACGCACACACGTTGTTTTCGTGCACGTGGACTAGTTTCAGAATTTGCCACTGGTTCACCACGGATTCTCCGGTGCAGCAACGTGCCGGTGCCAGACCGAGAGCCGCAGTCCTGGTCTAAAGCAATTTTGCCTGGTGTTAAAGGACGGCACCTGCGGGGCCAGCATCTCTGCCCAGAATGCAGTGACTTGAGAAAGTGATGACAAAAATATAACGTGAAAAGGCCACGTATGTGTAATTTTATTCTAAACAATGTATGGTATAAAAAGAAAAAGAAAATGATAAACAATTTAGAACTGTTGGACAACAAAGGTATATGTCGTGATGGATGGAATGAAGCTAAAGCTGTAAAAAAGGGACGTAGAGTTAAATTAGAAAAGAAAAAGACTGAAAATGAGAAATTAATTTAAGAACAGAGAAAAAGAATAGCAGACTAACCCCAAGGAAACCAGCAGGGAGAACACAAGTCAGAGAAGAAATTAATGAAATAGAAAATAAAGAAACAGTAAGAGAGCACACACAAAGCCAAGAGCGGATTCTCCGAGAAGATTGATAAAACAGACACAACTTTTTAAAAGTTACTGGGGAAAAATAGAGGAAGCAAGCACAAATACATGATTTTAGAAATAAAAAGGCGATGCAGACATTAAGGCGATGAGGCTATTATGAATAAACCAGGTATGCCAAGGCATTTCAAGTCCTCCCTCAGACGAATACAATAGTAGGGACAAGCGTGATGTCGCAACTGACTCGAGAGGAAATGGTTCTGTAACCGTTAAGGAGATGGCATCAGCGGTCGAAAGTCTGTTCACACAGGAAGCGGGAGAACCAGATGCTTTGGGAGGGGGAGGCCTATCGAGTATTCCCGGAACCAACTATTTCATCTCATACAAACTCTTACAGAGAAGCAAAGGATCCTCCACTCGTTTTATGAAACTCCCCTCACCTTGATGCCCGAAACAGAGCAGGAGCAACAAAAAAAGAAAACATTCCAGCTCGGCCTCATGCACAAACACAAATGCAAAACTCCTGGAGAAGATGTAGTAGCAAAAGGAGCCAACAACATCCAAAACAGACAACACAGCGCGAGGGACTTGGGTGAACTCCAGGAATGCAAGCTCGGGCGCTCAATGGAAACGTCAATCAATGGACCTCACCGCACACCCCGAAGAAAGGAGCAAACCCACGTGATAACCTTAATAGATGCAGATGACACGTTGAGTGCAATTGTCTGTCTCTTCGTCAGAAATAATAAAAAAAAAAAATATTCTCACCAAGCTTGAACCGAAGAGAACTTTCTCAATGTGATAAAAAGGCCAAGTGCTTAATGGTCAAATGCTGAAAGCCATCTCTTAGGTCTGGGACAAGGAGACCAGGGGGTACCCGCAGTCACCGATGCAGTCAGCCTCGTGCTGAAGGTGTCGTCAGTGTGAAGCCAAAGAAATGATGGGTAAAGCCTGAAAACGAAGAAATAGACTTCCCCTTACTAGAAGATGTCGACAAATGAATCGTGAGAATTCATTAGAAGTTGGCGAGATCGACAGACTCCAACCCGACGCACGAAAGGCCGTGGCATCGTCTGAAATGCAGACAAAAAGCTACGGATAACAACACATTTCCAGCATTTCCAAGAGTCAAGCGGATCCAATATGGACCTGCCCCTGAGGGAGGAAATCATGAAACTTGACTGAAAGAAATGGAAATGACCTAAAGGTCTATTTTCGGAGAGGGAGGCTCACTATGGGAAGGATGTGATTCTCCGAGCTGAGGTATAGATTCAAGGAATTTCCGATCTAGACGTCAAGGAGATCTTTTTTTTCTCTTTTTACAGACAACAACCTGATTCTAAAAGGTAGATGGAAGAGGAAAGGGCCGAGAAGAGTCAACACATTTTGGAAGAAGAAAATAAACTGGGGAAGCTTGATCCTACAGACAGAAAGACTTACTGGACATAAAAAAACGATAAACAAACAAAAAACAAACAAGGCGTTGATGGTGAGAAGGACAGAGAGACCCGTGGAAGAGACTAGAGAATCTGAAGGTTTACTCACACCGGCGAGGACACACGGACTTGATTTGTGACGGGGCAGGCACTGAGAAACGGGGGAAGAAACCATCAGAGTTGGCGCTTGGTGACGACTGGCTTTCTATGCGGAAAAAACAAAAACAAAAACATGAGTCTCTGCTTTATCCCACAGACAAAAATCCGGTTCCCACAGGATCTAGGGTTTAAATGGCAAAACGGAAAACTCCCTGACCTGTCAAGGGAGTTTCCTTCCACAAGAGACGGAGACGGAAGGCCTCAGATAAAAAGCTCAAGACGAAGTTGGAAGCGTGGAGAGACCTGAATAGAGATTAAAATCACAAATACCCACCAGGGGCGTCGGGCCCGCTGGCGTGGGTGTGAACGGGTGTGAGCAGCCTGCTGTTCCGATTCGGCATTTCTTCCCAATTCAGGCTCTGGCACGGCCACGAAGCCTACCCTGTACTCCAGGGAGCGGCCCGACGCAACTTTCTGGGATGCTGGGAACGTTCCAGATTCCCTTCTCCAGGAAGTCAGCCTCTGGCCACCTGTGGCGCCGGATCCCTTAAAGTGTGGCTGGCACGACCGGGAAAGCGAATTTCAAATTTGATCCCCTTTTCGTTCATTTAAATTTACGTGGCCACTCGACTCGGGTGGATGGTGTGGCCACAAAGCGACGTTTTCTCGCGTGTGACGTTTCACCCCCCGAAAACGGTGCCAGTGGGACAGGTTCTTTCGAGTGGGCGCCGGGAGGTAGCAACAAGGACGGCCATCGATCGGAAGATGGGTGGGCCTCTGTGGCGCATCCATGGGGGGCGGGCCCCATGGGGTGACTTGGAGTGAACCCCAGCAATCACCTGGATGAACAAACCTCCGGAACTCAGTTCATACAGAGATTTTTAAAAGGGGAAACACCAGGCTTTTGTCTGGGGCCCCAAATCCAGGAGCAAAACCGTAACAACAATAACAAGAAGTATCTGGTTGACCCAAAATGCGGGGCCGTGGGAACCTCTCTGGGGAAGACGGAGGTTTGGGTTGGCGGGGACGGGGACGGGGTGGGAGCCTGCTGTCTGTTTGCCGTGGGAAGAGGCACACAGCTGTCCCGTTGGTGGTAGCCGTCAGCTAAACCGTCCGTGAACGTCACACACTCTGGCGTTCAGATTTCCGAACTAAAGAAGAGGAAGACCCGTCCTTCGGGGTGTTCAGCGTCTTCTGCCCCTCTCCACTATGTTAACTGAGTCATTACGGGAAGGCGGTCTGAAGGCAAGTAGCAGCCCAGCTGGAACCGTTTGCTGCGAGACGGATACAGCAGATGTTCGTCTGGGCAGCTCTCTCCCGGGCGGCCGGGCTGCGCTGTGGCCAGGTCCCTGCCCACGGTGCCCTCCTACGGCCGAGAACGGAGCGCACACGGAACACGGCGTCCCGTGTCAGACGGGACGGCTGCTGAGGAGGGAGAGGCCAGAGGGGGTCCCCGGGGGCCTACGGCTTGGGGTAGGGTTGATCGGAAACAGCTTTTCTGGAAAGCTGAGGGTGAGCAACTGTCCAAAGTGAAACGAGGGACAGAAGCCTCGTGGGTTCCGGGGAGCGAAGTGCCACCGGAGGAAGGGTCCCCACATGCCAGGCGCAAGGCAGGGCGTGCGTGGGGTGTTGAGGGGACCGCAGGAGGCCAGAGCAGCTGGAGGAGAGGCAAGGCTCCCAAACCTCGGCGAGGTGGGAGCAGGGGACGTGTCTTCTGACGTCTCTGCGGCTGCTGGGTGGAGAGTGGACAGTAGGGCGAGGTGGCGGCAGAGGGAGGTGACGGGGGCCTGGCCCAGAGGCCAGGTGGGACAGGTCTCCAAGTGACAGTGAGGGGGGTCCGATCCGCCCACGCGTCCTGTGTTGTGCAACACTCACTCCTGCTCGTCTTGCAGGGGGGGAATCCGGGTAGGACACCCAGCGGGAAAAGACCCAGCCAGCCCGCCGGCCCCCAGGACCCCGCGCGCACCAATCCTCACGGCGCATCCTTAGTCCAAGGGCGAGCTGAGCTGCCCACCCTCCCCCGAAGCTCCCGCTGACTCCTAACGGCCCCTCCAGGGCTTGCCAAAGCCATGGGGCCAGCGTGCAGGTGCCTACAACTGCCCCCCACAACGGCCACCCCACGCCCAGCCTGGGGTCCCCCTTCCGCGGTCTGAACGCGCTGTCACATCTCAGCCTGTATTCTGCAGGGAGCAAGTGAGTGGTTTTTTAGGAAAACGATGATCAAGTCCACTGAGGTGGATTCTAGAACTGAAATAGCGTGGTTACGCGCCAGCGCGTACTCAGAACCTGATACGATTCTTTGCTTTAATTAGAAGAGAGTTTACAGTTCGATTATCCGCTTGCCTACCAGCTCCCCGGCGATTGGTCGTCAGTTTTCAGATTGGCCCCCTCCGGTGACGGGGAGCTCACTCTCTGCCGTCTGAGTAAACAGTTGTGCTGGGAGAAAGGGCTTCCTGACCTTGAACCCACCTGTGCGTCTTCGTCGGCCGCACTCGTGCTCCCATTCGGACCCCTTCTAAGGTGTCACGTCTGAGTTTCAGTTCGGGCATAGCGGCTTCGTCTTGGCTTCCCCGTTTGGACGCGTCCAAAGAATTTTTCAAACTTGATATTTTAAAAAATCACCCGGACTTCTGGCCTGCAAAGCCCCCAGAGCCAGGTGACAAAGGGCGCTGCCTAGACGGGGCGGGCCGCCCCCAGCGACAGATTTCCTTATCCGGGGCCCTCACCCGCCTGCCCCGGGAACCGGTTCAGCTCGAGATCTCAGTCCACGCTCCCTGGCGCATCTTTTTCACCGAAAGCCGGGTTGCCGAACGCACTCCACTGCTCTTTCCTAGGGCAACACCTCCGTCCCCTCATCACCTGCGCTTCCGTCCTTGCCGCGGGGGCCAGAAGCCCACGGGCCCCTTTTCTTTTCATGCGATTTGTAGATCATTATCTCCAGGCCGTCGGGGGGAGCAAAAGCCTCAACTCCAGGGACGGAGCCGAGTGTGTGCGGTTCCGCAAACGTCTCTGAATCCCGGCGTTTGATCTTCAGATACTAACTTCTCCCGTGACGCGGGGAGGTGACTTTGATTTCTAAGGGTGCGTCCCCCCCTCCCTGCCACCGACCGCCCGGCTCGGAGGGCGGGCTGGGCTCCATGCCGGAGCGTGGCATGAAGCACCACGGAGAAGCTTCAGGGAAACCCACTTCCATACCCGAGTCGGAGTCACCATCTGGAGGGAGGACGGGCTGCCTTGTCCCTCACGCGTCCATGCGTGCACCGACTCGCTTTCACATCCACCCGTGAGTGCGTTCATTCTGTTACCAGAGCGTGAGAGGCTGGACCTGAGAAGTCGCTCATCCTGGAGAGAAAGTTCCAGGCTCTGGGGCCCTGAGCTGCCAGGACTGTGTGGCTCACGCAGAGCCATCGCCTGGGCTTGAGGACTTTGCACCTTCTATGGGGTCACTGGCAGGACGTGTCTCACTCCTTCCGATTCTAGGGTCCGTAGAGGGTCCTGGCAGGAACCCGGCTGGGCAGGGGCCTGTCTGGTCCCCCCGGGTCTGGGTGGCTTCACGTCGTTGCTAGCAGGATGGTGTCCGAAGGGGTGCTTTGTATCGAGCTGGAGTGCGGGGTGGGGGGCGGGCAGCCCTTAAGGACCTCCTGGATTTAGGGATTCCGCAGGTCTCCTCGGGGCCGGGGACTTGCAGGCTCCAGCCCAATGTCACAGGAGCGCAGGGTGCGGGTGCCAATCACACCCATGTCATCCTTGACTGCGTTATAAACTCCTGTGTTTGGGGAAACGCTCGAGATGGCCTTGATGGATGTTCGACGAGGCATGAGACGACGCGATTTCCTTCGACCCCCCCTTCCCAAGGAGGTTTCGGGAACAGGAATGCAAGCGATGGTGGAAGGTCCGTCTTCTTCCTTTCTCACTCTCGCCACCGAGCACAGCGGAACTTGGTTCCATGCGGCCCTTAGGCAGGTCTCAGAAGCCGCTGCTGGAAACCTCAGAAACGTCCACGCAAAGGGGAGCTGCCAGGGTCTGTGTTTTCTCTCCTATTCCCGTGTCATTCTGGCGCGGGGGCGAGGGACAGGCCACCCCGCCCGGATGAGGCGCTCTGGGCGGTGCCGTCTGCGGAGCCCTGGGCACAGCTCCTGGGATTTCGGAGACAAACCGGTTCCAGGTGGCTCGTTCCGCGGTCACCCGGGAACAGCTGCGGCGCGGGCTGCGCAGCGGCGCTCAGAGCACAGGAGTTGTCAGGAGCAGAAACATCGCCGAGTTCCGCCGGAGTTAATAAGTCAAGTTAAATCATCCCCATATGTGGAAGCAGAAGATTTTCAAAGCGGCGCCTTCATTATAAAAAATGTGTTGAAATTAGTAACTATTTTATATCTCGCCTATTTCCCCCATCCAACCTAGTTTTTTCTTTTTTTTCTTTTACGTCCAAATATAGATTTTTGCAGTCTGAAGGTAGACACGCACAGAGTCACCAACACGGAGAGACGAAATTTGGGTTTAGTTTCTTACCCTTGGGGCAATGAGCGCCCTGGCTAACGGTGAGGACGACGGTGTTCTAGAAAGTGTGGCCCGTGTGGCCCCCACGCCCGCTCCCTCTGCCCGACCCGCCGCGGAGACGGTTTCCCTCTTCTCCATCCCTCTTCCTGGGGCGTCTCCTGGTTTTCGTGACTTCACGATAGCGTCTTCGGGGCTCGTGTTTCTGGTAACTTCTCCGCACTTGGGTGTCCGGGCTAGGAAGGGGAGTGATTCTTTATAAACGTTCGTAGAAAGATGAAGGACTGAAGTCCTTCATCGCCGCGTGAAGTGAAGGCCTTGTGCCTTCCCTCCCTGGTTGTGCGGTTTCATGGAAGCCGACGGCTTCTGAGACGGGATCGCCAAGGCCGCACTTGGAACCTGTGCTGTGGCGTTTCAGTCCGCGTTGGGGCCGTGAGTTTCCTTCTCTTTCTCTTGGGAACAGCACCCCGTTTCCTTTCGGAGAAGGCCCCGCCGCCCCAGACCCATCGCATATGGTCTTCTAGGACTGTCCCCTGCCCCTTCCCCTCCATGTGTGAACATGGGGCCCGAATGGAGCCGGTCGGATTTTCTCTGTTTTTCTTCCCAACCTCATCCGTCTCCCTCTCATTCAATGTTGAGCCAAGGCAGGGACAAGAGTGGCCGGAGTGATTTGTCCAAATGACCATGTGGTCACATAGCACCTGCCACCTGGGTGGGTCCTGACACTCGCCCCGGTTCCTCTCTCCTCTGAGTCTGTTCCTTCCACTGGGACAGCCACGCCAGGTCCCTACTCTCTCACTGGGGGGCACACGGCCACCGTCCCTTTGGTACCAAATGTTGTACCAGTTTTTTGTAACCAAAAGATTCTGACACCCAGAGAGGAGATGTCACTGAAACATCCTTCTGTGACCCGTGGTAGAGGCGAAAGGTCGGAGGGCATGTTTTTGTGCCGAACCCTTTGTGTTGACCCTCCCCACTCGACTTCCCCTCAAAATCGGGGCTCCGTGTAAGGAAACCTGTGTGCTTGCTGTGAGCGTAAGGCAGAATGCATGGTGACGGGACCTCGGGGACGGAGGTTTCGGGTGGGAGGGGGTGGGATGGCAGAACAAAGTGTAGTTCCCCCCTCTGGATGCTGCTCAGAGTCACAGGTGAGACAGCGTCAGGGTATCACCTCCCACCTTCCCCCTTCAGATGGGATCCGGAGAAGGGCCGCCGCTTCGTCGAGGTAGCCCGTTCCTTCACCCAAACCCTCACGGAGCAGCATGCAGACGGAACAGTTTGTCAGACAGGGGGAACTCTATGACGCCCTTTTGCTATTCTTCACAGTTCTTAGGATTTTTGTCATTTATCAGGCTGTTTTCAACAGAAACTACATCTCATGAGCTGTGGTCGAAGCACGGCTTTTTACTCTGCTGGGGCACAGGCAAGACGGCCTCCCCCCTCAACCTCTCCCCCGTTGGAAAGCTAGTCACACCCGTCCTCGGCTCCTTTCTGCTGCTGGGAGAGGGTCCCCGATTCCCAAAACTTGAGTCCGTGTTGTTGCACCCACGGGGCCTGGTCGTAGCCTCAGCACCCACACCGGGCCCCCTAGCTTGACCCCCACTCACTGAGGACCCTCCTGTTTCCTAATCCCTGTATGGTCTCTCTCCTGCCTTGTCGGCCGACCTGCAAGTTCCCCAGGCCTGCCATGGCTGTCCCCGCTGCCACGGGTCCGCCTCCGATTCTGTGTCCGTTCACTTGGGACCCTGTCACCTGCTTCTGCATCTGACACCAGCACTTCTAACCCAGAAAAACCCATCTGTGGTCACGATTCTCTTCTAACAGTACTTTTCTCAACCTTTTCTCAGCATCTCATGGCAAAAGGCCTTAATCCGCACGTTTAGCAGTGGACACCAGGCCCCCGAGCAGAGACCGGGGCCAGGACAGTGCTAAACCTGAAGGTCAGGCAAAGGGCGGCCGGAATTCCTCTGGGGACTCGGCGTCAGTTAGAGAAAGGTGCTCTACAACAACAATTAGAGGGACGAAAGGAAAGCTCCGATTAGAGGGCGGTGGCCGCAGCCTGGGGCGCATTGTCACGAGTGAAACAGTCGTGAGGGAAACAGGCAGTTTAAAATCCAGGAGGACGTAAGTCCAACACTACGTTTCCCCCCGTGTAAATACTGTTTTTAAGATATATAGTGCAGGATTGATTAGGTGGCAAGGACTTTTAAATCAGTCTTTGCTTTTCATTATAAAAGTAATATATACGCTTGATGGCAGATCCGTAAAACACAGAAAACTGTAAAAAGGACGTAGCAGTAATCCATCGCCCCGTCTCTGAGCCTTAACTTTCGTTGCTTTTAGCAGGTTTTCGCTCTTACCCTTTAATGGGCGTAGAACACGGATTCATCGCTGTCGCTTCACGTGGTTACCAAGTGGTAACGGGATTAGAAAGGACGACGTTCGTTTTCGGAGATGGTTAAATCAGGAAAGTGGAAGGGTGAGGGGAAAATGGGAGAGACTGTCCCGGCATTAGAGAAGAGGATGCTGAGAAGGCAGAGTTTCCCTCCGCCAGATCCCGGGTTCTTTCTAAGCGGGCTGTTTTGTGACTAAATGGCCGTGTGACTGAGCTTTCTGCCACATCTGCCCGCTGCGGCCGGCTGGACCAGAGGCTGAAGCGTAGCCTCCAGCCGCTCTGCTCATTCATTCATTCATTCATTCATCCAGTGGGATTTGACGACAGAATCCTTACGGAATACGTACGTCTGGGGTCGAGTAAGTGTGGACGTCAGTGAACCAGGTATGTGACCATCGGTCTGCCACGCTCTCCCTGGTACTGTCGTTGCCTTCGGATCCAAGGCCAGCATCCTACGGAAAGTTCTGGACCCCCCGGGAGCTTTGCCGGTAGCAAGCAGCTTTCCTGTTTGCCATTTCCCCAAGTTTTGCCCTGTGGATGCAGTGGGTCCGTCTAGCCTGTAAGTTACCTTAGTGCATTTTAGGACAATGCAGCCTCACGTGGCACACTCGTGCTGCTCAGCTGTGTTACCTGGACATGATGCCCATAAAAAAGTCTGTTTATACTAAAAACGAGCTTCCATGTCAGCCTGGATAGCTCTAAGTGCATTTTTTTAAAAAAAGCAACAACAAACACACAAAATCTTACACCGATAGGCCATGTGCTTCCAAAAATTGCTTTCTAAGGAAATGAAAAGGAAATTAATTTACATGTTAAACATGGCCGGGCCCAACATATTCCTAAACCTGGAAACTCGAAACAAATCAGTGCAAGAATTCCGGCGGCTCTGAGGTTGCCGGAACAGAAGGAGGCTTGGAACTGGATCTAATCCGAGGTTCGCCGTGGACATGTTCTTGTCCCATGACAATGACCAAGGCGTAATGACGCGGGCGGTTCGGGATCAACCAGGGAGCTGCGCGAGCTTGTTTGAAAGCTGGGGCTTCCTGCCGTGCAGATTCCCCGGTCCCTCCCATCCAGAAACTAGCCACAGAAGCTCTCTCTTGCCTCCACGTCCCTGTGGCTACAGCCTGATTGTTTCTCCTTTCCACGACCAAAGCTCTAGACAGTGTTGTCAACTTTTGTTCCTGCATTTACGCTGCACCCTGTTACGACCTGGCTTCCTCGGGCCTTGCTTCTCGAGGGTCTTTCTAGTAATTAGGTCGAGAATGAGAAATTTAGAGCAGGGGGCCAACGAGGTGGCACTTTTGCTCCCTCTTCTCCCCCCTATAGCTCCTATTTGGCCAATATTCCTGGATGATGGAATCCTTCCCGGAACGCTTTTAGAGACCAAATCCGTCAAGCCGTCGGGAATGACACCTGTTACTCTCCCGGGCACAGCCAGTCCCTGTGACGGAAAGGCACGAGCCACTCTCCTGGAGAGAAGGAGGCGGAGGGACAAAGCTCCGGGAGAAGGGACCTCAGAGAGAAGTGGCCTCACATGCCGGCCCTGCTGCTTATTAGACGACGGGCTCGGGTGGGTTTTCCGTGCATCTCAGTTTTCTTCAAAACGGGAAAACGGCACCTACTTTATGAGACACCCGTGAAGGGCCGGGCACATGGTTGACCCTCAATCAGTATTTAATCCGCATGACAAACCAGAGTCAAAGCAGCCGTTGTCACCACGCCGCTGCTTAATAGAGGTCCCTGGATGTCTCGTCCGAGTTTTCTTTTTCCGTGGCCCTTGGTGGACGTCTGAGGCCTTGCCCCGCTGACCTACACCCGTCCAGTCCAGAGCCTGGGCTGGCAAACACGATGCCAGCTTATGAACTTCTGGTTACGACTCCAATTACCCGGTGAGATTTATCTGTGCATTTGCTACACTAGACGCCCTCTCATGCCGGGCACTAAATTACCGCCTACGATGGGGGACGGGCGTGGAGAACATCTCAGCGCCTCCCGTGTCCTTTAAAGGGCATCCTCTTCCAGGTGCTCCCCTCCACCTGGGAATCCAAATCAGACAGCAGAAGTCGTTTTCCGAGGGACGTTCTCCTCCCACCAGCAGTCGAGCCCCCAAAGGTTCAGTGGCTCCGTTCTAGCTCTTTCTCTCTGGAAAACGTTGTGCTTCATGATGTAAACGGTTTCTCTCAGGTAGTTCCCTTGAGCTAACCTCACGTTTAAACACTCCTTGCAGTTTCCCAGGTGTTTTTCTTTATTTTTCATGCATGCGTGCATTGCAGACAGACAGGCAAACTATTTTGCCTCTTTAAGTCTTGGTTTTATCCTCTATAAAATGAAGAAACAACAGTTCCAGCCTTGGTCGGATGGTTAAATCAAATGAGGCTTGTGAAAAGCTAACATAGCGTTGGGCACAGAGAAGCTGCTTAATAAATGGAAGCGATTCACAACAAAATTAAAAATCTTCATTTAATGAGAAGTTGGACTAATTTCGTTATTATTAAAATAATAACAATTATTATCATTGGTATTGTTAGGACTTGCCTAGTATATAATCAGCCTAGGATATATGCTTTCTCTCTGTTCTTTCTCGATGGTTCTATCTACCTTCCCGTGGGGCCTTTGCTTTCAGGCTTAATTATTCCCTCACTTCCCTGCGTCTGTAGTCCTGGGGGGCAGAGGACACGTGGCCCCTCATTTGCTAACCTCTGGTCACGTTGCTTCCTCTGTTTAGGCTCCACCATCTGTAAAACCAATTCCGAGTGACACTGATGGACATAAACACACAAAGGGACCGGGGATCGGTGGGCAAGGATGACGTGGGTCGGGAGGTAGATCCTGCTGAGAACAAGGCTTTTCCCTCCTTCCTTTTCTTCCTTCCTTTCTTCTGCTGCTTCACCTTCCTTTCCTTTCCTTTCCTTTCCTTTCTTTTCCTTTCCTTTCCTTTCCTTTCCTTTCCTTTCCTTCCCTTCCCTTCCCTTCCCTTCCCTTTCCTTTCTGTTTTTTCTTTAATGGAGATGGAACAATCGTATACGCGATCCCCCGCATCGTGCTTTTTTTTCCAGTGACTCTTCGAGTCCGTACGTGTAACTCTAATTCCTACAGTTTTAGTCCATTTTAAAACAACTGCACAATATTCCACGTTGCACATGAATCCTAGTATATCTGTCCCTTCGTTGAGGGATGTTCTACAGTTTACCGAGCTTTTAGGTTCTTCCTACATCGAATGGTTCTGCGTGGACCATCCAGTTGTGTATGTGCATCCCGCAGATCCCTCCTTTCATTTCCGTGGGATGGATTTCCAAAGGTGGAACACCCGGATCAAAAAGTTTTTAAATTTAATAAAGAGCATCTGATTACTTTCCCCGAAGGCCGTAGCGTTGATGGTCCCTCCAACAGCTCACGTCTGCAAATTGTTCATTACCAAGGACCTGCGTGCTGTCACTCGGATGAGTACCGCCAGGGCTGGCGCTCGAAATGGCTATGCGATGAAGCAGGGATTTGCAGAATGGAGAGCAGGATGATAAAAGCAACGCCCACGTTGGCTGACTGAAATGGGTTTATTTATGAGTTGGCTTTTTCACCCCCCGCATTCCATAAAAAGTCAACTTAGAGACAAAATAAAGGCCTTCTCTCTCCAGACATTCCATCCACTCATCTGTGTGTCCACGGAGGTGTCCTTCACACATTCTATAATCAGGCACTCGAGAGGCTAATTGCCTCGTATTTACGGCCTGTAGAGAGGTGGTTCCCACTTTAGATGAGGGGTTTCCTCGGTAATGCACCAGTAACCACAGGTTCCAAGAGGCTAACCTGAGACTAATGCAGAACCATTCAAAGCTGGGCTTGCAGGGGACCCCATAAAGGCACCGAACGGAACAGACAGACCACACGAGGGGCCGGGAGGCCCGCGGCGAGGGCGCGTGCTTCATCTGATTACTGTGCCTTCTTGGTTTCCCACAAAACTCGGGTTTGAAATCCGCATCTGCTGACCACTGCGAGTTTCCGTTGTTCAGGACTCCAGATGTGTCTACAGCGTCTGAACAGCGGTGCCTGATTTCTGGCCCACCCACCCCCGACTGTCGCATGTTGCACTGCTGCTGGCTCCCAGCCGTGGCAGTTCACGCCAGGCCTCAGGGCGACGAGGTAGCTGGCCGCCTCTCTTGACTCTCTCTCTCCCTTCCTGTCTCTCTCTTCCTCTTTGCATTGCATTTTCCAGGTTGCCCTGGCCAGCTCTCGAACACTGTGCATCACAGTGAATCTGTATCGTTTCAGCCCTTACGTGGTTGGTTTGAGATGATAGTAATTATATTAGTAAATATTAGTAAGAACCATCGTGGGCCCTCTATGTTTTAAACACGGAGCTGGGCACTTGGACACAGTCGTTCTCTACGTAGGAATGATTGTCTCTTAGATAGATGCTGCTGCTGAGGCTCAGAGTGGTTTCGTGACCTGTCCCCAACCACACAGACAAGAAGTGGCAGGAGTGGGTTTGAAACGCGAAGCGTATTCGGCTTTGACGTTCTTTAGATGGTCCTTCCTTCTGTCGGTTTGCCTTACACCATGTGACCCTGGCTCGTCTTCCTTTTTAAGGCCCTGTGTCATCTCTGCCACCTCACTTAGCTCTTCTTCATCCTCACGCTCGTCACCTGATGCTGTGAACACCTCCCGTGTGCCGGGCACCGGGCACAGAGGCTTTGTAGACTTGGTTCTTAGGGGACCGAGATGTCGCCTTGTGCATTTGAGTTCCTGCGGGTTCTGGCCCAGTGCTGAGGGTGTGGATCCAACTCAACTCCAGTTATTTCTTGTCTTCACCACAAGCATTTGGAGGACACAGGACTGCTCACCACTTGCTTCTGCATCCCATGCCCCTTGCAGAGCTGTATCTCATCATAGCCCAGTCGTCATCTGTTAGTGTCCAACACGTCGCACGCTACGTTCACGTGCTCTTACCCTCTTCCGTGGTGGCATTCCCATTTATCAGGCAAGGACACCGAGGCTTTAAGAGACCGGTACTCATCTGAGTGAGCTGCTGGTGCCCAGAAGGTCATTATTACAGACCAGGGGTGATTTGTCCCTCCTTCCCACCCAAGGGACATCTGGCAATATCTGCAGACATTTGGCTGTCACCACTGAGAAACGGCTACTGACATGTAGTAGGGAGAAGCCACATCTGCTGCCAAACATCCTAGGATACACAGGGTGGCCCCCGCAACAAAGAATGATCAGGACCAAATGCCCGTAGCACTGAGTTTGAGAAACTCTGCTGCAGAAGAAAGAAAGGAGACATTTTATTTGATCGTTTTCCTACTTTTAGATATCCTAAGAGATGCAATTTTTGTATAATGCTCCCAGAAACATTGAAGGCTATGTTTTCTTTCTAAGATGTAAACTCATAAAACTAAAAAAAGTATTAATTAGGGCTGAGGTATACAATCACTCTCAAAACCAAGTGAGTCTTGATTTCCAACTTCACTTTTAGGTATATTTTTAAAAATAATGTGTATATTATCTTTTTTCCCATTTGGAGAGACCAAGAATAACAGTTGGTTTTGATGGGATCCAACTTCACTTTTAGGTATATTTTTAAAAATAATGTGTATATTATTTTTTCCCACTTAAAGAGACCAAAGACAGCAGGCGGATTTTATGGGACAGCATCACTAAGATACAGGGTTTGTGGCTAAAATTAAGCATGGACGTTTGTTTTAAATCACATGGCTTCATACGTGAACCCGGCCAAACCTGGATCAAAATTCCTTTCTGTTAAAAGTGACTGTTTTTTCCATCACTGCAACCAAGTAAAGAGCCTACATGCAAAAACTTTTGTTTTATTTCTCAAAATAACGCCTCAGTGATGGGTGAAATTGTAATATGCTTCGGGTTTGCTTTAAAGTACGCTGCAGAAACAAAATAGGAGTGATAAATAAAAAAGGTCAACGAAATGTCGGTAATTGTTGAAGTTGGATGACGTTTATGCAGGAATTTGTTTTACTTTTCTTGCTACTGTCATGTACGTTTGAAAGTTTCCAGAACCTTCTAAATAATGTGTACGATGACCGTCTGAAGAATGACTAGTCATGTCTTTGAAAATACACCAGACAGGACCTTGTTCTTACTCTAGCCCCATGGATGCACAAGTCATTTCTTGAGCAAAACCCTTGGAAGTGTCTAGGTGGTTGTTTAATCTAGCAGGTTGTTGATCACCTCAGGATTTGCAGGGCACCCGGAAAATTAAAAGGGACAGCAATATGGGCAAAAGAGTCCAACAGACGCTTCACAGAGAAAGCTCTCGAATGGCCAATCAGCACATGAAAAAGTGCTCCACGTCGTTAGTCATTAGGGAGATGCAATTAAAACCGCAAGAAGATACCCCCACCGTACCGATTTGAAAGGACCCGTAGCTGGCAAGTGTTACCAAGAATGAAGAGCGACCACAACTCTCTCGTATTTTTTGGCGAGAGTGCGAAACGGTGCAACCATTTGGAAGAAAAAAAGTCTGATAGTTTCCTATTAAACTAAATATGCACCATCGTTGTGACCGAACTATTGTGCTCTTAGATACTGACTCAAAGAAAAAACACACACATCCACAGAGAGATCTGTGCAAGAAGATTTACCTCTAGTAGTTCTATTCAAAACAATCCCCAAGTGGGACCCTCCCGGGTGTCCATCAATAGGACATTGAATAATCAAACCGTGGTAGGTTAACAAGATAGGAAACTACTCAATAATGACAAAAAGAGTGAGCTACTGAAACGATAATATGGCTGAATCTCAAGAAACACTATGCTGAGCGCAATGAGAGTACATACCGTATAGTTTATTTATATGAAATTCTAGAATAGGCAAACCTAATCGATGATGGAAAAAATCAGAACTAGAAGGTTCTCATTCTCACCAGGGATTCTCCCTCGAGTGTTGGAGCCCTCCCAGGCCTTCCTTGAGGGCCTTTCTCATTAGGATTTTATCTACGGCAATGCTAGGGAAGTTTTTCTCTAATTCATTAACAAGGACACATTTATGCCCTTTTTCATTGGTGACCAGAGACATCCCAGCTGCGTTTCCTTGGAGTTTCACAGGCACAAGGACTATGAGTCAGTGGTCCCCAGGTGAGCTGACGGGGAGAAGGGCTCATCACTGCTCTTTCCCCTGGACTCCAAGCCTCACTCAACGACGTTCTGTTTGGATGTCGTGTCAGTCTGCTCCAGCTGTTCTTACGAAGCACCACAGACTGGGGGCTTAAATAGGAGAAACATATTTTCTTGTAGTTCTGGAGACTGGAGGTCCACGATCAAGGCGTTGAGAAGCTTGGCTTCCTCTGAGGACTCTCTCCTAGGCTTGAAGACGGCCACCTTCTCTGTTGTGTCTTCACAGGGTTGTCCCTCCGTGCAGGCATCCCGGCTGTCTCTCCCTTGGTCCTATTCTCCTCTCCTTCGGAGGGCATCAGTCAGAGTGAACTGGCACCTGCCTGGAGGGCCTGGTTTTAACTGAATCACCTCTTTAAAGGGCCTATGTCCAAATACAGTCACATTTTGAGGGATGAGGGCTTCGACATGTGAATTTCAGGGGGACTTCCACATAATTCGGGGGCAAATTCAGCATTATGAATTCGATTCATAACAGAGGTTTAAGGTGAGGCTTGCATTTTGTACCTGCGTCTACTCTCTAACCCTTGTGGTGGCCTTTGGTTATGAGCAGTGTATCTGATTGACACCCAAGTGGCCTTTTCCAGAGGAAAGGATTCTTCCAAGTGCCTGCATCTCGCTCCGGCTCCAGGGTGCCAGCATGCTGCCACCTGTCATCACGATGCAGTGGCCTCCAGGCTGGCGTCCTCAGTTTTGCTCCCGACTGCCCTGATTCATTCTCTGCACAGTAGGCAGAGCAAGCTTTGAAACATGAAGGTGTGGTGATATCCTCAAGGTCAAAGTCCTTCAATGACAACCAAGATCAAATCTAAGCTCACTCGCTTTTACGGCATCCCCACTCACCTGTCCTGCCTCATTTCCCAGCGCAGCCCCTGTGTTGTCTATGGCTTCCCATCCTTCTCATGATGCCCCAAGCCTATCTCTCACCTGGTCCCTCTACTTCTCCCCTCTACCTGTTCTGCTCAGCATGAAGGTCACTTCCCATGGAATGACGTTCCCTGACGAGCCCTCTGTGGCAGACGAGGTTAGGACTCCCAGGTATACATTTTCACTGCATATTGTGTTGTTTCTCGTGCTGCTTTTCATGCTGCTATTAACTCTCTGGTTATGCCTTTTGGAGCCTGTCTCCTCCCTTGCTCTGCAGATGCCACAAAGCAGAGAAAACGTTCAACGCATCCACAGTCGTAGCCCCGACTGCTAGCCAATGCACCATACATACTAAGTTCTCAGTAAATATTTGTTGAATGGATGAATGAAGCCACGGAAACAAACCTTTAAATCAGCGGACCCCTAGCGGCTTGCCACAGTTCACAGATTATTCATTCTGTTCACCCTTTGATCATTTTATTCCCGACAGGGAGTTTCATCAGTAGGATGACAGGTGATGAGGAAAGAGGCCAATGAGTCATTTTCTGAGGAGCTGTAGTTAAGGTCAAAGGTGGGCAAGGGAGGGCGGCCGTGGGCAGACGACAAGGGTGACCATTGGGTCTCTGTGCATCGATTCCTTTTGATTGATATTTCTCTCAGTTTCACGGCCCCATTCATTAGCATGGTAGGTGAAGGTTGGATGTAATTTTAAACAACAGTTTGAGTCATTACTATTCTGGTCCTGAAACAGCTTAAATATTTTATGAGTTTTTAAGATTGGGAGAAATTAAAGCAAGTATGTAATCTTGCTCTGGTGTGTGTATAAATATATACACATATGAAATTTAAATATACTCACACAAAATCTTATTGTAGAGAATCTCATAAATCTAAAAAAGATAGGGAGTCTAAAAAAAACCCTACCCATATGTAAACATAATATGAAAATATATTCAGTGTTAATTTCAGAATTTATTGCAATCTGCGGTTCATCTCTAACAATTGCACATACATTCTCCCGAAAGCGAGGGTGAATTTTTTAAAAATGAAATATTTTGCATAAAATATTTTGATATTTTAAAAAAACCAATATAACTTTAAAAAACTATAAAAGAAATGTCTAGCGGGAGTTGTAAAGGAATAGTTTTTGGGGGAGAAAGTTGTGTTTTTTTATAGTTTTTTATCCTCTGAAAGTGGGACCAACGTGCTAGATAATTATGTACTTTGGGATCATTAAGGGGCTTTTAGCAAATAATTTATCCAGTGTTCAAATGGGAATGTAAATAAGTGAGTAATTTTTCCTTGTTAATTATAATTCTTGTGAATTACAATGTCTCGGCACCTCTCCAGGACCACAAATCCACCCATGAGTCAGAAAATGCCACCGACAATGTTGATATTGCATTTGATCAAGTTTTTTCTTCTTCCATGAATAATCATTATCTTCCATTTTAGGCCATTTCAGAAATCACAACTGACAATGAAGGTAACTTCTGCTTCATTCCATTTCTCGTGTGCATTTTACAGGTTATAATAGATTTCTAGGTCTCAACGAAGCACCAGAGGGGTTACATTTTATTAAGTACGTATTATGCATATTTTATTACAGTTTGCTCTAATAGAACATGTTTTAAAAGATTCATGCACAAGTCACTCCCCGTTTCTGCCCAAATGAAAAACAAAGAGAATGCATTTCAGTGTGACTTAGGCTCAGAAACTCTATCAACTATACGTGTTAGAACACTTGCGATTTAGATCTTATTTAAGATTTCAAAGTGTTTTGTCACCAATTTGGCTCGATTACCATATTATCTGGTTATGTGCATTAGGAAAAGTCTGTGTGATGTGGCTTCTGTAGGTGATCCCGTGACTTAGGCACCCCTCTCCGTTTAAAAACCAAATGCAAGTCACAAGAGAGGCTGCCGCATTTGCAATTAAAATGGGAGCTGTGCCTGAAACCAGAGAGGGTGCAGCGGGGTTTGACCTTCCATTTGTATGTAGTAGCGGGTCCTAATGGTATACATGCACGTGGGCCTTCTTTTTTTTTTTTTTTCAAATTCAAAGGCAAACAATTTGCAAGAGCAAACAGGGTAAGTGGTAACTCTCAGTTTTTTGAGCATCTGAGAGGTTTGTAAATGCTAATTTTGAAAAGGGTTCTGGGGCTGGAGGGGATGGGAGAGAGCTAAGGCAGCTCTTTCAATGCACTTAATGATGCCGAGATACCAGAAACTCGCGGATTAAAACTGTAGCATCAGCTCCTGGTTGGAAGCACCCATGATGCACCGCTCTGTATCATGACACTCGATTCCCAGCGAGATCGAGATTAGTGACATGGCCATTTTAGCCAAGGGGAAGGGTGGTGTGCTCAAGGTCACCCAGCTAATGAGTGATGAGGTGGAGACACAGGCTCAGGCCAAGCCTCTTTCTCCTCTCCACCGTCTACACTGGTGGTTCGTAAGGACATTACTGCATTCGGACGGCCGAATGAGCTGCAGCATCTCAGTTCTCACCAAATACCCCACTGGCTGATCGCCTCTGGCCTGGCTGCTCTCTCCACACCAGCCCATGTGTGTCCTGCTAGGTCATCTGCTTGCCTACCGAGAGTCACATGGTGCGTCCCCAGTCCTCCTCGCCTCCGGTGTTCCTGTTATCATAATGAAATCATTGAATTAATATGTCATATAAGCCAATGAAATAATGTGAAAAGAGCTGTTTCTATGAAACTTAAGATGAAACCTTCAAAAGATGTTCAAAGGGACGTTGGTACAGAAACTGCTGTCACATTAGATGCAGATCAGATAACGCTAAGGGCTTGGTGGGAAATGATAACAATTCAGAAGGATTCTGAGTAACTAACCGGTTACTTGGCTGGTTACCTGGTGTCTCTTCATGTTCTAGCTACGCTTAGAAGAAACCCAAACTGGAACTTACAGATACTACATTAGGGTGTGGTTTGTGGAAACTGGATGATATGGGCACTCCATACTAAAAAAAAAAATAAAATAAAATAATGTGTCCTAAAGCAAATGTTTGGTAAATTAAAGTACATTACATGTTTGAAGTTAAAATGAAGATCTTAAGGTATATGGGATTTTCCTCTTTAATGGACTTGTCTAATTAACTGACCAGCTAGTGGTCCCCATAGAATCTGACAGAGCTTCGACTTTAATTTCAAAAATTACAGTTAGCTTCTACTGGGGGCTTGCCCCATGCAGGGAGGGGGCCCAGATGAAGAAGAGTGATGCTAATATAATAAGTAACGTTTAAATAACTTATTATAATTTATTACTTATTAGTAATAAGTAACGGCCAATTACTCTTGTCATGGTTTGTGGCCCCACGGCTATAATTACCTCCATTTTATGGTTGAATCAACCATGATGTAAACGGTGTCCCCTCAGAGTTTAGGCCGCACTAGATGGCCATAGTGGAGAGAATGGTAGACATACAAAGTCAGAAACTCTGGGTTCGGATTCCAGTTCCATCACTGATATACCTCAGATCAGTCTATCAGCCTCTTAGGGCCTTGTCACTGCTTTGGTGACGTGGAAACAATACCGCATCCCTTGCAGGGTTGTTATTAGGACAGCATAGGGGTGCCCAGGTGGATGCGTAATAAATGCTAGTTCGGCCCGTCTTATAGGGAGGTAATTCTTGTGTGTAGAAAGGCATGCTGTCTGTAAGACAGAAACAAGGTCATCGCTCTGATGTGAACAAAAGAGCGACTCCTTAGATTGAGTGAACTTGGGTAGGCTTCTGGAGAGAAGCCATGGGAACGACCTTGGCACCTAGGTCGGTAGAGGCAAGAACAGTGAGAGCCAAAGAATGGAGATGAGAAAGCACAGGCTGTGGGGTGGCAGGAAGGCATGGGGGATAGAACCCAGTGAGAGTGGAAAGGACAGCTTTGGACAGATAACAAGGCCTCACAGGCCATACCAAAATGCTTGCACT
This sequence comes from Cynopterus sphinx, assembly GCA_030015415.1. Taxonomy (NCBI): domain Eukaryota; kingdom Metazoa; phylum Chordata; class Mammalia; order Chiroptera; family Pteropodidae; genus Cynopterus; species Cynopterus sphinx. The sequence goes on from CM057384.1 coordinate 140,048,453, forward strand.
TGACCCAGAGGTATTCAGATGATTGACCTGAAACCATGAGAGGCCAAGTAGTAAGGGCAGGAGGTGGGTTGTATGTGAGGGCTGCGTCACATCCATCCATCCCTCCATCTACCCACCCTCCTATTCACCCAACCATCCATTCACCCCTCTACCCACCCACCTATCCACTCATCGACCCATCCATCCATCTATCCACCCACCCACTCACCCACCCATCTATTCCTTCACACACCCACCCACCTAGCCACTCATCTGCCCATCCATCCACCTACCTATTCACCCATCTATTCTTATATCCCTTCATCTTTCCATTTTCTCTTTACAACGAAAGCAAGAAACTCTAAGGATTTTGAAGATGGATTCTTTAATTTCCCTTCGTGGTGGTAACGCTGCTCTTGTCTCTACTACTGTTACTAATGCATTAATAACATTTTTTTAATAGTCATGTAGTCTTCTGCTATTATACAACTCATTTTTAAGCACTTATTTGAGCCTGACAGTAGTCTTTCAGGTAGTAAGGGCAGGCATATTCCCTACCAGTTACAGGTAGGGACCTGCAGTTACTGTTTACCAGGGCCTGGGCGGCATAACAGGAACTTGAAATGAGGCCTTCAGATTTAAGATCTCTCAGCTTTAGCTCACACCTTATTTACCACCCAAGAGAATGGACTTATCAGGCTCAGAAGAGCCCTCCTTCCAATGGTGAGGCCATCCGGGCTGGCCATTGAAGGGCCATCCCCAGTCCTGAGCCTTTACTCATGAATGGGACGGTGGCTGCTTATCATGCAAATGTACTCAGCGACTGAATGCTGTGTGCACAGACATGTTCCCATTCATGGAGCAGAAGACAGCTGGAAGTCATCTCAAATGCATTATGCATTGTGATTGCATTGGCAGAGGGGTAAGGAATGTTAAAGTTTTGTTACAATAATAATAACCATTGTGACAATACGATTTGTTTTACTGACGCCCATTTTTTTGGCAACTCTGCCGTTATAAACACAGCATGTGACTGTACTTTAATAAGACTGTATAAACTTCCACGGGTTTTCAAGGATATATTTATCAAACCACTCTAGGTCTCCAGTTTCTGGGACACTTTTCTCTTCACAGCTGTGGCCATTTGACCTCTGGCTGCTGACCCAGTGCGGCCATGGCGTGTAGGGCCAAGACCATCAAAACGGAGAAGCTCCGATCCAGAGTTGTCTACATACCCTGACTGCATGCTCTTAAAAAGTACCCACTCCTGGACTCCACTCCAGATAAGTTAAATCAGAGTCTCTAGGGATGGGGACCAGGCGTGGGCCATTTTTGAAAATTCCCCCATTAATTTTAAAGTGCAGCTTAGTCTGAGAATCACTGTTCTAGTTCAGTGTTTCTGAATCTATAAGGTGTGCAAACATCTCTCCTGGCCATCATTTTAAAAGACATAGTCTCAATCAGTGCACCTGGGGTAGGCAGTGGGTGGGAAGAGGAGAGAAAATGGATGGCCTAGAAAAATTTGCATTTCTAATAAGGTCTCGGGGACACTGAGGTAGCTTGTTCTTGGACTGCACTGTGGGTAGCGAGGAGCTGGCCTATCACTGTGGACTTTGAAATCCAGCCCTGATGTAACACGGATTAAAATGCTCTGGTCTAGATCTTGTACATCTCAGGAAACTAACTACAGGTGTGATTAATGTTGATTACATTAGAAACACCATGGGGGACCTCCCACAGATGACCTGAAGTGGCCATGTGCTCTGACTTTAAGACAGAAGAGCTCAGACAAGTGGACCTGACTTCAGTGTCTGGCCAAATTCCAGAAGGAATTATTTAACAGATGGTTGGTGACACCTGGAAAGGAAAAAGGAGGTCACCAAGCATCAGTTCGGGGATACAATAATATGTTATAGGTTTGCCTGATAGTGTTCCTAGACAGGGAGGCCATTGGAAGGTTATTATCACTTTATCTGTTTCGAGGAAATGTCACTGGAAGGAGGATTGCATTTATGTGGTTGGCTGCATTGAATGATGCAAGAGTCAGATGTTAATTTACAGACTTTTATTTGACAGTTCGCATGCATCAATCACTTTCAATACAATGTCATTGCACTTATCACTAAGGTAACAGAAAGTCATTTAAAAAATGGGGAAACAGGCTTAGAGACATAAATACAGACATTTGATCCAAGCTGCACATCTGGGAAAACTGGCACTCGGTCTCAGAGCTGCTGAATCCAGAGTCCCCTGGCTTTCCCAGTCTGCTCCACTGCCTAGTGGAGGTAGAACATTAACTGAACCGGAGGAAGAAAAGTGTCCCTCGAGAGAACGACCTCCTGTTTTTGTAAGGAGAGAGCCGTGCGTCAGCAGGGCATGGAACCCACTATGAGGAATACTGTGGACATGACTGCTGAAGAGGGACCTATAAGACCTGTTTCTGTAGACCTCCTGCAAGGCGTGAAGTGAAAAACTGTTTGCAGAGCACCTAGCAGGGTTCCTAGCACACAGTAGGTTCTCCTAGTTTAATAGCTGCTGTTATTTTTACAAATAAATATGATGAACATGAATGGCACGATTCTTCCAAGATTCCGTAATCCCTGGCTTCTTTGCACAGAGAACATGGGACCGCATTTAAGTTCACCCTCGCTACCCGGCACCTTTGTGGATTCCACACTGGTGTACCCTCTCCTCTCGGCCTCTCCCAACCTTTGGCCTCATCCAAGGGCCAGATCAAACCTTTTATCCTTTGTAGGGTCACTTCTGCCTGCACCAGCCTGATCAATTCCTTTAATCATTACATTTCTGCAGTTCATTCTTGTCACATACAGCCCACCACTCAGTTCTGTTCTTCGGGGGGTGTGGTTCTGCCCTCATAGGTTGTACGTTCATCTCATCCCGTTGAATGGATTGTCAGCTCCTTCAGGGCAAGTGACTCAGGTGATAATGACACTCAGCTTCTGCGGTTGGCCATCCCCTTGGTGACCTTCTAATGGTCCAGGATTTAATACAATGTCTTTATCCTGGAATCTGGTGAAAGTTTCGAAAAGAAATGGACAACTGTGAAACGTCTGATTCCATGTTAGGCCCCGGATCAGGTTATCTTCATACGATCTCGTTTGCTCTTCTAAATTCCCTGGAAGACATCAACTGAACTACAGAAGGTCGCCGACTTCCGAGGGTTCGACTTAGGATTCTTCAGCTTTACAGTGGTGTGAAAATGAGACCCATTCTGCAGAAACCGTGCTTTGAAGTTTGCCCTTTTCCCGGGCTGGGGATAGGCAGCATGAGACTCTGTCGTGATGCTGGGCAGAGGCAGCGAGCGGCAGCTCCCGGTCAGCCATGGGAGCACCAAGATAAACCACTGATCCCCTACAGTGTATTCTGTTGCCAGTGAGTTTTGGATGCCGTGTTTTGAACACATTTAAGGTTGGCTAGGTGAAGCCCTGATGTCCGGCAGGTTAGAGTTATTCAATTCATTTTCGACCTCATGGTATTTTCAATTTACGATGGGTTTATTGGGGCTTATCCCATCTGTACTGCATTCTAACCCGACACAGTATATTCTCGACTAAAAGGTGGGGAGACCGCGGGAGGCTCTTTATTCCAGATGTTCCTATTTGTAGCCTCAAGACACAACACAGAACAAAACACAACGGGCAACACCGCGCAGCCCTGCTGCATTCTGCGAGGTGATGTTTGTTCCTCCGTGCCTGCTGTCTGGGCATTGCATCTTCAGCAATTTGCACCACACATCACCTCGAATGTTCTCACACGTTGGGAGCTGATGTATGCGTCAGGCACGAAAGTTGCCGCAAGTGGCTTTGAAGTTGTAGATCTTCAGGGACGGGCGCTGGCAGCGTCGCTGTGTGTTTTAGAAAACGCCTCCTGTCTCCCCAAGTTCCAGGTAAAATGAGCCCCTGGACAAGCTAGCAAGCTGCCTCTGGGGTTTGTTTGTAAATCCACCCCTTTGGCGCCTTTGATTTCACAATTGCTGCAAATCCACTTCAATTGGTTGACTGTCAGACGCAATTCTGGGGGCTTTAAAAAGCATTTTACGAGGGTGGCCGTCATCGGTGTCCATAAGAGGGCTCCTCGCACAGCGGATATAAAAAGTGTTTTCTAATTCCAAACACTGTATCAGGGCTTCTTTGCACACGTCATGAAATACTGATACGTTAAATGTAAACTGACAAAGTATATCGTGTTGTGCTAACTCACATCTCATCTGCTCGGGGATTCCAGCACTGCCTGCCAAGCACTAGTGGACACTGAAGGTGTAGGTGAAAATCATGGGGAAAGACTGGATATGGAGAAAGGCCCTCCATCCCTTTGCCCACAAAGTGAGGAAAGAGCATCACTCTTTGGCCTTCATGGATGGGCATAGATGTAGGTAAGCGCTTTATGGGCATCCGGCCCTGCCTACTCTGTTGCTAATTGAGGCTGCTGTGGAGCTGAGGATTAGGATGTGCTCTTGGCCTTGTAAGCTAGCTAGGACACTCCTTGCGCTCAGCAGGGTGATGCGACTTGTTGTCCATCACTGCAATCCTGATCATCACCTAGGCGAGTGGCCTGGGGCAGTCAGAAAGCCCAGGTTCCACTGCGGTGACAAATAATCCTCAAATCTCACTCACATGTGGGAATACCAGATTTAGCTTATAAAAATACAGGATGCCCAGTTCAAGAGATATTCAGAAAAATATCGAATAATATTTTAGTTTAAGTGTACCACGTGCAATATCTGGAATGGCACGTGTTGGTGAAATTCAGATTTAACTGGGGGTCCCATATTTTCCCGAGTAGCCTGACTCTCACTGCATATTCATCAGGGTCTCCAGGGGGCTCTGCTCACCTGGGTACCAGGTAAGGAGAAGAGAGACCTGGAAGATCTCACAAGGGCGACTCAATATCCCGGCCAGGAAAGGATGCATATTATTTTGCATCAAATGGTGTCTGAGTTCGTTCGGGCTGTTACAACAAAGTGCCGTAGGCGGGGTGGCTTGTGAACAACAGACATTTATCTCATCATTCTGGAGGCTGGAAATCTGAGGTCTGGGTGCCAGCCCGGCTGAGGCCTGGCGAGAACCTTCTTTCAGGTTCCATATTGCCAAATTCTCATTGGATCCTCACATGGCAGGGAGCAGAGAGGAGAAGCCAACTCTCTGATGACTCTTATAAGGGCACGAATCTCATCTTGGGGCACCCCGCTCACGGCCTCATCTAATCCTAATCATGTCCCGAAGACCCCACCGCCTAATAGCATCACCCGGCGGGGTAGGGTTTCAAAGTATGAATGGGGGGATACATTCAGTCCATAAGAATTGATTTCTCCTTTTCGACTTCATTCATGTGGTCAGCAGAAAAACGCCACCTCCCACCCAAAGGTGTCTTTATCCTAGTTCCGAATACCTATGGATATGTTATCTCACGTGACCAAAGGGACTCTGCAAATGTGATTAAGCTAAGGATTTTGAGATGAGCCCAATGTCATCGTAAGGGTCCTTGGAAGTGGAAAGCAGAAGGGTCAGAGTCATAGAAATGGGAGTTGACATTGTTAAGGTCCAACCAAGGAACGCAGGTGGCCTCCGGACGCTGCACAAGGCAAGGAGCAGAGCTGACAGCTTCTGCCACCACCGGGGTTTCAGCCCTGAGATTCAGTATAAACGTCCGGCCTCCAGCGCTGGAAGCTAATACGTTTGGGTAGTTTGAAGCCACTGAGTTTGTTCGAGCAGCGATAGGAAACCCATACATCCGTGAACAGAAATAGGACTCCGGCTCCCGTGTGGCAGATTTCTTGTGTGGCGACCCCTGCAGCAATGACGCCGGCACAGAGGTAGAAAGCAAGGAACCCAGGCAGGTAGCGATGAGTTTGTGCGAGAAGGTGGCTCCTCCTTTGACAGAGTGAAGAATGGATGGGATATGAAGATGGAGGCGGTGGACTCTGTTGAGCTGAATTTATGCTTCTTGTATTATCTCTATATATTTTCCTGATGCTATTCTTTAGTGATTAGTGAAGTAGGTTGAAAATTCTAACTGGTTTTAGTTCTAATAGAACCTTCTAGAAGCTTTGTATTCCTGTTTTGTCTAAAGTGCTACAGAGCCGGCAGTGTGCTGCGGGGTTTCTGGGGCAGGAGATACAAATTAGAAAGATAAATCCACTGAAGGAAGGTAATAAGGAGACTCAAAAAGACTATGTGGGGCCTCTTGACCCGCCACCGTTGTCCTAGATGTTGAGGTTTGTGTTCATAAGGAGCCGTCTCAAGAGAAAAGCCAGTTCCACGGGGCAGAAGTCACATTTGACATTCAGAATCGTCACTGGTGATTGCCACGTGAGCCACCTTCTGCTGTCATCCTCCACCAGTATCCAGAGAGATACAAAGGTGAATTAGAGCATTTCAGGGAGTTGCAGGGCTTGGAACAAACACTGGGCACGGTATAAATATTTCATGAGTGAGAGAATGCATGGAAAAGTTTTGAATGATTTTCATAAACTTTTATGTCTCGGTTGAGTTTTTCTGTAGCTAAATTTGTCGGTAAATGGGAGATGGAGGAACACTGGTATATTTTATTTTCATTATTGTTCAGGATGAGACACCCCCACCCCCTCATGTTACAGACTCCATTGCCAATGAATGAATGATGCTCTGGAAAACCCAGTTTTATTGTTCAGGCTTTTGACTAGGTCAATGCAAAGTTTAGAATTTTAATGCCACCTCCTGACCTCTGGTGCCCTGTAGTTTCACACTCTCAGGTTGAGCTTACTCCTGTGTTTTTTTAATTTTTTTATTTTTCTTCTTCTTCTTTTTCACCCCAGAACACCATTCAATTTCTCAGAGTTTAACATACGGCAAGGACAGGGTAGAGGTTTTGGGAGCGGAGAAAGGGAATAAAATGAGGACGTTGACACTGTTGCTTGTCCTGGGGATCCGGAGACGTTTTCTTCTGGGACAACTGCTGAGCCAGAGGTGGCAGCCACAGGTGAGCCCGACAGGGGAAGGAAGGAAAAAGGGCCCGGTTGGCGTGGGAAAGATGAATCCACAGGGTCTCTGGAATAGATTCTCTGAGGAATGAGTCATGTCTCTGCATAAACATCAGCGGGATGTCTCTCTGGAGGAAACGACAGCGCGAGGGCTTAGTTTTCTGTCTCAGCAGGAGACTGTCCTCTAGCTTCCTGATGGCTATCAGAAACTGAGATTTTCCAAGAAACAGTCTCCCGTCCCTCCCCCCAGCGAAGAACATCTATCGGATGTTTAATCATCTCCTCTCGTCACCATTTTCCTCGTTTCTCTGTAAAAAAACATCTAATTCAAACGTCTGGTCCTCACGGAGCTTCCGAACTCAGAGGAGGGTGTGCCAAGTCAACGGACGCTCACTCATTCATTCCAGAGGTACTGAGCACCTGCCGGGAACAAGGAGCCAAAAAATAAAAAATAAAAATCTCGCTTCCATCGCAGGAGGCTCCCCATTTATTCCCAGTCCCACACTATTGATCGTGGTATTCCCTCCCTGAGCTCTATGTCCTTTGTCAACTTCCTCTTCATCTTCTCTTTTAGAAACTCAACGTGCTGGCCCAGTGAAGCCATTTCCCAATGACACGAATAAGAGGGATGATGACGCCAACGGCAGGCGCCTTTACCGAAGCCTTACCTTGTGCCAAGGGCACTTGATGGGCTTTAACTCTCTTGATTCTCTCACCGTCCTCGTGGCTTTACACATCGGAAAACTGCGATAGAGCGAGGTTAAGTCATTCACCTGTTGGCCGGGGCCTTTTCTGCCACACGGCGTGCTGCTCCTAAGCCCCTTTTCTAAAGGAAGAACTAGAGCCTACGTTTCCATTGAGACGTGGGTTGAATGAAGGCCGTGCTCTGTGGGAAGCCCTTCTGGCTGTCACTGGACAAGAGTGACCTCCCTTCCCTGGCATGTCATGCAGATCTGAGTGTCCCCGTGGTCCTTACCGCTGTCACCATGCCCGGAGTGTTTGTAAGTGCTCACATTTGTCGAGGACTTGTCCTTTGGTACGTGCTCCCGTGTCACACTCAAACTTGTGGCCATGTCACCAGCCTCATGGGTGCCTGCTGTGGGTGAGGTGCTTTTTTTTTCTGGAAAGCAATGATTTGCATCGTAGTGAAAAAGAAACAGTGCACATGAAGACAAGTGCAAGGATGGGAACGACATGCCTGGGGGAACGCAGACATCATAGGGTGGGGGCTCAAGCTGGTTGACCTAACGCTGTGAGGGGCTGGGGCGGGGCCCAGCGGACGTGTGAGTCAGTATGCTCAGTGGGGTACTGGGAGTGCTCGAGATGAAGTCCTTTCTCCATTTACACGAAGAAGAAGAGAATAAATGAGAAATTCTATTCCACCGAGCAGGTCAAACAGATTCCTCCTTTGCCCCTTAAACAGTTTTTTTAAAAAAATCATGCTTTTGTTCATCTAAAGAACCAGACCAGAAGGGACAATGGTAGCTTAGCTACTCTGAGCTGCAAGGGGACAGGTAGGACCAGCATCCAGCTCATATTCCGTTGTTAGGGCGGCATCTCCCAGGGCCTGTTGACTGACGTTAACAGGTGCCTTGAACCAAAAAGGGACGCCCTGGTCAGGAAAGCGTGAGGAGTGCTGACCGGAAGAATATTTCATGGTCTTTCTCACTGCAGGACTTCTCAGAGCCTTTAGCACCCTAAAGTGTCTCGTGAGGGTCAGATGCAGCAGCAGCAAAGCCCACTTGATCGTGCGGTCCTTTTGTAAGGAGCATCTCAAAGCACTGGGGTCCCCTGGGACAGTGTTTCTAACTCTTCCATCACCATCCTTTTCCTGAAAAGAACACGCAGCGTTCACGAAGCACGAGGAGGCTCGTGTCTGCGGGAATTCAGCATGTGGGGTGTTTAACGGGAATCAGGGTAGAGGTGGAGAAATATTTAGCAAAGGCGGAATCTAGGCTTTTTGCTGAGCGCTTTGGATGCTACGGTGAGATAATTGAAATCACACTAAAGTTCGGAAGCCTCATTTGCGTACCTGAGTCTAGTGCCAATTCATCTACTGCTACACTTGAATAATACAGAATTTTATGCGGTACTCGTAGTGTGGGTATAATTACATGTTTTTCACACATGTGGAATTAATGGCACTAAATATAAAATAAGTAATCTAGAAAATTAGTCTTTAGGAGTTTTGTCTCATATTTAACACAGAAACGTTAATGCAGTGGAGTATTTTTCTCCCGTAAACAGGACGAGTAATAGTTAAGAAATGCTTAAGTGAAGATAAATGTCTCCACCAGAACCTTTTATGCACTAAATTGGTTGGAGGTTCTGTTTCATAATCACATCAAATAGAAACTTGGGCAATTCAGTCCAGTGAGCACAGCCAAGTGATTACAAAGTAATTTAAAAATCTCACCGGCTACATTCGACGAGCATTAGCTGAGCGCTTGCTTTCTGCGAGGCAGGGTGCTGAGTGGCTAGAAAGATATCCTGGTCAACTGGATGGAGAGCCTGCCTTCCGGAAGCTTCCAACCTCATGGTTGGGAGGAGTGGGCATCTCGGTTGGACAGTTGCTGTTGCAAATGACGTCAGTTTTTGTTTGTTTGTTTGTTTGTTTCTTATTTACTTAAATGAGACGTTCAGGGGCCAGGCCTGCCCTCAGGCATGGCTGCATTCTGGCACCGAGCGGTGTGGGCAGGGCTTGGATTTCTGCTTTGTCTCTGGGCCCTGTGGCTTCTCTGCTGGTCTCTTTCTTTCACTCTGATGGCAGTAAAGTGACTCTAGCTGGTCTCACCTCTCCTCTTTCAGTGTCAAGTAAAGACACCATGCTCCTTCTGGGTAGTCCTGAGTCTATGATTAGACCAACCTAGGTCACGTGTCTACCCCTGAGCTCATCACCGAGAACAGCGAACTGCTGAGGGCTGCATGGCTTCGGCCTGGAGGAGCCCCACCCAGAGCGCTTGAATTGAGGGTGGGGACAGTGGGGGTGCTGGGACGGAAGTTGAGGGCTCGTGTTGGGTGAAGGGGGAGGTTCCTGCTGTGAGGGTCAAAGATACATCTCCACATAGTGAGGCGGACCCGCAAACAAACAAGTAGTGCGAAGGACAGAAGAAGGTAAGCTCACAAGGATGGCACGGGAGTCATGCTGGGGGAGCCAGGACGACTGACCGTGGCATTTGACGTCTGTTTGGAGTGTGGATATGGAAGGATTGAACATAATGTGGGTGGCCTGAGAGAGCGAGAAAGTACATACTAACAGAAAGAATATTACCAGAATAAAAACAGAGGCAAGATGTCTACGAGTGTGTTGAAGGACGTGAGAATTTCAGCACAATTGGAGTTCAGAAAGCGCAGAGTGGTGGAAGAGGGGAAAGGTGGAAAAGATAGTTCAGGGTCAGATCATGGAAGGCTTTACAGGCCGCCGAAGGAGGCCCTCTTACAGGCACCTGTAAAGTTGCTAAAAAACAAACATAAAAGCGCTGAGTGTGACTTCTCAAAGTGCCTTGGACCCCACTGCATCCTTGGAATCAAGTTTTTGTGATTAACTTGTTACTTTGACCCAACTTAAAATGAAAAACAATTCCCTCAACTTCTTCCTATTAAAGAATAATGTTGACGGCTGAGAGGGTTATGGCCATGGAGTTTACACAGATCGAAATGCTAAGTAGGCCTGAGCGGAAGCCTCGTGGGGAAGCGAGGGCTAGTGCTCACCAGCGTTAGGTCCTCCTTCCTATTTACAGCCCACCCCTTTACAGCGCTTCAGGGCAAGATAAAAAGAGAAAGCAATAGCCCCAAACTCCACAACCCATCATATCGCTGAGGAATCTGTTTTGTTTGGCAAACTTTATTGATTTGTTTCCTGAAATGTGAGACCAGGATGAAAATGATAGGAGGATCAGATCCCAGGTCCCATTACACCTGAAGAGAGTGGGTTCTCCAGGGAAACAGAACCAATAGGATGTGTGCAGATAGATTGATTTATTATGAGGAATTGGCTCATGTAAGTATGGAGGCTGACACGTCCCCAGACAGACAGTTGGCAAGCTGGAGACTCAGGAGAGCCAACGATACCATCCCCACTGGGACCTGAAGGCCTGAAAACCAGGTGTAAGTTCCAGTCCAAAAGCCAGCAGGCTCAAGAGCTTCTTATTTCAGGTTCAAGTCTGAAGGCAGTAGAAAGCCAGTGCCCCAGCTCAGCAGCCAGGCAGGAGGAGGTCCCTCTTACTCAGCCTTTTCTGCTACTCAGGCCTTCACCTGCTTGGAGGAGGCCCACCCATGTGGGGAAGGCCTCCAGCTATGCTCAGTTTATTGATTCAAGTGTTAATTTCATCTAGAAACACACAGACACACTTAGAATAATGTTTGGCCACATGTCTGGGGGCCCAGGCAAGTTTACACACACAAAATTAACCCCTGGGGGAGGTGAGGCAGGCAGGTGTGAAGGGAAGAGCATCACAGGCAGAGAGAACAGCAGACACCAAGGCCCTGAGGCAGGCCCTTACTCAGTGGAGGGAGCAGCTTGGCCAAAGGGCAAGGTGGTGGGAGATGAGGTCCCAGAGATGGCAGGAGAGGGGCAGGTTGGGGGTTTTTGTAGGACGTGTGAAGGATTTTAGATTTTGGGGACTTGACCCTGGCCCTCGTTATGCCTTGTGTGCCTTCTTCACACTCCCATCTTGGCACTTCCAGTGCACGAGGCCCTTTATCTGTTTGGATGTCTGCCACCAGGCTGTGACTCTCGGGGAGAGTCTGAGAATCCTTTCCTCTCTGTGTCCCCCAGGATACATAGTAGGAGCTTACTATGCGTCTGTTGGGTAAGCACAGTAAGCTTGTCTTTTGACAGGAGATCTCAAATCTGAATTAAAAAAAGTATGCATTTTTTTTATTTCAAGGATTGCACAATTGAATCCAATCTCCAGTCGGCGAAATTCAACAAACATTTGTTGCTTACCTTCATTATGCAAGGCATTGTGTCGGGGACTGGGGATTCAGAACGAGGAGTAAAAGCAGACGCACGGCACACACACGACGACGTGCCAGTTGCCACGCTGAGTGTTTTACACGCGTTGACTCTCGTGTGGTCCCCGCAATAACCCTCCGAAACAGGTTACATGTAACTGGGATCTCCGTTACGGAATCCGGAGACAGAGCTCAGGGAGACTGAGGCAGGAGCTGGCCCAAGTCACCCCAAAAAGGAGGAGCGCGGATTCAAATCTGGGCTGTTGAGACGAGGAAACCTGTACTTTATCGTGGTCAGGACACTCACTGGGATGCGGGTGGGACGGGGTGGGGAGTTGGCACAACTAATTCAAGTCAGATGATCACAAATGCCAAGGAGAGTCCAAATAGGCTGCTGGGAAGACTCTGGAAATAGCTTCCTAAGGAATCGAGGGGTTGGGTTGGGCCTTGTGGGTGGACGAGGGTCGAGAACGTGTGGGCACAGGGAGCAGCCGTGCAGCTGGGGTATCGGGGTGCCGGGACCCTCTGATTCCCCTTCGTGTCGCCCCCACCTCCGATGCTCCCCGCCCCTTCTTCTCACCCGAGGCCCATGCGTCTTTGCTCGGTTTCATTTGGCTTCTAACCCCTGCCTAATTTCTTTCAAGAATAAAAATAGCTTAATTATTTCGGTACAAATAATTCATATTGAAAAAAAAATGTCGCCGATTTGAAAAAGCAGAGACAAGACATGAAAACCTCTGACACGAGGCACGATGCGCAGGGGAATGAGGGAGTGGCCCGGGGGCGGGGAGGTAAGTCGTGTCGCCCTGGGAGCGAAGCCTCGCAGCTGATGCTCTTGCCTAGGGTTTTCTTTTCCTCCCACGTGACAACAGAGATGGAGGTGACGCCACATCCTGATGCAGCTCCCCAACCAGCTGCCCGTGGGGCCACGGCCGCTCTCCTTGTTCCATTCATTCATAGCCCCCACCTGGGTTTCGGTGGCTCAAAGGGGTCTCATTCAAACTTCAGAGCGAGCGTATCCCTTTCCTCCCGGTGACCGTGCTGTGGAGACTGAGACAGAGAGGGCTTTCGAGGTAGTTCTCACGGTGCAGGGGCCACAAGAAACGGGTTGGATGGAAGGGATCCCCTTCGGCAGCAATGCCATAAATCACCTAGTTGCATCATCCCAGTTCAGCACAGCTTCCGACGTAGGGATGTGTCCGTTTCGGAAGACTATTACGAGCGATAAAGACTATTTTTCTAAGTAGGTCGTGCCTCCAATGTACAAAATGGGATTCCCGTATAATCACCGTTTTAACGTTTTGTTCCTTCCACAGAGAAAAAAAGAGACCGGGAAGAAAACATCAATATTCTCCTTAAAACAGACAGCTCGTGCTGACATGTCATTTAAGCGAAGGGCGAGGTATCAATTAAAAGAGGGTGATACGACATTTTGCTCTTTTTTTTCCCCCTCGTTTTCTATTGAGAGGGAGTATCCGAGAGGGTTGGCTCTTTTCTTCCTTTTGGAAATCCCAGACGACCAGTTTAACACCTGTGTGTGTCAAACTGGAGACAAGAGCAGCCGCGGAGAGGCCATCTTTGAAATATTTTATTTACTTTATGATATGTGAGCTAACACATGCTTGATGTCAATGATTCGTAACCTGGTGAGTCTTGGCAGTCTCTTTTGGTTTGGAAATGACAGTAGTTTGTGCACGAGGAGATGTTACTGTGTTGGTCCCCCTAGAAGGCGTCCTCTTAAGCAATAAGACGTGCCCTGCGGATGAGAGAGAGTTTGGGGCTGGAAAATCCGTTACGTTTGGAGGTCGTTTCGGGCAAGCACTCACTGGCCCGACGCGTCCTCGACTTGCTTTAGCCGCCGTGTCTGAAAAGCACGTTGGTCTTCATTTGCTGGATCAAGTAGAGCAACCCGAGAGCTGTAACACACACACACATCGGGCGCGGACGGGAGCTTTTTATTTCTGGAGTTCGTTTTGTTTCGATGCTAATCTTAGTTATCATGCGTTTTCCCTGGTCGACAGGGGGAACGCAATGCATGTTTTTACAGATCGGCGAGGGGAGGAGGAGTGAGCGTTGAGAGTGGAGAGAGTGGGTTGGATGGATAGACGGGTGGACGGATAAATGAGGAAGTGATGAATGGATGGACGGAAGGATGAAAGGTGAGAGTCTCAAGATACGAGGAAAAGTGCAATTTTGTGTTAAAAGGGCTTCTGGGCTGAAGGAAAGTCTGAACTCAGAAGGATCTGGGGTCGACCATGACCGTTATGTATAGAGCGACGTATGGACTGGGAGGGGTTTCCTGAGCCACCTGCGCCTCCACCCCAATCTCTTCTGGGCTTCAGTAGCTGCCCCAGGGCCTGGCCTCTGCCATGGCTCCCGTCTGTTGACCTGCGACTCTCCGCCGATGGGACTTTCTCCTCCCCTAACCTCTGGATTTGCGGAGAGCAGAGCCCCGCTGCTGTCACCGCCGGGCCTCCCCAGTGCCTCGTCCATGGCCCGGCGTGCTGTCACTGCTCAAGAAAGAGTCAGACGTCTGAGGGTCCCGGTCCCAGCTTTGTCATTCGCCAGCCTTCTGCTTTTGGGCAGATTTCTTGATTTGCCTGATCCCCTGGAGCCTCATCTACTTTAAACACTTTGCACACAGACCCAGGAACTCAATACATGTGGCTAATTGTTTAAATAAATGTCACGTATTCTTATGGCAACGGACCGTGGTCGGGGAGCAAACGTCCCCGAAGTCTTGTCTGAACTTCACTCTTTCTCTAAACATCTCCTCGTTCCGCAAACTCTCAGCGTCATCACACGTGGTGTCCGAAGGAGACCACGACAGTGAACCGGACAGGAGGAGCCGCGCTTTACCATGTGAGTCCTGCCCCACAGCAGGCAAGCCCGTCCTCGCGTCTACTGTGAGCAGTGGGCAACTCTGTTCTCGCCCAAGATGAGGGAGGGTCCCGGGGACGTCACGTTCGGGAATGCTGGAAGAGGACAGCCTTGGTTTGCATCCCAATGTCATCACGTACTGACTCTAGAAGCCTAACCCCCAGTTTCCCCTCCCTACAGTGGGGTTAATAAAGCTCTCCCCTTTATAGATCTGTTTCCAGGATTGAATAAGCCAGCGCTTGTCTGCCTCATGCTGAGTGCCCAAGAAATGTCAACAACAACGATGATGATGATGAGGATGGTCATAATAATACTTAAAACCTTTACTGAGCACTTGGGGACTGATCTGAGAACGGGCTAGGATGAGATACGACATCACGGCAGGCCAGGACAGAATAAGGCCTTGACTTGGATCAGAAATCAGGTTTGTCTGCCCTCTTACAAGCATCCAGAAATAGCTCGTGATCACACAGATCAGTCTTTTGTAGGGTGCCTGGCCCATGGGAGGTGCTCAATAAATGTTCATTACAATAGTAGTAGGACATGCGGGGTTCGTGGAGAACAGTACAGGGTCCTTGAGTAAGTCACTCTCTGGGGGATGTAAACCGCATGCCCAGGTGAGGGTCCTGTGCAACTAACTGGAAGCAGGTGGTGTCTTGAGACAGGGAGCCAGAAGCGGAGTCTCTAGATTTGGGTGGGGCAGGGGGGATGGTGACTTTCAGGTCAAAGTATCAGGGGCACTTCCTGGGGGGGGGTATGACATTAACATTAGACCTTGATGGATGCTGAGACTGAGCAGGATGAATGGGAAGGAAAAGGGCATTGCGGGCAGAGAGGGGAAGCCGTGGGGTCGGAGGTGTGTAGCTGAGACAAGAGGAGCCAAGTAAGAGAGACCGCAGGGCCGCCACGGGAAGGCGCAGTGACCCCCCGTGAGGCATTACAGTCTTAAAACGACTTCTGCAGTGAATATGGCAGAACATCAGTGTACTTGCTATATAAAGAGCTTGGAAAAATCAAGAAAAGAAAAGAAAACTGATGTAAAACTGGTCAAAAGCATGAGACTACGATCTGCGGTCAAGGCCGGCTTCGTGGCCTGGGCAGTCGCAGAAATAAGTTTTGTGCTTTAAGGTCTAATGCTTTGTTGTTGAAATCCTCAATGACTTTCGAGCGAGAGGCATCCACTCTCAAATTTGCAGGGAGCCCCGCGAATTATGTGGCCGGTTCTGTCTGCAGCGAAGAAATTCAAAGGAACAACATGTGTATATCAAGAAACTGAAAGTCGTTATTAATCAAGAAGGTAAAAGTGGAATTAGTAAGACATGCCAATTTATATTTATAAAATTGGCCAAATGGTGACAACGCCGGGAAGGGCTGGTGAGATGGGCATGTTGGAAGCTCCCGGAGGCCTTCTCAATTGGCTCAGCATCTGTACCTACCCTCGCCCCACCTGTAGGCTCAGTTAAAAGAGTGATATTCCCTGTGCTTCCAGGTGCCCCCTCCAAAACCTCGTCTTCGTATGCTCTCACCCAGGGAAGTTCTCGCACCTTCCACTCACAGCCTCATGCTTGCGGACCATTCTTTTCTTCTTGGGGGGCTCCCCTCTGCCACCAGGAGGCAGCCCTGTCCTCTCCCCATCAGCGGCATCACTTGAGACCCCCCCTGGGTCAAGGTTCTGGGGCCCTGACACTAAAGGGGGCTTGGAGCTGACCCAGCAGAACCCTCCCCGAAAGCAGGTCTGACATTTACAATAAGAGATTCTCTCTGTCCCACGGGGGAGTTGAGACTTTCAACTAATGTATTAATGAGATTAAGACTTGAGTTGCAAGTGACAGAAAATTAATTCAGTGGTTTGAGAAGAAAAAAGGAAAGTTTGTTGGCCATAGGAAGGTTTTTCAAGATGACAGGCAGACGTCGGACAGACACACAAGCGTGGACACGTTCACAAGCAGACGTGCACACACACATGCACACATGCAGACGTGTACACAGGCCACATGTCTACACACACACGCACACACACACACACGTGCACGTGGATAGTCACTGCAGGGGTGTTTATGACAGATACACTTAGGGATCGACTCGATGTTTAACGGCAAGGGGTGTTGCAAATTCATTGCTGAGCATCCGCGTAATTGAATAAAGTTATAAAACCCGATGTTTTCAGAAGATAATAATAGCTACTCTTAATAGCGAGGGCTAACATTCTAGCAGGTTTTGCACACCCGCTAGGTCTCGGGCACTGTTCTACAATAACTCCTTCCATTCGGGATCTTCAAGGATATTTAAGGAGGTGACAAAACGATGACATTACATTGCTCAGTGGACAAACACTAGAATACAGAATTGTTTTCATGCGGTGATCTCAGGCTTGTCATATGTGTTTATTATATTTATTCTCTGTTATATATATGTATAGAGAGAGAGAGAAGAAAGGGGAGATGGAGAGAGAGAGAGAGAGAGAGAGAGAGAGAGAGAGAGAGAGAGAGACCAATATATTTCTCTGAGTGTTAAGATTATAGGGTATTTTATTTTTCTTCCTTCTTTTTCTTTTAAAAAAAAATAAATGGTCCATCATGAACTACAGCATAATATTTTCACAATTGCTAGAAAACAAAGCATAATTTAGGTGAAAGTGGGGCAAGAGTTATTTGGTTTGATTTGAGAGATGACGTAAAAGGAAAAAGCGAGAAATGAGGTTGACTATATGGTTTGGGTTAAGACGTGGAAAGCCTAGATATCAGGCCCAGAATATTTTGTTTTATTAGAAAATCGACGGGGAGCCATCGAATGATTGCGAGACAGATAGTGCCACAGAGTTAAGATGTTCTTTGGCGACAGCAACGAGAATGCATTCGAATTGGAGATGGGAGTCAGGCGACCAGGCGAAGAGAGGGAGGCCTTTGGAATTGTCCTGGTAGCCCAGGCAGGGGGCCTGGCTGCTGCAAGTGGTTCTGAGGAGGTCGAATCTACAAAAAGCGGCCTCCAGAGCTAACTGCAAGCGAGAGCTACAACAGCAGAGGCCAGGGTGCTCTCAGGGGCTCACAGGGATGCAGGGCGGGAGGCAGGCAGATGGAGGAGCCCCGGGAGGCCTATGACCTATGAACTAACTGATGGAGTCCTCTGGCCTCTCTCTGGTTCTTACTGCTTCTCCCCCCTTTTGTTTTTTTCTCTGTGACTATTGAGATAAAGCATATTTTGACTCTACATCCCAAGGTCCAGTTTGGTTCACCGTGGATGACCACTGCAGATTTTCCAGAAGTTTCCCTGTTAATATCACACCTTGACATCTGTTATGAGCTCTCAGTTGAGATAACAGTTCAGGATATTATTCCCAGCCTCGGAGCCGGTAACGATGGCCACGGTCTCATTCCACTGAAGGTACGGCTCCCATCCTCGGGACTCGGGGTGTGTTCAGTTGGAAAAGGGGAAAACAGATCGTTTCCTTTTCAAAGGATTTTATTAATTAATTAATTTATCAATTTATTTATTTATTTATCTATCTATCTATTTATTTATTTATTTATTTATTCACTTATTCATTCATTTATTCATTCATTCACTTATTTATTTATTTATTTATTTATTTATTTTTGCAAACCACAAAGCAAATTTCCCTCAATTATAGAAATGGTGCAAAGGCTTCATCTCCGGAGAGAGGACCGATTGAGCTCCAGGGGGACAGCCATCAGCGAGCGCTCTGTCATCAGTGACTTAGCCGTTCTGAGACTCAGTTCGTGTCCTATAACATGGAACGAGAGGGATGCCTCAGCTCTTGACTGCCATGAGGAGTAAACGCATCAGCACCTGTCAGGGGTTTGCAGCCCTCCCTGCACAGAGCAAGTGCCCAACCAATGCTAGTTCCTGCCGTGCCGGTTGTCATAACCCTTCGTTTTCGTCATTCGCGGCCTCCCACGTTTTCCCTTCATTTACAAAGCATTTTCTGATCCGTCTTTCTTCACGGTGAACTGAGACCACGCTTCCTCAAGGCCGCTCTTTGGCTATCTCGTCCACTCTTTAGCAATTTTTACTTAATGCACTTGGGGACCCCGTCTGGACGACGAAGGGCACAGCCTTTGCAAGCCCCCGTGGGGAGACTCGCTCTCACCCTGACTCTTGGAGCTAAAGGTCCATCCTTCACCTTCTCCAAAGGCCCATTACCTCAGAGCCTGCCCCGCGGGCCTCCCGCACAGAGCAGCTTTGAGAGGGTTAAACAGAGTCAGGCTTTTTCAGCATCTGGCATTCTGCCCCGACACAAAGAAAGTACTCACTAAATGTTTATTGAATTTTAAAATAATTGTGATTGATGGCCACTAGCGTTACCGTTTTGCATATTGTCTCCAAAAGCCCTAAACTTAAACGCTTCTTGGCACTGTAGATTCAGATAATTTATCCTTTCTATTAAAACTCCTGGCTGGGGGCAGAGACAGGGATGCTGCCGCTCCGGATTTCTGGTTGGGGTCCGGGTCCCCCGTGTTTCCTACTGCTTGTGCGTCGGTGTGTGGAAAGGCCTGTTTGGGGGCAGAGGAAAAGTGCTGGAATTGGGGTTCCAAGTCCTGCGTTCACCTCCTGGCTCTGCACCGTTTTGTCCCTGTGGCCTCGAGCAAATCGCATCCTCTCTCTGGGATGAGAGACTTACCCTCGTGTAAGAAAAATGACACCCCTGCCAATGTCGAAGGGGCATATGAAAATTACAGAGTTACATACAGGAAATTGCTTTATAAACTCTAACGCACTGAGCTCACAGAAGCTTGTTTCTATTCCCATAGAGAGACAAATCTTTTCCTTTATCACTGCGGACGCGAGGTGAGCGGCCGTAAATACACAGCTTTTCCATATGATTGTTTTTATAAATGCCCATTATTGTTGGGACATATTAGAAAAAGGATTTATTAGCAAGTTCTGACCTGATTTAATGGATTCAGTCGTGTCTTCAGTAAACATGTAGAGAGTGTCTATACATCCAAGGCACCGGGCTCAGCGCTGATGGGACAGATATAAATATGACAAGTTCCTCCGTCATTATGCTTAAAAACCTAAAAAAAATATATATATTTTTTAATCTCTGTCGTTTGGTTCCAGTTTCTTCACATTAAATTGCATTGCATTCTGTTTTTATTAAGGCAAGATGACCTCGGCTGCCCCCTTACCTTGTCTGTGAAAACAGTCTGTCGTGTCCCTCTTGTTGAGAAACATCCCATAACGGCATGGCTTCCCTCCACACTTTCGCGTGATGCCGTCTTCGTGAGCAGAACCTCCCCCAATAGTTATTCATGTAATTCTATTAATACGATCTCCGTCGCCATATGGCGGTGTGATAGTAATTACATTTGCTGTAACCGGCCGACTAAGGGGGGGACCAGCTTCCTGGCTGAAGACGACACCCTCATTAGAAAATGCCCCCAAGTAGATGGTTTTCTCGGCTCCCTTCTCCGTGAGGTTTATGTTCCCCAATTCTTTGATGAGGATTTTCTGGGTGCTCCTCAAAAGACTGAGTGTCAAAAAAATAAAAAAATGAAAAAGGTTGGGATATTTCTTTCATTTTATTCTTTCCATGTGAAACGTACAACGTGTGCAGTGTTGGGCCACGTCTCCGTAAAAGCAGGGCTTACACGGCATTTTTTTTGTTGTTTTTGTTAATTAGGGGGGAGCGTGCACGGCTCGGCGAGCTCTGCTGCAACAAAATGCGAAACTTCGCTTCCACCAATGCGCAGCACATGTGTTTATTCTGAGCTCCAAATGCAAGTAGTTCTGTCTCAGTTTTAAAACTCCCGACAGTGGTGTAAAAATGTATAACGCGGCATCCCTCGCCAGGACCCCGTGTGAAAAAAGAGCTTCCTTCCCCCCGCCCCCCGAAAAAGAATTCCATTCGGCACCACATGTCAAAACACAATTGAAATTGTGCAGCGCAATATTCCATAAATCTGAAAATGTTTAAAAAACCCATCGGATTTTCGAAGCTTCCAAAATCATTTATTTCCCGGGTTAGCATTTTTCTGCACTAAGCCTGCCCTCTTTTTTTTTTTTTTTCCTTTCTGACGATTTCCATATTCCCCAATAATTATTAAGCATGCTTCTCTCCCCGGCAGGCATCTCTGATGTGGATGCTGGGGAGAGCGGTGGCTGTGATTCTTGTGAATTACTGCATTTTAAGATCTTGTGTTAGAGCATGTTACCCAGCTTCCCGAAGTTAGCAGATGGCCTCCAGAAAGCGCGTTTTAATTTTTCAAGTACATAAGTATAATAATCCGCGCTGATGAATGCACACGACAATAAAGAGCGCTTGTTGAACGGGGATGCTCAGTTTCGAATGCGTACCTGTGAGGATGGGTTTATCAACAGATAAATAAATCCGCGTGGACAGGATAGGCACAGGATCAAAATAGGAGATCAAATCGGCTAAGGCAAAAAAATAATAATCGTAATCGAAAACAACGGCAGAGAAAAAGCCAAGGAATGGAAAAACATCGCCATCACCAGAACACAAAAGTTTGTGAAATCCACTTAATAGAACTGAATGTCAAAACATTTTAACTTTTCCAAAAGTTTTCGACATTAAACAATTAGGACGAAACGCAATTAAGCGGTGCATTGTAGAGGATGGTCACTTTTTGCATGTCATGTGGCTTTAAAAACAAGTCAGATAAATGATGATGCCATTAAAACTGAACTAATTAAAGAAAGCTTCTTTTAAGAACTCATTAACTGCAACCTCATTTGCATAATGATGCATATTAATTAAGTTTTAATGAATCTGAATTTGCACCAAGCCTATTCATGTTGGCTTTGAAACAAATTGAACAAATTAGTTAAAAGCTTTTTGGAATCTACTTTTCACAGCAAACAGGATATGAATGCAATCATCTCTACAAAAAAGAAATATTTTTCTTTTAATTTAATTCAAAGGTATGCAGGCCCATCTATTAATTATTTTTAAATGCAATAATTTTTACCTTTTCTTTGGAAAATCAACGGTATTACATATTCTTCAGTGGGAAATATTATAAATGGAGGTTGTGGGGAAAATCATTATGGCCAGTTTATTGGCAATAAGTTGGAGATGGTTGACCTCCGGGTGCATTTAGTTTATTTAATAGCGGGATTAAAAATCGAGGAGGTAATTTCTGAGCACTAAGAGCATCTCCAGTCCAGCAACTAGAACGAGAAGTCGAATGGCGGTGGCAGGTCCCGTTTTGGGGGATGCAGGCTGCGGCGTTCTATTATTGGTGTCACATTCATGCCTGAATCTGATTCTACTTCATCATAAATCTCCTAAGTAGCACCGAAAAAATTAAACATTTACAGAACATGTGTTCTTTTCCTTTAGATTTGTGCAAATTCAAGGTTTTTTTTATACCCAAGGAGCAGAATTCAATTTTAACAAGTTTGCGTTCAGCTCATAATAAAAACAAGAATTACCGCAGCAACACTATTGATTTGCTCATACTCCATTGTGTCTTCATCAAGCACGAAGAGATTTATGTAATTACTGCTCCATCTTTTGTTGTTGGAAAGCACTTTTTTTGTAAGTCAGCATCTACAAAGGCTGGAAGTGCTTTTATTGTGGAGATTACAAGATCCCGTCTCCCCCCTTTTCAAGCGTTTTCTCGGAGAGGTGCTTCGGAGATGTCGACAATTAGGGAGACGCTGTGTCCTGGAAATGTACATTGAGGAATGTATTTACAGGTATTCTCCTGCAGCATTTTTTAACCCATTTATCCCTTCACCTTTCTGCCTCTTTTATCCCTCTTCTGCCGTTTCTATTCCCAGAGAAGCCTTCGTAGGCACCGGGGCGACGCGCAGAAAACTCCCTGCAGCCAAGTGCTTTTAGATGTAGCGGGGCAGAAGAGCAGTGCTCCGGATTATTCTCTCCTAATTACATCGCTCTCGTCGGAATTTTCTTGTGCTTGGGTCAGTGATCGCTTTTGACTCTTGGAGAGAAAAATGAAATCAGGACCAGCCCTGAGCTGCCCTCCTTCACCCAGGCTCTGGTCTAGCTCGCATCCGACTTAAACTGCCTGGCTCCGCGTGAAGCCTTCTGCAGAGCAAACGCTTTCCCATTTCGGGAGCAAAGTCCAGCTGCATTATCAAGTAGTGCCAGCCCATCCACCCCTTCTCCCTTGCTCCTTGCGGGTTGACTGTGGAAGCCATGCCCAACCCTGTCTTTTTAATGGGAAGAAATCTGAGGATTTGCCATGTGTCAGAACAGGAAGCAGAAGAAAGAGTCGAATGTGCAAAACAATTTGAAAAATAAATCGATTCACAAATCATGTCGGGGAGGATTTTAAAATTAACCCCTTCCCGTGCCCCATTTTTATTAAAAGAATCCCGCAGACCTACCCTTCTGTACAGTCCCTGCGGCCACGGTGGGCTGTAACCTGCGCTCTGATGGGAGTCAACGTCAGAGCAAAGTCACCAGACACCGTCTGAGGAGCGTCAGCCCTCGGCCGGGCACCGTTGGTGCCGTGATCCGTTACGCTTTGAACGAAATACCGTTTCTATGCTTTCTCCTTGCCTGTCTACCAGCACGTTGTAATGGGAGAGCGAGGGGAGCTGTGACACATTTGAAAGACTGTGTGATGCTCCTGGGGAAAGCTGGTCCTCGCAGACCCCCCTGGAGAAAGGGGACTCTCTTTTCTGGAATTTTAGGATTTCGTGGGTGCCAGGGAGCACGAGCCCTGCCATGGGAAGCCAGCATCGTCGTCATAATAACGAGGGCAGGTGGACTCTCCCTGAGGTCCACCCTGGGGTGGGCAGATGTCATTGTAGATGAGAGTGGGACTTGCTGGCTGGCTGTCCTGCCCCCTAGCGGAAGGACTTTGGAAAGGGGACAAGGAGGGACACTCACCCTGGCTTTTTTAGCTCTCCCTATGACTTTTTTTTTTTTTTTAAATAAATTTTAAAGACTCATCACAAAACAAAACAAAACTGCACAGGGGAAAGATTCCCAGTGGGTCTGACTTTTCCTCCCCCCTCTCTAAATTGTGCGGAATCCAAGCCGCTTGCTCGCAGAAGTCTTTCGTAAGGTAGCATTTTATATTTAAAAAGAAAAAAAATTAAAGGAAGAAAAAAAGAAAGTGCACATTTCACGTGGAGCACTGGCTTCTTCGGGGGAACATTTTGACAGAAAGCGCCTTCCTTGGGGGAGGTCAGGAGTCGTTGGTATTAAACCAGACAAGCTGGTAGCGAGTGTTAATGGCCACAGCGAGCAGATGTTCCGTAATTAGGGGAGACGTGAGTGACAAGACGCGAGAGGTCCCGTACACAGGCGGGCTGGCACAAAGCAGCTGCTGATCCCGCGTCTCCTGTCACGGGTGTACACAAGTCAGACCAGACCCCGGGAGGCTGCGGCACGGTGACAATTAGGGAAAAAACGGTGTTTGATTAAAATAAGTCGCATCGTCTTTCTTCCCCCTCGGAGCCAGGAAGGGTGGCCTGGTTTGCGTCAGCCAGAGCCAGCCAGAGGTCAGCCAGATGATGGGAATGAAGAGGCTGGGCTCCAAGTGGGCTTTGAGTCAGCATCGTAATTTATTTATTTATTTTTTTTTAGTCGAAAAGAAGAGGAGCAGACGCCTTTCTCTCCTGGAGATGTGACATCCATGCCAGGCAGTCTGTAAGCACTGTCTCTCTCCTCTCTTAAATCGCTCTCGGATTTTTCCTTTTCTTACCAGCCCGATTGCCATTTCTTGACCATCTTTTGTTCTAGAATATTCTACAGCCTCCTCTTGGTTTTCCTGGTTTGGACTGGTGACACCTTCCCTCCCTGAACACGAGTAGAGCACATTCTGCAGATTTTTCTAGAACCCTGTCTTCCTTCCTCCCCATCGGATGGCTTAGTAATGATCAATGTCCCCCTCGACGTCACACCCAGCACAGTGCCACACGCATGGCAGGCCCTCGGCGAATGCGCTCGTGTGCGTGAAGGACGGAATCAACACCGATTCGTCACAAATATTCACTGCCCACTCCCCGTGCTGCCAGCTACCACGACCATGAAGAGTTTGTGTCCCTCTATGCTGAAACTGAATGGCAGCGTCAAAACAGTTTCTTTGCTTCGATGAAGCCCATTGTGGTAGCAATTAAAGAAGGAGCAAAATCAGGTTTCTAAAGGATGTTTTGATACCTGCAACGTTTATCGTCTGGTTGGGATGCAGAGGGGCATCGCGAAGACGTGGGGAGTCCCTCCTGGAGGAGGCACCTGGCCTCGCGGCCAGGAGGCCGGCCTTAACCTCAGAGGGCCGTGGGGTGAGTCTCGGCTCTGCCGGTCCTGGGGGACCTCGCCTTCCCTGCGCCTCGGTCTCTCTATGAAGTGGGGATAATAACGCTAAACTCCAGGGGTGTCAAGAGGGTGAAGGGACGTCGGGAGTGCTGCGTTACGCCTTGCTATGGCCTGCGTGGCTTCACTTCTCCACGTGAGACCATGGGCTTTGCAAGGCATAGAGCATCATGCCGGGGTTTTTAAATTCCTGTGTCCTGGAAATCCAGAGCACCTGCTCACCTCGAATTCATAGTGCGAGGGAGGCTAGGAGGAGGGACACCTAGCCGCCTTCGGGTGCCTCTTCTGCCCTCGGTCCTTTACGAGCATCATCTCCTTTCTCCTGCTACATGGCGTAGGCCTCACGATCCCGTTTTACAGATGAGGACGATGAGGCTCAGAGAGGTTAAGCGAGTCTCTTAGGACCACCCAGCGGGTAAGAGGGGCTGGGACATGGGTCTTAGGCTGCCTGACTCCAAACCTCCTCTGTCCTTTACGTGTGAGGCTAAAGACGCCACCACTTGTCATCAGAGAGGGGAACAAAGCATTTCTGGGAAATATTTCAAAACAACCAAGCACTGCCTAGAAGCCTGGCCCCCGTCCTCTGCTGGCTTTGTCTCCTTCTCTGCTTCTCTTGGTGTCTCTGGGTCTCCCATCACGGCCGCTTGCTTTCTCCTCCCAGCTCCCCTTCTCGTCCCTCACTCCCTCTTTATCTGTCTCTCCATCTCTCTCCCTTGATTTCTAATTTCCAAGCCCGCGAGCTATTACAGAAAGCATAATGACGGTTACACTTGTCTCTCGCAATATTACTGTCTCGCTTATTGCTTTGTAAAGTACTTTGGGAGCCTGGAAAATGAAAGGTGTTATGTAAAATGAAAATCGATTCTAATTCTAAGTAAACATCATCGCTGCGAGTTTCTCTGGGATGGCATTGTTTCACGCCAGAGAAAGACAATGGATCAGAGTTTCCTCCCAGTGTTTAAAAGACGTCTTCGGGCAGCCTGGCGCTTTGGAGCTCGTCACGAGGCGGCGCGACCCGAATCACGTCCCAGCATACCTGCGCAATTACATTTAATTGCACCTGGTAAACTGAGTCTTCGCTCCTCATTTACGAGGGGAAATGATTTTCATCTGCAGACAAGAGCGATCCCACTTTTAGCTTATGTTCGGGGGATAAGTGATTAAGTGCCATTTATTTCCCTAATACACGTCTCCTCCATCAGTCACCCCCCTCCAGAAATGGGGCAAGAAACTTCTCTCGGCAGAAAAACCATCTCCACTTTAGGAAGCGTTTTCTGCTCCCTTTGCTGGCAGAGTAATTTATCAGGACACACACACCACAAAAATGGAAGTTTGAATCATTTCTGTGGAGAAGGCTCATCATCCCAAATCAGAAATGTCATAAAAGTTAAAATGCCATAAGAATGTATTCCCCAAGAAAGAAATAATTTTCTTTTCATTGAGAACACTGGAGGACATAATATACTTCTTGAAATTCAAATTTTCATAGCAAATGCAATTTATCCCTCCCTTGCATCGTTCATCTTCTTCGGAGAAAAGGTAACTGGATATCAGATCTACTTTATATTTTTCTGCAAGATTATTCCAAGGGCTTGTTTCCTTAAAAACACACATGCCATGTGGGGAAAATGAACAGTTTCATCCGCGGGAACGTGCGCTGGAAACTTCCAGCGTGGGGAAGCGCCGATGAGTTGCCTCGAATTGGCTGTGATAACTCAATTGTAAGTCCATTTGCATCCACCAAAGACCCAGGATGCCTGTGGGGTGTGTGGCCTCAATTCATTCTCTTTCTCTCTTTCAATTTTATGTCTGGTTAAGTACCCTAAAGTGTCTGCTGGTAGTTTGGGCCCTGCAGATGCTCTGAGTTTGAGAAGCTGAATGAAGGTGTCAGCGTTGCAACCTGAAGGTCTGACTAGTCCTAGTGAACCTCGATCGAATCGGTCTTCGTCACGTACAAATCCTGAATCTTATTATTTTCCCTCTTTGCAAAGCTCTGGTCGTCAGACCAGCCATATTTGAGCCTGCTGACGGTGCGGCAAGACTGCAGGAGATGGATAGACCGTCGAAAAGAGGAGTAGAAGGGGCGTAAACTGGTGTGGACGCTGCCCTGGCTTTGGAGGGCAACCCTTGGGGACGAGCGCTCCCAGCACGTGGAGCTCACAGGCAGCAACCACACAGAGCCCCCACAGCCAGTTGAGGTTCGCCCGAACCTCAGTTTTCCTTTTCTCATCTTCAAAGCGGGAGAACTGTGTGGAGATGGAGGAACAACGCAGAAAGAGCCCGTCATGTGCAGGGTCCACACCAGCAACATGGGCAGAGTCCGAGCCCGCCAATCGTTCCTGTAATTTCCCAACAACCCCGAAGGGCGGGCACGCGCATGACAGCGAATGGCCCTCCACGTGTCTGCTCCCTCCGGCATCAGGCTTTTGCCCGCGTCGTGCCCCTGACCTCACATTCTCCCACATGGCGGAGGACACATCGGGCCTTTCCTTTTTTCTTGGTAACAGAATCTCAAACGGTAGCTGGGCATCCCCAGAGTACGAAGCAACGTCTTCCAAGCTTTCCTGCCACATACCTGCCCCGTGGCGTGTGAGGAGAGGCAGAGGAGCGCTAGGTAGAAGATGCCGACTCAACTCAGAGGGAATGGGATCTTCCGCTTTTCTTCTCTGCTGGCCTGGGAGCCTGCTCTGACGGCTGGATTTCCAGCAGCTGCTGTGGACCACGGAGTGACCTTACGTTGCTAATAGGAATAGGTAGAAGATAGCGTCTCTGACGATTTGGTGGTGGGCTCATAGCCTGACTTTTCTTACACGAAGGGACATACCTGTATATGTTTCGTCATCATAAAAGAATTTTTAGTAGCCGAATACGATCCGAATTAGTATTCGCTATACAGATGCCAATTCTGCACCTTCTTCAAAGCTCCTGTAGAGTCCTTCCTTCTCCATGAAGTCCTCCCGAGGGGCTCCAGATGCCCACACGTGCTCTATCACTGAATTCCTACAATGCCAGAACACAGTCCATCATTTTTTAAAAATGTTCTCACTCTTACGTTTCCTACTTGTGGACCTCAGAGAAACCTCAAGCTCTTCAGAGAGAGAGAGAGAGAGAGACGCCCTCTCTTAAGGCTCATTTTATCACGAATAGCACCAAGGAATGTTGAGACACAAGAAATTCCTCTATGTGAGAGATTATTTATTGAGCCTCTTTTATATGATCTCATGTTGTCCCTCCCCTTTCCCCAATATCCAGCTGAGGACACACGCAGATGCTTGTCAAGGTTTATGATTTGGCCAAAGTCATGCATCCCATAAAGGCCAAGGTAGCATCCTACCCCAGGCTTGTCGGTGTCCAAGCACATCCAGTCTCCCAAATTCTCACACAGACTTGTTTTTTTTTAAAAAAAAGTCACATTATTCTATTTTTTTCTGATCCAAATTGTCACATGCTTCTCGAAAAAAAACTTTTGACAAATATACAACGGTACAAAGAAAACAAATGAAATTGATCGATGGTATCCTGCCCTCTAGAGTCAATCACTTTTAACGTGTTGCTTTCTCTCTCTCCGTGTCTATAGCCTATGAATCATGTGGTCGAGAGTTCTTCCAAAGCAGTTTTGCTGCAGTCCTACTGCATATGGGAATAGCCGACATTAATAATTTACTCTCTGCCAGACACTGTTCTCTGTGCTTTAGGAAAAGTATCTCCCCTATTCCTCACAGCAGCTCTGTGAGGGAGCTACTCTACGGCCCCGTTTTCCGATGAGGAAACGCAAGCGTAAAGAGGATAAATAATTTGCCTGAGCTCACAACAGCAGATCCATGATAGAGTCAGGAGCCGAACGCGGGCTCTTGACTTTGGAATCGGCCCTCCTAGGCCTCGGCTCTATTAATTCCCCAGCACTGCATGCGACTTTTCTTTGTTCAACATACATCGTCTGCCATGAGTATGCCCTGTCTTTTCCCAGCCATTCCTTATTGTTGGGCGTCTGGGGCGTTTCCATTTTGTCACTGTTATTAACAATGCTGGGAAGAACACCTTTGTACATACGTATCATTGTCTATAAGACGGATTATTTCCTTGGGAAAGAGTCCAAGGAACAAAATTATGGATCAAATAGTATGCGTCTTTTTATCAATCCTCTGGAGCTAAAATATCCCGAAGCATGGAACCGTAGAACCGTAGATCGGAAAGAAATCTTCCAGGTCTTCTAGCCCCACCGGCTTGTTAACAGCGTGGAAACCGAGACTCAGAGTACCCACGTGGTCGGCTTTCTATGCGACGTTCTTTCCGACCACATCTTTTGTTCCTGCGTCACCTGATCTTGCGATTCATCCTCTGCCTCTTTCTGTCAAGGGACCAAGATTTTCTTTCATTAAACAAACACCGACTGGGATTTTACCACGTCCCTGTCATCGTCCGAGGCCCACATGCACATGCAAATTCTGTTCTTCTCCCGCTTCCTCGAGGTCAAAGTTCCAAGAGGAGACATCGAGGCTGTTGTTCCCCCTGGCCCCGCCCCGGGTGTCATCACTGCCACAAGCTGGAGCTTTAGCTGGGGCGGGAGGGTTCCAGCGATTCCCACCGGGTCTCACTTTGCTGGTGTGTAACAGGAGTACCCTCCAGTCTTTGGTCCAACTGGTGTGACTTCTCGATAGAACCCTGGCACCATGGGCTCTGCTCTTGTCCTCTTTCTTGAGGACAAAGAGTCTATTTTCTGATAAAATTACATATTCTCAATGAATAGACGTGAGCCAAGGCCGTGGAGGGGGAACTTCTATCCCCACCGCAGTCTTCTGTGTCCCATCCATCCCTCTTTGAGAAAACCTTCCTAGAGCGAGACCTCTTCCCTCCGAAGCTCTCCCTTCCTCCTCTTTCCAACACTTGGACTTGCAGGCCTTTTCCCAGACCCCCTGTGCTATACCTGCCCCTGACCATCCCCACCACCCCAGAACCCCCAAATCAGGCTTCCTTTTGTTACTGTTATATAAACTTTAATTTATTTCCTTTTCGTTGTACTAAAGCGACACATGTTCGCTGCATAACAGAAGCACTTATTATTGACCAAGTGGGTAGTGAAGGGCCAGGAGCTGCTGAGCCCTAGAAATAGAGCAGTAAGCCATGGCTGGGGTCTTGGAAAGGCTCCTGTGAACGAGAAGACACAAGTAAGGACATTTACCCTGTGATGGCATGGACTGTGCTGGAAGCCTGCACAGGATGCTAAGACAGTAGACAAAAGAGGCCTCTTTTATCCAGCTGTGCATTTGCTCATTTATTTACCAATCTATTCACTCATCCACCCAATGATCATTTACGGAACACCCACTGGACACGAAGCGTTATCCCAGAAATACAAACACGAAGCTGGGGCTCAAACTCACGTGTTGTGACTCTGGTTCCCAGGCTTTTCTGGAGGGAGGGGTTATGATGCTGTTACAATCCTTTAAAACAAACAAGAAAATGGAAGAGTTTGGGCATCACGTCTATCCAGGTGGAGTAAAGGCGGTCACTCAGCGTGCTAGAAGCACATGCTGGGCTCATTAATCAAATACTCTGGTTAATAGAGAATTCTCGTGTATGCCAGAAACGAATTACCAGTTTTCAGAGAATTTTAATACAACAGAATATCCTGAAACGACACAGCTCATAATTTAATCTGCTTTAGATGTGACAGAAGTCACCTGAAGGGCTGTATTTAAGAGCCATCAGCTTTGGAACGTCGCACCTGCAGAAGGCAAGTCAATGCAGAATTAACAGCTCTTGGCTCCCACTGAGCTGCGAGTTTTGAAAATAGAAAACTCAAACCCTCTCAGACACAAAAATAGGCATACCTTAAGCAGATTTGCTCTATAAAGATGTAAAAGTCTCAAAATCGTACCTCAGAATCACAGGCGTGAGTATGTTTAAGATCTTAACGCTATTTTCAAATAACCAAAGACTTTGCGTGTGTTTGTTTACGCGCTTATTTAGAGGATTAAAAATTTTATTTTGGAGGGAGTGAGCATTGGAGCTCCTTTTGCAATCCAGAAGGCGAAGGCTGTTTTTTTTTTTTTTTATTGTTGTTGGTGTTATTATTGTTTTTCTTTTTTTAAGAGAAAAAAAATACATCCTCTGAGCACCTGCATTTTAGAGGGTTCTGATCACAATATAGATAATGGTTTTTTTCCCCTAGTTTATTGCAAGCAGCTTTTGGATATAACTTATTCAGTGCTGCTTTTTTTTATTATTTTCCTTTTTTTTACAGGGAATTGCAGTGATACAGTTGAACTTGGTGGAAGTGCAGGTTCATGGGGGAAGGCCAGGACTCTGGGCCTTCAAGACTGGAAACCCTCTGGAGGTGTTCGAGGTCCAAGACGTGCACAGGCTGGCACGGATGCCTTAAGTCAGGGGTTCCCAGCACGGGTTTCTGGACCGCCGGTCCTGTGAGCTGCTGCACTAGCAATAGACTCCCCAGGCCAGGCATGTTTGGAAACTTTTGCACAGAATCTCCCTTTTGGGGGCTGCAGTGCATGTTCATCTAGTAAAGCCTCTGATAAGTCCTGCTGCAAAGAATCCCGTTTGACTTCTTTTTCGACTTAGTGTCTTGCAAGGAACCTGGTTTGTCACCGAGCACAGCAAGGACTGACAAACACACCTTGGGTTGCTGGCCCGAGGATATCAGCCTTGCTGTCAACCAGCGAGGTGTCAACCAACAAGTGTCAACCAGCGAGGTGTCAACCAACAAGGTGTCAACCAGCGAGGTGTCAACCATGTCCTCCCTCAGTTATTCGACAGCCTCCTCTGAGCACTTGTATTTTGGGAGAGTTCGGATCGCAGGGTGGATAACACGAGCAGCCTGGAGACCCGGTG
Organism: Cynopterus sphinx; assembly: GCA_030015415.1. Taxonomy (NCBI): domain Eukaryota; kingdom Metazoa; phylum Chordata; class Mammalia; order Chiroptera; family Pteropodidae; genus Cynopterus; species Cynopterus sphinx. The sequence goes on from CM057384.1 coordinate 140,080,372, forward strand.
GTTGGGAGAGCTCCAGTGCGGGTTCAGATGCGTCAGACAGAACTACGTGAACAGGTCATACGTAACGCTTAATCACTCTGTATTTGCAACGACGACGAACAAAAACCCGGCATTTAATGTGGATCGCATGCTTTATTCTGCGAAATAAACCCAGCCTTTGTTTCTGGGCTTAGATGAGTCATTCGTTCACACAAAATAGCTTGACGCGATTTTGAACCTAGAATAGAGCCACGGTTGTTCTCTGAAGTTTAAGGAAACGGACCTGAGCTCACTACTGATTTGTTTGTGGAATGAATGAGGTTCCTATGTTTATCCATCGTCAGTCGCTGAGTCTCTTCCACACCTGTTTGGAGGACCGGCCTCCTTCGCTGTGCCCAGGAGAGAAGAAAGTTAAGGCATTCACGAGGCCTGGCATCGGGGCTCTTGGAAAACCAGCTGATGCCACGTGCAGACGCACCAGAGGAAGAGAGCCGACAGTGGGACCCTGTCTGCCTTCTTCACGTCGCCTCCTCCGCAGCCAGGACAGTGCCTGGTGCAGTGCACATCTGAGGGGTGTTGGTTGGATTAGTGAACAATGAACAAATGAATAAACAAGTGAATGAAGAAAGAGGATTCTGCAGACAGCTCTGATTATGGGGGGGGGTCCTTAAAATATTGAAAATAGAACTACCCTTTGATCCAGCAATTGCACTTCTGTGTGTTTAACCAAAGAAAACAAACAAAAAAAATGATCTATAAAGACTGAGGCACCCCATGTTCACTGCAGCGCTACTGACATGAGCCAAGACATGGAGGCAGCCTAGCTGCCCATCCACAGACGGTTGGATAAAGAAGTTGTGCAATGGAATATTACTCAGCCGTAAACAAAAGGAAGTCTTACCATTTGCAATGACATTGGTGGACCTAGAGGGTACTATGCCAAGTGAAATAAGTCAGAGAAAGGCAAACGCCATATGATTTCACTGACATGGGGAATCTAAGGGACAAAATAAACGAACAAACAAAAGAAAAACAGACTCACAGAGAACAAACTGGTGGCCTAGAGATGGGCGGGGGCTTGGGGACTGGGTTTAAAAGGTGAAGGGATTGAGTAGTTACAAAACAGTCATGGGGACGGGGACTACCGCGTAGGGAATATAGTTAATAATACTGTGATGGCTGTGTGTAGCGCCAAATGGGTGCTAGAGCGATCACGGGGATTACTTCGTAAATTATATAAATGTCTAACTTTGGGCTGTTTACCTGAAACCAATATAATTTTAAAAAATCTCCTTTAATGAGCTTGAGAAAATAAAAACAAATGCAATTTTTCAAACACGTATTTCTCTAAAGTGGGTTCAGGACGATCTGAACAGAGGTTCTAAGCTTCCTAGTGGTCAAAGGGAAGAAAGAAACGCGTCCAGATGTCGGATTCCCAGTGACCTGACGATGCAGACAGGGAGCCGTGAGTGCTTCCGTGGGCTGAAGTCCTAGAGAAGCAGGAGGTCATCCGTGGCTGTGCTGCAACGTCACAGCCTTTTCTGGTGTCTCTGATGCTGGCGTGGTCACTTCTCCCCCCTCTGCCCCTCACCCTCCCTGCAGCCGCCTTGAACAGTAAAGCTGTGCATTCTCTGACCAATCCGCAAGAGGCATTGTCGAGGTCATAACTTCTGCCCCTTCGGAGACCTCCTTGAGGCCTGGTGAACAGAGGCGAGAACCGAGACTGCGACTGCTGAATCCGGAGTTCTGCCTGGGACGTTAACATCTCCTTCCCAAGGACACTTGCCGTTCTCACCGATGGGCTCCGTCGGCCACCTTTAGGAAGGCCTGGTGGACGTCGGCCTTTAACGATCGGAAGGGGAGTTGGTGGACCAGCCACGTGTGGGGTCGAGATGCGGGTGCCTGGACTGGGACGTGGAGTCCAGCCCGGACTTGGCCAAAATGAACTATCATTGGCCGGGGACTATGCTGGGCCACACCTGGGGCACTTGAGAACCCATTTTTGTACCTTACGGTGTGAATTAGGTTTCAAAGTGTCTCCTTCTCTAACATAAGACCTGCATTTCCCCTGTTTTCATACCGCCATGGTGGGCACTGTCCCTGATGCTGAACGGGCACTCGTGACCCACGCCTTGTCCCCCGACTGTCAGGCTTAAAGAGTCTGGGTATTGGTCGTGTGGCCTTGGCGAGGTCACGTAACTTTCCCGGCGTTCGTTTCTTCATCGGGAACGATCATGACGAGAGCCTCGTGATCAGGAAACCTAACCAGGCATGCACTGTGCCCGGCACATGGTCAGGGCTCAGCGAGTGTCAGCTCTCGTCACGCTTTTAAAATGACCTCCTCGGTCGCACAGATCCTCTCGCAGCCAGAAGTGACCGTGTGACACAGGCCTCGCCAGTGTCGGCGGAGCCTCTGGCAGGGTGTCTTTCGTTGAGCTTTCACCATGCTGCTTTCTTCCGGCCTGGAATGCAGATGGGAGAGCTGGAGGCCGGCCAGCCCCCTTGCACCCAAGAAGCGCTCCACGCAAGAATAGCAACCCACACGCTAGGAATGGCCCAGGGGACGAAAGGAAGACAGCGAATCCTTACGGCAGTGTTGAGTCACCGTCTCAGACGAGCACGGCCCAGTGACAGGCCGCTCCTGCTTTCCTAAGATGCAGCTGATGACATTCCTGACTACGCTGAGCGTTTAGCTGTCTTTATGGTCATCGTTAGACTCGATTGCCAGTGTCTAGTCATACCTCGGCCCCCCAGCTAGGTAGCGTGGGGGCTGGAGGACAACAGCCATGCCCCTGTCATCTCTGTCTTTGGCACAGAAGAGATGTTACGTAAACACTGTCTGTCTGTCAAGAGAATTAGCCTCCCGGGCCCCGAGGTCCACGCCGAAGCGCGTTCCCTGTGTCTGCCCGGTGCTTTCTTCCTCTCTTTGGCTTTCCCTTTCTCTCCCTCTCCTCTTCTCCTCTTGGAAATCAATCTCTTTTCTATTTAGATAAAACGTTCTGGAACGGATCCTGGTAGGGAACGATAAATACGTGTTTAAAACTCGTGGTATGATCAGGCAGAGCCAACGAGGGCATTTCTAGAATGTCAGGGCCGTCGCAAGCTTTCGCGGCGGTTTTGCGTCTCCTCAGGCTATACCCTCTCTTGCCACCTGACTTGGCCGTTACTGGAGTCAACTGTTCTGTCTGGGCTTGTGGTCTTGCTGTGGATCTTTCCATCCAGCGGGAATCAGAAATAAAAAAAAAAAAACCCGATGCATTTAAAATGTGAGATGTGGAAAGGAAACGGGGAACGGCTTCGGAGCTGGCTCCCATCGCCTTATAAATATAGCATAGTTCCTTGAGTTCCATCAGAATTAAACTCTGATCTTTTAAAATGCATGCAAATTCTTGCAGAAGAGATATGAAAAAGTCGCTATAACTGTTGCGGCACTTCGGCTCCCTTGATAAATGGGACTTCCAGACCACACTTTATTGAGCCTCTGATTTTTAATAATTTGAATCCTGCAAGATTTAATTCTGCATAATTCTGGCTGAAATCAGCTTTTGATTGAGTTGTAATGGCTCTGTTATTGTAAATATCTCTGCATGCTAATGTCACGCTGGAATTCAATAATATTTAGATGAAATTTTTTGCCTCGAGCATTATGGAAGCAAGATTTAGAAAGTCGGGAAGTTTATGTCAAAGTGACATCTATTTCGGGTAACCTGCCACATTTTTAAATGCTCTAAGAAATGGTCACCCCGAGACATGATTTAAATAATTCTGCATCCTAAATGGATATGCGTGGATCAATTATAATACGTATAATATTATAATGTGGATAAAATATATGAAAATTCTTAAAGTAGATGCGTTTTTTTACCTTTCAGTATTTCCTGATACAGCCGTCGGTGACTCAGTGGAGGACGCGGGGTGAGACCCAGGGCCTTGAAGACCGAGAGGCAGTTTGGGGCTCGAGAAGGGGTTTGAGCTGAGAGAGGGGCCCATGAAGGTCAAAGCAGATAACGGGAGCATTGCATAAAGCTACTTTCTGTTCGTGAGGTGGGAGGGACCCACGTTTCACAAAAACCTTGGTCTCGCCAATATCCCCAACCCAAGAACATCTAACATTGTGAAAACAGCCGAAATTTGGCTCCAGTTTTGTTTTTTTCTTCCTCCCTGGTCTAGTCGCTGGTGGAGTCGGCAATGCACATCGTCTAACGTGGGTTCTGACCCAGAGAAAGAACGTAAGATGCAGGGAGGAGGGGTGTGTAAAGCGAATAAACGGAGAAGGTCAGATATGGTGGGGCTTTGGAGACGATTCCTCCCAAGGCAGACACGATGCAGGTGGAGAAACTGAGGGTGCGGGGCAGAGGGGTCTCACCTGGGGTCAGACACCTGCTCTGAAGCTAAGCCGTGCCAGGACCCCAGCCTTCAGCCTTACCGCATGCAAGGGGCTGCGAATTTTGTCTGGAAGAGGCCAGATGGCAAATATTTTGGTCCGGAGGGCCTCAGAGTCTCTTCTGCAGTCTCTCAGCTCTGTTGTAGCATCAGGCAGCGGCCAGAGAAAATGTGTGCGCGAACGGACATGGCCGTGTCCCAACAGGGTTTTCTTCACAGACTCGGACAAATTGCACCCCTCCTGGCTCCCGTGCCTCCATCCACCATGTCTCCACTTACTGTGTCTAGCACCCCTGCCGGGCCCCCATTTTTTCAGGTCATCTTAGCTGTCCCTTCTCAGGGATGCGGTATCTGTTGTTGACCTGTGTTTTAAGTTGGCCCTGTCTCTTGTCTCCTGACTTGGGTGAGTCCCTTTACCTTCCCGATCTGAGTCTACTCATCTGTGAGTCAAGGGGACCGAACTAATATCTCAAGGGTAACTCCAAGGCTAGGCCTGATGCATTTCTCTCTTACGCCTCTGCAGAGTGGGGCATCTCTGACCTGCATCCCGGTCTGCACTCCTCTGCTGTGTGACGTGGGCCTGGGACCTACCTTGCTTTGACCCAGTCTTCCCATCTGTAAAGGGGGGTAATGCTATCACGGGCTCAGGAGACTGTTCCAAAGATGAAATGAGATGCCGCGAGCATGGAAATGCTCTTTATGAAACAAAGTGAGGTTTTGTAAAGCATTTTAGTATACTGACTAGTGCTACCCTTTTGAGATCTTCCCCAAATGATAAGCTGATGACAACAGCTGAGAAAGCACTCAGGGTTTTGCTCAGCGGAGACACAGTCCACATGAAGGACAGGACCAAAGTGCAGGGCGCAAAGCACTTGAGACCAGGGTGGCCTCATCCAGCAGCTAGGGAGCACAGTGAGTCCCCCCGGCGTTTCGCTTGGTACTTTCCTTTTTAAATTTATATTTTGTGATTAAACAATTTCATTTGGAGATTGTTTAGCAGAGTGTGTTTGCGTTTCTAATTGAACATCCTAATAACGATGTTGTTATTTTACTTGGTTTTTAAAGGTTATTATAATTTCTGTAAGGTTTCATAAGACGTGGCAGCCAGAAAAGCTTTCACGGGCAAAACAAATGTGTTTGCTCAGACATCGATGCTTTCTTGCAACGCTATGGGAAACGGTATTTTGCAAAATTACAGCAACATTGACATCTTTGGAGCTGGAGAAAGCTTGGGTTTCTTCTCAGCTGGCAAGGCGGCTGAGGGCTGAGCCGGGGATTCTGGGGCTGCATTTGGGCTCGGTGGGGAAGGGCTCCGTGACGGATTTGCACCTGGAAAGGTGTGTGCGTGTGTGCGCACGCGTGTGTGGAGGGAGAGTGATCACCCTGCAGGCCGCGTATTTGTCATCCCTGAACTGGCGCCGGCTCTGCCCACTTCCTCACCCTCCTTTAGACCCTTGAGGGAACGTATGGATGGGAAGAGAAGGTGACATGCTCAGGACCACACTGGTAGTAAGTGACAGAGTCAGGACCCGAACCTGAAACACCTGTCGCTGGGTCAGAAGCTCCTAGAACTCACTGCCATATCCTTTGTGTGGCTGCAGAAGAAACTCTCCACGGAATGAACCCCTTTCAACGGGTCTCCTGTGCTCCTTTGTGTCTACGAGAGCGGTGCACCCCGTGGCCTTCTCACTCCGCAGCGATGGGCTTGGGAAAACACACCCTGCCAGGAACTTTGAACCAGAACACGGGGAGCTGAGATGATCCCAGCTGTGGAAGCCGGGCACGTAAAAATGCCCGGGGAAAGCAACATCTGCAAATGCTCCAGAGCATTCTTTATTCTGTTTTTCCCTTTATTTTCTAAATTCTCTATTGGTATGACTTTTACTATCAAACAATTAGCTTAAATTTTTTAATGTACCCCAAAGCCCAGTAGGCATTATGCCGTGTAGTTAATAAATACAATATCCTATTTTCAAATGGGATAGTCCTTTGGGATGGGTAGAAATAAAAGGCCTCTTTTGGACATGCGACTTTTGAGTCGAGCCTTCCCCATCGGCCAAAATTCCCGGAGATCTGCAGCATGTCAGACTTAGCTCCATGTGTTCTGCGGGACCCAGTGACAGCAAAGAGGTGGTCCTGACCGCAGGGAATATTATCGGATCAGAGAGAAGCAGTAATATACGAATCCTGGAAAGCTGAAAAGTGAAGGACTCAAGAGATGTTCACAGACCTACTTCTAATACAACCCGACCAACCCCCCAAAGACCTGCCATGGAGTGCAGGAATGCACCTTAGGGCTCACGCGTGTCAGCTATAATTTGAATCTCTAACTCGAGCAGGCGCTGGGGTCTGGGGCTGCTCTCTCTAATAGGTTATCACAGGATAGAGTTTAAAATACCACTTGAGTCATAACCTCATCCACTTAGAGATCCAGAAAGGGTTCCCAGGGCTGATCAGAGACCTGATTTGCAAATTACTATAAATTAACGTAGTTATAGCTGGGACATGAATATATGCTTGGAAATGCTCATATAGTGCATAATATATGCCGTGTCTTAAGATGATAATAGTGGTAATTTCTAAGATGACTTTTCCTCTAGCTGGCACCTTTCACCCTGTGATCTTGAAGTCCTTTACAAACACTAATTAATTACATTAATTTTATCATAAAGCTTGCTCATTACTGTACGTTTATTATAAGCCCTTGCCAGCTCAGACTTCTTGCAATACCCTTATTGAAATTCTGCTCTTTGATATTGCTGAGAATCCGCTCGGATGTTATAGGCGCCTCTACAGGTTTTTAAGTCGTGCTAATCATAGAGGACCAAAGCTGCTTCTTTCCCATGGGGGGAGGCACTGAGGCACGTTTGAGCGAAGCCCGGATGGAGGCCTCTGGCCGGTTCCAGGGTCGGAGTGGTGCCTTGCAGGGGTGGATGTCAGCCTGGATGCTGGACCGATGGGCTGAGCGCGGCTGCCTGGGCTTTCAGGGTAGCCTGGCTTCTGAGCCACAGCCCGGACTGGCCAAAACGACTCGCCTTGGACACAGCTGTGGGAATCAGAGGGTGTGGACTCATGAGGGCCTCTCCCTCGGTCGCTGGTTCAGCAGTCAACGTGCAGCTAAGAGGCAGGAGATCAGGAATCTGGGGCCAATTCCACGTTTCCTCCTTAGGCAGTGACCTGGCAGAACCTCTGTTTCTTTCTCTCTGCAACGGGTGTGCTCTTGCTTGCCTTGCTGTCTCTGCGGGACTTTGAGGTGAGTTTGAGGTGATGAAATAACGTAGGTGCAGGCTTTTCCTTTAACTGAAAAGTATTGGTGGAAGCTGGTGACACAGCGGAAAGCAGATGACTCTGGATTCGGGTACAAAGGTAGACCTGTTGTCTCGCTCATGGACTACGTGGTTTGGGCAAATCATTTATTCTCCAGGAGCTGCCGTCTTTTCTTAATATAAAATAGAGACTGTAATCCCTTTGCATCTGACTCATAAATCTGGTCAGAGATTTAAGTGAAATAAAAACAGTAAATAATTGTGGTAACTGTCACCGGTAGGTGCTCAAAAATCAGCTAAAAAAAGAAAAAAAAAAACATAGAAATATGTGAAGAACTGTGACAGGAAATGCACCCAGAGGAAAAAAATAATGTGCGGCCACTCAGAAGCGGCGTGATAGCAGTCTGCTATCTTTACTTCTACATTTTCCCTAATGAACATTGATATATTTTATAATGGAATAAAAACTCAAAAGCGCTGTGTTGGTGTCTACGCACATCTATATACGCGATCGTGTCGCAGAGAACCACAGAGAACATATAAAAACTGGTGAAATAATGCCTGAGTGAGGTGTGCAGATTGCATCAATTCCAATTCCCTGGTTCTGATAGGCATGATACCCGCGTGAGATGTTTACACAGGACTTCTCTGTACTAGCTTTGCAACTTCTTGTGAGTGTATGCTTAATTAAAAAATAAAGCAAAATAAAGTTATCACGGAATTAAGTAGTAGCTGCTCAAATGTAAATTCAACAAATGGATGGGTGGATGACATGGACGAAGGGATGCATTCTTACTATTCTTACTGCTTTATTCCCAAGTGCACTCTGCTGTGCTGTAGTTTACAGCATTCTTCTTTAATTGTCAGTTTTTGGCTTGAGAACGAGACCCTCTTCGCCCCAGAGAAGCATGGACATCCGTTTGGAAGTGTCGACTGATTCACCTTTGAGAACAGACATTTTGGCCATGATGATTCCAGACTCCGGCCATGATGGGTGTCACAGACGCATTCCTGGGGACTTAAAACATTCACCCCCTCTCTTCGGTTCTGCACGGAGGGCCAGAAGTGAGTGCAGTGCCATCTGCTAACGCATTGGATCTCGGAGGAGAAGGGAACAGAAAACCAGCCCAGCCATTGCTTTGGATATAACAGACTCGGAATGCAATAAAAGTTGTGTTCATATGTTTCATTAGATAAATAAAGCTGACTTGGAAGGGTTGCTTCAAACCCAAAGTGAACCGAAACCAAGTTGGCTGCACTTGGTACGTACAAGTAAACGCAGTCGCGGCTGCCAGTTTCGAATGATCCAGGAGCTTGGCGTGTAGCGTGTCTTCTAGGGTGATGACGACCCTCTGGGACCCACGAGACGATCGGACCATGATGCAGGGGACACGTGTTCTAATTCGACTACGACCCTCTGACTGACATCGTCTTTGCATCGTTTTGCAGAGAAAACAAATGCGACTCAGAGGTGAAGCAGGACGAATGGGCACGCTCGTAATCATCAAATAATGCTTTGCTGCTGTAACAAATGAGTCTTAGCGAAGCAGCTGCTGAACACGCATCCGAAAATTCATTTCTTGCTCACACATCAGGCCGGTGGGAATTTCAGGGAGCGGTTCCATATTTTTCATACAGGTCTTTCAAAGTAAGCAAGAAAGGGCGAGGCGGCGTGGACAAGGTGCCCCTGGCTTCTCAACCAGCTTGGCCTGGACGTGACACCCATCCCTTCTGGTTTGCGGATACGAGTTGTCACATCGCTTTTCCTGGAAGAAGCTGCTCCAAGTAAGATCTTGACACCAAGGGAGGAGAGTGAGCATCTTCGATAGCCATCCCACAGGTCGGAGGACGGGCTCTGCTTGTAGGCGACCTGGATTTTGATCCTGGTTGGGACACTTTGTAGATTTTTGGCCTTGGAGGAAAGTTGCTAAACCGTTTTAAGGCTTGGCCGTCTCTTCTCTAAAATAGGGAATAATAAAAATAGCTGCCGCATAACTGCTGTTATAAGGATTCAGAGAAGAAGGCATGCGGAGCCTTTAGGACTAGGCTTGGCATATATTAAAAGTGAACAGATATTTATTATCACTCTCATTATTACAATGGCGATGATTTTGAGTCCACGCCGCCTCCTATCTTCTCCCATTCATGCCTACTGTGTTTATCTCTCCTTGCTTTTCATCTCTTTGATGTCTTAAGTTTTCCAACGTCTCCAGATTGCTCCAGCTCTATGGCAAACCCTTTGTAGTATCCATGATCTAGGAATCTTCTAAGGCTTCTCCCGCCTGCCGAGGTCTTTCCCAACGTAAATGTCTTGCCGAGCAGTGTCAGCTTCGCCACGGCACCCTGCCTGTCTCCCAGAGCAAACACATTTGACACTGATTTGGTGTACGAATGTCTGCAGCTTTATTAAATATGCATTAAAGTACGCCTCCCATAAATTGTGTGCCCTCGCCCCGCTCAGGGTAGAATGCACACAGCTAAGTAATTCTTCCAGCCACACAGACAGAGCATGCAGGCTAACTTCAAGCCTGATGAGGACGAAGTGAGTCGATCCCCTCCTTTCCTCTTCCCCACACAGCTACTTTGTGGGGCTTCCTAGTTCGGCTGTTTGGCAGGTTTCAGCTGCACACTCTCTGCTCTCAGTAGCTTACCTTTCTAGGGCTATTAAAATAGAACTCACACCCTGCTCTCTTTGACGTCCATTCACTGGCACCGAAGGCCTTTGAGAGGGGACTGGATTGAACTCATAGGTGTGAGTTTCATCTGGACCTACAGGTACCATCCGACACTCTGCCCTGTCAAATAAAGTTTTCATGCAACCAGTCACAATGTCTTTTCATCTGTTTCTCCATCCATCCATGCATCTATCCACCTACCCACCCAACCATTCATCCACCCATCTATCCATCTACCTATCGATCACTTCTTTCTGGGGTAGATAGTATGCAAAGTGCTGGGACACCCAAATGGAGCCTGGTTTCACGGAGCTCATGGTCCAGTGGGATAGACAGAGACAACGTAAATATTACGGGCTGATAAATGCAGGGAGATGAAGGATGACACTTACTGTATGCCTGCGTGTGTGTGGTGTGGGGGAGCAGTTATCTCATACTGAGTGGTCGCCGCAGGTCTGGAGGGGCAGACGTTTCAGCGGAGGCCAGAAAGGGATGAATGAGGCTGTCCTATGAGGAGCAGAGAAAAGAGTCGAGTAGAGAATGACATTTGCAGAAGCTCTGGTTCAGCAAAGAGCCACACGCACGTGTGTTATCTACTCTCATACACAATAGGGGCGCCCTCGTACACGTAGACGACGTCTGTTTGGCTTTGGCATTTCACTTGAAATAATTTAAAACATCTTATAGTCCTCCCGTTTCCCTAAAAGTGTCGATCTTACCTCTTTTTAAAAGGGTGAGTGAAAGACCAGAGATGTAAACCGGCAAGTCTGACATCAAAGGTCGGAATCTGTGGGCCACCTTGGGCCTATGTTGGACATAGAAGAGAACTGTGCATGAAAGTATCCCAAGGACACAACATTCAGGCCAAGAATCCAACTTAGTCCCCCCAGTCCTGAGCATTTGTTGTTTTGGAAACCCCTGGTCCAGCGGTTGGAGATTTTCCTCTATTTGCATTTGCGACACAATCAGGAAGAGGATGAGTACCTGCCCCTCAGATCACCTGGCTTAGCTCATTAGAGCTCAGGTTTGTCACCAGCACTGAGGAAAGAAAGGGATGTAGGTTGATTGGTGGCCCCCAATGTCCACATTATAACCCCTGGAAGCTGTGAATGTGGACTCATTAGGAATAAGGGTCTTTGCAGATGTGATTAAGGATCTTGAGATGGGAGCATCATCTCTGATGATCTGCATGGACCCTAAATCCAATGACAAGTGCCTTTATAAGAGACACACAGGAAAGCACAGATGACAAAAGAGAAGATGGTGACGTGGAGATGGGGGCAGACGTCGGAGTGATGCAGCCACAAGTTCAGGAGTGCCGGCAGCCACTAGGCACTGGAAGTGACCAAGAGCAGATGACCTCGTCAAGCCCCCCGGGGAGTGTAGCTCTGCTGGATACTGACTTCTGATCGCCAGGGTTGTGAGAAAATACATTTTTGTTGTTTTAAGCCAAGAAGATCCTGGCAATCTGTTACAGCAGCCTTAGAAAACTAACACAGGGGACGTCTCTGGGCCCCTGCTGCTTCCTCCGGCACAGCCCTGTCCCGTAGAAATATCATGTCAGGTTCATAACTTTAAATGTCCTAAAAGTCACATTGAAAGGTGTAAAAAAGGGGTGGAGTTGATTTTAATATTTTCTTCCACCTCAGATACCGGAATTATTTTTTCAACGTGTATTGATATACCAATAATTTAAATATTTTACCTTCTTTTGTACTAACTCTCTGAATCTGGTATGAATGCACAGTAGCCACATTTCAGGTGCTCGGTCACATATGTGGCCAGTGGTGACTACATCGAACAGTGCAGATGTCGCGTTTCCCCCGGGACCTCTTACCCTGGGTCCGGAACGAAGCCGGCCAAGCAAGAGAGAGACAGGAGAAACCTCCAGACCACAGCAGCTGCAGCTTCGGCCCTGCTGCAGTGTCCAGGGGCCCAGAGGGTACCCTGGATCAGGTTCAATCAGACTTCAGAGAACCAGATGGAGAGAAAGTCTTGTAGCCAGACTGGACGTCTTCATCTTAGTGCAAAGAGCTAGGTAACAAGGACCAAGAATCAGGCTTCCGAGGGGTAAGGGCAGGGGGAAGTGAAGAGGACACAGAAGAACTGAATGCTAATCGATCCGAGTTATCGAATTCTAGCTCTTCACCCTGAGCCCTGACCACTTTGTGGACTCTTCACCGTTATTGAAGGAGGCAGAATACTTGCCCTATTTTGTCAAGACAATTGAGGGTCCGCAATGTAGGATTCTTGTCCGACGTCGCCTCTCTCGTGAGTGAGTGGCAGAGCCGGGATTAGAAACCAGGTCCCTCCCACGACATCGCCACCGGGTGGTTTTGCATTCCTCGACGTCTGGTTGGATTCCCCTCTTCGTGTGCTTCGTTCCCTGTGAGGATGGGCTCAAGGCCGACTGTCTATTGCCGACAGCAGGCTCGTTGCCTGAGGAATTCGTCCTATTTCATAGATGTGCACAGAGCTGTGTCAGGTGAAGGGGGCTTGGAAGAATGTGCTGGAGAGTAGGAAGCATGTGTGTATCCGAGAAGGAAGCGAGTGTGTCCACGGCCCCTCAGCATCACTACATCTGCTCGACCCCCTGGACAGCAGCTTTGGCAGAAGCACGCGAGTGTAGGCATGGACACGCTTGTAGGAAGGGCCCCCTTGCAGAGGCATACGAGAGCAGTTGCTGGAGAGAATGTGGCTTCAGCCCGCTGACAGCCCAAGGACTGGAAACTGTTCTGCCCTGTACTAGCGGCGTGACCTGGAGCAGATCGTGTCTTCTTCTTAGAACTCGGCTTTCTCCTGCATCAGATGGGGGGCTGCTTAGCAGATCTCCTGGGGTGAGGTGGAGGAGCTGCCGGTCCAGCATGGCCGGAGGGCTTAGGGGATTTGCCTTATTCACCTGCAGCCCCGATTCTCCTCCGGCCGGAACACGGGAGGCCAGCTAAAGGCAAAGCTCTTCCCTTCAGGCGGTCACCTCTCCTGAAGCGGCTGCTGGGTGACTGTGTGGGTAAAGTGGCATGAGGGAAGGGCCAGTCTTTGCTGGACAGGGCTCTGGAGAGTTGTAGGAAGGGCCTGGCCCAAACTTACCCCCGCCTTCCTCGGGATCAGAACCCCAAACCCTGCTTTCTTGCATCACAGAAACTATTCACACGTGGGTTTGTGCTCAAGGAAGGGACAGTGAGATGGGGAAAGGGATCGTGAGAACTTATTTAGGGCATAAGGTGGTCACGCTATGGCATGGCACTCGGGGCCGGGCAAAGGCAAAGGCTGATTCGTCTTAAAGACCACTAATTTGAACTTTCACAGAGATGAACTTGCAGAGTGAGGAAGAGATAAGGGAGGGATGGGCATTTCGGGCTGGGGGAAGGGGCAACACGAGCCAGAATAACGTCGGCAGCTACTAGTCCTTAAATGTTTCCTCATGCCAGATGCAGTCTTATGGAATGATCACATTTCAGCCCAAAGTGACCCCGTGACATAGCTAACGCTAATTTCATCTTGCAGTTGAGGCATGGAAGGCCGAGTGATGAGCTCAAGAATGGAGAGCAGCCAAGCGGCGGAGGCAGGATGAAAAGCCAGTTTTATCCTCAGGTCACATTGGGGCTCCTAACCTCTGGGCGACAGTGCCACCCTGAGAATAAAAGGGAATGAGCTGAGGAAATATCAGAGGACAGACCGCAAAGCTTTCCAGGCCACATTTGCGTCTTTTGATTTCTTTCTGGGGCCAGGGAGGAGGATTCAGGGGTTTCAAGTCCAGGAAGTCATCTTCATAAAAGCGTTTTTCAGAAAGTTTAAGTCTGGCTGCAGCGTGGAAGGTGGATTGGTGGTTGTTCAAATATAACCTTATAATAAACTCTTGGTCTTGTTTAATAACTACAATTGTGCCTGAAGTCACCTCCCCACAAGATGGCAGTTGTAAAAATGCTTTGTAAAGCTAAGAAGGCTTTTCAAATGCAAGGTTATTATTAATATGGTATTAGGTTATTGCTTTATTTGGCGACAATTTCCTTTGTTCTTGGGAGACTTTGAATAGAGAAAGGGTTTCTCTATTGTTCAGCGTTTGCTATTAGGGACGGCAAATTGGACTCATTGAAATTCATGTTTTTGTTCCAGTTTTACCGTCTTATGTAATGCCGGGAATTTTTGTTTACAATTTATCCTTGCTTCTGCAGGTGCTCCGCCGGGGTAGAATCCCACACCTGGGGATGCTGGCATTCATTTCTGAAAAAAAGGTTTGAAAATATAAATGTCAGCGTCTCCAGCGTAGCGAAGGTGGCGATGGATGACCGAAGGGCAGTCTAGGATGGCGCTGCCAAGCAGACTGCCACGTGCCGCTGCGTGTTCTCAGAGGCCACAGACGGCAGCACGGGCCTGCTTCGCTCCGCCCGAGTCTGCTGTCAGAAACCTCCTCTGACGCTGGACCTCCTCGGGCGGACCGACGTCTGATTTTGCTGCCTTCAGGTTGGTGGCCTTGGGCACGCTCCTAAATGCCTCAGTTTCCCCCCTTAGCCCTTTCTGCGGAAGCTCACTGGCCTCCCGGGCAGACCCTGTCCCAGGCCACAGGATGCAGACCCTGAATCCGCTTGGCTGGCTGCACTCAGGCCTAGGTGGACAGGGGCTGTCGTTGCTGCCCCGTCTACCTCCCCTGTGCACGTGAGCCGAGCCATCAGGCCGTTAGTCCACGACCTCTGTCACTTTCCCAATAGCCCTCCACAGACTCAGGGGCCTACACCCACCGTCTATCTCAGTCTGATGTTCACTAGACAACGCCCCTAATGAAAACCCCCGCCCCCTGCCATCCCACACATCAGAGTTGCTCTGTGCTTCCTTCCAATTGCCCAGCTCTCCTAACGCCCCCGCCATCCGTGCCCATCCCCGGTGCTCTCCATCGTGACTCTTCCCCATCCACCCTCACCGGTTCTATGGAGCTCCCTCCCTTTTCTCCTCATGTTGGCTGAATGGCTCCCCAGCCCATGACTTGTTCCCTCTCCCGACTCTTCCCTGTAACTGCGTTCTGGTTTTTTTTTTTTTTTTCCATCAGGTTGGAGAGGCATATTTCTGCTTCTGAACCATCACCACCTCCTTTTCTTTTAAAAAAAGGCCAACCCTCTACGTCCAACTCAGTCTTACCTCTGAGGGAATTAGCCTTCGTCCGTGGAAGCCTTGGGTTCTGGCTCCCCACCTGGGTCTCTACTCATGGTCTGAGTTATTTCCACATCTACCCCAAACTTAGCCTCTTTAACATCTCTTAGTGCACCGAGTCACTCCGACTTTCACCCCCAGATGCAAGCCAGACACTTAGGAGTCACCCTCAGACACTCTTTTCCCTTCTGTACCCACGTCTACTCTGTCACCAGCCCCTGCCACCTTTCCTGTCACGTACCCATGGACAGACCCACTGCTCTCCATCGTTCGTCCTGGACCATGCAACAGCCCCCCGGCGTGTGTGCCTTGGGCCCCTCTGATCTTGTGCATAAACCAGCATGCTTGTGTATTTCGGTCTCTCTATTTCGGTTTTATCTAACTATGAATTAGTTCTTTCAAAAAGATAGAGGAGGCATATATGAGGCCTGAAGAAGAATGGTCAATAGCAGCGGACTCACCGGCTGCGGTTAAATGCCAGAACGTCACCAGTTCTGCTGAAGCCCTGTGTGGGCCGCTCCCCGATGGCAACCTTCATCTTCTCCCCAGAGGCGACAATTCTGCCGAATTCCTGTTTGTCACCCCTCTGTCTTCACGCCGAGTGTTCCCTGAACCATATGGAGTTCAAGTTTGGGAACTGTACTGCGTATGTCCTTCTGAAAGTTGCATTTTTTTCCTCATAGTTACATCTAGACACACACTACACGGTTATATAGAAGAATGAATAACTAGGCAGCTACTTTTCTCAACATGAATGAATTCCCAAACATGACATTGAGAAAAAGGCAACTTTTAGAGGAATAGATGCAACATATATGCAGACTGTATGTATACACGCAGATATATGCACACACATAGGTACACACATATCACAATGTATTGGTCCATTCTCTTGGTCGATAGGCTGTTTTCAGTTTTTGCTTTTACGAAATAGTGCTGTCTGAGGATCCTCCGACATTCTTGGCAAACACGTTTTCTCTGGACTCTGTAGGAATGGAATTTTGGGGCCTAAAGTTATTATCTACATCTTCAACTTTACTATGAAAGTCCCAGGAACTCACATTTTTGTGTTCATGAGTGTAGGACAGACCAGAAACACATAAACCCTACACGCATAATGATTCAGACAAAACTGGGTATTGCTTCCTACAACCACAGCCCAAGGAGGGTGTTTCCAACGGGGTGATTTCATCCCCCCTTGCCGTTCAGGGGCCCAGGCTAGCTCTGCCATTGTTAATAACTGGTTTTCATGGTTAATAACTGGTTTTCAAGACCACCCTGGAAGTCACCAGAAGGGTCCACGTGTGGAAGACAAGTCTGAAAGGGGCTGCCATGACCTCACCCACCTGCTCCTCGTTGGAACTCACACACCATGCACATGGCCATCCCCATCTAAACCAACAGCTGACAAATGTCGTTCCACTCCATGCCCAGGAAGCGATGAAACGGGTTTTGGTGAACAGCGAGCCACAGATTGGCCTCGTCCTACTTTCACGCTTTGCTTGCTGGTGGGAACCAAACGATACCTAATTGAAAATATCCGTTACAGCTCCCTGATTGCTGAAGTTGAAAATCTGGACACCATCCACCCTTCATCTGTCCCCTTCTGTGACTTGCTTGTTTGTGACAGTTGTCCGTGCTTTAAAAATTGGCTTATTTGTTTTTCCACATTAACTTGTAGGCTTGTTTTGTGTTTGGCATTCGGAATCCTGCTCCTGTTTTGGTTATGTGTTTTCAAGGCTCCTCTGCATTGTGGTTTGCCTTTTATGCTTTGCCCAGGATGCCTTTTTCTTGAGTCGCGAGCCTCAAGTCTGACGTCATCAATCTGATCAATATTTTCCTTTGGGAATTATGCTTTTTAGTGTTTTGTTGTCAAATATTTGTTCCTACTCTGAGGCAACACAGTCTCTTAGAATTTCTTCTGAAAGCGTTGCCGTCTTTTGTCTTTGCCTTGAAGTCTTAATTTCACCTGTAAGTAGGTTTTATGTATGGTGTGAGGTAAGGAACCAGATTTCCTTTTTCCCTGCATGAATAGTCAGTTGTTCCAGTCCTATTAATGAGATTTTTTTTTGCTTTTTCCCTCCTTTATCTATAATGACGTCTGTCCCATAGCAGGTTTCCAGAGGTGGGTGCATTTATTCTTGGTCTTTCAGATTTATTATTATAATCTATCCTTGTTCTCATCAAGTTCCGTCAACGGTCTCTTCACAATGAACCTGGAACAACATAAGTGAATTCGGCCATGTCGTACATATATCTCAGCACCCAGACAACACGAACGTGGAGTGGGTTTAATAGTGTTAGTCCCTTTCGCCCAGCACAGTTCTTGGTACCTTGTCATTGTAGAGACTTAATGAGTCTCCGCCGAATAAATAGAAATTCCCAGTTTCTGGAATGATATCTGGCATGCCAGGGCACTCACACTATTTTTTAAAGGAGTAGAAGTGTGACTATGAAAACATGCGACAAGATCCAGGTACGGGAGGGCGCAATATCTGTTTGTCTCCCCAAAGTGCCTTAATTGAATGTGACCCCTCCTGCCTCTGAGCTACCTTAGCACAGGCTATAACAGGGACACATTTTTGTGTCTGTCTTAGGTATCAGTCTATTTTAGTCAGGGCAATTCCTGCAGATGCTGTAACAAGAAAGCCTCAAATTGTGGCTAAAAGTGGCCGCACACACATACACACGTACTCACAAACACACATTAATTTCCCATTCATTTCGTGGGTCCTATGTGGGTCAGGTGGCTTCCTGGCTGTTCTCCCTAACCGGTAACTGAGAGATCTAGATGCTCGACATCACATGATTCTGCCATACAGAAGGGAGGGAGAGTAACCCGAGGCACTAGAGGTTGATTCTGAAGCCTCCTTGTAGAAATGCCTACGTCCCTTAGATCCACATATCGTTAACCAGAACGCACCACATGACCTCAGTGTGACTGCAAAGGAGGCTGGGAAATGTAGTCTTGGACCTAGGAAGAGGAGAAAGAAAGGATGGGCAAGCCCCTAGCCAGACCCCGCATACAAATTAAAATCCTAGTGTTTAGAGGCAGGACATTTCCCCCTCTACATCTCCTTTTGCCCCTGAGGTAGTATGGCCGAGTGAGACAATCGAGGGCTTTGGGATCAGAGAGAATGGAGTTTGAATTTCATCTAGCCTCGAATGATCTTGTAACCTTGTTAACTCTGAACCGTGGTAAGTACAACTCAGGTAGAAGCCGAGGGAGACTCAGGTTCAAGTCTGGTTTATTCCACTTCACTGCCTTTTCCAGGCTCGGCCGGGCCTCCTGCACGAGGCTTCGTGCAAATGCTGGCCTACGCCGCACGCTCCCAGGGTGCCACTTTGCACCGGCTGTGTCGAGAGGAGCTCATCTGAAAACGCACACGAATTATCCTTGCTCCTTTGCCGCTACCATAAAACGCTTGGAAAGCAGACCTTTCCCAAATTCCAGCTTCATGACAGGCCCCATTCATTTGCTGTTTGTTGACACCGCGTGGCTTGTTTTCTACCAGTGCAGCCATTGTGCCTGGCTCTCCTGGGGCCGGGTGTTTTATTTTCCTTTGGCAAAGCTTCCTTCATTCTTTTTCCTTACTGTAAAAGCCCGGTGGAAAAAAAAAAAAAAGGGTTTCAGTGAAATGGCCATCGCATCTCTGTGTGGTTTGGCCCTGCTTGGCTATTTGTCTCTGGGGCACCAGTCAATTCAATTAAACGAGGTCGAAACTGTGTTGGCTAAATTCGTTGTCTCCAGTTTTCTAAATTTTTATCTTATTGGAAGACGTTATGCAGCAGCAGGTAGGGCGTTGATTATAATTTGATCTCGATTATGTGCAAAACATATACGCGTAGAAACACACGGACATCCTCTCCCTGCTCTGCACGTGCACACACACACACGCACACACACGCACACACACACACACACACACTCACACACGCAGAGAGGAAGAAGACCGAAAGGCAACATGCCAAAAAATTTAGAGTGGCTAGCTCTGAGTAGTGGTGCTTTTGGCTATTTTATTTGCCTCGCTATACTTTTCGCACTTTTCAAATTTTCCAAAATGAGCCACTAGCACTTAGAGTTTCAGCAGGAAGTGGGTGTCACAGTCAAAGGGGGCTGCCAGTGAAGCGCCTGCAGAGGTTCAGGGTGAAGCCTCCGCGTTCGTCCCGGCAGGTGAGATGCCCAGGAGAGTCAGCTGGCCTCCTGCTCGTGCTACATGTTTAGTAAGACTCCCTGTGCTCTGCCTCCCAGCCCTTTCCTTGTCTTCTCCCTGGGGCCCGGGCAAATGGAATGACCTCTCTCAGAGTCGTTGCTAGCTACTGTGACAAAGTAAAAAGAAAGCTGTGGTGGGTCTTCGTTGCCAATCAACGTGTCAGGAAGTCGGAAACACACTCCTGACTGGTGCCAAGAAGAGAAAACCCCATTGTTTTACTAATAACTACTAAAGAATCAACAAGAGATGGTGATGTGCTTAGTGACTAGCAACAGGGAAGCTGTCACAACACCCTTTGGCCTTTCCTTTGGGACCAACACTGGAAGGGAGGAGGAGAGCAACCCCACTTCTCTTTCCTCTCACCATCCGATCTTCCGATGGTGCACCCCCTAAGCAGAAGCCAGTCAGAATCCAGGGGACACAGAGGCTTCGGCAACATGGTCCATGTGGCAGCCTCCTTGGACACGAGACACGGCAGGAAAAAACAAAGAATGCATCTAGAAGGGCAACTGGGATGTTTTGTATAATCAGAGAATAAGGCATTATTTACATAAAAATAAAGCTAAGAGGGCTAGAAATCAAGAAGCATCATCCAGCACATTCAGCCAGGCCCCTGGGCCAACCCTTGGCTCAGCAGGAGGAGCGCAGTGATTTATCAGAAACAGCCTGTGCTTTTGGGGAGCCACAGAGATACCCAACCGACCTCCAAACACGGGCAATACAGTGAAATATTATTTAGCCTTAAAAAAGAAGGAAATCCTGGCAACAACATGGACGAGTCGAAGGGCCTATGCTTAGAGAAATAAGCTCGACAAAGGACGCTTATATGCGGAATCTAAAGAAATAGAAAAAGTAGAACTAATAGAAACAGGGAGAACAAAGTGGTTGCCCGGGGCTGGGAGACAGAGAGACGTTGGTGAAAGGTACAGACTTTCCTTTGTACCACGAGTAAGGCCTGAGGATCTAATGCGTAACTTGGCGAGGACAGTTTCTTACACTTGAGTGAAATTTGCTAAGGGAGTGGAAGTTCAATGCTCTCGACCACAGCAGCCGAAGGTACGTATGTGAGATGGTGGCTGGGCCAACTGACTCGGTGAGGGCTGCTGTCACGATGTATACACAGACCTGATCGTCTGGTGTACACTCTGCTATTAATTTATTTTTAATTAGATTTATTGGGGTGACGTCGGCTAATAAAATTATACAGGTTTCAAGAGTCCAATTCGATAACATCTCGGCTGCATATTGCGTTGTGTGTTCACCACGCACGAGGTCAGATCTCCTCCCGTCACCATGTATTTGACCCCCTTCACCCTCCTCTCCCTCCCCTCATTTCCCTCTGCAGCCCCCACTCTGTCGTCTGTGTCTATGCGTTGTTGTTTGTCTTGTTCGTTTGTTGTTTTTGTTTCAAACCCCACCTATGAGTGAAATCATATGATTTCAATAAAGCTAGAAAATAAAAGCGAACGTGGGTGGGAGGGTGGTGTGGTGGAAGGAAGTGCAGACAGGGTGACTGGATATGACTAATGACCGGTGTCGTGTGGACCGGGTGCCGTTTGCCTCTGTTCAAACGTGGCATAAGCCTTCGGATTCCCTCAGCAGGGAGCCACGAAGCCCCAGTACCAGGCCAGCCCTCGAGCGAAGGACGCAAAGCCTCCTGCCTGGCCTTGGCCGGGAACATCTAGTGGGATTAGCACGAGGCTGCTCATGTACCTGATTCTGACCTATTTTCGTGCACACGGACTTTAAGGAGCTCTGGGGGTCAGGGGCCTGTGCTCGTATGCTTGGTCCGTGCACATGTGTGCGCGTGTGTAAGTGACACAGAGGCGAGGACCTGCACACACACTGCTCCCCCGGCCCCCAGCGAACTCGAAATGCTCCTTTCTCACGCACGGCGTGGAAAAGGCTGGCGACCCTGGCCCTCCCGCGTTAGCTGAAGGTGGGCTTGGGATGAATTATGAACGACCCGCCATGTCTGGAATCATAAAGAAATCCAATTGAAGTTCCTGCGCACAGTTGAACGTCCGCTTGTCATCTCGACTTCGTTCCTGTGCATTGTGCATTTCAGTAGGTTTCGCACGGAGAAATGAGAAGCTAAACGCTGGGAGTTTGCGTCGAGCAGGTATCGCCTGATCTTCTTCGTGGCTTTCTGTGCAGGAAGGCCTCTTTCAGCTTTTCGTTTTCACCTTTCTCTCTGTGTGCTGTGTACACAGGTGTGTGTTTAATATCCAGAAGCCATAGATAGCACATCAGCCCAAGAGAAGAAACCGGTTGCCGTCTTTCATTCCTTTCCACTGATGGGATGGATCTAGAGGACTCCTGAGAATGAAATGAAAATAATAAATAATAATCCAGTGCCTTTCTAACGGCGTGCGGTTCATTTGAGTGCAGAGTCACCCTTATGTTTTAACTTTATTTATTAAAAACTTAATTTTGCCGTAAGGAACTCTTTGTCACAGTTAGAATTTGGTTAGAAAAAAATCAGTCATTCACGACCTACAAGTACAAAGTCATTTTGGGATAATTGTAGATGCCTGTATGATACATGTAATGCAGAGAGACCCATGTGTACTTTTCACCAGATTTTTGCAACAATATCCTTTAAAGCTGTAGTTACAATACGGGATCCAGTCAAGAGATCTAGCTCAGATTTTCCATTTCGTGCGTGTGTGTGCGCACGTGCACGTGTTTGAATTCTATGTGCGGTTCCCACACCAGACAAGACACAGAAAGTCCCATCGTCACAAGGACCCCCTCGCTGTCCTTTAAGACCACCCCCTCCTCACCTGTCCCTTCCCCACCTCCACCCTTCCTTACACCTGGTAATTACTCACCTGTTCTCCATTTCTGAAAACGTCTTTCATTTCAAAAATGCTGTATGTATGGAACCCTGCCGTGTGGCTCTCTTTTTCTCAGCATAATTCTCTGAAGGTTCATCCCGTTGTTGCACGTATCAATAGTTCGTTCCATTTTCTTGCTGAATTGTATTCCGTGGTAGAGACAGCATCCCAGTCCCTCCATCTCGTTTTCCGTGCAAGGACATCAGCCTGCTTTTCACCGTTGAGAACGAGGCTGCGGTAAACGCATCTGTGCAGGTGTCTGTGTGAACCCAAGTCCTCAGTTCTGCGGGGAAAATGCCCAAAAGCACCACTGCTGAGTCAAACGTACCCGCATGTTTACTTTAGTGAGAATCTGCCGAACTATTTTCTGGAAAGGCTGGGCCGGTTACAGTCCCACCAGCGGTGGAGGAGTGATCCCGTTTCCCCCCTTCTCGCCAGCATTTGCGGTTTTCACAAGTTTTTAGTTTTGTCCTTTCGATGGGTATGGAGAGGTATCTCGTTGTGGTGTTACTTTACGTTTCCCCAATGGCTAACGAGGTCCACGTCTGCTCATGCGCTTAGTTCCCATCTGTTTATCTCCTTTGCTAAAATGTCTGTTCATGTCTTTTGCCCATATTCTGAGTGGATTGTCTGTTTTTTTTTATCTGTCTATTATCTATCTATCTATCATCTATCTGTCTGTCTGTCTGTCTGTCTATCATCTATCTATCATCTATTGTCTTTACTGTCGAGCTCTGAGAGTTCTTTACATATTCTAGGTATATTTAGGTATTTGTCAGATACGTGGTTTGCAAATATTTTCTTTTTATCAGAGCGAATTGCATAATTTTGATAAGGTACCATTTTTCCTTTTTTCCTTTTATGGATCACACTGTGTGTGTGTGTGTCAGTTCTGAGAACTCTTTGCTTAGCCCTTGGTCCTGAAGAGCGTTTCTCGTTTTTTCCTAAAAGCTTTATAGTTTTGCATTTTGTTTAAGCTTATGATCCGCTCTGAGTTAGTTTTTGTATAAAGTGTGAAATTTAGATTGAGGTTCACTTCTTTGCCTGAAGATGTCCAATTGCAGCCGGACCATCTGCTGAAAAGGCTATCTTCTCCCATCGAATTAAGTTTGCACCTTCGTCGAAAACCATTTCGGCGTATTGGAGAGGGCCTGTTTCTTGATTTTATTTCTCTTCCACTGATCTACGCGTCTCCTCTCAGACAATACCGCATTGTCTTCATCATTCTTGGTATATAGTAAGGTTTAACATTTAGTAGAGTGATGCTTCCCACTTCATTCTTCTTCTTCAACATTGTTTTAGCTATTTGAGGGCTGCATTTCTACATAAATTTAGAATTAGCTTGCCTTACGTCTTAAAACTGTAGGAGGTATCTGAATACAAGGAGTTAGGAGCTTAGACAACCGTTTGGAGGGATACAGATGTGCAAGGCCGCCTCGCACCGTCTTGGCGGCACTGTAGAAGCAGGGGGCTCTGGAGGGCTCACCCAACAGTCGTTATAAATCTCAAGAATCTCAGAAAATCTCCTACCAACATAAGTGACTCTTTAAGTCGACTTGAAGCAGCCCTGGCCTCCAGGTTACCTCCATATTGACCTGCCACCAGCCCTGGGAGCCCATGGCCTCTCACTCTCCTGCCTTCTTAGGGGCCGACTCAAACCTGGGACCTGGAGAGAAGGGCATTCTCCCTGAGGTGCAAGGTCACCCTAGAAGCAGCGGGACGGGTAAGGTGTTGACAGCTGCAGGCTTAGCATTGTTCAGGTTTGTGTGTACATGTCATCGGCTTTCTGTGCAGTCGATGGAGAAGATGTGGTGGAAGAGAGAAGCTCTCCTCAAACTGTCCTTTGTGTCCTCTCGTGGGGGCACAGTTGTCAGAGAGAGAGAGCGACACACCTAACCCCATCTTTGTGCTTCAAGGAGGATGCTGCAGAAAAAGTGTTATCTACGCTGAAA
The DNA here is from genome assembly GCA_030015415.1 of Cynopterus sphinx. Lineage (NCBI taxonomy): Eukaryota > Metazoa > Chordata > Mammalia > Chiroptera > Pteropodidae > Cynopterus > Cynopterus sphinx. The sequence goes on from CM057384.1 coordinate 140,104,823, forward strand.
ACTGAGGTACCCTGGGGTATACCATGTGGGTGACCCGGCTGAAGCCAAGGAGGAAGCCTGGGGTGTGGACACGCTGGTAACCCTGGAATGCAGACATCAGGCCTGTGGCCTCACTTCTTCCTTGGCTCCTGGGAGTCATGTGACAATCCCAGTCTTCCAACAAAACGCTGGAAAATAGGTTGGACCTGATTTCTGTGGTTTCTTCCTGCACCCCAATTCTAGGAACCAAGGACTTTGAGTTTTAAGAATAGCCGGCGGCGTATGTCATCTCACACTTCTCCCTCACTACCCCCCGGAGCCCACGGACACCGTTTAGAGCTGGAGTGGAGACTGAAGTGTCTCCTTTGAAGAGACAACAATATTGTAGATCACGTTTGTTTTTCCCAAATGAAATATTTCTTTACCACGAATGGCTCTCACATGAATGACACGTCGGTTCCAGTGTGTGACAGGGAGCTAAGTTAATCTGGCTCCGGTCTTCACAAGGCCTCTCAAGGCACATCCCAGACGATAATAACGCAGCTGTCTAAGTGTCACTGTGACGGGGCTAAGAGCTAGGCTGTGTCCCCGCGTGGTCCATGCTGTACGAACTGTGCCGGGCAGCGGGAAAGCTCTGGGTGACGGTCATCACTCTTCTTTGGAGACAGACCTGTCCTTCGAGAAGCAGTCAGGCTGGGCGCCCGCAGTTCCATTGTCCTAAATGGCTCCTCAGTGGTCAAGTCAAGGTCATGACCTCAGAGTGACCCTCCAAGGTCACGATCTCAAGCCGTTTCTCAGTGGTCACATCAAAGCCAGCTGGTTGGGGGCAGCAGAGGAGCTGGTGACTTATGGGAAACTGCTGGTCAGATGGGCAGAGCAGTACACAGTGGTCACTCCCAGGACAGGGGCTTCAATTGCAAGTGGAACCATGTGAGCGTCCACATTCAGATGAGCAGGTGGCACAGTTACCTCTAAGACTGAGCACCTTAACGCAGCGGCCGGTCATCTTCAGCAGAGTCCACAGTGCCTCGCCGTGGAGACCAGTGAGGGTGATGGTCTGTCCCTTGGGCTGCCCCCAAAACCTATCGAGCTGGGAGGCTTAAAACGCCAGTTCTCGAGGCCAGAGGCTGAGATCGAGGCCTCAGCAGGGAGGTTCTTCTGAGGCTCTAAGAGGGAATCTGTTCCATGCCCCTCTCCTTACAGCTCGCTGTAAAAACCCGTTTCTTTCCCTGCCTTCGCATGGCCTTCCCCTCTAAGTGTCTTCTCTCCTCTTCTTTTATAAGGACACTTGTCACTGGATTTATAGGTTTTTTGTTTTTTTTTTGAACTCTAAGTTTGTGGGAATTTGTTACACAGCACAGATAAAACGCCCACACTCAGATACACCATGAAGCCCAAATGTCTCCATTTTACAAAAGAGGAAACTGAGGCCCGGCACAGCTCGTCATCTTGTCCAAGGCCAGCCTGTCGGTGGCAGGGAAGGGACTTGAACTAACAGATGCGAAGCTCCCAGTCTGTTGTCCTGCAGTGCCACAGCCACGTGTACTTAGGGAGCCCTGCGGTGCTTATTTCTTATTCATTTCACTCCACCATTGGTTCCACTTAGGTGTTTAAAGGTGCAAAACTTGCTCAAACTGATAGCAAAAGGAGCCTCCATCAGCCCTTAATGGATAATTCGAGGTCATGCTGTGCACTAGAGTTGATGATGTGACCGCAAGTCTGAAAGGCCTCGGCCTGCAGGCCCGGTGTCATGGGTTCTCCCTGAGGTCACGGAGGTGACAGGCCCTGGCCTACTGATCTCATGCCGCGGGGCTGGTCCAAGGCGCATCACGGCAGCAGAACCTAGTAAATCATCAGGGAACGGGAAAGCTAAATGACGACCACATGTAAGCTATGCGTGCAATCGTATTCCTAAATCTGCCTTCCTCAAATTACTCGAGATTGAAGTGGCTTCAGACTGAAGTGGCGTCGCAGCCCAGGAAATGCAGCCCCAGGTCTCCACCTGTGTGTGGGTCAACAGCGCACGACACGCGTTGCGTTTGCTGCTTGCCTGTTGAGATGCCGTCGTCTGCGGGGCACTCTTGGTCATGAGGCAGCTCGTTATTAAAATATGATATTGCGTCCGCGTGGGATGATTATTTTAATTCAGGGCTCCGTGGCTTTTCACAAGGAGGCCCAAACTCTTTCAGGATCGACGCTGCGCTCCTACAGTAAAGTTAATTTATACCAAGATGATAAAAAATTTGATTTATTTTACAACAGATCAGTAATTGTGCTCTACAAATAAGTTCGTAATGATAATCAACAGCATTTTCAACATAATTTAATTTGTCTTCTCCCGAGAGGTAGTTAAATGCAGTAATAATAACACCAGTGTTGTGGAGTCCGCAGCAGTTAATCATGGTCTGAATATGCAGACAGCCCCAATATTGTATTGACAGAAATTAAATTAACCATCAGCTTGGGCAATCAGTGGCTATACAGCTATTAAAAGCAATAAAAGCAACAAACCCCAACCGTTGCCAATTACATTTTGACATATACAAGGGAGAGGACAGATGCTTTCGATTTGAGATTTTTATTTCGATGGAAATAAGACAGGAGAGTAAGACTTCGAATTGATCGAGGGCTCTTGCCCAAGGTTTGCTGACCATGGGCCGAGTCTCCTACGGGGCCTCCACCAATTGTTTCCTTTTTTTTTTGGTAAAAAGTAAATTTAAGTGGCCATGTTACATTTCAAGGCATCTTTTAACCTGTGTTGTCTTTCGAGGCCCCTGGCACTGTCCCGTACTTCCTTTTGTTGTAGCACGGTGACCTTTGACACAGGCACATTGTGAGGACTCAGATTTAAGACAAGTTGAGGCTGGTGGGATCTGGATGCCAGGTCGGTCTACCTACATGGTTCCCCTGGAGCCATCTTATTCCGGGGCCCATGACCTCTTCTTCCCTTGTGACCTCTGCTTCTTCCCCTCCTCTAGTCCAGAGGATATTTGAAGTTGGAAAAGTTCCCTGGATTTTGTAGTGGACAAAATATTAACATATTAGCCCTCAAGGATGTCAACATCCCAATACCTGGGAACTGTCGATGTGTCACCTTACATAGCAAAAGGGACTTTTCAGTTGGAGATCTTAGATGGGGAGAGGGCCCTGGGTCATTTGGGTGAACTCCATGTCATCACAAGGGTCTTTAGAAGAGGGAGGGTGGAGGGTCAGAGAGAAGAAGGGGTGCCATGACGGAAGCAGAGGGAGAGAAGGCGATGTGCCCATCAGGGCGGACTCAGAGAGAGATTTTTGAAGCTGATACCCTGCTGACTGAAGATGGGGCCGTGAGACAAGGAGTGCAGGTGCCTCTAGAAGCTGGACCAGGCGAGGAAATGGAGCCTCCCCTAGAGCCTCAGGAGGGAGCACGACCCTGCTGGAACCCTGATTTCATCTCAGTGCCACTTGTGCCACCTTCTGACCCCGAAAATGCAGGATAATAAATTTGCGTTGTTTTCAGTTTCTGCTAATTTGTTATTGGAGAAATAGGAACAAATTCAGCTCTTCGTCTAGTTTTCTAATCCTATTATTTATGAAGTATACTGCATTGGCTGAGTCCTTCACGCTTTAGACCTTTTGAACCCCGAAGCTCAGAGGCCTGCAAATGTTGGCTTTCGAAACAGGCCGGCGCTTTCTCTGCTTTCCTGCCGTGTTACCTTCTCCTGAGCCAATGGGAGTCACTGGCGAAATGGCAGAAAGGACGGAAAGAACAGGAAAGAGAAAATTCAGTCAACTTTTCAAAATGTCGTTGGGGCATGAAGTCACATCGTCGTTCTGGGTGAGAGATTTCAGCTTTGTCTAACGCGTTCTCTGTTCTCGAAGGCACCGAGTCTCAACCGGCTCTGCTGGCCGTGCAGTGTGAGGCCTTGCCCTTCCCAGGGCGAGGAGAAATGGTCTGGTTTGGCCACAGGCAGGGTGGGCGACCCACTCAGCCCCTTTGATCTGTGTCTCTCCTCGTTTTAGCCCTGAGCGTCTCGTGTCCGCAGATTTCCTCAGTCTCAGCAAGTTGAAACAGTGGGTCACCTGGAGGGAAAATCATAAAAATCATAAAAATCATAAAAATCACAGCTGAGATGCAGCCGGAGGCAGTGGGACCTTCATTCGTTGGGCATCCTATTGTTCAAACTGTTCCAAAGACCCTTAGAAGGTCTGTGGACCCCCCAGGGGCCTCGAGGAGGTGGGATTCATGAACAGCTCTGGGTTCAAGCAGAGAGACTTGCTCTACTGGGCTACATTTCGAACAATGCTTTTTAGCTAATAATAAAGCAAATTAAACAGAAATAAAGTTAAACACTGGCGTGACATGGGACCATGACGCAGACGAATAAACCGAGGCAGTGACTCTGGACGTGCCAGGGCTACGGCCCCGGCATCCTCACTCCACATCCGTGCTCCCTTTACCGCTCCTGTCGTTGTCCCCATGGATGCGGCCCCTCTGTTCCCCTGCACAAGCCCCTGTCCCTGCGATGCTTCAGCCAGCAGCTCCGCTCGCAGGCAACA